>CM033735.1:15334402-16534402 GCA_019671005.1 Hibiscus mutabilis | reverse complement strand
GAACAAAGTAATAGATAGGTTACTTGTCGAACAAGTGACCTCGGTATACTTAACTTGCAACGCAAGTAACCCAAACCAAACATTACAAGTCAAACAATACATACAAGTAATCCACATTAAACAAAACCAACATACTTAGCATGCTATTTTAGGTACTAGTTTGTTCCATTTCATACTTATAACCTAAGTTACCATTATCATATTTCAATTCCATTCCAAATCACATACATCATTCAACAACAATCACAAGTGTGGCATACTTCACTTTAGGTTACTATTAGACATGATTCAATTTCAATCCTATTACGAGATCATGAACACCATTCGATTAATACAAGGAGTTTACTTAACTTACTTCCAATTAGCTTTCTTGCATCTCAAGTTACTACTTATTCAACCAATTAACAAATTCAATACAAAGCATCCAACTTACATTCTTATTACATTCTCATACATCCTATTCTAATGACTAATGTTCACTTAGTACATTTCATTGATTCTTTACAATCAAGTCATACAATCTCATGGCATACTTAGTTAATACATTATTAATGCATGCTTAAACATACCTTGGCTCCAATCCAAGCAATGCCGAATCATTCCAAATGCCATAAGAACAAATGCATGATCATACCATTCTAGTCTAACATTTGATTCATATAAGGTTCAACAAGCATTGAAGTTCTATCATATTATGCACAGCATCATACCAACTTATATACATATCAACCAAGTCATATACATAGTTTAGATCATCCAAATTGGTTACATGATAGGCCCATCGAAACATTACATACACTAGTCTTAACAACACCACAAAATGCATGATCAAGACTACCTATTACAAGTTCTAGTGTCACCAAACTAGGAGTATACAAAGAGTATGAAATCATACTTTCAAGCTTTCTTCAAGGTGTTGCTTCAAACCCAAGATATCCTCTTGAAGTATCTTTAATCTGTTATGGGAAGAATGAAGAGTAGAGTGGTAAGTACAAGTTATGTACTTAGTGAGGTAACACTAAGTCTAGTCAATTTCAAAGCATATAAGTCCAAGTTTTCATGTATTTCAAAAAATCAAGATCATCTCTACGTAACATAATCCATTCAAATTGCATAGGTAAACATAGGCAAGCTTCACATATCACACGATCAACATAGCAACATCCAACATGTTTACATATAATTCCATTCGATTTGTTGCTTAGGTGACAAGCAACAAAAGCTCCAATCACCAAGTAGACATTCATACACAAAGTCATCATCTATACATTTCTTTCATGAAAAGTAAGTAGTTTTGCAACCATTCATGTGTCATCTTTCAATGCAAGGAAGTTCATTCATGTTTCTTACAATACAAGCAATGTTCATATCACACATCTAAGCAAACAATGTTTATTTGAATTATTAAGTCATCTTATAACACCCTTGGTAAGTAGTTTACTAGATAATCAAATCTTTAACAATATGCACCGAAGTGCCAATATGCACCGAAGTGCCAATATGCACCGTAGTGCCAATATGTACCGTCGTACCAATATGCACCATAGTGCCATTATGCACCGTAGTGCTAATATGAGCTCAAGATTCTAAGGCATGCCCTCCTATCTATCCAAACTAACTACAAAGGTTGTTGATTATCCATTTCATTCAAGCTTTATACAATTCATTTTTCAATACAAGTTTATGCCATTCAAAGGCCAAGCCCTTAGGCTTATGGAGTCTTAACTCCTAATACAAAATTATCCATGCCATTCGAATGGCATGAATACAAAGTGGTACCATTGTTCAATTCATTTCAATCATCCATGTAATCAATCACAAAGACATGCATATGTATGCAATGTGCGTACCTTATTCTCCAAGCAAGCATGCCATTTCATACCTTTGGCATAAGCAATGGAACATGACAAGCATTTCATTTCATTTGCTTAACACCCAAGTAAACACATAGATCATGGCATCAAACAAGTTGTCAATCATATCATTCTTCCCTTAATTAGCCAAATATATTTTAAGTCAGGTTACATGGCAATATCATTAAATCAATACAATAGCAAGGTTGGTTAGGACCTAAGTTCTAACCCTAAGGATAGTTACACTCACAATACTCCTAGCAATTCAATTGTCTTGAATCCAAATCCCTTTGCCTCCAGCTTTGGGATGTCCACTCCTATCTTCTTCTTCCTCCACATCTTGCTGCCCTTGGTCTAGCAAGCAACATACATACAATTCATCAAAACAAACACATAATGTCACACAATTATAGTAGCAATGTTACCACATTTGTACCTAACATTTAGCTATTGTTTTTATGCTTTCTTTTAAGAATTTCTTACCAATTCATCTCCACATTGTTATTACTTCATTTTAAGTAATAATTGGACAGGTTACAATGTCCCAAAACTGTTTTGGAAACAGTTTGCATCTAGGTGTTAAAATAGTCCCAAACTGCCTAGGACACTGCTGCTTGGCAGTTTGCACATTGTCCCTTTAAATGGCCATATCTTTTAATCCATACGTCGGAATTTCGATTACTATACACCATTGGAAAGCTAACAAAATTTTCTATAAGACCATGTAAGATTTGAATTTTATTTCTTATCCAATTAATACATTTTATTGTTAAAAGATAGGGCATTTACACTGCCTGGATAGTTTGCACTGTCCAGCTATTCCTATTTACAATTTCCAGCATAGGACCCAGTTTTTAGTTATGTTTTTACCTAATGAAAATAGACATACTAAGGATCATGTCATTAAAATTTCAGCCCTGAATTTGATCTATACAAGTTTTGGCGAATTTTCAAAGTGACTGCCCAGAACAGAGCAATTCTGGGCAGATTGCACCTAATCACATTTTAATGCCTTAAATTCATTTTAACCAATGTTTTGGCCCTATAATTCATTTCATGTGACATCCTAAACATGTTTAGTCAATGTACATTCATTATTAAAGGCAGCCAAAATAGAGTAAGTTGGTTACAAAGCTTAATTTTACATGTTTACACAATTTCAATTCAACAAAATAGTTTCTATGTTATATGGCTATGTTCAGACTTTTATCTTTCATTTCCAGAATTGGTTACTAACAATTCAACTTGTTTAAAACCTTAATTACCTTACCTAATCATGAACATAATCATTTCATTAATTCCATAGCTCAATTTGAAGTTCTAACCATTCAATTCTTACTTCAACATCACATTTCAATTTTCAAGCAACCTAGCTTTGTTACACTATCACAACTACATAATTTCCAACATAATGCCTAGTATTCATTCTTCAAATTTGCATGATTATACAACCATTTAATCATCTAATCACATATTCAATAGCTAATTTCATCTAACATCATCAAAACAGTCCAATTCCACAAGTATAATTGCCTATTCAATTCAACAAAGGTAGAATCATACTTACTTTGCTCCTGGCTTTAATTTCCTTACAAAATCCTATACATGCAAGCTAAATTTTCCCTCTTCAATGGCTGATTTTCTCAAGCTTTCTTTCTCTCTATTTTCTCTCCTTCAATCGGCCAACAAAGGATAATGGAGAAGATGACAACGTCTAATCCATGTTATTGGATTTGTTCATTGTCTAAAATGTCTCTTAATTAAATCCTTATCTCAAATTAATCAAGGACATTAGGGGAAATGAGAAATTTAGCATGCAATCATCATCTTTCTCATTTAACTCAATGTAGTCACTTTAAATTGGTCACTTATTTCATTTATTCTTTCAATTAGACAATTGACTAATCAATTTAGCTTAAATTCTAGATTCAATTAAGCTATCAACTTATGCAAATTGGTTCTAATACTTCTAGGCTAGGATTTGGGGTGTTACATATACTCATTAACAATCATATAATCGTGATCATACAAGGCATTATAGATTACCATAGTTGTTAACCACTTTCAAGTTTCATGCATTTAAGATTGACTACTATTAAATTAGGTAGGCATGTAAGGAAATCACTTTGTATGCATAGGCTAACAAGTGTACATTTCCATCAAAGTATCATATATATATATATATATATATATACATACCTATGTGCTGATTATCATTCAACAATTAACATAACTTAGGCATTACATTCGATCATATAAGTAAGACGTGCTTCTTATTCACACTAGGTCACCACTTTGGTTATTTTATTTTGAAGATAAATTCAAGATGTTTACTACTCCTCCAACCAATTAAGACATTCAAACAACGTACTAGGCTAGGATATAGTCATTTCCAAATTTACATTCAAAATTGTCTTGCTACTTAATCATGTAGACATGTGAGGCATTCGATTAGTATATATAAACTAGCAAGCTTTTATTCCGATCCAGAGTTCACGCATATATGTGCAGCTAATCAAGTTATAACAACCAAGTTTGATAACATTCAAGGCCAAATCATGTATATACATACAAACTTTCAATACAAACCAAATGCATGATCTAGCATGACTATATACAAGACTAGGTGCCACCAACTACTAGGAGTAATACAAAACAAGTATGAATTCATACTTTAGCCCTTGCTTGTAACTTACTTCAAGTTCAAGGAATCTGACTTCAAAATCAAGCAATCTTCTTAAGAACTCTAAACCTGTGGTTTGGGAAGAGAGGAAAAGAGAGTGATAAGTACAATTATGTACTTAGTAAAGTAGCCCTAGTTCTAACCATTTTTTATATCAAGTCTTAATTAGTCAAGTAGACCTATTAAAGTTCATAGTATTTGAAATCAAACAATTTAGATTAAGCAACATTATCCAATGTTACTCATTTTTCATACATCAAATACCATGTCCAAGTAATATATCTATTTTAATTCAAGTCATATACATATTCGAGTCATTTACGTGCTTTACAAGTCGAGTATACAAATCCTTTCAAGCAAGCCATGTTACAATTCATGATTTATCCATATTAAGCCAATCAATTCTCATATAGCAAGTAATCCATAACATATCAAAGTCAAGTATGGTCACATTACTTATCAAGCAAGCCATTCCAATACAAAATCGTATAGCAAGAAATTAAGGAATCACATGTGTCAATTAAAGCATACATATCAGGTTCAAGAAATTCAAGTGTCAAACAATTCGAGTAGCAATTACTTCAAGTGACATGTGATCATAACTAAGGATTTCAAAGCATTAGAATAAGGGCATGGAGTCAAGTCATATACGTAATTTGAATTCAAGTAAGCATATCTATTGATCATCAATTCAAGTGAAATTGTGAGACATTCCAAGTAGTGAATCATACCACGCAAGGTTCAAGTATAGACATTTACCTATTCATGAGTTTCATGTTAAAAAAATCAAGCATTACATGTCAAGCAATTCAAGTGTTCAAGCTTACTTATCAAGCAATTAATGTGTTCCTTTGATTCCTGTTTATTTTCTTTGATTTAAGCCTTGGTTCTAAGTAAATTATTATACATGTTTACACATTCTTGTAATGCAAGATAGTTCATTTAGTCCTCATATATTATCAAGTTGTCCGTATTTCCATGTAATCTAGCTAATTCAGCCATATAACATGTACACATAATTCACGATGCCAAAACAGTCCATGTTTTCACTTAGCCTAGACAATTCAGTCATCTAACATGTACACATAATTCACAATGTCAAAATAGTCCCTATTCTATAAAAAAACAGTCCACGAATCATACTTACACGTTTGGACATCCAAAATAGTCCAATAATTGTTCAATTATACACAAAACAGTCCATGAATCAAGCTCACACAATTGGACTTCTAAAACAGTCCATGATGCAAGCTCACACAATTGGACATCCAAAACAGTTCAATAATTGTTCATTTATACACAAAAACAGTCCATATTTCCATGTACAAGTGTACATGGCAGCAACACATTATGCTTACATATTAAACACATTCAATTCGTATCAAGAAACAAATTCTCAAGAATACACCTTATCAATTCAAGCATACATGTCAAGTAAGTCACGTGCTCAAAATTTCATGACAAGCATTTCAAGTATTCAAGTAAGCTTTATGCTTCATTTGTTTTTCACTTGATTAATTTAGTTTATGCCTTTTAGCACTTCTTTTGCTCACTAAGAGCTCAATATTTCATATGCTCACCAAGAGCTTCTTTAACAATATACTCACCAAGAGCTTCTCTAACATTTCATTTTACATTCATGATTTTCCTTTGAATTTCTTATTTGATTTCACAATAATGTTCATATCTTTTACATGTTTGCCTTGGATCACAATTGGTTATGGATGACATTGGTCCATGTTTGACCATAAAGGTCCAAGAATCCTATACTTCTCACTATCCAACCAACCATCACCAATCTTCGTACAACTCCCCTGTTACCTCCTATTGTCGCCAATAACATATTACATGTAATGGGGGCGTCCCTCCTGAGCCGTGGCTCATGGACCGTAGTCCCAAGAATACCATGCATCATACCATAGTATCCAAGGTTTTCCATTGTAGGCAACTTAAGTCTTTTAAATCTTTAACGTTCATTGAGGGTATCTTATAGCACAAGAATTCTTATTTTGCTTTAAAGCTTATTGTTGTTTCTTGTGTTTTATACTTTCATATTCAAGTCAAGACAATTGTGTTCAAGAATCACATTCAAACAAGTTATAGCAATATCATGCTTAGCCCTTAGGCTTATTGAGCCTTAGCTCCACAATCATTAATTACTTGTCCTTCAAGCAAGCATTTCAACATTTCAAGTAACTAGCATTTCAAACAACAAACATTTCAAGTACGAAGCATTTCAAGCATTTCATTTAGCTAGCCTTTCAAATAGCAAACATTTGAAGTGACAAGCATTTCAAGCATCTCAAGTAAGCATTTAGCATAGGCCTTTATTAGGCATCAAGCATTCGAATGATCAATCTAAAGCATGGAAGTCAAACATATACATCATGGGGTAAGTACAAGCAATCATTCGAACAACTCATTTCTAGGGAAAGAAATCAAACATGTTTACATTTTCCTTTCTAATTAATTTACCCATTTTCATGCTTCCATTTATTTACAAATTTTAGCTTAGCCAATATTCCCTTTTATGCATGTTCAAGTTCATATTAAATTCATTTTAATCAATACAAGGATAACAAGAATATAACATGCATATTTGGTTAGGACCTAAGTCCTAACCCTAAGTCAAGCTACACTCACTATACTCCAAGCTTAGTTACTTGTCTTGGATCCAAACCCCTTTTATTTTTAGCCTTGGGATGCTTCACCCTTTCCTCTTCCAAGTTCACTGCTGTTTCTAATACATTACACAAGAAATACATCAAAATTTGTTCACATATTCATTCAACATAGTAGCAAGGTCAATACATAACTTATACACAAAACAAATGGCATTTTTCATATATACTTCTTAATGTTTATTCCTAAACTTCCAACATTTCATATTAAGGCAGAACTGGGCAGTATTTACTGTCTTAAAACTGTTACTAACAGTTTCTCAAATTGTGTACAAAAACAGTCTCAAAGTACCAAGACTGCTACTGCCAGGTAGTTTGTACACTGTCCACTTAAACAAGCATAACTTTTATTTCGTACGTCAAAATTTCAATTTGTTTACACTGTTAGAAACTCTTTCTAACGGTATAGGCCTTGCATTATCATGATATGCCAAATAATACAGTTTTTATTCAAATACAAGGCAAGTGCACCACTAGACAATTTGAACTATCCAGGGATTTTCATTTCCAGAATTCAGCTCACAATCCAGAATTCAATTTCGTTTTCTCATAATGAAAATAGACATATTAAAGTTCATTCCATGTAGATTTTATCTCTAAATTCAAACTATACAATTTATGGTAAAATTTTGAAGTTGCTGCCCAAAACAAAGTATTCTGGGAAGATTACTATAGGTTATGTTTTTAGTTTCCAAATTCATTTATACAAGGTTTCTTGCATTATAATTCGATTCATATTCATTTCCTTACATGTTTAGTCAGTCCAATTATGCATTTCAATGTAATCAAAACAGGGCATGTTGATCAATTTGTTCAATTAAGCATGTTTACTCATTTTCATCTAGCAAAATAGTCCTATACAGCTTCTACATTCATTTCCACATTTGTTTCCATTTTCACAATCTTTACATGTTCATTTTCCAGCAACAACAGAATATTTAGGCATGTATTCTAATTTTATTTAGTCACCTAAACATGTACCCAAATCAAGTACACCATTATACATACAATAATTGTTATATAAACATGAATTCTAACCAATCCCCTAAAATTCCAGCAACCAATATCACATGATCAACATTCAACTACATGAAATGAAAGAAGGAAATGGTTCATTACTTTCTTAATATGTTGTCTACTAACTCAATTTGATCATAATCAAGCTTAATCCAAGTATTTCATCAACATTACATGGATGAACACTAAGTTTTCTCTCCTTTCCCTCTCTTTAATTTCTAATCGGTTTAGATAGCAAAGTGGGGAAGAAGATGGCTCTAGGTGGATAGCTAAATCCTTCTCCCATAATCCCACATGTCTAATTAATTTGGTGACATGTGTAAATTCCACTAACTAGTATTAAATTGCCATGCATTCCTTGGGCTGTAATTTGATTCTATTATGGTCCTTTTAGTTTAGCACTCCAATTTGTTGGCTATAATATTTTGGTCCCTAACCGATTGTTACTATTTCCTTTCCTTTTAATTTAATTTTCTCCATTAGCTCCCTAAGCTTCATTCAATTAGGGCATGGTTTTAATTAACTTATTAGCTTGAATTGTGGTAACATTCCTAAGCCCGGTTTAGGGGTATTACAACTAGACCATGCATCTTGTTTGTTTTGGGAGGATTGTATATTGCATGAACATGGCTACTTGATATTTGAGTACTTGTATGCATATGATCTTGTATGGGCCTTCCATGTTAAGAACATAGTTGTTAAGTCTTAAGTATGTATTGAACTTAAATTACATGTAATGGAAAGGTGTTTTGCTGCGCATATGGATATATATATATTGAATGTTTCAAAGAGATTGATCTAGCCTATTGTGTAATTCGAATGCCTTGTGAATCTATATAGTCACTCGTGTGAATAAACCACGTTGTAAGTGTTTTACATGTTTGTATGGTAATTGCTGAATGGATAAGCTTGGTGTATGGCTTGTTTGGAAACAAGTTACATGCAATTGTATGTTCAAATAATCATGTTTAGTAAATTTAGGTATGAAATGTTATATGTATCAATCTAAGGAACAATGAAATGAAATGGAAGTATGTTTGCACACTTAGGCTATTCAAATTATGGTTGTATGATGATGTTAATTAAATTGTTTGGTAACCTATAATGTCTTGAAATCAAAACGTGAAATTGATTGCATGTTAAGTTATGAATTATTGGTTGCTTGTTAGTTTAGTAACTCATCTAATAGGGATGATTTAATCTATTCTTGCCTTGTTCTAGTTTTTAATTTAATGTTCTTGCTTGGTAACGCTCCCGAGCCGGTTTGCTAGAAACCTGGGGTAGGGGGTGTTACATTTATTGGTATCAGAGCTTTTTAGTCGGTTCTAAGACTAAACAAGGCTCTCTTGCATCATATAGGATACTTGTGCCACCTAGGAGACTTGTATTATATAGCTTGTGTCTTTGCTTAACTAAACCGAATTCATAATTGTTCAATTTGGACGTAGAATGTTTGAAACAAGGCTCGCTTTGGATGATGAAATCCTTGAAGGCTCCTTGAATGAAGGAGATAGTGTGAGGATGGAGAAGAATCCTCCACAACAACAAGCTCAACCCCAAACCCAAGCTGCTGCTCAACACTAAGCTCTTTCTATAAATCATGTGTAGCAAGAATGTCTCCTGAGCATGAAGGAGATGTTCAATCGTCTTGTAACTACCTTGAAACAAGACCATCCTATTCCTACTCATGCTATTGTGCCAAAAAGAGCCTCGATTGACAAGTTGGCTCAACACCGGGCCTATACCTTCAATGGCACTGATGAAGCCAATCCTGAAGTAGCTGAGTATTGGTTAGAGGCCACTACTCGAATCCTGACCAAACAATTGCTCTATTCTGATGAACACAAACTCGAACGTGCTATAGCCCTGTTGGCAGACGAAGCTCTAAGCTGGTGGGAAACCACTACCCTAACTGCTCATGCTGAAGCTATAGCTTGGAAATTTTTCCTCGAGGAATTTAGGAAGAAATACATCAGTGAACAATACTTGCCCGAGCACCGGAAGCATTTCTTGTACCTCAAGCAAGGTGGCTGACCCATTGAATAGTACGTGAGTGATTTCTGCAAGTATTGCAAGTACGGGTTGGAATATATCAACACTGATGTTGATAAGTGTAGGATGTTTATCGATGAACTGAATGATGATCTGAGTCCAATATTCACTGCCCTGGGTATCACTGACTTCTAGAATTTGGTGAATCGGGCTATTGCAACCGAGGCGAAGATGAAAGCCTCTGAGAAACGCAAAAGTGGTAACTCTTGGAAAGACAAACGATCCAGGAATGATGACAAGCCTCACTGGTAGTCAAAGAATTCTAAACACTCCAAAGAACACTCTTCGAATTACACTCATGTTCAGAAGAGCAACTACATACCAAGACTCCAATTGGTATCCAAGCCTTCAGCCCCGATCATCTCTGTTGATAGTACAGGGAATTCTAGCAAAGCTGCTCAATATCCTACTTGCAAGTTCTACCAGAAGCACCATACTGGCCAATATAGAACTCAACAAAATCTATGTTTCTTATGTGGAGCCTCCGATCACTATATCAGGGATTGTCCTCAGCATCCTAACAAGGTTCCAAATTGAACTCCTGCAAATGCTAGCTCAGCTCATTTCATTTGAAACAAAGGTCCCGGACAAGCTCAGTATAGAAATTAGGGGAAAGGAAAATGATAGCATTCGAGCACCCCTACTCACCAGGAATCTTGGGCTCCTACTCGAATCTATCATATTCGGGGAAAAGAAGATGAAGAATCACCCGATGTCATAGCAGGTACCGTTGAGCTAAATTCAACTCTTTTTTATGCTTTAATAGACTCGGGATCCACACATTCATTTGTATGCTCATCTTTGATTGCAAAATTGAAGTTAAAACCTAAAATTACGAACCAAAGCCTTGTAGTTTGGAACCTAATAGGGCATAAGCCTTATCTTTAGAAATTGTCCCCTATTCATTCGATATGTACCCTTTCTTGTTGATGTATATGTCTTGCCGACTTGTGAGTTTGATCTAGTATTAGGACTAGATTGGTTAAGCAAGCATGAATCCTGGGTAGATTGCAAAAATAGGAGACTTTATCTCTGGGGTTTAGGAAAGGAATCCATTCTCCTAATTGATAGGAAATCGACCTCAATCTTTGCTACTATGGTCTTACAAGATGAACTTGCATTCGGCTTACCTAGTATTCCTATTGTATATGAATATCTTGATGTTTTTCCTAAGGAACTCCTTGGTCTCCCTCCAACCAAAGAAGTAGAGTTTGGGATTGATGTCCAACCTGGAACAACTTCGGTGCCATCACACCCTATCGAATAGCACCTGTTGAATTGAAAGAACTCAAGAAGCAACTCTAATAGCTACAAGACAAAGGATTTATTCGACCTAGCTCGTCTCCCTGGGTGCTCCAGTTTTGTTCGTGAAAAAGAAAGACTGGACTATGAGACTCTGTATTGACTACAGACAATTGAACAAACTTACTATCAAGAATAGATATCCTCTCCCTAGGATTGAAGATCTCTTCGATCAACTCAATGATGCTTCAGTGTTCTCAAAGATCGATCTTCGATCGAGATACTATCAAATGAAGGTAAAAGAAGAAGATGTACCCAAGACAACCTTTCGTACTCGATATGGCCATTTTGAATTTCTTGTAATGCCATTCGGGTTAACGAATGCTACGGCTGCTTTCATGGATCTCATAAACCGTGTATTCAAGCCCTATCTTGACAAGTTTATGGTTGTCTTCATTGATGACATTCTAGTGTATTCTCAGAATAAGGAAGAACATTCCGAACACCTTCGAATTGTATTAGAAACTCTTTGAGAACGTCAATTATTCGCAAAGTTCTATAAATGTGAATTTTGGCTATCGTAAGTCTCGTTCCTTGGCCTTGTCATCTCGGTAAAAGGGATTAAAGTAAACCCGAGCAAAATTTGATCCATCCTGGATTGGAGACCACCGAGGAATGTTGGTGAGGTTAGAAAGCTTTCTCAGTTTAGTCGGGTATTATCGACGTTTTGTTAATGGATTCTCATCCATTGCCGCAAGCTTGACTAAGCTAACTCGTAAAGATACACCCTTTGTTTGGTCAGAGAACCAACAACGAAGCCTCGATCAGCTTAAACAAGCCCTGACTCATGCTCCAGTTTTCATCCAACCAATATCGGGCAAACAGTACACTGTTTACAGTGATGCATCTCATTTGGGACCAGGATGTGCCCTAATGCAAGACAGAAAAGTGGTAGCTTACGCTTCAAGGCAACTAAAACCACACGAGTCAAACTACCCTACACATGATCTAGAATTGGCAGCTATCGTGTTTGCACTTAAAGTATGGAGACATTACTTGTACGGGGAGAAATGCAACTTGTTCACAGACAACAAGAGTATCAAATACCTTATAACTCAGAAAGACTTGAATTTGAGGCAAAGGGGATGGTTAGAATTGCTTAAAGACTACGATTTGGTTATCATCTGTTATCCAGGGAAAGCAATGTGGTTGATGATGCCGTTAGTCGCAGACCATACTTGGGTAAACCCTTAAATCTAAATCCTAGAATAATCCATTCAAATTAAACCTTTCTTGCCTTACAAGTAACCATTCAAAAATCTCCTTTAATGATATTGTCCATTCGTTTGTAGCTTCCTTAGCTATCAATGCTCATTTCTGGTTATCCAAAGGACGAAAATTCTTTTCTGAACTTCAAGTCCAATCTAGTCTAATCTAGGGAATCAAAGAACTCCAACAAATTGATCCAGATCTTCAGAAGATCATGTCCAAGCTAGACTCTTAGTCTAATTCTGACTTCTCCCTCAAGTCGAATGGACTCCTCTATTTTAAGGATAGAGTTTGTGTTCCTAGCAATGAGGAACTAAAGCAAGAGATGCTGCAAGAAGCTCACCAAAGCTCTTTCTCAATTCACCCGAGATTGGTTAAAATGTACAAGGACCTAAAGCCACTATACTGGTGGCCAGGCATGAAATTGGCTATCACAGACTTTGTTTCAAAGTGTCTAAGTTGTCAAAGAGTCAAAGCTGAGCATCAAGTCCCTACTGGATTGCTCTAACAAATCGAATTCCCTCAGTGGAAATGGGATCGAATTACAATGGACTTTGTTATTGGTCTTCCTTCCACTCCAAGAAAGAATGATGTTGTATGGGTGATTGTTGATAGACTCACAAAGTCTACTTATTTCATCCCTATTCGAATGAACATGAGCCTGGAAACCTTAGCCGAGCTATACATCTGTAAAGTGATTCAATTACACGGTGCACCTACAGTTATAATCTCTGATCGAGACCCCATATTAGCTTACCGATTTTGGAATTCCTTACAGAAGGCTCTATGAGCTATAGTGCACCTTAGTACAACCTTTCATCCACAATCAGATGGACAATCTAAAAGAATCTTCCAAGTGCTTGAAGACATGCTACGTGCTTGGGTTATAGACTTCGAAAAGAACTGGGAGAAATCTCTACCCATAGAAGAGTTTGCTTACAACAATAGATACCAGATATCTATCCAAATAGCTTCCTTCGGAGCTCTATATGGAAGGAAATGTAGAACTCCCTTGTCTTGGTCTGAACTGGGAGAAAAAAAAGTATTGGAACCTCAGTTGCTTAGAGAAACTGAAGAACAAGTGAAGATCATTCATGATCGATTGAAAGCAACTTTTGATAGACAGAAAGCATATGCATCTTGAAAAGGAGAGACATCCAGCATAATGTTGGAGACAAGGTCTTTCTAAAAGTGTCTCATTGGAAGAAAGTCTTTCGGTTTGGAAGTAAAGGCAAACTTAGTCCCTGATTCATTGGACCATTCGAAATCATTGAAAGGATTGGTCAAGTGGCCTATCGATTGGCTCTTCCTAGTGAATTTGACAAGATTCACAATGTCTTTCACGTATCTATGCTCAAAAGATATAGATTTGATCCATCACACGTATTAGAGCATGAAGAAGTAGAATTTAATCCTGACTTGTCTTACGATGAAGAACCAGTCCAAATAATTGATCGTGAAGTTAGAAAGCTCAGGAAAAAACCGTTCCACTTGTCAAGGTCTTGTGGAGAAACCACAAGGTAGAAGAGGCAACATGGGAATCAAAATAAGTCATGAGGAAGCAATATCCTCGCCTATTCAATTCAGGCAAATTTGAAGACGAAATTATTTTTAAGGGGGGAGAATTGTAACACCCTAAACTTGTCCTCGGAAGGTTACCACTATTTAAGCTACAGGCTAATTGAATTATGTGCTAATCAAATTAAAGAGGAAAGAACATTAGCTATCTTTAAGATCAAATAAGTGAAATTAGAACCAAATTGAATAGAAATTAAAAGTAGAAGGCTTAAATGGAATGATGGAAATGTGCACATGCAAAGCTCTATAATTTGCATGTAAATTGAATTAAAATTAAGGCCTACACACATGTTCTCATTTGATGAGAACATGTGCCTTGTGAGTCATGACTCGCGGCAACAAGGTGGGCAAGGATGAAGAATTTTGGTTATCCTCTTCATCCACCATAGCCGAATTTTTGAGAGATAAAAAAGGAGAGAAAGCTTCATAGACCATCTTCAATTCATGTTTCTTGATTGAGCTTTGATCAAATTAGCTTAGGAGAAGGTAAAATGCTTGATTCCAACATGTTATAGAATGCTTGCATCTTGAATTTGTGATATTCTTGTTGCCTAATTTGAATAGGATGCTTTTTATGCATGCTATAGTGATGTTAGCTTCTAATGGTACTTGAAATTGAGAGTGTTAGTAGCCAAATTGCAAAAGAGAATGTGTATGGTTGCTGTAAATTGAAATAATGACTGTTTTGCTAGGTGAAAATGTGTAAACATGCTAATTGTATATAATGCCCTGTTTTGATCATGTTGTTAGATGAATTGAGACTTGAATAGAGTAAATAGCTTGCTCGAAATTGAATGGATATAATTAGATTAGTTAAAGCTAGGTAATGGACTGCTCAAATGGTGAATTAGAGGTATATTGTTGATCAAATGGATCAAATTGAACATAGCACTATAATGCCCTATTTTAAGCACATTAATAGGTGAATTAGACTGACCTAGACATGTAAGAACATGAAAATAATTTGAGTTACAATGTTAGAATCTTGTTTAGATCAATTATGAAGATAGAAGCTTAACCTAGTGTAATCTGCCCAGAATACTCTGTTATGGGTAGTAACTTTGAAAAATCACCATAAATTGTATAAAATGAATTTAAGGCTTAAATTTTTATGGACAATGCCTTAACATGGCTAAATTTATTAGGAGAAAACAGAACTAAATTATGGATTGTAGAATGAATTGTAGAGAAGAAACACTAGGGACAGTGCAAACTGTCCAGTGTTGTAAATTACCTTGTCTTTAAGTTGAAAACTATATTAAATGGCAAAAGATTAAAATGCAAAGCCTATATGGTTAGAAAGATAATTAAGTTATCTTTCCAATGGTGTAAACCAATTGAATTTCTGACGTACATAATGAAAGTTATGCATGTTTAAGTGAGCATAGTACATGCTGCCTGATAGCTATAGTTTAGGCAATTGTACATAGTCTTGTATACAGTTTGGTAAACTATTTTACAAACAGTTTTGGGATAGTTTAATTGCTGCCCTGTTTTGCCTTAATATGGAATGTAGGCAGTTTGGTAATGTGCATTAAAGTGTGCATATGAATATGCTATTTGTCTTGTATATGTGATGTATTGACCTTGTTGCCATGTTGAATAACCTTGTGATTACATGTTTTAATCTTGTTCTATATATGTGAATTAATAGAGCAATGAGAGGACTTTGGAGAGGGATCTAAAGTCGAGCATACATGGGACAAGCAAAAGGGAATAGTCTTTCTAGACTAGCTAGCTTGGGGAGTATTGTGAGTGTAGTTTATTCTAGAGTTAGGACTAGGTCCTAACTAAAACAAGTATGTTTAAATTATTGAATTGTTAATTGGACTTAATATTATCTTGATATAATAAAGGAAGTATGAAATAAGATTATGCATGAAACTATACTACATCTTTGAAGTCTTGTATAAGCATAATGCTAGTATGTATATGTGGTAACATTGATGCTTGTAAGAATGATGTGGTATTGTGATCAATTGCTTAAACTTAATACTTGAAATGCTAGCGTAGATGATGCAATGAACACTTGAAATGAAGAGTTATGACTCATTGGCCTAAGGGCTTAATGCATGTATAAACTTGCCATGCAATACTTGAAATGACTCTTGAAATAAAGATAATGCTTGACATGAACTTGTACACTTGAATGATACATGATCTTGAACTTGAAAAAGCTTGAAATCCTTGAATAAATGAAGTGTAATCAAACAACCATGGTTGCTAGTTGAATAGGTAGAAGGGCATGCCTTAGAGTCTAGAACTCATTGTGTTAGGGTGTACTACGGTCTAGCGCTAAGGCCCCTAATTGGCGACAGACGGAGGGTACGTATATGGTCTTTGGCGATAATAGGAGGGTTGACCAATACTATGGTACATCTTGTGGCGACAATTGGTTGGAGACTCAATTACTTAGACTAAGTATGAACCAAAGATCGTGTTAAAAGATAATAATTGAACTAATAAGCATGAATAGCTTGATTACTTGTCATGTAAGCATGATTTACTTGATTACTTGTCATGTAAGCATGATTTGCTTCATTTCTTGTTATGTAAGCATGATTTGCTTGATTTCTTGTTATTTAAGCATGAATTAATGATGCATTGTCTCTTGCTTATTATGCTAGTTGAATGCTTGAAATCTTTAGCTAGGATCATTCTTGACTAAATTGACACTTAAATTGATATAACATTTGGTTAGAACTAGTTACTACCTCACTAAGTACATCCTCGTACTTATCACTCTTGTTTTCATTCTTCCCAAATACAGGATAAAGGATTCGATTGTTGCTTGATCTTGAAGCCTGATTTCTTAAGCTCGAAGCAAGATACAAGCATAGCTAAATTATGGTTCGTACTTGTTTTGATATCTCCTAGTTGGTGGCACCTAGACATATATATGTGGCTAGGACTAGACCATGCATCTTGTTTGTTTTTGGAGGATTGTATATTACATGAACATGGCTACTTGATATTTGAGTACTTGTATGTATATGCTCTTGTAAGGGCCTTCCATGTTAAGAACATAGTTGTTAAGTCTTAAGTATGCATTGAACTTAAATTACATGTAATGGAAAGGTGTTTTGTTGCGCATATGGATATATATATTAAATGTTTCAAAGAGATCAATCTAGCCTATTGTGTAATTCGAATGCCTTGTGAATCTATATAATCACTTGTATGTATAAACCATGTTGTAAGTGCTTTATATGTTTGTATGGTAATTGCCGAATGGATAGGCTTGGTCTATGGCTTGTTTGGAAACAAGTTACATGCAATTGTATGTTCAAATAATCATGTTTAGTAAATTTAGGTATGAGATGTTATATGTATCAATCTAAGGAACAATGAAATAAAATGGAAGCATGTTTGCACACTTAGGCTATTCGAATTAGGGTTGTATGATGATGTTAATTAAATTGTTTGGTAACCTATAATGTCTTGAAATCAAAAAGTGAGATTGCCTGCATGTTAAGTTATGAATGCTTGGTTGCTTGCTAGTTAAGTAACTCATCTAATAGGGATGAGCTAATCTATTCTTACCTTGTTCTTGCTTATAATGAAATGTTCTTGCTTGGTAACGCTCCCGAGCCGGATTGCTACTAACCTAAGGTATGAGGTGTTAAAGAATATACCAAGAAGGAGGAGGACAAGTGCCGGATGTTTATCAATGGGCTCAGTGATGAATTAAGCCTTTTGTCCACAGCTTTGGAGATAACTGACTTTCTAAATTTGGTAAACCGAGCTATTTCTACAAAAGCTAAAATGAAGGCTTCCGAAAATAGGAAATCAAATAATTTTTCAGGTAATAAAAGACCCAGATATGATAATAAGCCCCCTCGATCATCTAAAAAGTCAAAGAGTCAAGGAGGAGGTTTCTCAACTTTTTAATCCTCCCCGAAGAGAAATTACATGCCCAAGTCTCAGACGGTGGTAAAATCTTCAGCACCTACAGCTTCTATAAATAGTACGGGGAAGACGAGGAAGGATTCTCAAGTTCTTGTCTCCAATTTTTGTTAGAAGAACCATCCAGGACCGTGTAGAAGGCTAGACAATGCTTTTTATATGTGTGGATAAGTCGATCACTATATTAAGGATTGTCCCCAGAACCCAACAAGGTTCTTGCTCGAATACTTATAAATCAGAATCATTTACCATCACATTAGGATAGAGGACTCAAACAAGCTCAATTTCGAAATTCTGGTAGAAATCGGGGTCAAGGTTCTAAAACTACACATTAGGAGTCTTGGGCCCCTGTTGGAGATTATCATATTTGAGGTCATGATGACGAAGACTCTCCTCATGTTATAGCAGGTACCAATGAATTGAGTAACATTGATGTTTATGCTTTGATTGATTCGGGCTCAACTCATTCCTTTATTTGTTTCTACTTGATTGAAAAGTTTAATCTGAATCCGGAAGTCACTAAATATAATCTTATTGTTCCGAATCCCCTAGGAAATAACATTGTTATAAACCTTGTGTTTAAGGATTGTCCGTTGTTCATTCAGGGTATTCCTTTTCTTGTCGATCTGTTAGCTTTATCCTTTAGTGAGTTCGATCTTATCCTAGGATTAGATTGGATGAGAAGGCATCAAGCATGGGTAGATTGTAATAAAATAAGGCCTTTTCTTTGTGGGTTAAGAAAAGAATCCATAATCTTGATAGATAAGAAACCCTTAAAGTCAAAATCTTGTTGTGTTGTTATGTTTGGAAGTGATAAGACCGAGCTTAATATAAATTCAATTTCGACTGTTTCTGAGTTTCCTGATGTTTTTCCTGAGGAATTTTTGGGATTACCCCCGACTCGAGAAGTAGAATTTAGAATTGAAGTACAACCCGAATCTAATCCTATTTCCATCACCTCGTATCGGATAGCTCCGGTTGAACTTAAAGAGCTGAAAAAATAATTGCAAGATAAGGGTTTCATCAGACCTAGTTCCTCTCCTTGGGGAGCTCAATTTTTATTTGTTAAGAATAAAGATGGGACAATGAGGCTTTGTATCGATTACCAACAGTTAAACAAGCTCACTCTCAAGAATAAGTACCCTCTATCGAGAATTGAAGACTTGTTTGATCAACTCAAGAATGCCTAAGTGTTTTCTAAGATCGATTTGTGATCAGAGTACTATCATATGAAGATTAAGGAGTTCGATGTACCAAAGACAACTTTTAGAACTCGATATGGTCATTACGAGTTTCTTGTAATGCCCTTCGGTTTAAGCAACACTCCTACAACATTCATGGATCTTATGAACCGAGTCTTTAAACCATATTTAGATAAGTTCGTAGTGGTTTTCATAGATGATATCCTTATCTACTCCAGAGATAATGATGAACACTCTATGCATCTTCGAATTGCTTACAAAATCTTCGAGACAATCATCTTTTTGCAAAGCTTAGTAAATGTGAGTTTTGGTTATCCGAAGTATCTTTCATAGGTTATGTGGTATCTGCAGATGGGATCAAAGTAGACCCTAAAAAGATTCAATTGATCATCGATTGGAGACCTTCGAAGAATGTGGGAGAAATTAGGAGTTTCCTGGATCTAGCCAGGTATTATCAAAGATTTGTGAAGGGATTTTCTACTTTGGTCGCGCCTTTGACCAGACTCCTTCGAAAGGATGAGGCCTTTGTTTGGACATAAAATCAACAATGGAGCTTCGATCAGTTAAAACAAGTGTTCACCCATGCCCCAATCTTGGTGCAACCAAAACCGGGAAAAGAATTCACAGTTTATAGTGATATATCACATCTTGGTTTAGGGTGTATTCTAATACAAGAATGAAAGGTGGTAGCTTATGCCTCCCAACAGTTGAAACCCTATGAATTGAATTATTTGACTCATGATTTAGAACTCGCTGCGGTAGTCATTGCTCTTAAGATTGCGAGACACTACCTCTTTGGAGAAAAATGTAATTTGTTCACCAATCACAAAAGTCTTAAGTATCTTATATCTCAAAAATATCTAAATCTTAGATAGAGGAGATGGATGGAACTTCTTAAAGATTATGATATGATTATCGATTATCATCTGGTGAAAACGAATGTAGTGGCTGATGCACTCAGTCGCCAACGATCGAGCAGTAAGGCATTACCTACGAATTCCTTAGATAAGCTATGTTTGTTAGAATCTAAACTATGTCATCTAAGATTAATTCATTGAATTGCAGCCCCAATTGCGATCAATGCACATATTAGATTGCAAAGGAGTCAGAAACTTTTAGTTGAACTATAGGTTCAATCTGACTTAATTTCAAGCATCAAAATCCTCCAACAAAAGGATCCCAAGCTTGTAGACATGTTGATTAAACTCAAAGATGAAACCAACTCAGATTTCTCTTTGAAGTCCAATGGATACCCAATGATGAAAGCCTTAAGAATGAAATGCTACGTGAGGCACATAATGGTCCCATTTCCATCCATCTAGGATCAACTAAATTGTATAAGGAACTAAAAGATTTATATTGGTGGCGAGGGCTAAAATTGGGTGTTACAGATTTTGTATCTAGATGTTTAACTTGTCAAAGGTGAAAGCTGAACACCAAGTTTGTATCGGACTCTTGCAACCAATCAAATTTCCTCTGTGGAAATGGGATCGTATAACAATGGATTTCATAAGTGGGTTACCCCTATCTCCAAGAAAGAATGATGCAATTTGGGTAATAGTTGATATATTCTCCAAATCATTTCATACATATTCGAATGAATATGAGTCTAGATTAGTTGACTGAGATATATATTTGAGACATAATATGACTTCATAGTATTCCTATCTCCATAGTCTCTGATCGAGACCATAGATTCACCTCTAGGTTCTGCAGTTCTTTGCAGAAAGCTCTAGGAACCAAAAAACATCTTAGCACAGGCTTTCATCCTCAATTAGATGGTCAATCTAAAAGAACAATTCAAATTCTTGAAGACATGGTTCGAGCTTGTATAATCGACTTTGGAAAAAATTGGGAGAAATCTCTACCTTTAGCAGAATTTGCTTATAACAATAGTTACCAAATGTCTATCCAAATGGCCCAATTTGAAGCCTTGTACGGAAGGAAATATAGAACCCCCTTATGTTGGTTAGAATTAGGTGAAAACAAAGTGTTCGAGCCTAAATTGCTTAGAGAAACAGAAGAACAAGTTTGTATCATTCACAATAGATTGAAAGAAACCTTTGATAGATAGAAGGTTTATGCTGATTTGAAAAGAAGAGAAATCCAACATGTTGTGGGAGATCGAGTATTTTTAAAAGTTTCACCCTAGAAGAAAATCTTTAGATTCAGGAAAAGGGAAAGCTAAGTATTCGTTTTATAGGGTCTTTCGAAGTTATTGAAAAAATTGGTCCCCTTGCTTATGCCTTAGCTCTTTCGAAGGAGTTTGGCAAGATACACAATGTTTTTCATGTATCTATGCTTCGTAAATATCGATCAGACCCATCTCATATTCTTGAACCTGAAGAAGTTGAGCTCAATCCAGATTTATCATATGAAGAAGAGTCGGTGCAAAGTTTAGATCATGAGGTTAGAAGACTTCGAAACAAAACCGTTCCTCTAGTAAAAGTTCTATGGAGAAATCATAAAACCAAGGAAGCAACGTGGGAACCTGAGGCTGCAATGAGAGATCAATATCCGTACTTATTCAACTAAGGTAAATTCGGGGACGAATTTCTTTTTAGGTGGAAGAATTGTAATACCCCAAAGTATGTCCCCATAGAAAGTTGTTATAATAGGCAAATTTGAATATCATGTTTTAATTTGAAGAGTTAAATTAATTAAGGATTAAAGGATCAAATTGGAAAGAGAGAAAAAGGGAATGCTCAATTCTAATAAGACTAAAATGTAAAGCATGGAAACTTGGAGTTTTGAATGCTAATTGAAATTTCGATAATGGCTCATACATGTGTCAACAATTAGAACACATATAGAGGGGTTTTCTGCTACGCCTTGAAAGGGTTATACCTTTCATCTTCTCCATTGTTCAACCGAGCCCTTATAGAGGGAGAGAGAGAGTGAGAGAATTTACAAAATCTATGGGAGCCATTGTCTTGATCGGCTAGTATATCCATGTAATTGCATTAGCCTAAGGTAAAAGCTCTTTACCTTTCCTCTAAAGTTAAGACAAACATGCGAAATTAGATTATATGTTTGAAATGTACATCATGATAACATTGTTGATTAGTAACATGAAATGTGTGAATATATAGGTGAATTTCTCCCGAATGGTAAACATGAGGATTTCTTTGATTTCAAAAGATGTAGATATAATGATATTTGTAGAACTCTTGAAAATCCTTATGAATTTGGGATAGCTGAGTATTTGGATGTCATTTGTTAAGTATGCTATTATGTTTGAATTTCATGGTAAATAGATATGTTGACATGTGAATGCATTTCGTAAATTGTTTTTAGTGAAAAGACTTATTTGAAGCTGTTTACAAATTTAATGAAGTTTCAGGATTGTTTTAAGAGGAAATAAAAGGGTGGACAATTTTAATATTAATAGGGGACTGAAATTAATCTAGGAATATTTGGAATAAAACTATTTGAATGGATATTAATAGGGGAGGGTTTGTCAACAGTTTGAAATATGATTGGGGCGGCTTAAATGATTTTAAGGGCTGCTTGGTGTGTTGGAAACTAGAGATTGTCTTATACCTGTTTTAGGCTAACATTCTTAGATAAGGGAGTGATTTTTGAACCCTTAAGGATCTGTTTTATTTAATTGGAATTTCAAAATTGTTTGTATCAAGCAAGGCAATTTTGATCGAGCTGAAAACTGTTTCGGAGAAATAAATCTTCAAGAACTGTTTTATAAAATTTGGGGTTGAATTGTTTTGAATGTACCTATGTATATTTGTTTGAATGGAGTAGTGTTATTGATTAATAGGTGGACTTTTTTGTTATAAGAATACAAGTGGTTATAAATTTCTTAAAATGTGTTTTGAGGGTGTTTGTCTAAAAAACGAGTGTAACTAGCATCTTGAATTGTTGAAAGAATGTATAATTGAAATTCAAGATTGATTTATCGTATTTGATTAGGAGCACATAAACAGTGAATTTGTTGGTGCATATGTAGTACTCAATGGACCGTTTTGCATCATTATGTGTGAGAAAAGTATTAATACATGAACATTGTTTTATGGATAGACCAAGAAGTAATAGAGGAAGCAAGATCCAAACCGATTAAAGCAGTAGAATGACAGTCTGGGATTGTGATTCGAGGCTCAAGTTAGGTTGGATATTCTATGAGTGTAGTTAAAGTCTCGGGATAGGTTAAAAGCTATCCCGAGCATCTTTTTTGTTTAATTAATTTGTTTTATGCTTGAATTGAACAATGTTGAGCTAAGCTTGGGAATTAAGGTAAGTAACTTCTTGATCAAGAATTCTATGATTGTAATTGTTTAGAATATGATTATATTTGTCATATGGATTAATTTTGAACAAGAAGCATACGTATAAGAAGATAAGAAATACTAAAAATCTAACCTTTTGATTTAAAGATCTTTGAGTTGTAATTTATAAACAAAGTTATATGTAAATGAATGTGTTACATGCTAAATCTCATGAAATGTTATTTAATACTCTGATAAGGAGCATGGCTCAGACTTCTCTAATGTGATAAGAAGTAAATCATGTTACATGAGTACATGAACATGGAATTAAGTTAATCTGATTGGATAAGATAAGAAATGTCTATAAAGACTTGGTCTCAAGTTGATCTTAGGTACAATTGGCATGCCATAAAGTCCATAGAGCTCATGTGATAGGGTGAACTACGGGCATGGACTCCGGTCCTTATATTAGCGACAGTAGGATGGAAGTATTATGCTCACTTGGCGGTTGTAGGAGGGCTTGACCGGTACTATGAGTACCTTAATATTGGCGACTGTTAGTTGAGGATTTGAGTACCTAGGCTGATACTTGATTTCAAGGCTATGTTAAATCAATGTAATAAAAATCATAAAACTACCTAATAAGTGAATTTGATACTTTGAATAATTAAGTGATGCATATCCTTTTGAGGGTTTGCTATGTAATTCTATTGATGATTAATCTATGTGTTAGATTATGATATGCCATGTATAAGTTTATTCAATTTGTGAACAAAGCATAATTTATAATCTTCTCTTGCAAGTTCGAATGAAAGAAACAAGGTTATATCATGGTGAAATGTGAATGTCTCGTAATAACTTGTTTTAATGCCATGCTTTGTGGTTTATTGTCTAGATTAAGCATGTGTTAGTCCTTACCAAGCTTAAGCCTATTTGTTTGAATCAATAGATAGAAGGATTAAATTCTTTGATCATGATTCTCTAGTAATTAAATGAAACTACCTCACTGAGCACCTTTACTTATTTATCCTTTTCCATCCTTTAGGTTGAGCTATTTTTTGTTTGCTATCGGAACTTGGCAGTATCACAAGAACTTCAAGAAGTATGTTTTGTACTTTTCTTAAGAACTCCTAGTAGGTTGCACATGTTTGTATTATACATAGTGCATTTAGCCTACTTCTTTTATATTCTCTTGTGTATAAGTTTGTAATTAGTGAACACTATGTTTATACGGCCTAATATGCTTTGTTTGCTAGTTGTCTAAGTTGATTGCTATGGCATTATGTACGTAGGGTTGCTATTCTGATCAATTGCTGCTTGAAATTTATGTTGGATGCCTGTTATTAGCTAAATGATGTTGATTTTGATGCTTGATTAAGTGATTATGAAAGTGGTATGTTAGAATGGAATTTGAATGGATGCGTGAGGTGTAAGTTATGATGTTTGTTAAAATTTGTTTATTAGAATATAGCTATAATCATGGAATCAAATGCCTAATTATAGTTATGACATTTTCGACATAGGGATTTTCTTAGAAGAAAGAATAAGTATGATTCTTGCTAGTGGTCCTTGTGTTGAATGATTAATCTAAATAAAGAGTGTTTCTAAATAAAAAATTCAAACCTAGAAAATATGATTTGTTAAGGGTTTCAATTATTAATCACCTTCAATTGTAGATATGGTCAGCTTAAAGTTACTCGAATCTAATTGATAATCTTAATCTTGAGACATATTCGAATAGTGTAGCCTCTTCATATCTTTAGTCGAATTGCATGTTAACATGAAATTTAATCTTTGTTAATCATATGATCCTTAAGTGTTAGACTTAAAGGTTTAGGTTAGCTTTTATTGATTATTGTGGCCTGTTTTAAGTCTTGCATATTGTGTGTTAAGATTATTGTTAGTTAAGAATGCCTCTTAGTTCGGTTTATCTCTAAACCGGGTAAGGGTGCTACATTTATTGGTATCAAAGCTTAGGTTTAGTCGATTCTAGGATTAAACTGAGTCTCATTACATCATTAAACATCTTATGTGCCACCTAGGAGTTGAATTTTATATGTACTTGCGACCCATGCTTGATAAAATCCCTCTTATGTCTTATATCTTTTAGAATGTATGAGACACGTCTTGGATGGGATAATGAAAGCCCGGTTGGTTCCTCCAACGAATGAAGAAGTATAAAAATGAATCTGAAACAACAAGAGCAACAAAAGATTGCTGAACCTCAGTAGGAAGCCTCTACTATCCACCCTGTTCAAAGGGAGTGTCTCCTAAGTATGAAGGAGATGTTCGATCAACTAGTACAATCTCTTAGGCAAAATCCTCCTTTATCTCCCACTCTTCTTGTAGTTGCACCTTCAAAGGCTCCTATAGACAAGTTGGCTCAACATCGGGCATACACCTTTGCGGGAACTGATGATGAAAACCCGGAGGCAGCAGAGTACTATTTAGAGACTACTATGAGAATCTTAACGAAGCAGTTGCAATGTTCTGATGAACATAAACTCTAGTGTGTTGTTGGACTGTTAGTTGATGAAGCTTTAAGCTGGTGGGAGACTACAACACTCATGGCTCCTGTTGAAGACGTTACCTGGAATTCTTCCTTAAGGAATTCTGGAAAACTTATGTGAGCGAACAATATTTGGCTGAGCAGAGACGACATTTATTGTATTTAAAGCAAGGGGTAAACTTATAGAACAGTATGTCAATGAATTCTATAAATATTGCAAGTATGGATCTGAATATATCAAGAAGGAGGAGGACAAGTGCCGGATGTTTATTGATGGGCTCAGTGACGAATTAAGCCTTTTGTTCATAACTTTGGAGATAACTGACTTTCAAAATTTGGTAAACCAAGCTATTGCTATAGAAGCTAAAATGAAAGCTTCCGAAAAGAGGAAAATAAATAATTCTCGGGGTGATAAAAGACCCAGATATGATAATAAGCCCCCTCGTCGAAGAGTCAAGGAGGAGGTTCATCAACTTTTTACTCTTACCCGAAGAGAAATTACATGCCCAAGCCTCAGACGGTGGTAAAATCTTCAACACCTACAGCTTCTGTAAATAGTATAGGGAATACGAGAAAGGATTCACAAGTTCATGTATGCAATTTCTATTAGAAGAACCATACAGGACCGTGTAGAAGGCAAGACAATGCATGTTATATGTATGGAGGAGCCAATCACTATATTAAGGATTGTCCCCAGAACCCAAAAAGGTTCCTACTAGAATACTTGTAAATCAGAATCGTGTACCATCACCATGGGGTAGAGGACTCAGACAAGCTCAATCTGGAAATTATGGTAGAAATCGGGGTCAAGTTTCTGATGCCACACATCAGAAGTCTGGGGTCCCTGCTAGAGTTTATCATGTTTGAGATCGTGATGACGAAGACTCTCCTAATATTATAGCTGGTACCATTGAATTGAATAACAATCTTGTTTATGTTTTGTTTGATTCGGGTTCAACTCATTCCTTTATTTGTTTCTCCTTAATTGAAAAGTTTAATCTTAATCCGGAAGTCACTAAATATAATCTTATTGTTTCAAATCCCCTAGGAAATAATATTGTTATAAACCTTGTGTGTAAGGATTGTCCTTTGTTCATTCATGGTATTCCTTTTCCTGTCGATCTGTTAGCTTTATCCTTTAGTGAATTCGATATTATCCTAGGATTAGATGGTTGAGAAGGCATCAAGCATAGGTAGATTGTAATAAATGAAGGCTTTTTCTTCGTGGGTTAGGAAAAGAATCCATAATCTTGATAGATAAGAATCCTCTAAAGTCAAAATCTTGTTGTGTTACTATGTTTGGAAGTGATAAGACTGAGCTTAATATAAATTCAATTTCCACTATCTCTAAATTTCTTGATGTTTTTCTTGATGAACTTCTAGGATTACCTCTAAATCAAGAAGTGGAATTTAGAATTGAAGTACAACCTCGATCTAATCCCGTTTCCATCACCCTATATCGGATAGCTCCGGTTAAACTTAAACAGCCCAAGAAACAGTTGCAAGAATTGCAAGAAAAGGGTTTTATCAGACATAGTTCCTCTCTCTGGAGAGCTCTAGTGTTATTTGTTATGAAGAAAGATGGGTAAATGAGGTTTTGTATCGATTACTGACAGTTAAACAAGCTCAGTGTCAAGAATAAGTACCATATACCGAGAATTGAAGACTTGTTTGATCAACTCAAGAATGACAGTTTTTTCTAAGATTGATTTGTGATCGGGGTACTATCAGATGTAGATTAAGGAGTCTGATGTACCAAAAACAACTTTCAAAACTTGATATGGTCATTACAAGTTTCTTGTAATGCCCTTCGGTTTAAGCAACGCTCCAGCAGCATTCATCGATCTTATGAACCGAGTCTTTAAACCATATTTATATAAGTTCGTAGTGGTTTTCATAGATGATATCCTCATCTACTCCAGAGATAAGGATGAACATTCTATGTATCTTCGAATTGTCTTACAAACTCTCCGACACAATCATCTTTTTTGCAAAGCATAGTAAATGTGAATTTTGGTTATCTAAAGTATCTTTCTTAGGTCATGTGATATCTGCAGATGAGATCAAAGTAGACCCTAAAAAGATTCAATCGATCATTGATTGGAGACCTCCGAAGAATGTGGGTGAAATTAGAAGTTTCCTAGGTCTAGCCGGGTATTACCAAAGATTTGTGAAGGGATTTTCTACTTTGGCCGCACCTTTGACCAGACTCCTTCAAAAGGATGATGCTTTTGTTTGAACAAAAAATCAGCAACGGAGCTTCGATTAGTTAAAACAAGTACTCAGCCATGCCCCAGTCTTGACGCAACTAGAATCGAGAAAAGAATACACGGTTTATAGTGATGCATCACATCTTGGTTTAGGTTGTGTTCTTATGCAAGAAGAAAAGGTGGTAGCTTATGCCTCTCGACAATTGAAATACCATGAATTGAATTATCCAACTGACGATTTAGAACTCGTTGCGGTAGTCTTTGCTCTTAAAATTTGGAGACACTACCTCTTTGGAGAAAAATGTAATTTGTTCACTAATCACAAAAATCTTAAATATCTTATGTATCAAAAAGATCTAAATATTAGACAGAGGATATGGATGGAACTTCTTAAAGATTATGATTTAGTTATCAATTATCATCCGGGGAAAGCGAATGTAGTGGATTATGCACCTAGTTGCCAACAATTGAGCGGTAAGGCATTACCTATGAATTCCTTTGATAAGCTATGTTTGTTAAAATCTAAACTATTTCATCTAAGATTAATTCATTGAATTGCAGCCCCATTTGCGATCAATGCACATTTTAGATTGCAAAGGAGTTAGAAACTTTTAGCTTAACTACATAATGGTCCATTTTCCAACCATCTAGGATCAATTAAAATGTATAAGGAACTGAAAGATTTATATTGGTGGCCAGAGATGAAATCGGCTATTACAGATTTTGTATCTAGATGTTTAACTTGTCAAATGGTGAAAGTTGAACACTAAGTTCCTACCAGACTCTTGCAACCAACAGAATTTCCTTTGTGGAAATGGGATCGTATAACAATGGATTTCGTAATTAGGTTACCCCTATCTCCACGAAAGAATGATGCAATTTGGGTAATAGTTGATAGATTCTCCAAATCATCTCATTCCATACCCATTCGAATGAATATGAGTCTGATCAATTGGCTGAGATATACATTCGAGAGATAATACGACTGCATGGTATTCCTATCTCCATAGTCTCTGACCGAGACCCTAGATTCTCCTCTAGGTTCTGTAGTTCTTTGTCGAAAGCTTTAGGAACCAATACAAATCTTAGCACAGTCTTTCATCCCCAATCAGATGGTCAATCTGAAAGAACAATTCAAATTCTTGAAGACATGGTTGGGTTGTATAATTGACTTTGGAAAAAATTGGGAGAAAGCTCTACCTTTAGCAGTCTTTGCTTATAACAATAGCTACGAAATGTTTATCCAAATGGTCCTATTTGAAGCCTTGTATGGAAGGAAATGTAGAACTCCCTTATGTTGGTCAGAATTGGGTGAAAACAAAGTGTTCGGGCCTAAATTGCTTAGAGAAACAGAAGAACAAGTTCGTATCATTCACAATAGATTGAAAGAAGCCTTTAATAGACAGAAGGCTTATGTTGATTTGAAAAGAAGAGACTTCCAACATGTTGTGGGAGATTGAGTATTTTTAAAATTTTCACCCGAAAATCTTCAGATTCAGGAAAAAGGGAAAGCTCAGTCCTCGTTTTATAGAGCCTTCCGAAGTTATTGAAAGAATTAGTCCCATTGCTTATCGCTTAGCTCTTCTGAAGGCGTTTGATAAGATACACAATGTTTTTCATGTATCTATGCTCCTTAAATATCGATCAGACCCATCTCATATTCTTGAACCTGAAGAAGTTGAGCTCAATCCAAATTTGTCATATGAAGAAGAGCCGGTGCAAATTTTAGATCATGAGGTTAGAAGACTTCGAAACAAAACTGTTCCTCTAGTAATAGTTCTATGGAGAAATCATAAAACCAAGGAAGCAACGTGGGAACCTGAGGCTGTAATGAGAGATAATTATGCACACTTATTCAACTCAGGTAAATTCTGGGACGAATTTATTTTTAGGGGGAGGAATTGTAATACCCCAAAGTATGGCCCCGTAGAAAGTTGTTACAATAGGAATTGTAATACATTCCTGATATCATATTTTAATTTGAAGAGTTAAATTAATTAAGGATTAAAGGATCAAATTGGAAAGAGAGAAGAAAAGGAATGCTCAATTCTAATTAGACTAAAACATAAACATGGAAACCTGGAGGTTTGCATGCTAATTGAAATTTTGATAATGGGTCATACATGTGTCAACAATTAGAACACACATAGAGGGGTTTCCGGCTATGTCTTGAAAAGGTTATACCTTCCATTGTTCAACCGAGCCATTAGAGAGGGAGAGAGAGAGTGATAGAATTTACAAAATCCATGGGAGCCATTGTCTTGATCGGCTAGTATATCCATGTAATTGCATTAGCCTAAGGTAAAAGCTCTTTTCCTTTCCTCTAAAGTTAAGACAAGCATGCAAAATTAGATTATATGTTTGAAATATACATCATGATGCCATTGTTGATTAGGTAACATGAAATGTGTGAACATATAGGAGAATTTCTCCATTGACTAAACGGTAAACATGGGAATTTCTTTGATTTTTAAAGTTGTAGATATAATGGTATTTGTAGAACTCTTGAAAATCTTTATGAATTTCGGTTAGTTGAGTATTTGGTTCAAGTTTGTTAAGTATGCTATTATGTTTGAATTTCATGAAAAAATAGATATGTTGACTTGTGAATGCATTTCGTACACTGTTTTTAGTGAAAAGACTTACTAAAAGCAGTTTATGAAGTTTCAGGACTGTTTTAAGAGGAAATAAAACGGTGGGCAATTTTAATATAAATAGGGGACTGAAATTAATCTGGGAAGAATTGGTATAAAATTGTTTGAAAGGATATTAATAGTGGAGGGTTTGTCAACAGTTTGGAATATAATTGGAGCGGTTTAAATGACTTTAAGGGTTGCTTGGTGTGTTGGAAACTAGAGATTGTCTTATACCTGTCTTAGGCTTATATTACTTAGATAATGGACTGATTTTCGAACCCTTAAGGATTTGTTTTATGGAATTGGAATTTCGAAACTATTTGTATCAAGCAGGGCAATTTTGATCGAGCTGAAAACTGTTTCGGTGAATTAAACCTTCAATAACTGTTTTATAAAATTTGGGGCTGAATTAGTTTGAATGTAGCTATGTGTAATTGTTTGAATGGAGTAGTTTATTATTGATTAATAGGTGGACTGCTTTGGTTATAAGAACAAGAATACAAGTTGTCATAAATTGCTTAAATGTGTTTTGAGGCTGTTTGTGTAAAAAACGAGTGTAACTAGCATCTTGAATTATTGAAAGAATGTATAATTAAAATTCAAGACTGATTTGTTGTATTTGATTAGGAGCACATAAATGGTGAATTTGTTGGTGCATATGTAGTACGCAATGGACTGTTTTGCATCCTTATATGTGTGAGTAGAGTATTAATACATGAACATTGTTTTATGGTTAGACCAAGAAGTAATAGAGGAAGCAAGATCCAAACCGGTTAAAGTTGTAGAATGACAGTCTGGATTGTGATTTGGGACTCATGTTAGCTTGGCTATTCTGTGAGTGTAGTTAAAGTCTCGAGATAGGTTAAAAGCTATCATGGGCATCTTGTTTGTTTAATTAATTTGTTTTATGCTTGAATTGAACAATGTTGAGCTAAGCTTGGGAATTAAGGTAAGTAACTTCTTGATCAAGAATTCTATTATTGTAATTGTTTAGAATATTATTGTGTTTGACTATGGGAATTGATTTTGAACAAGAAGTATTCGCATAAGAAGATAAGAAATACTAAAATATAACCTTTTGATTTAAAGATCTTTGAGCTGTGATTTATAAATAGAGTTATATGTAAATGCTTGTGTTATATGCTAAATCTCATGAAATGTTATTTAATACTCTAATAAGGAGCATGGCTCGGACTTCTCTAATATGATAAGAAGTAAATCATGTTACATGAGTACATGAACGTGGAATTAAGTTAATCTGATTTGATAGGATAAGAAATTTGCAAAAAGCCTTGGTCTCAAGTCGGTCTTAGGTACAATTGCCATGCCATAGAGTCCATAGAGCTCATGTGATAGGGTGAACTATGGTCCTTACATTGGCGACAGTAGGAGAGAAGTATTGTGGTTACTTGGCGACAATACGAGGGTTTGACTGATACTATGAGTACCTTTCTGTCGGTGACGGTTGTTGATTTGAGTACCTAGGCTGATACTTGATTTCAAGGTTATGTTAAATCAATGTAATAAAAATCATAAAACTTCCTAACAATTGAATTTTATATTTTGAATAATTAAGTGATGCATAACCTTTTGAAGCTTTGCTATGTAATTCTCTTGATGATTAATCTATGTGTTAGATTATGATATGCCATGTATAAGTTTATTCAATTTGTGAACAAAGCATAATTTATGATCTTCTCTTGCAAGTTCGAATGAAAGAAACAAGAATATATCATGGTGAAATGTGAATGTCTTGTAATAACTTGTCTAAATGCGATGCTTTGTGGTTTATTGTCTAGATTAAGCATGTGTTAGTCCTTACCAAGCTTAAGCCTATTTGTTTGAATCAATGGATGGGAGGATCAAATTCTTTGATCATGATTCTCAACACCTTTACTTATTTATCCTTCTCCATCCTTTAGGTTGAGCTATTTTTTGTTAGCTATCAGAACTTGGCAAGATCAGAAGACCATCAAGAAGTATGTTTTGTACTTTTCTTAAGAACTTCTAGTAGGTGGCAGGTGTTTGTATTTATGCAACGTGCATTTAGCCTACATTTTTTATATTCTCTTGTGTATAAGTTTGTAATTAGTGAACACTATGTGTATATGGCCTAATATGCTTTGTTTGCTAGTTGGCTAAGTTGATTGCTATAGCATTATGCACGCAGGGCTGCTATTTTGATCAATTGCTGCTGAAAATTTATGTTGGATGCTTGTTGTTAGCTAAATTAGGTTGATTTTGATGCTTGATTAAGTGATTATGGAAGTGGTATGTTAGAATAGAATTTGAATGGATGCTTGAGCTGTAAGTTACAATGTTTGTTAAATTTTGTTTGTTAGAATATAGCTATAATCATGGAATCAAATGCCTAATTACAGTTTTGACATTTTCGACGTAGTGATTTTATTAAATGAAAGAATAGGTATGATTCTTGCTAGTGGGTCCTTGTGTTGAATGATTAATCTAAATAAAGAATGTTTCTAAATGAAAAATTCAAACCTGGAAAATATGATTTGTTAAGGGTTCCAATTATCAATCACCTTCAATTGTAGATATGGTTAGCTTAAAGTTACTCAAATCTAATTGATAATCCTAATCTTGAGATATATTCGAATAGTTTAGCCTCTTCATATCTTTAGTCGAGTTGCATGTTAACATGAAACTTAATCTTTGTTGATCATATGATCTTTAAGTGCTAGACTTAAAGGTTTAGGTTAGCTTTTATTGATCATTGTGGTCTGTTTTAAGTCTCGCATATTGTGTGTTAAGATCCTTGTTAGTTAAGAATGCCTCTTAGTTCGGTTTATCTCTAAATTGGGCAAAGATGCTTCAAATTTATTCAACTCTTGCTTTCTATATTTCTTAAGTTCTCTAAGTGTACTTCTTATTATCTATGTGTTTCGATATGGAAAAAATTTTCTTGCTTTAGAGAGCAATTTCATGCAACTTTTTCTAACTAGTTCATCTAATCTACTTTCCCAATTCCCTAAGTTTGAGAACTGCATATCATCATCGAACACTTGTGACAAAGCAATTAGCATAGAAGTCAATATGTATGGCACAATTAAAAATTTATAAACAAAATGCCATGGCAAATAGTTGGCAAAAAACATAAAAATGTGAACAAAACATCCCCAAACCTAAAGGATGCATTGTCCTTAATGCATGAATATAAAAAATACACGAACAAATATATAGTGAAATCCTAAAAATGTATGTATGAACAAAATATAAAAACAACTATATGCATGAAATGAAAAAAAATGTAAAATGAAAAAAATATGCAAGGGGATAGTTACTACCCTAAAGAGTTTGATGTCGTAGGTTGTGCTGCGAATGATGCTCTCGGTGGTCAGACTCTTTGGTTTGGGTTATTCTGGATGATCTCTTCTAACATTCATTAAAATTCGAGCGAAGTCATCATTTTGGCAAGTGGAACTCTCGGTGTTGCAGGTGGCGGTATAACTGGGATCAGTTCTATCTCGTTTTCAGTCAGCATGGTGGGTACTTCCTTCTTTTTCTCATTCTCCTTCTCATGAAGGGGCTCCTCTCTCGCGGTCTCCCTCTCCTCCTAAAGTCCATCCAGATTTACTCTGACGCTAGTCAAAATCTCCTAGGGAAATCCTAGAAATGATGGATATGGTAAGATGAAGTTCTTTACGATGGATATCTTTAGGAAAACATCCCTCTTGTTAGCATAAGCTGTTAGAAAAGTCGTTATTAATCCAAGAATAAAATAATATGTAGTAAAATCGAATGTTTATATTATTCTTGAATCGAACATAATATAAAATAAATATAATAATATTTGTTACGTAAATCGAATATTTTGGCATCAATTCAGATGAGCAAAATCGTTGAGGCCTATGAAACAACAGTTTCCTTAAGAGGAATTTTAGGTCACTCCTTGGTGCTTGAGGTTTTCGGTCGCCTGTCTTCGAGTATACAATAACTAGATGATTAGCTACAGTTTCACTGCTGTAGAGATTACGAACTATAATCTTGCCTTCTCCTATCACCAAAAACTAGTTTTGAAAATCACAGAGTAAAACAATAAAAAATTCGATGTGTTTTCAAGTTGTGTAAAACCTAAAAGGTTTACACACTATTTATAGGAGTTTCCAAGGGGAATAAGGAAACTTTAGGCCTAATAGAGCATTTATGATTTAAGAATTAATGAGCCAAATAGGCCATATTAGCCTACTTTTAACCACTTCTATATACCATATTGAGCCTTAAGTTTTTCTACAAAACATAGGCAATGCACACACACCAAAAAGGATAAAAGTGACTAGTTCAATTACTTTGCCACCGTACTAGGAGTTCGTATGGGCAATATACATTACTTTTGCCTTGTGGCGACTTGCCAAAACTTCTGATTTGCTCCGATCTTGAGTCGATGACTTGAACAACCTAAAATGTATGAGATGAAATGCATTATGCATACTTTGCTAGTGAGGTAGTCACAAACAATGCAATTAACAATGGGATGCATAACAACTCATGCTCAATAATATTAATGCTATATCTCATGTTCAATATCATTTAGTTCATAGTTCAATATTAATCCTTGGAATCGATTCAACATAGTGGATACGCGAATTCCTTATGCCTTGCCAAATAACTCTGCCTCGCCAATGTGACCAACATCACCAAACATCCCTCCGCATCGCCGGATCAGCCCAAGGACCATAGTCCACCCGTACACTAAGCTTATGAATTCTATGGCATGCCAATTGTATCCAATGTCCTTCGAATCCAAGGTCCGGTGACAATATCAATAATCAATGTTCAATAACAATGACAATATCCAATGTTCTTATCAATAAACAATGTTTCAGTGCCAATGTTCAATAGCAATATCAATGACAATGGAAATGTTCAATGATCTCAATAGCAATGGCAATGATCGATGCTTCATTTTCAATGTTACAATGACAATATCTATATCGATATCAATGTTCAATGACAATGACGATGACAATAGCAATGACTATGCTCTATGTCCAATGTTCAATGCTTTAATAACTCAATGACTATATCGATGGCAAAATCAATGACAATGATCGATGGCAATGACCACAATAATATAGATGTACGATACTCAATAAAATGACTTACCTCCAGTTACCAACGATATCCACTATGTTGTTTGATGCAATATTCCTTAACATTGATGTTAGCAATACTATATACAATGACAATGGAATCGGGAAAGGCACATAGGCTAATACTGAGACTTCGACTACACTCACCTCAATAATCTGATGATCCTATGGTTCTCGGATGATAAATTCCCTTGTTCCTAGCTCTCTTCGGAGATGATGGACGATCTCTATTCAATTCATGAGCTAGGTTAAATAGTATGAATTAGTTAGAATCGATAATATGATATCAAAATCAATATAACAATATCAAAATCAATATCAAAGCTTAAAATAGTTATTGGCCGTCAAATTCCAAGGATAACCAAAACCCTAGCTTAAGATTAAGCTTGATTTATCCATGGATTTCATTTGTTGTTTGGGGATTATGGCTTCCTCGATCGATAGCAACGATTTGATGTCAATAAACCAAAGAAAACTCAAACTTCACAACACTCATCAATAGAGGTGTGTGCTTGCTTGAAGATTAAGATAAAGGGAGGTGCTAGCTTGGTTTAACATTAGGGTAAGTCTCTTTTATTCATTCATTCACTCTATATACAATAGCCAACCGATGGCTTTCCTTCATATGAAGGGAGCTCATCAGATTAACCCATGTATGGGTGATTAAAATTTGAGGAGGGCTAATTACCATGTTAGTCCCTCAACTTATATTTCTCTATACTTGTACCCCCAAACATTCAATTTTTATAATTTAGCCACTAAAAGATTTCAATACATTCAATACGATCCCTAAACAATGAATTGACTCAATTAGAGTTCAACATCGATGCAATTGACTGTGCGATCAAAGTCAACACAATATTTGGACCTTCTGATGTAGGGTTTTCGATCGCCGAAACCCATTTCTGACTAGACCGAATTTCGGGGTGTTACACTCATATCTTTTGGTGGCTTTTAAGTGAAGAGGATTTTGGGCATTAAAGATGAGGAAAAACCTTTGCTTGAATTGGTCATTCCTACTTTTTGCGATCAAAAGAAAGGTCGTAGAGGGTTTTGTGTTTGTAAAGGATCAGAGTGGTTAGAATTTTTTGTTTACAATATCATGTCTTGGATTTCCACCAAACTTAGTATATTGTTTTTGATCTATTTTGAAATGAAATATTTGTTTTACCATGTATAAAAATATTATTTTCCCTATTAATTATCTTACATCCATTTTTTTTCTTGAACATATATGTATCACTGTAAAATAACAGATATATGCTCATAGAAACAATGCAGTACAAAATATATAGAATATATTGCGAAACTTAAACCAAGTAATGGTCTTATTTTAATTACCAAGCATACATGGTGTCTCCCAACACACCCGAGTTTAAACTAGATCGCGGCACAGTGAAAAATAAAATTGGATCAATAATATGGTGACATGTGTCATCATTTGGTTGATTGATTAAATTTATTGAATTAAATTAATGTTGGGACTAAGTTGATAGAATGCACAAGTAATGAGGACCAAAATTGTAATTATACAAGTTTATTTAACTAACATGTCCATCTTCGTTAATTTTTAACATTTAATAGCTTGATTGATATCATTTAAACAATTAAGTTATCTGATTGACAAAATTAAAACATAGATGATCAAAATAGAATTGAGACAATAGTTCAGTGGTCATTGGCATAGTTTACCCATATTTTTACATTATAACTTTATTATTTTTTGATATTAGTGATCAAATTAATCCTCAATATTCACATATTTTATCATTTTTATCATCAACATTTTTTTCTTTTATCAAATTACAATGACTTTAATGAAAATGATGATTAATTAGTCAAAATTTCACCATGTTAATGTGATAACCCACTTGAACCCATATTTCATTATTACATAACATAATACAACATAAACAAATAATTTTAGAATTATAAAATTAAATAATTTAAAGAATAATTTATTAAAAAATAACATAAGATGGTGCAAATTGTATCGTCAACAAAAAGAGTCATATTGGCCATAAAGTACATATTATTGTTACGGGATTGTCATGTTAGTGTTGTGAAAAAAATATTGATTTGATTTGTATGTCTATTAAAAAGATAACAATTTGAGTTAAAGTAAGATTAAAGGTTAAATTTAATTAAAGAAGAACCAAGGTCAATTTGATAAAAAGTAAGAAATTTTAAAGACAAAATTTATTATATTTAGTGACGAAACTTGAGATAATATGATACAAGCATGGGAGGGCTAAAACCATTCATCTTGGACAAGAAGTTGAAGTTGATTTTTAAGGTTGGAGCATCAGCCGACTTGAGACGACTTTTCGAATGAGATCCGAGGATTTCTTGGTCGAGTTGTCTTATAAAGTATTGACCATCATTCAGTTACCTTTCTAACTCATCTCGAAATGCATCAATCCAATGTCAAGAACTCAATATACGTCCATTTTACTGAAGATTATGCATGCAGAAAACTGGATACGGTATTATTACGAGATTTTGTAAAATTCAGCCCAAAAGCTAACATGTAAGGCTTTGGATGAATTAAACTTAGCCCAATGTATTTATTATCATCTAGATTGATGTTTTAGGGTTTTATATGCTTTAGGAACCAACTACACTTCTTTTAAGTCCTTAGATCAAGTCCAATTTAACGAACCAGATTTATTTATTATTTTTATTCACTAGGAAAGCTTGTGTTTATTTAGGAATTCCTATTAGTTTAGTCATCCTTCCCCAGTAAAGGATGAGAACTTCTTCATTGTAAGAAAGATTTGAGATTTGAGTTTTTAAATAAAAGGGTATTCTTTTGAGTACATGTTTGCAAGTGTCGGTAAACTTGTGTCTTTGAAGTTTTCTTCAATGTGTTCAACCGAGTTGAGCGAGGGAGAATCATCACACTCTGGGTTGCCTATCTAATCGCGGATAAGAGGGTCGGCTTTAAGTCGTATCACGAAGGTTGTCTAGTTAACTGTAACTAGGATGGTTCTTCGGGCAAATTCCTCAATTCCACATGCCATCTTCATCTTTTCTTCACGTTCAAACACCATCTCCATCGAATTTCAAATATGGAATTTTCTAGATTTGTCTCTTTAATTCTATTTTTTATTCGTTTGTTTTCTTTTACCTGATTTCTTATTATTCTCCATTGAATGTCTATTCTTAGCCCCTTTTCTTTGAATTTGGTTCTTGATTTGCAGAATTTTAAAGAAACATCATTGCATATCATTTTGAAAATTCAAGAACTTCATATTTCATCTTCTTTGATTGAGTCTAATATGCCTTAGGCTTTCGAACGGGATCCATGCATTTCCTGGCAAAGTTGTCTTCTGCCCATACATTAAACTCAACAAGGAAGTGAAACTGGAATTTCTTGAATTTTCAAAAGGATATGCAATGTAGTTTCTTGAAAATTATAGAAATAAGAATAAAAAATTAAAGAAATGAATTGAAGAAGATTAATTGGACGGGAACGAGGAAGGAATAAACGAAAAAGATTAAGAAAGATAAGATTAAAGGATAGAAAAACAAATATGAAATTTCCAGATTTGAATGGATGAAGATGACGCAATGGAGGAAGCTTGAAGAAGATGGTTCTGGCTTGTGGAATTGAAGGATTTGCCCGCAGAACCGTTCTAGTCACGATTAACTATGCAACCTCCATGATATGGCTTATAACTAGCCCTCCTACCTGCCGATTAGATAGGCAACCCGATGTGTGAATATTCTCCCTCGCTCCACCCGGTCGAACACGTTGAAGAAAGATTTGAAGAAACAAGTATATCGACACTTGCAAATATTTACTCAAAATAATACCCTTTTATTTAAAACTCAATGTTAACCTTGTAAAAAATGACATACTTCATGCCTTTTTACTTAGTTTATTGCTTGGTTTTAAGCTCATTTCAATTGCATATAGTTGCATTAAGTTCATATAGTTGCATGTGGTGGTGTTTGCTAGCTTAATTTTATATATTTATGAAACTAGTGCTGCTTTTAGAGAAATGGCATGTTTTGGTGTGGTGATATGCAGGTTAGTTAAGGAGAACTGCTGGGAGAAGGAAATTATGTTGCATCATTTTGGATGGCATTTCTGGGTGCACAAAAGGCTAAAAAGTGAAGATATCTTGCACCCCCCACACGTGAATTCCACCAACCAATTATGCCCTACACATGAAGGGAATCTTTTCCATAGGGTACACAAAGAATTAAGGGCACAAAACCCAAGGAATCCCCACTATATAAAGAATAGGACACCCACATTTATAGAGGGCTTTTATGAGATAAGAAAGAAAACAACAAGAGGCGGCCACTCTTATTATTCTCTTTCATCGTGTGTTCTCCATTATTGAGCTCCAAAGGGACGAACTTGCTAGCCTTTGAGAGAAGCAGCAAGCTTGTGGTTCACGGCAGTCAACGACGGCTTGGAAGTTTTCTTCTATTTTTAGTTGCTCTTTATCTTTCCATATTTTTTGAAAGGCGTGAAGTTAAAAATAGCCCTCAACATTTGACCTTTTGGTCACAACAGCATTTTGGATGGCATTTCTGGGGCACACAAAAGTACAAAAAGTGAAGATATCTTGCAACCCCTACACGTGAATTTCACCAGCCAACTGTGCCCCACACATAAAGGGAATCATTTCCATATGGCACACAAAGAATTAAGTGCACAAAACCCTAGGAACCCTTACTATATAAAGATTGGAACACCCATATTTATAGAGGGATTTTATGAGATAAGAAAGAAAAAAGTGAGAGGCAACCACTTTTCTTCTTCTCCTTCATCGTGTGTCCTCTATTGTTGAGCTCCAAAGGGACGAACTTGCTGGCCTTTGAGAGAAGCAACAAGCTTGAGCTGGTTTACAACAGTCCACGATGGCTTGGGAGTTTTCTTATATTCTTAGTTGCTCTTTATCTTTCCATATTTTCTGAAAGGCATAAAATTAAAAATAGCCCCCAACGTTTGACCTTTTGGTCACTTAAGCCCCTTATTCTTTTTTTGGTGCAAACAGACACCTAATGTTTCATTTTTGTTCAAAATTCACCCTCAATAGATGGAAACCGTTAGTCAACTAATGGTCAACCCCTTCGATGATGTGGCATGTTTGTGGTGACGCCACGTGGCACTTGCTAATGTGGAATATTTTTATTTTAGAAAATAATTTTTTTTCTATTTTTAATCAATCATGTAACATCCCCAAACCGGTCTAGTCAAAATTGGGTTCCGACGATCAGAAACCCTACACCAAAAAGGTCTAAATATTGCTCTGGCCTTGTCTATGGGGTCAATTACATTGATATAGGACTCTAAGTGAGTCAATTTATTAAAAAGGGACCTTATTGAATTTATAGAAAGATTTTTAGTGACTAAATTATAGAAATTGAAAGCTTTGGAGGTATAATCATGGAGAGTCAAGAGCTGAGGGACTAACCTTGCGATTAGCCCTTCCTCAATTAAAATCACCCACACGGAGAGTGATTTGAAAACTTTCGTTCAAGTGAAGGAAAGCCTTCAGTCAAGTAGTAAAAAGGGAAAAGAGTTGGGAAAGCTACACTTACCTAATTGGGAAACCATGCAACCACCTCTCTTAATTACCATCTTCAACCTCCCACTTGAACAAGCAAGCACCTCCATTGGACTTTGAATTCAAGCTTAGTTTTCTTTGATTTATTGAATCCTCTATATAGATATTGATCGGGTAAGCTATAATCCCTAACCTATTGTTGAAATCCATAGAAATATTGAACTTAATATCAAGTTAGGGTTTGCCCATCTATGGTAACTTAGGCGTTTCAAAGCTTTAATCCTTGGAAATTTCATAGCTATTGGCTATATCGAATTCGGGTATTAATTTTGATTTTGCTACATTGATTCCAATATTGTATAGCTAGTTCTAACTAATTCCTATTGTTTACCTAGCTCAAGAAGTGGAGAGAAATCATCCACCATCACCACCAGAAGCTAGAAACAAAGGGATTACTATCCGAGAATCTTAAAAGCTTTGGATTATCGAGGTGAGTGTAATCGAAGTCTTGGGACTTGGCTAGGTGCCATTCCCAATTTCATCATTATCAAATTTAGCATGGCTAACCCTATTTGTTAAGGGATATTATATCGAACTACTTAGCGGACACTATTGGTAAGCATCGGTAAGTATAGCATCGAACATCGGGCATCGTTATTGTAATTGCCATCTCCATTGTCATTGAAATATAGAACTATAGATCATTGACCATGAAACATAGTCATTGTCATCGAGTAGTGATATTTCCATTGTTATTGTTATCTAAACATTGAAAATGAATCATCGGTCATTGACACTATTATTGAAATCATTGAATATTGCCATCGTTATTGTCATAGCTATTAGCATTGATATTTAAGCATTGCCTATTGATAAGAATCGAACATTGTTATTGCTACCGAACATTGATTATTGATATTGTTACCGGACCTTGGATTCGATGGACATTGGATACAATTGGCATGCCACAAAATTCAATAGCTCAGTGTACAGGTGGACTACGGTCTTAGGGCTATGGCCTATATTGATTTGGTGAGGCAGAGGGATGTGTTGTGATATTGGTCATATTGGTGAGGGGAAGGGACTAAACCATTCTATTGATTTGGTGAGGTGTAGGAATTCGTGTATCCACTATCTAAAATCGATCCAAGGGTTAATATTGAATTATGAAAATATTACCATTGATCATGATCATTGCATTGCTACTATTGATTTATTGCATAGTTAAGGTTATTACGTAAATTGGGATGCATTGCATTGTTATTGACATTAATGTTGACTACCTCACTAGGAAATGTATGCCTAATGCATTGCATTTCATCCATTTCAGGTTAAGAGATTCACCGTTGGAGATTAGAAAAGTTGTAGCGTTGAACAAGTCACAAGCAAGCCTAAAGTAATGTATACAGAACCTATGAACTCCTACTAGGGTGGAAAAGTACTTAAACTAGTTAAATAAGGCTCTTTTGATATGTATATTTTATGCTCGTGGTGTAACAGTGCTTAAGATTCTAAATGGTCTTATTGTAGGTCTTAAACAGAACTAAAAATGCATGTTTGGCCCCTAATGGTGAAATCGTAGAAAATGGATTCGAATGAACCTATAATTTGGCATGCAAGTAGTTCATAACATTGAAATATTGTGTGTCAAATTTTATTGCATTTGGACATAGTTTGACAAGTCAAATCGAATAAAAACTAGTAAAAATCTGTCATTATAGGGCATGGCGTGTCGATACAGGTGATGGTGTATCGATACGACCTTGCATATTTGGTCAGGTCAACATTGGTCAAAGGTGGCGTATCGATACGGCCTAGGCGTATCGGTATGGATTTTGGCTACTGGAATTTGGGTGCCAAAATGGTATCGATACAGGGTCAAGGCGTATCGGTACGAAGTCAACGTGGTCAACCAGTATCGGTACGACCGTCAACCGTATCAATACGGGTTTGTTACTCTTGAATCTAGAAATTATAAATTAGGCTTAGCGTACCAATAAAACCTTAGATGTATCGATACGGTGACAGTTAATTCGGTTAAAAGTTGTAGAACACAGTTTCACCTTGTTTACAAAATAGTCACTGAGTCTTGCATAGTTTAATTGGATGGGTAAATGAATTCTGAATATCATGAAAATTTACATGGTCATTGTTTGCATGATGAATTTCTTTGTAGTAAGAATATTTTTAGAAAAGGACCCCTAAAATATTTAAATTACGATTTAGTCCTTAAAACATGAAAAGGTTTAAAATTGGTCATAATTGGGTAATAATAGGCTCATAATAGACTAAATGGAATTTTTATATTGTTTAATATTGTTTTCTAAGCTTTATAACATCGATTATCGTTTGAAATTATTGTACCGACCACCGTTTGGTTCATCGGTAGCATACTCTGACCTGGTTCTCAACTAGGCCGAGGAGGGGGTGTTACAAATCATATGATGCCACATGGCACTTTGTTGATGTGGCATTATTTGTTTGGTTAAAAATATTTAAAATAATTACTTTTAAAAAAATATTTTTTAAAAATATTTTTTAAAATAATAAATATTTTTAATATAATTTAAAAATATCTTTTGGAAAAAATAATTATTTTTTTTAGTTTTAACCAATCAGATGATGCCATGTGGAACTTTTCTGATGTGGCATTGTTTGATGTGGCACTTTTCTGATGTGGCATTATTTTTTATTTTTTAAAAAAATTATTTTTTTTAAAAATGTGATGCCACGCTAGGAAAGTGCCACGTGGCATTGTCACGTAATCAAAGGACGTTGATCGTTAGTTGACTAATGGTTTCCATCCACCGAGGGTGAATTTTGAACGAAAATGAAACTTAGTTGGTTGTTTGTACCAAAAAAAGAATTGGGGCTAAAGTGACCAAAAGGTCAAACGTTGGGGGCTATTTTTGACTTTATGCCTTTCTGAAATGGGTTGTACTGAACGAATGATTTTGGATATTGCTCACCCAGCCATTAACTAACTTTAAGTGGCTTGGGTTTATTGTTGGATGATTATAATTTTGTTTGAATGAATGTTGAAGCATTTTTCCAGTTTAGTATATATGCTTTGTTCACTGTTTTATTAGCTTAGGTTTGTAAGAGCTTTCGAGAGTTAGCCTTTAGCTCTATGTGATGCTTAATGATCGAGAGAGTTAAGCTTAGATCTACGTGAATAATGGGGTGAGCTGAGAAGCTAAACCCTAACCCACCTTAGAGATAAGGATAGAGTTTCAACGACTAAAATGAGTAGAACTTTATGGATAGTATCATGCTAGGGTTCACGTTGAGAGGTATTATTGTAGCATTTTGACTGACAGTTTCTTGCTAGAGATAGTTTAGAATCACATACTCAAACTCTATCGAGCATCGTATTTGCTGGAAAGTGTTGATCATTCATTGAAGCAAATCATAGGATTCCTCAATAAATCCTGCTTGTCATCCTATTTGAGAGTTTCAACATGAGTGAGGACGTTCCGTAACCTTATCTTGTAATTCTAGTTTTTAGTACAAATTTTGATACAACTTTTCTTTTAATTGTTCCTACCAACTCTTTTATCCGATTCTTAGTTTTTATTTTGACTGCTTAAACTTTATTTGAATTCCCTCCAATCTCTGTGGAGATGATCTTACTTATCACTGTTACTACTTGTTCGATATGTATACTTGCACCGATTGCGTATCATTTATAGTACATTACAACACACAACACTCAAATCTGTGTTACAATGAAGAAGTTATCATCCTTTTATAGGGGAAGGATGACTAAACTAATAGGAATTCCTAAATAAACACAAACTAATACATGCATGGGAGGGCTAAAACCATGCATCTTGGACAAGAAGCTGAAGCTGATTTTTAAGGTTGGAGCATCAGTCGACTTGAGATGACTTTTCAAATGTGATCCGAGCATTTTTGGGTTGAGTTGTCTGCTGAAGAATTGAGCTTCATTCAGTTACCTTTCCCACGCCTCTTGAAACGTATCAATATGATGTCGAGAACTCAAGATACGTTCATTTTACTTAAGATTGTGCATGCAGAAAACTAGATACGAGATTATTACGGGATTTTGTAAAATTCAACCCAAAAGCTAACATACAAGGCTTTGAATGAATTAAACTTAGCCCAATATATTTATTATCATTTAGATTGATGTTTTAGGGTTTTATATACTTTAGTAGCCAACCACCCTTCTTTTAAGCCGTTAGATCAAGTCCAATTTAATGAACCAGATTTATTTATTATTTTTATTCACTAGGATAGTTTGTGTTTATTTAGGAATTCCTATTAGTTTAGTCATCCTTCCCCTGTAAAAGGATGAGAACTTCTTCATTGTAACACAAATTTGAGTTTTAAAATAAAAGGGTATTCTTTTGAGTACATGTTTGCAAGTGTCGGTAAACTTGTTTCTTCGATGCTTTATTCAACGTGTTCGACCAGGTAGAGTGAGGGAGAATCTTCACACTCTGGGTTGCCTATCTAACCGTAGGTAGGAGGGTCAGTTTTAAGTCGTATCATGGAGGTTGCCTAGTTAATCGCGACTAGGAGGGTTCCGCGGGCAAAACCTTCAATTCCATATTCCATTACTGTATTCTTCAAGCTTCCTCCATTGCGCCATCTTCATCCATTCAAATATGTGAATTTCATTTTTTTTCTATCCTTTAATCTTATCTTTCTTAATCTTTTTGTTTATTCCTTCCTTATTTCCATCCAATTAATCTTCTTAATTTTGTTTCTTTAATGTTTTATTCTTATTTCCAGAATTTTCAAGAAACTCCATTGCATATCCTCTTGAAAATTCAAGAAATTCCAGTTTCACTTCCTTGTTGACTTTAACGCCCTAGGCTTGCTTCCAAGTGATCTTGTAACACCCTGGAAACCGGATAGTCAAAATTGCATTCCGGCGATTGGAAACCCTACACCAAAAAGGTCCAAGTATGGCATTCACTTTGACCATATTGTCAATTATATTGATGTTAGACTTTAACTGAGTCAATTCATTGATTAAGGAACCTTATTGAATTTATCAAAAAAACTGTTTAGTGCCTAAATTGTAAAGATTGGGTTTAGTGAGCCAAAAGTATGAAGGATAGAAAGTTGAGGGACTAACCTTGCGATTATCCCCTTCCCAAGCCTAATCACCAATATGTGGGATTAGAAGAATGAATTCCTTCATCTAAAGGAAAGCTCACAAAATAAATTGAAGGAAAAGAAAACTTACCCTGTGAATTGATGAAAAACAAAACAACATCTTTATTTTCAACCTCCTACTTTGAATAAGCAAGCACCTTCATTGTTGTTGATTCAAAGATTAAGTTTTCTTCCATTTCTAGATTCCATCTTGTAGCTCTTGTTTGGGTAAGTAAAAACCCCAAATCAATTGTTGAATTCCATGAATGAAAGGTTTACAATTTTAATATAATTATTGAGCTCTTGAGTTAAGCTCAAGTTCCCTAAGGCTTTAACTCATGAATATCAAATAGCTAATGGCTATTTAAATTTTGAATATTGAATTCGATATCGTAATATCAATCTTAATACTTCATATTGTTTTACCTAGCTGAAGATTTGGAGAAAGAAGAGTCGCCATCTCTATCTAAAGCTAGGAACAAAGGAGTTGTCATCCGAGAGCCGTAGAAGCTTCGAAAAACAAGGTGAGTGTAGTCAGAGTCTCGAGAATAGGCTAGGTGTTTTTCCTGATTTTATCAATATTTATTTTTGAATAGCTAACATTGTATCTAACGACATTACATAGAATCTAATTAGAGACTATGTTGGTAAGCATTGGTAAGTTGTTGTATCGAATTATTGTTCATAGAAATATTACTATTGTCATCGGTCACATTGAAGCATTGAAATATAGAATCATTAAGCATCAGATATTGATATTGCCATTGCTATTGAATATCGACATTGATATTGTTATCGCTATTGTCATTGAGCCTTGCTATTGATATTGTCATCGCCCTCATTATTGTTATTGATATGGAACCTTGGATTCGAAAAGACATTGGATACAATTGGCATGCCATATAATTAATGAGCCGATTGGTACAGGTGGAATATAACCTTTATTATGGCACGGTGGAGGAATGTTTGTGTTATTGGTCAATTGGCGAGGCAGAGGGACTAGACCATTCATTGATTTGGCGAGGCGTAGGAATTTGCGTATCCACTATCTTGATTCGATCCAAGGAACATTATTGTAATATGATATTATTGTTATTGAACATCATTCATAACATTGTTATTCACAAAACATGAATTGGAATGCATCACATCGTGGTTGATATTGTATATGACTACCTTACTATGCAAAATATGTGTAATGCATTTCATCTCGTGCATTTTAGGTTAAGAAAGTCATCGTAGTGAGATTGAGGATTGTTGGATGTTTTGACAAGTTACTTCAAGCTTAAAGTAATGTATATTATCCCTACAAATTCATAGTATGGTGACAAAGTATCTAGACCAATCACGTTTAGCCCTTTTGTTGTGTATATGTTGCTTATGGTATGTATAAGTCTTAAAAGCCTAGAATGATGGTTTGAAATTTGCTAAAAGTGGTAAAACATGCATATTTGGCCTAAAAAGGTAAAACCTTAGTCATTTGATTCATATGGTTGTGAATTTTGGCATGATAATAGATTATGATGTTGTAGACTTGTCTGCAAAATTTCATAGGTTTTGGATTTTTATGATAGGTCAAAATGGATAAAACCTGACAAAATCTGTCATTACAGGCCTTGTTGTACCGATGCAGGTGATGGCGTATCGGTACAGTTATTCATTTTTGGACTAAGTCATTGTTGGTTAACATAGTGTACCGATACTGCTATGGTCATATCGGTACGGAAGCTTAACACTAGAATTGGTGTATTGCATAGGGTATTGGTACGGTATAGAGCCATACCAATCCCACTTTGTGTAGCGGGCTCGTATTGATATAGAAGAATACATATTGATACACCCTTTAGACACTGGAAACGTAGATAAGCTAGACCAACCTCACGTACCGATACGGGCTAACCCTGTACCGATACGAGTTTACCAACCTTAACGGTAAAACCAATTATGACATAGGCGTACCAGTACGACCTCCTCGAGTTCCATTACCAAAATAGGTAAATCTATTAAAATACATATGAATAAGTTTGATTATCTACCAAATGGTCACTTTGTAGTAAATGGCTTAATTGATTAATCAAATGACCTTCGATCGAGATAAAAATTTGTAGACGCGTTATTTATAGGTTGCATTTCATATTGGTGAGCTTAATTCTAAAAAGGATCCCTAAAATACTGAATTCACAGATTGGCCTCTAAAACATGTGAAAGTTTAAAATTGGATCTAAAGATGATAATCATAATTTCGTATTGAATTACTACTATCACCGTACTATTATATTATCATATTGTGTTATCGTTAATTATCTCATCCTTTCTGAATCACCGATTTATCGATTATTGATTAAAAGTATTACATTGACCACTATATTAAACACCGGTAGCATACTCTGACTCGGTTTCCTACCAAGAACTAAACTCTATCTTATTGTATTTTCATTGCATTGCATTTACCGCCTAGGAGCTATGTATTGTGTATATAGTGACTTGCTGACTAAACTGATCTATTTTCTTTATATTATAGAGATGTCTGACTCAAATGAAGCTCACATAAATGAGCCTATTACTTGCTCCTCGACTCATGGCAAAGAGATAAGGGGGAGACCCTCCGAATCCACAAAATATACCTCCCTAGAACGTTGATCTATAAGCACAAACTGCTCAAGCTGAATGTTATCAGAACATGGCTGACATGTTCAAACAATTCATGACTTCATTGAGAGCTGAGCAGGCTATGCAACCTACCACAGCTGTTATCCAATTTGCTCGGGCCCCTATTGATTAGTTAACTCAGCACCGAGCTTATACCTTTATTGTTCACGATGATGACAATCTTGAAATTGCTGAATATTGGTTGGATAATACATTGAGAATTCTGAATAAACAGTTATAGTGTCGGACAAGCACAAGATAGAATGCGGCCTTGCGTTACTTGCTGATGGGACGCTTCATTGGTGGGAAACTACTATTCTTACGGTCTCCGAAGAAACTGTAACATGGAAGTTCTTTCTTCAAGAATTTTGAAAGAAATATATTAGCGAGATTTATCTCGTAGAGAGGCGTAGTATCTTCCTCCATCTCAAGCAAGGTGAACAACCTGTTGAGCAGTATATCCATGATTTTTGTAAGTACTACAGGTATGGTGCCGAGTACATCAAAAGGGAGGAAGAGAAATATAGGATGTTCATTGTTGGGCTTAGTGACGAGCTACACCCTATGTTTATAGAATTGGGCATCACTGATTTTCAAGACCTTGTGAATATAGTCAAGGCCACTAAAGCAACACAGAAAGTCAAGAGGACTGGTGGGTCAGGGAAGTTGGATAAGAGATTCTAAGATGATTCTCGACCTCCAAAGTGGAATAAGAAAGGAAAGTATCAAGGCCCTAAACATAATGTGTATCCACAACCTTCTCATTCGGGGAATATTGAGAGGCCACAGACCATGACTCAATATTTTACTAAGGCAGCCTCAGTTGATAGGATTGGAGGCTCGAATCAAAACTCCCAGTATCCAGTTTGTAACTATTTCCAGAATAGATATCTAGTGGGTTAGTGCCGCAAGCAGTCGAGAGCTTGTTTCTATTGTGGCGAGCAAGGCTATTTTATTCGAGATTGTCCTCTTAATGATACTAAGTCCACTGCTGCACCAGCTAACATTGCATCCCCTGCTTAACCTTTTCGAGGCAAGGGAACAAGCCAAGGATCATCGAGAATGGCGGAGAGATCTAGTGGCTCGGGGAAACCATCAAACATGCAGGAATCAAAGGCCCTTGCCCAAATATATCATCTGAGGAGCAGGGAGAAGGAGGATGATCCTGACATCATTGTAGGTACCATAGAGATATATTCATATTCCTTATATGCATTGATTGACCCTGGTTCTACTCACTCCTTTATAAGTACCTTATTAGTTAAGAAGTATAGGTTGTCCTTTGAACCTATAGTATCAAAATTCTCTATAACCAATCCGTTGGGTGATTGTATTATCGTTAGTCTTCTATGTAAGAATTGTTCCTTATTAATTCAAGCTATTCCATTTCTGGCCAATTTATTTGCACTTCTGATCTACGAGTTCGATGCTATACTGGGTTTAAATTGGCTTAGTAAACATCAAGCTTGGCTAGGTTGCAGCAAGAGGAAGTTGTATCTTCGAGGCCTTGGTAAGGAGAGTATTGCTTTGGTGAATTCAAGAAGCCCTTCACTGTATGCTTTGACATTGGAAGCCAAGGATGAACCTCAATTGCTAGACATTGACATCGTATGTGAATTTCCTGATGTTTTTCCCGAGGAGCTTCCGGGTTTACCACCAACCCTTGAGGTTCAATATGGTATTGAAGTGTAACCTGGATCTACTCCAGTTTCCATAGCAACTTATCGAATGGCAGTTGTTGAGCTGAAAAAGTTGAAATATAACCCCCTTGACCTGGCCTAGACGTTAGACTCGAACCAAGAATATCACATTTGGTTTGCCGAAGCAAACCCGAATTATCTTACTCAAAAAACAGCCCCCTTTTTTTCTTTTAAATTGTGTAGATGCATAATTAAGACTTAAGGTGCACATACAATCAACAGTATGTCACTCAATTGCAATTAAAAGCATTATAGGGACCAAAATGAAAATCTGAAGGATTTTAGGGACTTATGCAAGAATCAGGTTACCAATTGTTAATTAATCATGTTTCATGCCAACATGTCAAATTTCAGCTTCAATGGAAAACAAATAAGCATTCAATTTAACAAAATATGAAATTAAGTACTAAATTGTAAAACAACCAAATTACAAGATTAACACATTTGTAACAGCTTCTTATAGTGCACTATCAATCCTTTGGCCGGCCAACTATATCCGATAATATTTTAAACAACATCACTTGCCAATATAATTTATTATTAACCTTGTACCTCATTGTTTTTATATGCATCATTCCAAAACAATTTTCAATGCATTAAAACATACATTTAAAAGTATTCCTCACACTTACATGGATCATTTTACCAATGCATCCATCATCAATATATGATCAAAAATCAGTATAGACATACTTAAAATATGCATAAACAGTAGGTACCATGTAATTCAAAAACAAGTGCATAAAACCAAAATCACCAAAACACAACCGAGGAAGAAATCTCATCATACTTACTTTCGAGTCTAGTTAAGCTTGCTAGGCTATAACCAAACCCCCAAACCATAATTCAAACTTTATTTGAAGAACCAAATTATAATTGCACTCACCAACTTGCTTTCCTCTCAATGCCAAAACCTCGACGCCAATGCCTCAATGCCTAACCGAAACTCATCTGAACACTTGCCATCTTGCACAAGAAAATACAAGGGTCATTATAAATTGGACCACACCAAAGTAACTCATTTATTATAGAACCACTATCACAAATATTCGAACCATAACTATTCGAACAACAACTTACGAAATGGGCAATTTCCATTTCCGCTGTCCTTCGCGCTACTGCCCTGATTTAATCACTTCGATTACCCCCTTTTTCTTTTATTCCTTGAGCCACTTAATGGCTTTCAAATGACCACAATGGTCCCACATATACAACTAAAATCCCAAACAAGTACGCATATACATACGGAAAGGAAATGGGCAGCAGCGCCCAGACCTGTCTCGAATGTCCGATTCCCCCTTAATTACTTGCGGTAATTTCTTCGAACACTCACCATGCGCACCAATATATGATCTAATAATTCAATCAAATATCTACCAAATTTCTCAATCCAAGAACTGAAATCTAAATTCAACCAATTAGTTTAATTTCGGAAATTAATTTCTTAAAATTGAGATTAAATTATATCTAACCTACAAGAATAACTCATAACCCAATTAAAACATTTAAATTTCATCTATTAAACCATAATTCACTCTTTAGCATTTAGAAATTAAATTAATCCATTAAATATTATTTTAAAATCAAAAGACAATAGAATTGAAATAAAATTCACACAAAATAATTAGGAGATCATTAGAATACCAAAACTTACCCAAATAAATTAGAAATTGAAAATGAAGATTGCTCCTCCAATCATCCAACCTGAAATCCATTGAACAAGATGAGAGAAATCAAAATCTCTTGTGTGGCTATTGATTAGAAATGGTTTAGAAAGAAAACGAACATAAATTGGATAAGAAAATCCAAGAAAACTAAAATGTTATTTGAGAGAATCTTGAGAGAAAATGAAAGACAAGTTTAGACATAGCTTTTCTTTCTTGAAAAAAATAATAATCGTCGTCAAATTCTAATTATAAATAGGTGATAAAAGCTTTATTTAATAAATATGTCAAATAATATCATAAAACATCACATTAGTTCTTTTTACAAAATTGTCATATTATATTTTACAACCTTTTGTAAAATAGTGACCGTTTGATTAATATTGAAACAACCTATTTAAAATTACTCAAACTCAATTTTATCCTTTATTAAACTCATTAAATATATTTTTCACAAATATTTGCCATGAAAAATTTATCAGAAATCAGTTTAATTATCCAAATTATTTTTCGAAATTAATTAATTAGCCAAAGTCTAACCCAAAATTTCAACCCGATTCCGATAATTCACATGAATCTTCTAACCCATAATTCACTCTTGAAACCATTATAGAACAATTTAACCCAATTAAATTCATTTTAACCACAAATGTTAATAGAAATAATAGTTTAATGATACAAAGCGCGTGGAATGTCAATAAGAAACCATAACTCACCTTGCTTGATAGGTGTACAACCAAAATGAGCTTCCCCTTGTATTCTAATGTGAATAGCATTGTTAACCAAAAATTCACCGATTCACTCAAGTTTTAAAATCATCAGGATGAAAAATTAGATTAGAAATAAGCCCAAAAAATCAATTGTTCATTGAAAACATTTTTGGAAAGTAGAAAATAGGAAAATAATAGTTTTAGTTGAAATAACAATTTAGAAAACGTCTGTTTTAGAGAAAGTATTAACCATCAATAGTACTTTTTTAAAGAAAAAAATTGAGCTCGTTAAAATACAAAGCGTGCAGTTGCTCCCTAAAGATTCTTAGCCTGTGTCTCATCTCTATTTAATTCACAAAAATCACTTTTAAAACCAAATTGTTTTTTTCTCTTTTTCCTAAAAGTTATCAAAACATAATTCTTCTTATTTGATAAACTAATTAAATAACCTTCCAAAACATTAGCTATGTCCAATTTGACTACGATTCTAAATGCAACCTAGCAAAACATCCAATTCAACAGAACATCTCTTGCCACAACTTTGCTAGCAATAAAACAATCTTAGAAGATTCTTCAAAAAATTTGAGATAATCAACTAGATCTAGAAAGACCACACACTTCTAACACCAAACTTGGTTGGTTCAAATCTAGAACAACTCCAACTCCCGAGAATCAATCTTTAATTCCATCCAAAAACCTTGAAACCCCAAAGAACCTCTTCGCTAGAGCTAACTTACATAAGCTACCTTGCTTACACTGTTACTTCATCGGGCTTCCAAAAAGTCATCCATAAGTGTGAACATATGTATGCATGATTAACTACATGCCCTCATAGATGTCTATGTGTATGTGTGCAAAACCTGTAATGTCATGCCCAAATGTATGCATGTAGTGATATATTTAAATATATACATATAAGTGTTTATACATTGTGCATGTTCAACTGTTCACACTTACTAATAACATTCTTAGAACCAATATTCCTTTCATCAAGCCAAATCTCGCACTTACCCAAATAAGGAACAAACACTCGTTTTGCCACAAAAACTTGCCAAACAATCCTTGGTTGTCGATCAAGATCCTTCTCGGTACCATTGTACATAAGAATACCACTACTCTTGCTACTCAAGAATACAAGTATTCACAGAATACTCAACCCATCGCAACCTCGAATGTCACTAGTGCATTCGACGTCTATAAAACATAACTATAAACCTATACCAACCAACGGTCTTAAACACCATTATCGTTAACAGCCACGCTAGTGCTTCAGGAAAAAGAATTTTGGATCGAACATACCCACAAACTGACCATTTTCACAATCACATCCCCAGCTCATACACTACCCTAATTCTCATAAACATGACACACAAAGGATTCGGGAGCCACGCCAAGGTGTGTCTCAATACTGAACTATCTTCGCAAATATAGAACAACACGGGAAACTCCTTTAGAAGCGTTCTAAGAAAGAATTCCAAAACAACACACATTCAAAACATGAACATCCTTAAACCTTGGGTTACCACATAAGCCAAAATCTCATCAAACAATTCGGTCTATTCTTGGCCAAACTCTGTCGAAAAAATCAACTTTAATATTCAAAGCTTCAACTAGCTAAAGCAACTACCTTCAATTAATATTTATAATTCAGTAAAACCAGACTTCACTTGACGATGCAGCAAGGAAAGATAAACAATCTACATAATCTTTCCTTAATCAATATACATATTCCACGATTTCGCTGTGAACTATAATTTTCAAAGATGAAAATCAACCCAATGCCTTATGCATATTTCATACCCCGACCATCCTCGTGGAAATAACGTTAGGGACACTATAAAGTTTCCCCTTAACAATCAACATCACCGATAATGTTTCTATCTTGAACATCTACTTCCTTGCCTGATGGTACATCATAACCTTATCATCTCAAACACTCCAAAAGCCTCATTAGAATCTCAACCGATGTTTTCTTGAGCATACTTTATGAAAATTGATATTATTCTCAAACATACGACTCCTTATGGTGTGCTTACTTCCATTAACTTCACTTCACTAACTCTTTGTCTTCAAATTCTATATCTTTAACATCGACGGTAATAGACCACCTTTAACCTTTGAAATAGTGGACCAACGCCACCCAAAAACTCATGAACAAGGACAAAGTCACTCAAGTTTGGAGACCATTTTTAACTACTCACGGTCGAGGACCAACTCCACTCAAGATCGGAAACCACTTTTCCTATACTATCGATAATCCAGACAATGCTTACTAAGCTCGAAAGTAATTACTGATTAAATCAATTCTCACATAAAATCAAATCCATTGTTGGTGTTTAAACCTGGCAGTTGGGGTGCAAGCTCGGCAAGTGATCCAAGACAAATCTACAAAAACCTTTTCAATCACATTTGTAATAGGCAATGTGTTCCCGGTCAACCCAAACATAAGTAATCAACAACATGAGTACATACCAAACACATTTATCAATTTCGCAAAATAACCAAATTAAACTCTATTGGTCTGAGGTTGTGTAACCTGGCTCTGGTACCACCAAATGTAACCCCTTTGACCTGGCCTAGACGTTAGACCTGAACCAAGAAGATCACATTAAGTTTGTTGAAGCAAACCCAAATTATCTTACTCAAAAATAGTCCTTTTTCTTCTAACTTGTCTAGATGCATAATTAGGACTTAAGGTGCACATACAATCAGCGGTTCAATTTTCATTCGATTCGAACATCGATAAGGCACTTAATTGCAAATATAAGCATTCTAGGGACCAAAATGTAAATCAGAAGGATTTTAGGGACTTATGCAAGATTCAGGTTACCAATTGTTAATTAATCATGTTTCAGCTTCAACAGATAACAAATAAGCATCCAATTTAACAAAATATGAAATTAAGTACTAAGTTGTAAATCATCCAAATTATAGGGACTAACACGTTTGTAATAGCTTCTTAAAGAAATTAGATACATTAAAGGCATGCTTGCAAAATATCATTTCAAAGGGATATCATTGACTTATTCAATTGATGCAACAACATACGGTGACCAAAATGTAAAGAATCTAAAATTGGTAAAATCCATTAACTGGGTTAACCATCAACCATATCGATACACGGGCTGCCCTAAAAAGCATTTTAGGGATTCTAATATCAACTTGAATTTATCCAATTACTTACGAACAACATTGTCATGCTTCTAAATTATATTACCATTAAACTCATAGACTCAAATAATCACATACCAATTATTCAACACATTTCATATTTATACAAGTAGAGTATAGGCATGCTTTCTAACAATATAAAACATTATCCAAAACACCAATTGGTCAAGATATCAATGTAGGGTATAGATCAATTATGGAATTAAAACATATAATCATATGTACACTTAGAAACAATCAAAACATCCAATCGTTATTTCAACCATTCTATATCATTAGATCGAAACCACCAAATATATAAGGCATTAAAATAATACCAACATTCTAATAATTAAATACAACAATCAATTAACGTAATATAAAATCAATCAAGTTATCATATCTTAAATAAACAATACATCCCAATATTTACCCTCGTTGCCTAATTACAAATAATATTAATACCATAAACATACTCTTTAATACGTTTGTCTCGTAATCCACCTTTCTTTGGACCACAACCATGCACTTGCATTATTCACTGCATTGACGGGAGAAAAGAGAGCGTAAGCATATAATGTCTAGTGAGTGCGCTCAAAAAGGGTAAAAAATCAATGCATTTTAAAACCAAAACTGATATTAGAAACCCATATTAAAGCAAGTCAAACACGTCATTTCTGAAGCATTTAAATAAACCATGTTTGTTCGATACATAAACATCATGCTTTCATAACAAACTTTTTATTCACAAAACATTTAATAAAACATGCTTTATTAAAACATAAGCATCATATGTTCCGGCTTAAACCATGCATTCATTGTAAAGTGGAGTATGTGTGTAAAACCAATGCATTTGCTTACTTCTTTTGAAAGCATAACATGCATAACCACCATATGAATTAAAACACTTTTTCACAAGTCTCATGCTTAATCAAACCATAGTATTTTTCATTTGTTTCCAAAACAAATCATGCACTTAACATTTAAAAAATATGCGTATTAAACCATATACAACATGTATAATGGATCAATAGCAAACTCCCATTTGCAATCCCTCAATTTAAGCTTTCTCATGCATAACAACCCATATGCAAGGCTTAAAGAGTAAAATGTATAGACTTATATAACATGATCCATCAAATGATACATTATCAATTATACTATCTCTCAAGTGATCATAAACCAAGTTCTACTTTTCAAAATATTACATTAGATACACGGATTCAACAAGTGTCCTCTCAACACTTCATACAATCTTAACCGGAATTACGGTACCATCACAATAGGTACAATCACAACTGGGTACAATCACAACCCCTATCATCGGATAGATGTATAATCCACTAACGAGAGTTTTCGGTACCTTATAACCCCTGAACCATTAGGGTACTCATGGTGGAGTATTCGGTACACATAAACCCCTCAACACCTGAGGTGACTTTTTATAGTGCACTGTCAATTCTATTGCCGCCCAACTATATCTGATAATATTTTAAACCACATCATTTGCCAATGTAATTAATTATTAACCATGTACCTCACTATTTTTTATATGAAACATTCCAAAGCCATTTCCAATGCAGTAAACCATGCATTTACAAGTAATCCTCACACTTACATGGATCATTTTCCCAATGCATCCATCATCAATATATGATCAAAAATTAGTATAGACATACTTAAAATATGCATAAACATTGGGTGCCATGTAATTCAAAAGCAAGTGCATAAAACCAAATTCACCAAAACACAACCAAGGAAGAAATCTCATCATACTTACTTCTGATTTTAGTTAAGCTTGCTAGGCTATAACCAAACCCCCAAACCTTAGTTCAAACTTTATTTGAAGAACCAAATTATAATTGCACTCACCAACTTGCTTTCGCCTCGACGCCAACTCCTTGATGCCTAACCGAAACTCGCCTGAACACTTGTCATCTTCCACAAGAAAATGCAAGGGTCATTATAAATTGGACCAAACCAAAGTAACTAATTTATTATATAACCACTATGTAACACCCTCTTCCCGGCCTAGTTGAGAACCGGGTCGAAGCATGCTACCGTTGAACGATACGGTGATTGGTGCTATAAAATTTCAATCGATATTATGCTTTCCAAATGTTACTAAGTAGTACCATAAGCCATATTTAGTTAATACAAAACAATGATACATTATTTAGGACCAATTTCAATCTTTTACAAATTCTAGGAACTAAATAGTAAATTATGTATTCTAGAGGTCCTTACTAGAAATTAACTTACTATAATGTAATTTGGTATGCAATCAATGACCCTGTAATTTTTCATGTTATTCGGAGTTTGTTTACTCATCCAATTTAACTATGCAAGATTTAGTGATCAATTTGTAAACAATGCAAAACTATGTTCTATAGCTTTTAACAGAATTAACTGTCACCATACCGATACACTTAGGGCTGTATCGGTACACTAAGCCTAACTTCCAATTTCCAGATTCACGGGTAATAAGCCTGTATCGATACGGTTGAGGGTTGTACCGATACTAGTTGACTTCGTATCGATACGCTTTGAACTCGTATTGATACCATTCTTGCAACCAATTCTAGTAGCCAAAATCTGTACCAATACACCTTAGCAGTATCGATACTCCCCCTTTTGACTGGTGTTGACCTGACCAAATATGCAAGGACGTATCGATACACCACTACCTGTATCGACACGTCTTGCTCTATAATGACAAATTTTATCTGATTGTTATTTGATTTGACCTACCAAACAATGTCCAAATACAATGAAACTTTACTAGAAAGACTTAAACATATTAAACTACTGGCATGTCAAATTTTATGGCCATATGAGTTCATTTGCTATGTTTTCACCTTTTAGGAGCCAATTATGCCATTTTAGTCACTTTTAGTACAATATAAAAGTCATTTTAGGGCCATATCACTTTACACATAACATTGGCAAAACATACACATCCAAAATGCCATGAGTGACTAGTTTAGCTACCTTGCCATCGTTCTAGGAGTTTATAAGGAAAAAATACTTTACTATAACTTGCTTGTGCTTTGTCAAACTTCAACTTCTCTGATCTCGATCCACTACTCCGTCAACCTAAAATGCATGAGATGAAATACATCAGGCATACTTTGCCTAATGAGGTAGCCATAAATGATGACAATAACAATGTAATGCATTTCAATTCAAGTGATGACAATAGCAATGCAATGAACTATTAATATCAATGTAATGATCATGTTAATAACAATATTTCTATAGTTCAACAATAACCCTTGGATCGATTCCGGATAGTGGATACGCGAATTCCTACGCCTTGCCAAATCAATGAATGGTCTAGTCTCTCCACCTCGCCAATATGTCCAATATCACAACACATCCCTATGCCTCACCAAATCAATATAGGCCATAGACCTAGGACCGTAGTCCACCCGTACACTGAGCTCATAAATTCTATGGCAATCCAATTGTATCCAACATCCTTCGAATCCAAGGTATGGTGACAATACCAATGTTCAATGTTCTTATAAATATACAATGTTTCAATATCAATGCTCAATGGCTAGGACGATAACAATGGCAATGTTCAGTGAGATCAAGACAATAGCAATAGTCGATGCTTCATTTACAATGATTCGATGACAATAACCGTGTCGATATCAGTGTACAATGACAATGACAATGACAATGACAATGATGATAACAATAATGATAACTATGCCCTATGTCCAATGTTCAATGCTTTAATAATTAAATGACTATATCAATGGCGAATTCAATGACAATGAGTGATGGCAATGACTATAACAATATCGATGTTTGATATTCAGTAAAATGACTTACCTCCACTTACCAACGATATCCACTAAGTAATTTGATGCAATATTCCTTAACAATGATGTTAACCACATAATATACAATGACAATGGAATCAGGAAAGGCAGCTAGCCTAATCTCAAAACTTTGACTACACTCACCTTGATAATCCAATGCTCCTACGCCTCTCGGATGACAATTCTTTTGTCCTTAGCTTTCATTGGTGATGATGGATGATCTCTATCCAATTCTTGAGCTAGGTTAAACAATAGGAATTGGTTAGAATTGATAATTTGATATCGAAATCAATATAACGATATCGAAATCGATATCTAAGCTCAATTTAGACAATAACGATGAATTAACCATGGATAGTCAAATACCTAGCTTAAAATTACACTCAATATCTCCATTGATTTCAATAATAGTTTGGGGGATTAAGCTTACCTTTCAGTAGCAATGATTCAATAGCAATAAATCGAAGAAACAAAAGCTTTTCGATGAACACCAATAGAGGTATGTGGTTCAAGGAATAAGAAGATAAGTTGAAGGTGCTAACTTAAATGAAGAATCGGGAAAGTTTTTCTTTACTTGTATATTTACTCTCCCCTTTAATTAATTGGTTTTCCTTCTATTGAAGGAACTATTTCTGATCATCACACGTAGGGGTGATTATAATTGGGGAGGGGCTAATCGCAATGTTAGTCCCTCAACTCTCAATTCTCTATACTTGTACCCAAACTTTCAATTTCTACATTTTAGTCACTAAAAAGTTTTCGATGCATTCCATACGGCCCTTAAACAACAATTTGACTCAATTGGAGTCTACTATCAAAACAATTAACCAAATGGTCAAAGTCAATACAATATTTTGATCTTTTTAGTGCAAGGCTTCTGATCGCCGAAACCCAGTTCCGACTAGACCAGTTTTTGGGATGTTACAACTCTCCCCCTTAAGAAAAATTCGTCCTCGAATTTTTTCCTGAACCGAAGAGATGATGGTACTTCTTCTTCATTGTCTCCTCAGGTTCCCAAATAGCTTCTTCGATGGAGTGGCTTCTCTAGAGGACTTTGACTAACGGTATAGATTTATTGTGATGCCTTTTAACTTCTTTTGCAAGAATCTGAACCGTTTCCTCTTCATAAGATAGATTAGGTTGAATCTCAACAGATTCTAGTTCGATGATGTGCGAAAGGTCAGATCGGTACTTCAGAGCATTGATACATGGAATACATCACGAATTTTGCTCAATACTGTGGGCAATAACAATCGATAGGTCCTTGGGCCTAATCTTTCAATAACCTTGAAGCGTCCAATGAGTTGGGGACACAGTTTTCCCTTATTTCCAAATCTTCTCACTTTCTTCCACGGTGAAACTTTGAGGAAGACTTTCTCGCCAACTTCATATTGAATATCCCTTCATTTAAGATCAGTATAAGCCGTCTGTTAGTCAAAGGTAGCTTTCAATCGATCGTGGATGATGGTAACCTTTTCTTTGGTTTCCCAAAGTAAGTTAGGACCCAACATATTTCCTTTACAGAGTTCAGACCAACATAGAGAAGTTTTATAATTCCTGTCATACAATGCTTCGTACGGTGCCATCTTGATGGAAGCTTGGTAGCTATTACTGTAGGAAAACTCAATGAGGGTATGGATTTCTCCCACGATTCTCCAAAATTGATGATACATCCTCGTAGCATGTCTTCCAAAATCTGGATTACCCTTTTTGAATGGCCATCGAACTGTGGGTGAAAAGTGGTACTAATATTGACTCTCATACCTAGAGTCGTTTGCAATGTTCTCCAGAACGGAGAAGTAAACCGTGGATCTCGATTGGAGATGTGAGATTGTGAAACTCCATAGAGTCGAATAACTTCCTTGATGTTCAAGTCAACTAACTTTGGAAGACATAGTCTAATCTAACTGGTAAGAAATGTGCTGACTTGGTGAGTCGGTCCACAATGACCCAAATGACATCGTATTTACCAAGAGTCAAAGGTAGACTAATGACAAAGTCTATAGTAATCTTTTCCCACTTTCATTGCTGTAGATCGATGGGTTATAATAATCTAGTAGGGACACGGTGCTCAGTTAACACATTGACAAGTAAGATAATTGGACACGAAGTCAATTACGGCTTGCTTTATGCCTAGCCACCAATATAGTTCACGGAGGTCTTTATACATCTTCACCGACCCCGGATGGATAGAAAACGAACTTGAATGGGCTACCTTAAGTATATCATTATGAAGTGATTCGTCATCAGGTACACAGACCTGATTACGAAAGTATAAAAGTCCTTCAAAATTGATTCTGAAGTTCAGATTATCTTGAAGCTTAGAGACAATGGATTGGACTTTGAAGTCTTGATCTTGTAATGCCTTGATTCTCGAAACAATGGCAGATTGAACTTGAAGTTCAGCTACGAAACAATGATGTTTCTAAAGTCAGGAGTGGGCATTGATTGCTCGAGGAGCAGGTGAAGGTTTGTGGCTAAGAGCATCAACTACAACATTGTCCTTGCTCGGATGGTAATCTATGACAAGATCATAGTCTTTTTGGAGTTCCATCCATCTCCGTTGCTGGAGGTTTAGCTCTTTCTAACTCAAAAGGTATTTGAGGTTCTTGTGATCAGTGAAAAGATAGCATTTCATTTCGTAGAGATAATGCCTTCAGATTTTCAACGCAAAAACAATCGTGGCCAACTCTACATCATGAGTAGGGTAATTCATCTCATGTGGCCTAAGCTGTCTCGAAGCATATGCAATAACCTTGCCTTCTTGCATCAATACACATCCTAACCTGATATATGATGCATCACTATAAATTGTGTAGTCTTTTCTAGACTCAGGTTGAGTTAGGACTGGTGCGTGAGTCAATACTTGTTTCAATTGCTCAAAACTTCGTTGTTGTTCCCCAGTCTAAACAATTGGAGCCTCCTTCCGCAATAGCTTAGTCAATGGAGCTGCTAACATAGATAATCCTTTGATGAATCTTCTATAATAGCCAGCAATTCCAAGAAAGCTTCTCACCTCACCAATATTCTTCGGTGGATGCCAATCAAGAATAGCTTGAATTTTCTTCGGGTCTACTTGGACTCCTGAAACTGATACAATATGCCCAAGGAAGGCAACTTCGGTAAGCCAAAACTCATATTTGGAGAACTTGGCAAACAATTGCTTCTCACAGAAAGTCTGTAAGATTTGGGCATTTAAATGCATCGATATGGTCTTGGTGTGTATCGAAATGGGTCATGGTCAAAGTCAACATTAGTCAACCTATAGCGATACAGGTCATGCTATACCGATACGAGTTCTTGAATTGCTGGAATTGGGTTCTCACCCTTATATATGGTACCGATACAATCCTCGACCGTATTGATACGTGTTTGGACAATTTCGTTTGGAGCTCAGTTCATGTACACCCGTACCCAATTGAACGGGTAAATGATATCTGAATAACATAAAAATTTACAAGCTTATCGTTAATGTATTGAATTTCATTATTGCATAGTAAATTACAAGAAAGAACTTCTAAATTATCAGATTTACCATTTAGTCCCTAAAGCTTATTAAAGTTAGAAATTGGTCCTAATTAATGAATAATTCGTTCACATTGGACAAATCGAGCTAAAGCCTATACTAGTAATGTTTGAAAAGTATAACATCGATTAAATGACAAGTATTTATTGAAATCTTATCGCATCGATCATCACTCTATTCACTAGTAGCACTCCTCGACCCGGTTCTCAGCTAGGCCGGGAAGGGGTATTATAGAGTATCATCACTCAAAGTCTCATATCGAGTAGAATGGCTCGGAATCTCGGATCGAGCATCATCAGTCAAAATCTCACATCGTGTGGTCTTCATGTGTTGTCACACTCTACCACTGGGTATCCGGATCCCACTAACCAACAGTGACTCAACCACACGAGTGCCCAAACTTAGCATGACTCAACCCACGATCCACCAAGGATCCCTATAGTTTACTATTACAAACAAGTCACCCAACAATTAATGATCTATTACTCATTAGGCTCCTATATAATTAATCCCGTTCATTAGCTCCATTTTTATTACTCATATCGATTTCCATCCTTAAATTGAATTTATTGATTATTTAACATATCGGGTACCGATACTCGAACATGAGTACCGATATGGTACCCTCGAGTATCGGTACTCGCATGTGTACAAATACTGAAACTACTCACTACAAATCATTAATTTCCACAAGTACCCGTACGGGTCGACCCGTACTATACGACCCCTAATTTGCATACCTATACGGCCAAAGCTCATACTAATACCCTATTCAGGAGTTCGTACAATTTCCTCGAATTACAATATTACCAAGCTTATACGATCGCTAAAGCTTATAAAAGTTATTGGAGTTGGTTTGCTAACGCATTCATCCCATTAATATTAATTATCGGCTTATACTCATTTATTCGAATATTATCATTATCCATCTAACACATAGTTTCCACCGAATCACATCAATCCATTTGAAACAAGTATACAAAAATATCACATTCATCTCAATCAGTCCAACAATCATCGACTAATCATACTGGCATCACAACTGACCCTACACGGTCTCTAGAGCCTCTAACAGTCCCATCATATTTGTAACATTATCATGCATCTCATAATATATCAAGTCTCAACATATCGGTCCCTACTCATGCTTATCTATCATGAACCCATTTGCAACCACTAACATGCAAGGTAAACACATTTATGATGCTCACAAAACGATAGGATTTCAAGGTGTACTAACCTTATATTGATACTGCTAAAATCCTCATCCAAGCTTCTCGAATATTCTACTTGACCCAATATCCAATCTCGAAAGATCCTCGTAAACCAATGAATATAAAACTATAATAATTCATTCATACCCTAAATGATTCACAAGGTTAAATGTGTAAAAATAGCTTATCTAGTTCGAATTTGGCAAAAAGGACTACATCATTGGATCCAAAACGTCGAGAAACCCCCAAGTAGGGTCTTACAGAAAAAGTCAACAACTGGTCAACTCTAATCAGGGTCTAGTGATCTGATGCGGCGCAGGTGTATGGAAGCTAATGTGCACCTGCGTGCCATAATCTAGTGCGACAGGGTGCATAGGCTTATGGTACACCTAGGTGAGCATCATCAGGTACGGCGCGAGGCACTAAAGTAAGGTACACCCGTCTGGGCTGGCCCACGCCTACCCGTATAGGCGACGCGTGTGGTGCCTCCCGGTGGCCAGACGGCGATGACCAACTCTAGGTCCTTAGTACTTCGACCAGTGAGTCTCATGGTGGTGTCTATTTATGGCGTTAGATAGCAGATCACGGCGTTCTGAGCTATGTTGTTGCTTCTTTTCTCTCACCCCGGTGAACGGCGACAGCTTTGACAATGGTGCGACCATGGATAGACTCCTCTCGATGAGCCAGAGCTGATGGTGTCGGCGGTGAAGGCCACGACAGCCTGGACAGTGGTAGATCGAGACTTGGAAGCTCTCCCCCTTCACTTTCCCCAACTTTCCCATTTTCTCCCCACTTTCCTATTTTCTCTCTCTCAATCCAATCACCAGCCACTTTTTCTTTCCCCCCATATATTTATTTAATTTCAAAAACCACCAAACACAACCCTTTTTCATATTTGGATAAAGCCTTTAAATAAAGGCCCATAACCCATATCCAAATTCTCTAATTGGGCTCCCAACATAGAGATCCAAAACCTCGGGTTCGAGAACCTAATTGCTAACCCGAGATTTGGGTCGTTACAACCCTCCTACTCGTAAATGAATAGACAACCTTCGTGATATGCCTCTAACCGACCCTCACAATCGCAATTTACTAGGCAACCCAGAATGTGAGGATTCTAGCGCATACTTTTTTTAATCAATGGTTCACTAATAAAGGGATACGTAGAGCCTGGACGTGTTTCTATTGCAACACGTCTATCGTTAGGCATAAACATTTCTAGATCTAATCAGAAAGAATTTAGATTGTGTAAGTTGCAAGTCACAAATAACATATTCAAATAACTCTTGAGTGGCATATGCAGACATAGACTCATAACGGATGCCTGGTTAGTCCTAGAATCGACTAAACCTAGGCTCTGATACCAAAATTGTAACGCCCCTTTCCCAGTCTGGTAGGGATCCAGGTCGGATAGTGTTATCAGAAGACTAATCGAAAGTTCAAAAAAGGGTTTAGATTTCAAAACCTAATCTAAGTATTATATTGATTATTCTTATGACTTGTCCACTTTGTTTATTACCAAACTTAATCGGAGTTGGGGTCAATTTTAAAGTTTTCTTAACCTTAGGGACTAAATCATAAATTTTACAAATTAAAGGTCCTTAGCCGAAATACAGGTTATCATACAAAAATTAATCTTACTAATTATTAGCCTGTGAAATTTCATTACTAACAGAGTTCATTTACCTGTCTAATTAGATGATACAATATTTAGTGACCATTTTGTAGACTGATCATAAATGTTTTGTTATTCGGATTAACCTATCGGGTGTTTTCCAAACCCTACCAAATTTTACTAGTATACTTACAAATCATGTTCCTATTGGTACATTACATTTTTGGGCGTTCGGAATCCATTTACCAAGTTTTCACCTTATGCTCATTTTAGGAACTTTTTAACCATTTTAACATATCCAAATCTAAGCATACAACAAACTATGTTACCAAGTCATCATACAACTCTAGAAGGCTTATACAAAATAAGTTGGTCTATATGCCACTTTACTAGGAGTTTATAGAAAAAGGTAACATACATATATGGTAGGGATGTGACTTGCAACCCCAACAACACGATCAAAGCTCGGAATTGTTCAAGGTCCTGAAAATGCATGAGACACACATGTTAGGCTTACATAGCCAAGTGAGGTAGTTATAACAATTACAATGAATGATTAATATTATGAAATGCATGATAATCAAATATACATGTAGTCATAATCAGCTATGCACAATTCATACTTATTGCACATATTCTCATGCTTTCATATTCACATATTACATGTCACAAGTCATATCATAATCATATTGTCATAGCATAATTCATAGGCACATATCACATTAGGTACCATTAGATACATGGATTCCCCTGTACACCAACACTTATAACAGAGAATGGGCCGTAGCCCTTGAGCCGTAGCTTTGGAGATATATCCCTTACACAGTCGACCTTATTTCCCCCACATATAGGCCGTAGCCCTGGACCGTAGTCCTCCCTTACTTAACTGAGCTCAATAATCCTATAGCATGCTAATTGTATCCAATTTCCATATTTGCACAAATTCACATAGTCCATAAATTTTTCAAGTCATATCATATCAAATATCAAAATCAGCCTTAGCTCCATATCATGTCATATTTTACATTATTTTCATATATCACATACGCATAGCATATCATAGTCACATTTGCACATACCAAAGCAATGCAAGTACTTACTGGATTTGTCAATCAAATTAAACATAGTTGCTCTGTGGGAGCTCTTAAACAAACACAAACATAATCATAAAATAATGCAACGAGATGGCACCGAGCCTATCCCTTGACACAACTACACTCACCTTGACAACCCGGTGCTTTTTAAGGTTCTCGGATAACAACGCCTTTATCCTTGGCTTTCAGAAGAGATGACGGTTGTTTTGTATCAACCCCTTGAGCCAATCGATATCAAGGACTCAAATTTATCGAACTGGAAAACTCAGGCTTACCAACCTATCATTGGATTGAATTATATGTTTCTTCTTTATTTTCTCCTTATCTTGCGCACGGCTCTCCCCCCTATTTATACATAATGACCGGCTCTCTAAATTTCCCTTCAACCTTCCCCATAGGCTTGGAGCCGTGGCAAATTTTGGGGAAATAATTTCTTGGCTTGGCCCACGTGGTGGGTATGTAATGCCATAAAGGGCCACGTCCCCTCCCCTTAATGCCGAATCACCGCATATGTGGGGGATTCATAACAATTCCTTCAATTTGAAGGAATTGGCCGTGGGTCCCCCCCACTTACGCCATATTCTTTATATATAGATATATAATAATAATAATAAATTGATATAGTTAGCCCGAATAACCTTTACTGCTTCAAATTAGGTACAAGATCGAGCTAATTATTTAACCGATACAAAATATTCGATCACTGGAACTTAACCCCGACTAGACCAGATTTTAGGGTGTGACAACTCTCCCTCCCTTAAGAAAATTCTTCCTCAAATTTTTCATTTCAGGTGAACAGATGAGGATATTGTTTCTGCATAGTCTCCTCAGGTTCCCCATGTTGCCTCTTCGACGGAATGACTTTGCCACAAAACTTTCACTAAGGGCACAGTCTTGTTTCGAAGCTGTTTAACTTCTCGTGCGAGGATCTGAATAGGTTCTTCCTCGTATATCAGATTAGATTGAATCTCCACACATTCTGGTTCAATCATATGGGAAGGATCTGACCGATACTTGCATAGCATAGACACATGGAAGACATTGTGAATCTGACTTAACTCTTCAGGGAGGGCTTACCGGTAAGTAACGGGTCCAATCTTTTCAATCACCTCGAATAGACCAATGAAGCGGGGACTCAGATTTCCTTTCTTTCCAAAGCGAAGAATCTTCTTCCACGGAGATACTCCGAGGAAGACCTTCTCACCTACCTCATACTGAATATCTCTCATGTCCAGATCGTCATAGGAATTGTATCGATTGAAGGCAACTTTAAGTCGGTCACGAATAATGGTAGTCCTTTCTTCGGTTTCCAGAAGTAAGTCAGGACCTATTATCTTGCCTTCACTGAGTTCAGTCCAACAAAGAGGAGTTCTACACCTCCTTCTATAGAGAGCTTCATACAGAGCCATTTAAATTGAAGCCTGGTAACTGTTGTTGTACGCAAACTCAACCAAGGGTAGGGATTTCTCCCACGTATTCCCGAAGTCGATGACATAGGCTCAGAGCACATCTTCTATAGTCTACAAGGAAGAATCATGATTGGTACAAACACTTATTCACATAACTTAGCGAAGGGTTTAGAGTTACCTAAATAACTCTTTCAGATTGGTCATCGGTTTGAGGATGGAAAGCAGTGCTAAGATGCACTTGCGTTCCCAAGGCCTCGTGTAAGGTCCTCTAAAATCGAGACATAAATCGTGGGTCACGGTCAGAGATGATAGATACCGGAAGTGAGCTTAGGCAAGCTGAAATCTATTCTTATTGGAAGGAAGTGAGCTGACTTGGTGAATCGATCCACAATGACCTAAATGCCATTATTTTTCTTTGGAGTCAAAGGTAGACCACTTACGAAGTCCATCGTAATACGCTCCGATTTCTATTGATAAAACTCAATGGGCTGCAGAAGACCCATATGTACCTTGTGCTCGGCTTTAACCCGCTTGCAAGTCAAACACCTAGCTACGTAGTCTGTGATTTCATTCTACATACCAGACCACCATTAGATCTCCTTCAGATCTTTGTACATTTTGATAGCTCCAGGGTGAATAGAGAAATGGCTAGAATGAGCTTCACTTAGGATTTGGTTTTGAAGATCATCATTATCAGAAACACAAAGACGGTTGCGAAAACACAGTAACCCTTTACAATTCAAAGCAAAGTCGGAATCTGAGCTATCATTGACCTTAGCAATAAGGGTTGCAACTTCTCATCAGTTTCTTGGAGTGCCTTAATTCGAGGTACAATGGTGGAGTGAACTCTCAGCTCAGCTAACAATTTGCCATGCTTTCTGAGTCAAAAGTGAGCATTCAAGCATCGCGGAGAAGAAGTGGGCTTCCGGCTAAGAGCGTTAGCCACCACATTGGCTTTACCAGGATGGTAGTCAATGACTAAATCATGATCTTTCAATATCTCCATCCATCGGCGTTGAAGAAGGTTTAACTCTTTCTGAGTTAAGAGATAATTCAAGCTTTTGTGATCAGTGTATAGATAACACTTCTCACCATAGAGATAATGCCGCCATATCTTCAAAGCAAACACAATTGCGGCAAGTTCTAGATCATGAGTCGGATAGTTCAACTTGTGAGGCTTGAGTTGACGTGAGGTATAAGCTATGACTTTGCCTTCTTGCATCAGAACACAGCCTAATCCCAGGTGGGATGCATCACTATACACGGTGAAATCTTTGCCCGACTCGGGTTGCACTAAGACAGAAGCATGCCTGAGGACTTGCTTGAGCTGATCAAAACTCCTTTGCTGATCAACAGTCCACACAAAAGGGGTATCCTTCTGGAGAAGCTTCGTTAAGGGTGCTATAAGCAATGAGAACCCCTTAACGAATCTACGGTAATAGCCTACAAGGCCCAAAAAACTACAAACTTCTCCCACACTCTTTAGAGGAGTCCAATCAAGGATTGCTTGAATCTTCTTTGGGTTCACTTGAATTCCTGCAGAAGAGATTACGCGGCCAAAAAAGGATACTTCAGACAATAAAAATTCACATTTACTAAACTTGGCGCAGAGTTGTTTTTCCCAGAGGGACTGAAGCACAATTCGAAGATGTTATTCATGAGAAGCTGAATCTTTGGAATAGATCAGAATGTCATCTATAAAGACAACCACAAACTTATCGAGATAGGGCCGGAATACACGATTTATCAGGTCCATGAAAGTTGCAGGTGAATTCGTGAGCCCAAAAGGCATTACCAGAAATTTGTAGTGACCATATTTGGTTCGAAAGGCAGTCTTTAGAACATCAAACTCTTTCACCAACATTTGGTAGTATCCGGACCGAAGATCTAATTTAGAGAAGACAAGGCATCTTTTAACTGATCAAAGAGGCCATCAATCCGCGGAAGTGGGTACTTGTTCTTGATCGTCACTTTATTCAATTGACGATAGTCAATACATAGACGCATCGATCCATCCTTCTTTTTGACGAACAAAACCGGTGCTCCCCAGGGTGAGGAACTCGATCAAATGAATCCCTTATCTTAGAGGTCTTGGATTTGAACTTTTAGTTTCTTTAACTCTACTAAAACCATTCTATATGGAGTAATAGAGACCAGAGTAGTTTTAGGTTGTACTTCTTTCCCGAATTTTACTTTACGGGTGGAAGGGAGTCCCGAAAGTTTATCGGGAAACACATCAGAAAATTCTTTTACTACGGGTACGTCTTTGATTTTCAAATCTTTCTTAGACTCAATGGCATACATAAGACTCTTTTTAGGCTCGGGTTCAGACTTCATCAAGGTCATGCTCTCCTTACCGAGTCCATGGAGGAATAATTTTTTTCTTTGAACAATCTACCCATGCTTGATGTTCAGCTAGCCAATCGAGGCCTAGAATGAGATCAAACTCATAGAAGGGCAATACCATCAAATTGGCCGGAAATGGGATCCCTTAGATCCTCAGAGGCCAAGCTTTATGGATTCACCGTATAACCATACTATCTCATAGTGGGTTAGAGACAATAACCTTAGAAGTAACTGGTTCAGATTCTAGAGCATACTTTTTTTAATCAATGGTTTACTAATAAAGGGATACAAAGGTCATGGGCGTGTCTTCTATTGCAACATGTCTATCGTTAGGCGCAGACATTTTTACATCTAATCAAAAAGAATTTAGATCATGTAAGTTGCAAGTCACAAATAACATATTCAAATAACTTCTAAGTGGCATATGTAGACACAGACTCATAACAGATGCCTGGTTAGTCATAGAATCGACTAAACCTAGGCTCTGATACCAAAATTATAACACCCCCTTCCCGGTCTGGTAAGGATCCGGGTCGGATAGTGTTATCAGAAGACTAATCGAAAGTTCGAAAAAGGGTTCAGAGTTCAAAACCTAATCTAAGTATCATATTGATTATTCTTAGGACTTATCCACTTTGTTTATTACCAAACTTAATCGGAGTTGTGGTCAATTTTAAACTTTTCTTAACCTTAGGGACTAAATCATAAATTTTACAAATTAAGGGTCCTTAGCCAAAATTCAGGTTATCATACTAAAATTAATCTTACTAATTATTAGCTTGTGAAATTGCATCACTAACGGAGGTCATTTACCTGTCTGATTAGACGAAACAATATTTAGTGACCATTTTGTAAATTGATCATAACTATTTTGTTATTCGGATTAACCTATCGGGTGTTTTCCAAACCTTACCAAATTTTACCAGTATACTTACAAGTCATGTTCCTATTGGTACATTACATTTTTTGGCGTTCGGAATCCATTTACCAAGTTTTCACCTTATTCTCATTTTAGGCACTTTTTAACCATTTTAACCTATCCAAATCTAAGCATACAACAAACCATATTACCAAGTCATCATACAATTCTAGAAGGCTTATACAAAATAAGTTGGTCCATATGCCACTTTACTAGGAGTTTATAGCAAAAGGTAACATATATATATGGCAGGGATCTGACTTGCAACTGCAACAACAACACGTTCAAAGCTCGAAATTGTTCAAGGTCCTAAAAATGCATGAGACGCACATGTTAGGCTTACATAGCCTAGTTAGGTAGTTATAACAATTACAATGAATGATTAATATTATGAAATGCATGATAATCAAATATACATGTAGTCATAATAAGCTATGCACAATTCATACTTATTGTACATATTCTCATGCTTTCATATTCACATATTACATGTCACATAGTCATATCATAATCATATTGTCATAGCATAATTCATAGACACATATCACATTAAGTACCATTGGATACACGGATTCCCCTGTACACTAACACATATAACGGAGAATAGGCTGTAGCCCTTGAGCCGTAGCTCCAGAGATATATCTCTTACACAGCCGACCTTATTTCCCCCACATATAGGTCGTAGCCCTGGACCGTAGTCCTCCCTTACTTAACTGAGCTCAATAATCCTATGGCATGCCAATTGTATCCAATGTCCATATTTGCACAAATTCACATAGTCCATAAATTTTTCAAGTCATATCATATCAAATATCAAAATGAGCCTTAGCTCTATATCATGTCACATTTTACATTATTTTCATATATCACATACGTATAGCAATCATAGTCATATTTGCACATATCAAAGCAATGCAAGTACTTACCGAAATTGCCAATCGAATTCAACATAGTTGCTCTACGGGAGCCCTTAAACAAACACAAACATAATCATAAAATAATGCAACGGGATGGCACCGAGCCTATTCCTTGACACAACTACGCTCACCTCGACAACACGATGCTTTTAAGGTTCTCAAATAACAATGCCTTTATCCTTGGCTTTCGAAAGAGATGACGGTTGTTTTGTATCAACCCCTTGAGCCATTCAATAGCAAAGACTTGAATTTATCAAACCGGAAAACTAGGGCTTACCAACCTATCACTGGACTGGATTGTTTATTTCTTCCTTATTTTCTCCTTATCTTGCGTAAGGCTCTCCCCCTATTTATATATAATGGCCGGCTCCCTCAATTTCCCTTCAACCTTCCCCATAGGCTTGGAGCCGTGGCAAATTTTAGGGAAATAATTCCTTGGCTTGGCCCACGTTGTGGGCATGTAATGCCACAAGGGGCCACGTCCCCTCCCCTTAATGCCGAATCACCCCATATGTGGGGGAGTCACAGCAATTCCTTCAATTTGAAAGAATTGGTTGTGGGTCCCCCCACTTATGCCATATTCTTTATATATATATATATATATATATATATATGTATATAATAAACTGATACAGTTAGCCCAAATAACCTTTATTGCTTCAAATTAGGTACAAGATCGAGCTAATTATTTAATTGGTACAAAATATTCGATCACCGGAACTTAATCCCGACTAGACCGGTTTTTGAGGTGTGACATCATCTCCTAAAAACAAGGCTTAAAAGAAAGAATGAAACTCTATCCGAAATAAACAAAGCTTAAACCCGTCCAGTTTTCTACTTACGTAGTCTTCGGTAAAAAGAACGTATCTTGAGTTCTTGTGTTCAATTGATGTGTTTCAAGATGCGTTAGAAAGGTAACTGAATCACAGTCAATTTTTCAGAAGATATGTCGACCCAAAAATGTACGGATCCCATTCGAAAACTCACCAGAAATCGACTGATGCTTCAGCCTTGCAAAATAGTTCATATTTATTGCCTAAAATGTATTGTTTTAGGCCTCCTATGCAAGCATCATTTTGGACCTTGTTGTTTTCACAACTTCAACTTCTTGTCTAATATGAGTAATTTGACTCCTCACATGCATGTACTTGTGAGTTAGGGACGTGATCTCCTCAAATTTCTTGAATATTGTGTTGGTTTTATAGGAAATTTAATCGTGCGAAAATGGTGTGAAATGCGAATATAACATGCATATATATATATGTATATATGGATTTTAAAATATAGATTCTATATATATATAATGTTAAATTATTAAAATATAGAATTTATATTCAAAAAATGTCATTTGCTATATACATATAAAATACATATATATATGTATACAATATTTCTACTAAATGTTTTAAGAAAACGGTATAATAAATATATATTATATAGTATATAATATAAAATATTTTTACACGTGAATTTCATAAAAATCATGTTAAAATTAAAAATTAGAAACAAAAATAACAATGAACCAAGTAATAGTATTACTATTAATTATTAAAACAATAATAATGAAAATGCAAGGATAAATAAAAAATAGAAAATGTGAAATAAATTAAACAAAACTAGAAATTGAAAAGCAATAATTTAAATAACAATAATTAGCAGTGCAAAATTGAAAATAAAACAAAATTAAAGGCTTAAAATTAAAATAAATGAACCAAATTAAATACATAAAAAAAGGCAACAGGATCAATAAATAAAATTTTCTATACACACTAAAACACTCATATCCTAAGAGGGATAAGGTTATGCACGTGTCACAAGTGGCCAAAACCGCGTCATTCCGAACATAAAATCTGACACTCAAAACGACGTCTCCTTAAAAAATTTATAAAAAATTCATTTTTTATTTTTTTTCATTCTTCTCATTTTATATAAATTATCTCTCTTTTGTGTCTAGAAACCGACACTCATTGGTCACGTCAGCCACATACCACATATCGAAACCTCCCAAAATCTCCTAGATCTATACCAAGAACCATTCGTATACTTCTTCGATTCCAAAGAATTCTATTATCCATTGGAGTTGTGGCCGACGTAGGTTGTTCCTAACGCCAACGTCTCCTTCTCTACCAATTTGATCTACAAAATGGGACTCCAATCTTCAAAAAAAAAAAAGCGAGGCATTTTCTTTAACCCTTACTTTTTCTTTTTCTTTTTTTTTCGTTTTTTCTAAATTTTTCTCTGTTTTTGTCTGTCAAATTCTCACCCTCTTTTCTCTGTGTTGTCGCAGATTTTATGGTCGATAGAATAGGCCACTGACGATGACAAGCATAGACGAACAGCGAAATGAGCCAGGCATGCATGGTGATTGTCAGTGGTTGTACCGGATCTTGGTACATTCAATACTCCAATATGATTTTGGTTGGTAGCTATGATTAGGTTGGGCCTTTGTCAATAGATTAGGGTTAGGGTTGGTAGTTTGGTTTAGGATCTAAGTTGGATATGAGGCTAATTTTAGGGTTATAAATTTTGGGGTTTAGGGAGACTCGTGACTAGGGTTTGGAGGGAAATTGGGATTAGCTAATTATTTTATATTTGAGCTTGGGTAGATTAGATTGGGCCGACTGAGTTAATAGGTGAGGAGATGGGTATTAGGTTTGGGCCCAAATGAAATTGAACATCTACACACCTTATCGAACATATAGATACACAAATATCTATATTTGTGTCATGCGCACCTTCTTATTTACAACTATTTATATTACCACATATACCCACTAAAAATGAAGTGTTCATATTAACCGTCGTAATATTTTGATTAACTATAATAAGATAAATACAATAAAATAAACTTATTATTTTTAGACATTATGATTTAATTATTTTAAAAATAAAATTTACAAATTAACTGTTGTAATATGTTAGTTAACTATAGAGACACCCTAACTAAGAGGTGTTCTAAACATCAATATGTATTCTTTTGATAAAATATGTCATTTGTGTATACATTTGATTAAAAACGTCTTTATGTATACACATGTCATGTAAATGACCACAAAAATAATTATAGCAAGACCATTTACATTGACGAATGGAAGGGACCGGTATTGGCTTTGTCCAAAAAGTGATATTTTTTCCGTCTCACTTAAATTATTTTTTATTAATTTTTTAGAGTCAATTTTTTTTATTTTAATTATTTATTATTAAAAAATTATTATTGATAAAAATATAAAAAATATATTTTATAAACTTTCAATCGAGTAGTTTTGAAAAATATTTTATAAAATTTAATTTTTTTAAATATTTAAAATAAGTGTGGTCAAAATATAAAAAAATTAACTTTTAAAAAGTCAATAAGAGACAATTTAGGTGGGTCGAAAGGAATATTTTTTTATAAAATTTACATTTTATTAATAAAACTACACATAACCTTCTAAAAGTTAAAATCCAATTATGATATTCTTCTCTTATTATGATTTATCGATTCGCGCCAAATCATTTATATCTACATGTTTATATGCTCAAACATATATTGATACATGCAAATTATGTCTATAAAATGGATATTAACTTTTAGAAGGTTATGTGTAGTTTTATTAATAAAATGTAAATTTTATAAAAAAATATTAGCTGGGTGATACGATGCAACTCAAATGTTTTATAAGCTTTAGAATATGAATTCGAATATCATTATCAATGAGAATTTGAATTTTTTAATAAAAGAGTTCGTGATTTTAAAAATACTTTAAAAATTAGTGAACGAAAGGATGGATAAAATTATATGTTTAAATCTGAACAATAGATCTCAAGAATATAATGTTAAATTTATTAAAAGGTTCATGATTAATTGTTAGACAATAATACTGCATAGGTTTCTTCATGAAGAATCGAAAACCTCTTATCAAATCTATTTGTGATATAAATGTTTATTAATTGCAATTGTATTTGTATTTATAACATGACCCGTTTGCATGAACCAAAATTCAGAGAGTGGATTGCAATTAATTATCATCCTAACATATATACAATAAAAGATAAGCCGAATATTACGGCTTGAAATATTTTCACCTTAGGCCTAGATTTATCAATTAATGCATATTAAAACATGGGGATTAGCGAAATTACAGCCTTAAAATCCCATTAAACTAGAGCCATCCCTTTGTACTAATTGAAGAATGCTTGCGCCGCAGTCCATCAACATCCAACCCATGTCACCCTACAATTGCCATCAATCCAAACCCCTATCATCCAAATCATAACCTTCCACGTGTTCTAATGCCTTCTTCCATGAAAAACATGCAATGCCTCTAGTTTTCATATTGTACCTCTCTATTACCCCCAATAAAACGCCTATTTTTTTTCTGGTTTTCTTCTTCTTCTGATCTTAAAAACGGCCGATGTCGTCGCCTTTGGCTGACATATTTTACACCAAAGGGAGTCAAATCTGAACCCATCATGTCTCGTATTGTCTCTTAAAACATGTTTTCAGATAATAATTATAATTCCTCCCACTTTCCTCAACCCTCTTCGGAGCTTGTCGCCGACGAATTTTCAACCGTCACGGTTGATTCCTATGCCCCTGTGAAATTAATTCAGCCCGTCGGTGATGCACTGAAAGAAGCCACAGGCGGCGAATCTCCGGTCCATGAAGTCCTTGTCGACGTCACCGAGCCAAGACCGGTACCATTCGTTCTTTCTTTTAACAACCTTACTTATAGTGTAAAGGTTCCTCGCAAAATGGCGTTGCCTGGCTTCTTGCGACGAAGGAGTGGAAGCGCGGACACGGCTACCACAGTCGTTGGAGATTTCACGAGGACCAAGATATTGCTTAATGATATCTCCGGGGTGGCTAGAGACGGCCAGATAATGGCCGTGCTCGGAGCGAGTGGCTCGGGTAAATCAACACTAATTGATGCTTTAGCCAACAGAATAGCTAAAGAGAATTTGAAAGGGGAAGTCACTTTAAATGGCGAAGCTTTGGAGTCACGGATGTTGAAAATGATTTCAGCTTACGTTATGCAAGATGATATGCTTTACCCCATGTTGACCGTAGAGGAAACCTTAATGTTCGCGGCTGAGTTTCGACTTCCTCAGACTTTCACAAAATCTAAGAAGAAAATACGAGTTCAAGCTTTGATCGATCAATTAGGCTTAAGAAATGCTGCCAAAACAATTATCGGAGATGAAGGTCATCGAGGTGTTTCTGGTGGAGAGCGTCGTCGTGTATCGATCGGCATCGATATAATTCATGACCCCATTATCCTTTTATTGGATGAGCCGACATCAGGTCTCGATTCAAGCAGTGCTTTCAAGGTGATCAAGGTTTTACAGAGGATAGCACAAAGTGGAAGCATTGTTATAATGTCGATTCATCAACCAAGTATTCGAATTCTTGGACTGCTAGACCGAATGATGTTTTTGTCTCGTGGACAAACTGTTTACAATGATTCACCAATGAATATGCCGTTGTATTTCTCCGAGTTTGGGCATCCCATACCTGAGGACGAGGATAAAACAGAGTTTGCTTTGGACTTAATCCGAGAACTTGAAGGATCTCAAGAAGGAACAGAAAATTTGGTCGAGTTCAACAAATCATGGCAAATCATGAAAACTACAACGCAATTCGAACTGGACCGACTTGGTTTTACGTTAAAAGAAGCAATTAGTGCAAGTATTGCTAGAGGTAAACTTGTTCCAGGTGCTAGAAATGATGTCACTTCAACTTCAATGGTTCCAGCATTTGCAAATCCATTTTGGAGAGAAATGGTCGTGTTATCAAGTCGATCTATCCTGAATTCAAGACGAATGCCAGAGTTGTTGGGGGTTCGTTTGGGAGCAGTTGTAGTGACGGGTTTTATTTTGGCGACAATATATTGGCAGCTTGATAATTCACCGACAGGGGTGCAAGAAAGACTAGGGTTTTTTGCATTCGCCATGTCAACGACGTTTTACACTTGTACTAATGCTCTCCCGGAATTCCTCCAAGAAAGGTACATTTTCATGAGAGAAACTGCTTACAATACATACAGGAGATTATCTTACGTTATATCAAATGCTTTAGTAACAATACCGAGCTTAATACTTCTGTCACTGGTGTTTGCGGTGACAACATTTTGGGCAGTAGGGCTCGATGGTGGATTTCCTGAATTTTTATTCTATTTCTTAATCATGTTTGCTTCATTTTGGTGCGGAAGTTCGTTCGTGACATTCATTTCGGGTGTCGTCCCGCATGTGATGTTAGGTTACACCATCTCTGTCTCGTTTTTCGCATATTTCTTACTATTTAGCGGCTTCTTCATCAACCGCGATAGAATCCCTGAGTATTGGATATGGTATCATTACTTGTCCCTAGTGAAATACCCTTATGAAGCAGTATTACAAAATGAATTCGAAAACCCTACAAAGTGCTTTGCTAGAGGGATTCAAGTATTTGACAATTCACCACTTGAAGCAGTCCCTTCGGAGGTGAAACTGAGGTTATTGCAGTCGATTGGGAATAGTTTGGGGATGAGCATTACAAGTTCAACATGTTTGAGAAGCGGTTCAGATATTCTCAAACAAGAAGGGATTACTGATTTAAGCAAATGGAATTGCTTCTGGATTACAATTGCTTTGGGTTTCTTGTTTCGGATTTTGTTTTACTTCTCTTTGCTATTGGGAAGCAAAAACAAGAGATCATGAATAAAATGAAACTCCAATAGCTCTATACTCGAATTCGGGTATAGACTTCTTGGATTTCTTGTTCTAGATCTCTTTTTTGCTGGGAAACAAACACCAGAGATCGTGAAAAAGGAAACTTGAGTTTAATTCGATTCATCCAATAGGTTTATGTTAGAATCTAGTTTGATTTCTTTCTTCAATTTTCAGTTTTCAACTTAATTTTGTAAAATAAAAAAGTGAGGAATTAAGGTAGTGCATGGTTGGAGTAAGCACTGATTTTGGCTGAGATATATTACTTAACTAGATTTTAAGCACGAATATGTGTCACGGATCACAAGTAGTGACCCCAAATTAATGCACACATGATTGCTTAAGAGGTACTTTAAGATATATTGAGTTTGGCTAGACTACTAAATTTGGTTCAATCCATATAGAATGCTAGAAGGCTCGTTCCACTTGGACCTTGATAAGAGAGTAGATGACATATTACTAAGGAATATTTTGCAGGATAAATTTCTACATCACTGTGAAACACCAACGTGAACATGGTATTAAGGAAAGTAAGAAAAAGGTGATATAGTTTCTTTGGATATGTAGGTTGTGGTAGTGGAATTTCAATTTAGTCATCGATATAATTTGATATGTATCGTTGAATGTAAGGGGACTCTAGGTATAAATAGAGGTCTTACCCATCATATTTGTATAATTCATTCCTTGTAAATCAATAGAGAGAGCATTTAATTCAAAGTCTCTTGTCCATTTTTCTCTTTGTTGTCTTTATCTCTAATTCATTTTCGCTCAACAACACATTTTTCTTTCAGTGTGCAACTCCCCTTGCTCGATCGGATAATATACTCGAATATGTGACACTATATTCGAGGATTGGGTGACAAACATACTAAATTAAAACCTTTTCATAAATCTCCAATCATTCAACAAAACAATTTACGTAATGACAACAAAAGTAACACGCAATAATCATAATCGTTTATGCAAAGCATGAGGACTAAATCCTTTTTTATAGGTCGGGGAGTTGACTTTACAAAGTCTGGGAGATTAGACTTAGTAACATAAGAAAACATTATTTAATGAGAGGTCACTTAAAAAAACAATTTTATTATATACATTTTTTAAAAATATTTTTGTGGGGTCATGCTCTCACTGGTCTTAAGGGCATTCTTCCCTTGAATAGACTGCAAATTTAGCAATTAGAATTGTTTTCGATACTCATACTTAGGGTATCGACCCTCACCCAAGTTATCACTAGTTGAACAAGACTCAAAGTTTAAAAAATTCTTCTTCTTCACCAAGTATCGACACTCTTCTTTGCAGTATTGATATCATTAACCTGCAGATCTGTACTCTATTTAGATATTGATACAAAATTATCTAACTAGAATTTCTAAGGCTTGAACATTGGAGGGATTAATACCCTTTCTTAGGGTATTGATACCCTAAAGTTGGAAACCCTTATTTAGTTAATTTTATCGATTTTATGGCTTCTAAAGATACCCAAATGACCCTTAAACATAATTCCACTAATGGGAACACTTCATAAGAATGGAAATTTACATAGACACACACGTTCATCAAGAAATTCAAAATAAAATCTAACTCTTCAAACTCTTTAATACTACTTGTATGTAATTAATGAACAAGTTTCTAGCCAGTTAGGCCAAATAACTTCCTAAGAGTAGCAAACCCTTCTAAAATGCACCATTAGCAATATAAACATGTTTTAAACATGGTTATAGGTGTATATGCCCACTCATTATCTTCCAAGAGACGAATATGCCTAATTTAACCTATCAAGTTAAAAGATCCAAACTACAACTTGAACATGGCAAGCTTAATCACTATAGAATAGAAACTATAAAACGCCACAAAAAAGCTCATCTAAATCCCATACTATCATGTCAAGTTAATAGATACACATTAAGAACATACTTAAAACTTATATTTAGGTACATGCCACTAGCGACACTATGTAGAAATGAGTTATTCTCTCCACGTGTGATCGTTGAAACTTTCTTGGTGATAAAACCTCATCAATCATGCCTCAAACGCGACGATCACTACATACGCATGAAAAAAATCACACGTTGAATATTGACTTCATTGATGCCTATGAAACAAATGAACAATGACTACAATGAAAATTTAAATACACTTAATCCATTGACACACGTCTCCAGTTCACGTCATCTTCATCTCCAAATATATATTCTGTTGCAACATAGTTTTATTGAATCACAGTGTATCATACAAAGTCATGTTTCATATCAAAGGTCTCATGTAAGGTTAAATTAGCATAATTGTAACCCCTAAACCCGACAAAAAAAAAGGCTGAATTTAGGAAGTCACATTTGTAATATTGTCTCTCAAGGAACCAATTTTCGATTTAAATATTTTAAAACCCAAAATAATTATTAGAAATAATAGTACTTAATAAATGTTTCATTTATTAGAAAACACAACTGTTAATAATATGTCCTTAAATTTTACTAAGGATGTCCAAATAAAGACTAAGAATAAATTTCAAAATAGTAACAATCCCAATGTCCGATATTACATAAATATTCCATAAATAGTAAGTAAAAAGCTTGAATAACTGAAAGGCAATTCATACCGGTAAATAATAAAGTCTAATAGAGGTGAGATTCTCTAAGTACCGAGTCGCCTAAGAGTCTGAGTATCTGAAAGAAGAACTATGTGAGAGTAAAAGAAAGAACTTAGTGTGTCTTTAAAGTGCAAACAACCATAAAAAACCGTAGTTTGATTTTCTCATAAAGTCTTTTTTGAAAACACGGTAAATCTCAACATGATAAAATGATGATGTTACACACACAACACAATACCCAACTACTATCACCATGTAGAGTGGAGGTTGCCCTCGCCATAGTGGAGGTTACCCTTGTGTTTTCACAACACAATCTCATCGCATGTACACAATGATATGATTGAAAAATCTAAATCACAACTCAATCTCATCGTATTAAATACGAGGTTTTCATTTCAGAAAATTCGATGTTTGATTTAAAAAATAGTTTAGAATGCTATGCGTGATATTTCAAACATTCTCAAATCATAACCCAGACAATAAATCATAAAATGTATAAACATCATTTACTTATAGCTCGAGAAGAAACACACTTTAAGTAGACAATAGCTCTAACGACGTAAAGGACGACGTTCACGCTCAGACCTATCACTTCGTCTAACTGAATCAGACCCTACGAGATAAGAGCTCTACATTAATAACTATTATTATCACTAAGCCACCAACTAAAAGCACAAGTACTCATTTGAATGAATACTCATGTGAAGAACTCGAAGAATGTGCACAATTAGTCCAAATAAGCAAAGGAGGAAACTCGTCGACCTTAGAGTCGTAACAACCTAGACACAAGAAAATATCAGATCATCATCACAATTACCCACATAAAATAATAAGTACAATTATCTTAAATAGTAAAATAGGGCTTTTGAGTTCAAATTTGACAAAATAGGTGGAAGATTCAAACTTAGGACGTGGAAAAATGTCAAGGCGAACATTTACTAAAAAAGTTAATTCTAGTCAATGGTTAAAGTCAACTATGATGGTCAAAGTCAACAATGACGGTCTACTGTCCAATATCAATGGTCCAAGGTCCACAATCGGTCAAATTTAACATGTCGGCTCGATTCAATTTGTCTGATGATTCACTGGTTTGTCCAATTCAGACGATGGGTCAAAGCTGGTTCTGGATTTGGTACTCGGGCTCAAGCTGATAAGAGCAAGGGGCAATTGGGATCACCAGAACGAGCTCAACACCAAGTAACATACACACACTTGGGTCTTATAGTTGGGCTCAACAATCACACGGACACAAAGCCCAATCCTCGTAACTTTTACCTCAACCTTGAACTAGGATTCGATAACCTAAGACAACGACGAATTGTGCACGAATGGTGGCTGAACGAATTTGACTACAAACATGGCGAGGGGGTTACCAAGGTTCAAAACTAAGATTAAGGCCCATAAAAAAGGCAAGGTGGCTTACCAATGCCAAAACTGGAAGAGAAGCAGGATAGAGCGATGAATTGAAGAACACTGAGAGGTTTCATTAGTAATTCTCTGAAACGACGACTGAAGAAGAGACACACCCAATGAGGTTTGGTTTGTACGATGCTAGGGGACCATGGTGATGGGGTTCGTGTCTCTCATAAACGGTGATGAGAGCTCGGTCAGAGTTTTATCGATAAAAGGGGTGAGGGTGATGGTTTATTTTTCGAGGGAAAAGAGGTGGCTGCAGATATTACAAAATTGGAGTTGAAAGGGTTAGAGCGAAATAAGAGTTTTGAATACCCTGCCCAATTAGGTTAAACACAAGATAAGGGTCTCAACTTTTACACGAATATCAAATTAGTCCAAAACTTTCCGATTTTTCAAAGAGGCCACCGAATTGGTTTAAAAACTCAATTTGTTCCCTTAATTCTCAATTAGGTTTCTAGATTAAATTCTCAAATATTGAAGTTATGAATTAGGGATTTCAAACAATGGGTTTCTGAAATGGGATATTTTTGGGGTGTTACAATAATGTCTTATTTCTTGATTGATAACTCTTAAATATACATGTGTTTATGCACCCCCTTTACGTAATATTTTATCTTCTATGTATATTTTTCCATTACGTATCCTTTTCATGCATTTTCTATAGTTTTTAGGATTTATGCCTTTTGTGTCTGTACTTGACATATTTATATCGATATAGAGCTTCCTGATTCGTGTGCAAGTGCATGCAAATAAGTTAGAAAATAATTGTTCACACAAGAGTAATTGAGGCCACTTGAAACTGCAAAGGCAACCTAGCCTTCACGGGTTCCCCAATCTCCTATTCAAGAGCCAAACAGTGCATATATGAGTCGGGACCATGAAGGTGGTTGAGGCCACAATCTACCTACTTCATCAAGACAAATCCCTAGGAGGGTTTACCAGAAAATGCATAGAGCTGTAGTCTGCCTGGTGTATCTAGACAAAAGTACTTGTCGAGACAGACCACAAGAGGTAAGCAACAAGTGTTGCATTCTTATTGGTTGGTCGCTTCTTCATCCTCCGCCTATATATAGAGGACCCATCTCACCTATACTCCTTACATTTCTATCTATTTACATTCAATAGCAGCCAAGCTTACACCAGTCCTCATGATATTCAACAACTCGACATGCATACTTTGTGTCTGTCCAATTTATTACTTGTGTCGATAGTGTATGCTTGCACATTTTACGTGTCGATACACAGACACCAAGTTTTTTGCATAGTTATCGGGGACCGTTTCAATAGTTTTATGTTTTATTGTTTTTAGTTTATGTTATTTTGTTTGTTTCTATAGGTGTATGACTCGAAGCAACCCAAGAGATATTTTCCAACACAATAAGATTCGAAAATATATTTTGGGAGAAGACGACAAAAAGTACAACAAACCATGGGAAATGAAGGTAACAACAACCAAGCTAATGATCCACCACCATCACCACTACGCTAGCAAGATGTTAATGCAACATGTAGCATCCCGAAATACGGGTTAGGAGAATCGGGTATGTATGTCAGATCGGTTTAGCAAAGTGAGAGATTTTAGTTGATTAAATTAATTCTAGGTAACTTTAAAAAAAGATTAAATTAGAATTGGGTTTGGGTTTGGAGGTTTCGATTAAATTAGAAATTTATTTAATTCTTATATTAAATAAATGAGTTTTAATTTGACGGCTTTTAATAAGTCAAAATAATTTGACATGTATTTTAATTGACTAAATTTATAGGGAATGCATGCTAAGAATCTCTAAAAATCAAATATGCCATGTGATCTTTTTAAATGAATTTTTAATTGATTTTTAAATAAAATGGTTTAAGTATAATTAATATTAATTTGGTTTTAGTTCAAACATATTTAATAAAAAGGAATAACGATTAATTAATTTCCATATAGTTTTCTTCATCACATTTTCTCTCAAAAATTCATCTTTGTTTTCTCAAAACTTAATCTCTTCCATGGAGTTTTAATGATTTCTTTTCAATTCTTTTCCTAAATAATTTATATTTTCAATTGATTTCAATCTTAAATCCTATTTCTCCTCAAAATCTATTTTCTCTTGTGGTTTGGAAGACCACGTCAACTTTGGGAGATTTTCTCTAATACCTTGAATTATCAATTAAAAGGTAAAATAATGATTCTTATTAAAATTCCACATGCTATGTATTCATAATCTTTGATTTAATCTTTTTTAATTGTAAGTTGAAGGTAAAATTGGTTTATGAGTGATTTCTTATGAAATCTTGTTTTGAAGATGTAGCTAAATTGATTTCTTGTAACATCCTAAACTTGGTGCCACATTTGGGCCTCAAGCCCAAGACGTCACTATAAAATTTTGACCTAGTTTAGCCCAATACACAAATCAAATTTCATAAAATCCATTAAGTTCAAATATATTAAGCATAGATAAGCCTTGGAAAACATTTACATGGAAGCTCCATTTAAAATACATCATAAAACCATTCAACTCAAATATTGACTATAAAATTTTGACCTAGTTTAGCCCAATACACAACCCAAATTTCATAAAAATCCATTAAGTTCAAATATATTAAGCATAGATAAGCCTTGGAAAACATTTACATGGAAGCTCCATTTAAAATACATCATAAAATCATTCAACTCAAATATTGAAACCAAAATAAGAGTTACAATACAACAAATAAGTTACTATGAATCCATAGCCCAAATAATCTAAGTATTGTACTATGATGAGACGATGCTGAAATCCTACACCGATGGTGCTCCTCCAATGCAACGTGCCAACCTACTAACCTGCGAATAGAAAGTACAATTCCAAATGCCGAGCTTACAAAGCTCAGTGGATACACTTCCACTTTACCATGCTTGAAGCAAATCATAAATATGAGCATGTAGCTAGAGATAATGACATGGCAATACGAACAAGTGGCGCTACCTCTAGTCTCCTAAACACATAGCAAACAATAGATGCAACAAATCTTAAAATGAAAATATATACATCATTCCACAAACTTGGAGTGAGGCCCGATGTCATACAACCTCAAGAACGTACCCTTTGAGTGAGGCCCAGTGTCACACAACCTTAAGAACATACATTCGGTGTCTCATCTCAAGGTGTTGCAACATGCTCTCTGGGTATTCAAATCCTAAAAATCCAAGGTGACTCTACCAAGCAAGTTCCCGCATGGCACACAACATCAACATTATTTCCATAAGTCTATGGTTTCTACTGTTGACAAGAAACCTCTGTTAAGTTATCGAGTATTAGACATTACACTTATAAATAAGAGTTAAATCACGTTTCTTCAATTTTACAATTCATTTTACCTCATTAGGGGTCTATTAAACCATTGCCCACATTTTTTCAGCCACTCAAGCTCAAATTCACAATTTTTGGGAAGATTACCCAGCCAGTACCGGTACTCAACCTCGCGTACCGATACATGTGCTTCACAAAGGAAAGGTCAAAAGATAACTAGTATCGGTACTCAAACTTCAAGCATCAATACCCCTTCTGCACCGATATGCCCCCGAGCGTACCACTACCAATTCTGCTCACTAGACACCTTGTGTAGCGATACTCAAGCCTAGAATTTGCATTCTATAGATAAAAAATCACTATCAATGCCCCTAAACATTTAGGGTAAAGCCCTAAAACGAACCTACAAGTTTTGGGAGGTGTATTAGGTGGTTTACTATCAATTTTACATAGTTTTACCATGATATCAAGAGTTAGCCATATACAAGTATCTTTGCACCCAAAATACTAAAATCATCAAATCATGCACAAAAAAGCATCATCCTTAGGATATCCATGAAACAAAGGTGTACTAACCTTGATTTCACTATTGGAAAAAGAACCCCTTTTCAGCTCCTCAAACCTTCTTCTTCCCTACATCTTTTTAAGACTCTCCCACCTCTTTTTCTACACAAAATGTAACCCCCTAAACTCAACTTAGAAGGAATAACCAAAACTAGGAAGTCACAATCCAAAACTTGCCCCTTAAGAAATAATTTTAGGTTAAAATAATTTATAATTCAAAGTAATTGATTAATTACGTAAAACTCAATAAATATTCTAAATATTATAAAACTCAATATTTTAAACAAGGTTTTGATAGTTAATAAAATATCTAAAAACAAATTCACAAATGCTTGCAACCAATAAATCATAAATAGTCTAAAAGTCTATATTACATAAATGTTAAAATAATAGTTTGAAATAATCAAAAGAGAGTTCATAATGAATGATAAATATTATCTGAATAATAGCGAGATCCTCCAAGTACTGAGTCGCCTAAACAGGCCTGGGTATATCTAAAAGAGAAAGGCAATGTAATGTAAGCTAAAGAGCTTTGTGTGTCTCTAAGTGCAAGCAACCACAAAACAATATTTTTGAAAACACATTAAATCTGAAACATAATGTTATGGTGTCCGATGCACATGAAAACTCAATACCCAATCCCCGATACACTGTTCGGTGAGCAAGGTTCCCTAGAACCTACTCTCTATATCGTTACCAGTCGAAGTGGAACTCAACCCTAAGGGTTGAACCACTAATCCGCAGTGGAATTCAGCCCAAAGTGTGAGACCATTAAACTTCCTCGAACATTCCCAATCCATGTATACACAATGATAGGATGCTGATTAAAAATCTAAAACTCATCCAAAACTTGAATTATTAAAATTCAAGTGAACAATTCTATAAATCTGATGTTTCACAATTCAATAAATCTAATATTTCATAATTCGGTAAATCTAATTTTTCTGATAAATCACAATATGACATGTAAAGCATGATATCTGAATATGTTTGCCCAATCACAACAGAATTATGCACACAAAATGTATAAAAACATAATTAGTGGATTATGCATCTAAAAAGAGTTGCCTCAGGTGTTGAGGGGTTTATGTGTACCGAATACAACACCACGAGTACCCTAACAGTTGAGGGGTTATATGGTACCGAAAACTCTCATTAGTGGATTATACGTCTAACCAATGAGATGGGTTGTGATAGTACCTAGTTGTAAGCGTACTTTAATTTCGGTTGAGATGCCATGAAGTGTTGAGAGGACACTTGTTGGAATTCGTGTATCCAATGTAATATTTTGGAAAGTGGAACTTGGTTTATGATCACTTGAAAGCCAATATAATTGTTAATGTATCATGTTGATGGATGTTGATGTATAATGTTGATTTATACATGTTTACTCTTTAAGCTTTGCATGTGGGTGGTTATGCATGGGAAGGCTTAAATTGAGGGTTCGTAATGGGATTTGTTGTTGATCCATGACACATGTTGCATATGGTTTAATATGCTGGTTTTTAAAAGTGTTAAGTGCATAGTTTTCAAGGTATGATGTATAAGAAGATTGAAATTGTGTTTTCAATTTGGTTTGGAAAATGGTTTTAAAATGCATTGATGATGTGTTGTTTGAGCACTTATCACTAAGACTAGTGTGCTTACTCTCTCTTTGTCCATCAATGCAGAGACTTAGAGTTGGAGGCAACCAATGAGCGAAGGAAATCCAAGGACATCGGCTATTCAAAAGTATGATTTCAATCTAGACTTGTAGTAATAAAGGCAATGGAGTTTTGTTATTGTTTTGGGATGGTTTATGCTAAACTCCCTGTTTGAGCAAGTTTGCTATGTTGTTTTGGAGTTGTAATTGGCCTTACATGTTTGGTTGTGGCTTTGAATCTATGTTTGGTATGTGGTTTTGAAGTTGTAATTTTCAAATGTGTTTGAATCCATGAAAGTGAAAAAAACAAGCAATTTGGGACATTCTAGGTCCAAGCGTATCAGTACGCGTGTCCCTGTACCGAAATAGGTAAGTGTAATTAGAACAAGGGTTTCAGTATGCGGGCTACTGTACAGTACGTCATGCATAATTTGGTTGCATGTTTCGATACTCCAATAGGTGTTTCGATACGGTTTTAAGGTACTGGAATTTGGAATTTTGAGAAATGTAAAAACGTACAGATAGACTTGCTTGTGTACCAATACGGACAACTGTTATTTCAGTTAATGTGATATTTGGAGGTTTATGATTCTTCTATTTTGGTCACTGAATGTTATGTATGCAATTGAATGGATTTGGATGATTGTTTAAAGTTGAAACTTGACATGTGGGTTTAAAACCTGACTAATTAAGGTTTGGTAACTTTAAAATGGGTTAAGTCCTTGTAATTTTCCAGAATTGCAATTTGGTCCCTAAATTGCAATTCTATGCAATTGGATGTTGAGTCGACGCTCAATTGAGTTAAGTTTTCACCCGCTACTAGTATGCACACCATAGGTTATAATGTTGCATCTAGTGAAGATAAAAGAAAAAATAGACGTAATTCGAGTTAAATCTTACAAATTTGTTTCGACAAACCCAATGTAGCTCACTCGGTTCAGTTTTTCGCCTATACCGGGTCGAGGGGGTTACAAATAGCTCTATCTTCATGGTTCACTGCCACTTATATACCTAACACTTGGTCTAATTGAATCAAAACCTACAAGGTAAAACTCTTATTTTAAAATCTGACAATATCACTAAGCCACCAACTAAAAACGTAATATTAATCTGAAGAACTCTTACGCGAAGTGTAATACCCCAAAAATAGGGGTAGATATTTAGAGGTTTGATCGGTTGGGTTCGACTAGGTCGAACCGGATTAACCGGTTAGATAAGTTTTGGGAAAATTAATTAAATATATGAATTGAGGAGATAAAAATTGGTTTGTCTTGCCAAATTTTTTTAATTATATTATCAAGTGTTTTGGTAATTATTTTGAGAGTTAACTTAAGTGGTTAATGTGACATTTTGATTTAGTGACTAAATTGTAAACATAGCAAAATTGTTTTAAATGACTATTTTGTAAATGGGTCAAAACTAAGAATCCTTAGAAGCTATTATTCCTACATGTTTTTAATCAGAAAATGACCACCTTAATTAAGTAATGAATTGACGGTTAATTGGTTTCTAAATTGTTTTCCTATTCTTACTAATTTCCTCTCCTAATTTCCCCTCACTTTCTATTTCAATTTCCAAACATCATTCTCCAAAATTGGTTGCTGATTTTCAATTAAGAGTTCATCAGTTGATTCTACCTTTGATTTCTAACAAAACCTCACAGAATTTCTCAGAGATTTCATCAATTTCACAAGTTTGGTTTCAAGGAAAATCTTACGTCAATTTTGGTGGGAGCTTCTTCAAAGGTGAATTTTGTTTTCCTCTCTTAAACTATGGTCTTTATTGATATTCGCTAGTAGTTGGCAGATTCTGAATTGATTTTAACTTAATTTTGCAACAAATTTCAAGAATTGAGTTATTAATGGAGATTTTGATGATTTGCTTAAAGATTTGTTTAAGTTGATGAAACTTGGATTTTTTGAGTGGGTAAATTCATGTTTTGATAAGGTAATCATAATGTGAAATGATAATATTGAAATAAATCCCGTAACTATTTTATCTGTTAATTTTTAGGTGAGTTTTTAGTGGTTTTGGGGTTGTTATGAGTGTTCTTGTGTTACTGGGGATATAAGGATGTTTAGAAAGTGTTTTTGGTTGTGTTTTGATGTGGATTGAATGCTAGGATCGTTAGGTTGTGGTTAGGTGTTGGTTGAATGAAGCTTGATGTTAATTTTGATAGTTTTGGCTAATTTCCAGAAGGGTAATGTTAAAGATGCAGGGGATTGTGGTTTGGCAGCAATTAGAATGCATAATGATGCATTTTCCCTTTGGTTTTATGTGGTTAAAATAGAGGACAATCAAGGCAAGGTTTTCTAGTTGCGTATGTTGTATTTTGGAGGCTCGATTCCCATTGGCAAGTAGAGCGAAGTGTATCAGTGAGTGTATAAACGCGTTAAAGCTCTTTAAATGTTCGCGTTTAATCGGTGGATCATATGGGTTTTGTTATAGCCTAAAAAGCTTAACTAAGCTCAATCATAAATTTTTGCTATTTCGCATTTTAGTATTGGCTTGATTTGAGCTTGTAGATTTCATGTTTTGGTTTTAAACATGGTTTGATTTACTTACTATAAATGCATCATTTTGGATTAATATGCAATGTTTATCAAAGTAAATGGAAGCCTATGAGCAATGAGATTTGTTCCTAAAAGGGAATGTGTTATTGCCTTTGGCAATATGGTTTTGTATATGAAACAATTTTGTGAAATGCTTTGGAAAATAATAGCAAATGTATTTGAAATGATATATTGGCTATGTGACGTAAATAAGAAGGTTTCATATATTGTTGGCATGCCATAGGATTAAGTGCACTATAAAAATAAAGTTGATTGTTTCGCGGCTCTTGAGGTATAGCGGTGTGGCGACTCAGGCTGATGGTATTCTTTGGTTTCTTGCAATAGGGGTGTGCCTATTTGTTGTGCGCTAGGGATAGGCCTAGCTCGACGTGGTAGGGGTAAGCCTATTCCCCGACAAAGTAAGATTTGGTGGAGGTAAGTCCATCATGAAAAAATCGTGTATCTGATGAAAAATAATAACATTCTGGTTTTTGAATGTAAGGATATAGGTAAGTGTATTCAAGGTCACCTATAAAGCCAATATATGTGATATATGTGAAAAGGGTTTGATGCGTATGGTTGTTATGCATGGTTTATTTTGGAAACAAAAGAGAAAATGTTTTGATTTATTTAAACATACTCCATACTTCACATGATATGTAGTTTTCAATTGATTTTGAAATGCATCAATGTTTATTAAGAGCATCCACACTAAGCATATGGGGCAGCGTTATCTCGGTTATGCTCTCTTTTCCATTGATGTAGAGAAATAGAGTTGTGGGGCAGCGTTATCTCGGCAAGGAAGGTCCAAGAGAAAGACTTTTGATTGAGTAGGAAAAACCTAGTTTTAAATCGATTAATAAGGCAATGTGTTCCATGTTTTTGTTGGATTTGAAACCTAGTTTTTAATGGTGTTGTAGAGGTTTATTTATGGATATTTGATGGATTATTAGGTTGATGTTTTGAGGCTTGATTGTTGATGACATGCGTATTGTGTTTGATGCTTGAAGGTTTCATACTACGCCTATAAGGTGGAAATGCCTATGCTTATGCTTTTGTGGTTCAAGCATGTTCATTTTGGTGGTAATGGACTAATGATGTGATGCCTATGTTGATATGTATCTAGATATCATCTTTGGATATTTAGCTGAATGGTTTAGGAAGCATGCCTCTAGTTTTGCGATTTGATGCAATTCTCTGTTTGTTGTTCTTGTTTTTATGAGCTCAAGGCTTGTTTTAGTCTTTGGTTTGGTGGAATATATGTGTACGTTTGTTTTGGACATGTTTGAGTAGCCAAGTGAGTGAAAAACCAGCAAAATTGTACATAACAAGTCCAGGAGTAACGATATTTGGGCCACCGTATCAGTACGGATAAGTAGTATTTTGGCCAGGGTTTCGGTACGTGAAGAAGCGTATTGGTGCGAGTTTTAGCTACTGGAATTAGAGTTTTAACAAGGCAAGACCGTGTACCAGTATGGCCCTTTGATACGCATACCAGTATCGGTACGATTGTTCGCGTATCGATACTGGTGGCCATTTTTGGCAATTGATGTATCTTTATGGTTTAGTTTCTTTCGTTTTGGCCCCTAACTTTTATGTATGCAATTGAATGAGCTTGGTTGATTGTTTAGAGCTGAGTCTTGACAAGTAAGCATGCAACCTGACTAATTGAGGATTGGTAACTTCAAAACTTAATTAAGTCCTCAAAATTATCCATATTTTCAATTTGATCCCTAAATTACAATCAATCGCAATTGGATGTCAATTCGACGCCTGATTCCGTTGTTATTTCACCCGCTACCAGCATGCTCACCTTAGGTTGTAATATTGCATCTAGACAAGATAAAAAGAAAAAAATGGACCTATTCTTAGTTAATTGTTTTGGGTTTGCTTATGGTAAACCCAATGTAGCGAGCTCGGCTCAGTTTGGCGTTTAGGCCAAGTCGAGGGGATTGCACGAAAACCTCAAAAATCATGCACGATTGGTCTAAACAGGATAAGGTAACTCATCAGCCTCAGAGTTGATACCTAAACACGAGAATAACTTGAATCAGACCAATATCCAATTTACTTGAAATTACTAAACACAAATTAATTGTAAATAGCAAAACAAGACTCTGGGTTCAAATATGACGAAAAGGGTAGAGAATTCAGACTTAGGACGTCAAAAAATATATTGCGATCAAGGTTGACCGAAAAAGTCAACATTGAAAGTCAACGAGGTCAAGTTGGGTCCTAGGTTGGGCCAACAAAAGAGGTAGTGGTTTGGGTCAAACAAATTTACACTGACTATAATATATTGGTAATTAAAAACACTATTTGTTGAATATGTAGGATAAAAATCTACTCATAATTTGTTACAATGTTGTACTTCAAAATAATAATGAAATATATATATATATATACCAAACTTAAAAATTGTTTACAAATCCATGTTGGTATTTTTAAAGCGATTATATATCTTTGCATATATTTCAATGGCAGTACACGTTTGTATACATAAAATTTTAGTAAAACAGTATATATATGTTGATAATAATAACATAATCACAATAAATACCAGTATATTATTAATGCCACAACAGTGCAAAACAATTATCAAATCATGGGTTTTGGTTGAAGGATTACTAGTGGCTCACCATCTAGTCGGCAACAAGGCACAACATATTGATGCTACAACGTTTGAGACATAATCTGGGCGAATGGAGAGCTAGCGGCTAAGGGTGCACACCCACAACGACGAGAACATCATAGACAGAAAAGAAAAAGGCACAACAACACGACCAACAATTAGCACTCATCAATATGAACCAATACTCACCAACCAATAATTTGAAATAAAACACACTGATAATGGCTTACCCAAAATTGACAAGCGAAGGAGGAAACGACGGTGCAAAGAGAAACTGAAGGGTTTTTCACGGTTCTCTCGTAAACAGTGGCCGGTGAAGGGGAGCTAAGAGCCAGAGTTTGCTCGCGGGTTGATAACTGTTAAGATGATGGTGATTGTGCGCGAAACAGATGATGAATGGGTGGTGGTGGTCAAGAGCTTATCGGAAAACAAAGGGTGAGGGGTATGAATATCATGAGAGAGATATGATAGGGTGACTGTTGTGGAAGAAATTTGAAATGGCATAAGAACCGATTTCTAGGGTTGAAAGAAGGTTAAAAACTCAAATCAAAAGGGAAAATCACATGGGAAGGGTCCCCAATTTTACCTGTTTAACATATCAATCCCAAAATTTTGGTTTTCTTAATAAGCTCATTAATTTCATAACTGAATTTTATTGAATTCTCAATTAGGGTTTTGAAAATAAAATTCTTAAAATTTAGGGTTCTTAAAATTGGAATTTTAGAATTAGGGTTTCCTAAATTGGGGAAATTTTTGGGTGTTACAACTCTCCCTCCCTTAAAAGAAATTTCATCTTCAAAATTTTTCAAACTAAACAACTAACCCCAAAACTATCTGACACATACTTATATTATCTTATTCTAAATTCACAATCCATCACATCCAATAATAAATGAATACATCATAAATGTATTTGCTGTGCCTCAAATGCATCCTCATAACTGTTACAAGCTCTAATCGCACACACTAAACCTGGTTGTCTAATCTCGGATCTAGTTGATCTATTACTCCAACCATGTCTACCTCTTTTAGCATTACTAGAAGCATCTGACTTAATTTGCCCTCTACCTCTTTGAGGTGTTGCATGAATGAAATGATAGATGGATGTGAACAATCTCTTAAGTATTGATCTTGGGAATCACATTTAAAACACGTTTCCCTCTATCTGTACCCTCATTCTTGCTTCTTATCACAAAATTGCTTACATGAATTGGGCGAAGAACTTTTTAAACTACCAACGTTGCCAATCGGAACTGTCGGTGCTACAGGTTTAACACTCCAATAACTTTTAAATTGAACTCATCTTTATCCCTCTTCCAGATGGGTTGACAAAGCTTGGCTAAACAGATGTGTCCGGTCACTTCCCGACTTAATCAGTATTCTAATGTTCCTCCTCTTTCATGAGTGCATTTATGCTCTCAGCAGTCCTAGCTCGACCAACTAAATCACTAAACACCTTATCTTGATGCGTAGGAACATCTTTTCGAATCGATAGGTGAAATCCGTTCAAAAACCAATCACACTTATATTTCTTAGTTGTAATTAACATAGGAACATATTTGATTAGCCTCAAAATTCTATCACTAAGTCGTTAACTATCATATTGTTTTGTTTTAGATTCATAAAATCATCTCGACACTTCACCAAGTACTCCGCTCTCACTTATCAATCGTCATTATCATATATCTCATTCTAATTTTTTGTCTAATCAACATAAGACGGATGATCACTATCAGAAGCAACGATACAACCTCAACAAACGCAACACAAGAACTTCTACGCGGTGGTATAGTAACTATCTATAAAAGGTAATAATCTAGAATCAAATTCGGTACTGGGGTCTCGAATTTAAAACACGTTGAAAACAATAAAGTCAAATTCACATAATACCATACTATATTTTAGAAAATTCTCATTTATTCAAAAAGATTTTAGATGCACGCAAAAGTCAATTTTTTTTAAAACAACTTTTTGAGTCTCACAATCTGAGGGTTGAACTTAGCTCTGACACTACAAAATATAACCCCTAAACTCGCCTTAAGAGGAATAACTAAATTTAAGAAGTCACAATCCAAAACTTGCTTAAGAAATAATTTTAGGTTAAAATAATTTATAATTCAAGGTAATTGATTAATTACATAAAACTCAATAAATATTCTAAACATTATAAAACTAAATCTTTTAAATAAGGTTTTGATAGTTGATAAATATATGAAAACAAATTTATAAATTCATGCAATCAATAAATTCTAAATTATAAACAGTCTAAATGTCTGTATGACATAAATGTTAAAACAATAGTCTGAAATAATCAAAAGAGAGTTCATACTAAATGATAAATATTATCTGAATAATAGCGATATGCTCCAAGTATCGAGTCACCTAAAAGGGTATGAGTATATCTAAAAGAGAAAGACACAAAATGTAACCCCCTAAACTCGACTGAGAAGGAATAACCAATTTTAGGAAGTCACAATCCAAAACTTGTCCGTTAAAAATTATTTTATGTTAAAATAATTTATAATTGAAGGTAATTGATTAATTATGTAAAACTCAATAAAAATTTTAAACATTATAAAAGTCAATCTTCTAAACAAGGTTTTGGTAGCTAATAAAATATTTGAAAATAAATTCATAAATGCATGCAACTAATAAATCATAAATTTTAAACAATCTAAAAGTCTGTATTACATAAATATTAAAACAATAGTCTGAAATAATCAAAAGAGATTTCAAAGTGAATGATAGATATTATCTGAATAATAGCAAGACGCTCCAAGCACTGAGTCGCCTAAAGGGGTCTGAGTATATCTAAAAGAGAGACTATGGGGTGTAAGCAACCACAAAACAAAACAATATTTTTGTTTCTCTAAAAAATATATTTTTGAAAACACATTAAATATGAATCATAATGTTATGATGTCCTATGCACATGACAACTCAATACCTAATCTCTGATACATTATTCAGCGAGTAAGGTTCCCAGAACCTACTCTCTATATCGTCACCATCCAAAGTGGAACTCAACTCGAAGGGTGAAACCACTGATCAATAGCAGAATTCAGCCCGAAGTACAAAACCACTCAACTTACCAGAACAATCCCAATCCATGTACATACCATGATGTGATGCTGATTAAAAATCTGAAACACATCCGAAACTTGAATTGTTAATATTCAAGTTGAACAATTCTATAAATCTGTTGTTTCATAATAGAATAAATATGATATTTCATAATTCGGTAAATCTGATTTTTTTTGATAAATGACAACATGACATGTTATGCATGATATCTAAATACGTTCACCCAATCACAATAGAATTATGCACACAAAATGTATAAAAACATAGTAAGTTATAGCACCAGAAGAGACACACCTTGCGCGGCCAATAACTCTATCGTCATGGGTCACTCCCACTTCCAAACCTAACACTTGGTATAACTGAATCAAAACCTACGAGGTAAAACTCTTTATTAGCATCCGACACTAGCACTAAGCCACCAACTAAAAACATAATATTAATCTGAAGAACTCTTACACGAAAACCTCGAAAAATGTGCATGATCGGTCTGAACAAGTTGAGGTAACTTGTCGGCCTCAGAGTCGATACCTGAAAATGAGAATAACTTGAATCAGACCAATATCTAATTTACTTGAAATTATTAAATACAAATTAATTGTAAATAAAAAAAATAAGACTTCGAGTTCGAATCTGACGAAACGGGTAGCGGATTCGGACTCAGGACGTCAAAAAAATTAAGATAAAGGTTGACCAAAAAAAGTCAACATTAACGGTCAATGAGGTCTAGTTGGGTCCTAGGTTGGCCAACAAAAGGGACAATGGTTCGGGTCAAACAAATTTACACCGACTATAATATATTGGTAATTAAAAACACTATTTGCCGAATATGTAGGATAAAAATATACCATTAATTTGTCACAATATTGTACTTCAAAATAATAATGAAATATATATATATATATATACCAAACTTAAAATTGTTTACAAATCCATGCTGGAATTTTTAAACGACTATATATATTTACATATATTTCAATGGCAGTACACGTTTGTATACTTAGAAGTTTAGTAAAAACAATATATAATAATAATAACATAATCACAATAAATACGAGTATATTATTAATGCCACAACAGTGCGAAACAATTATCAAAGCATGGGTTTTGGATGAAGGATTACTGGTGGCTCACCTACTATTCTTCAACAAGGCACGACATATTGATGCTGCAACATTTGACACACAATTTGGGTGGATGGACAGCTAGCGACTAAGGGTGCACACCCACGACGGCGAGAACTCGTTAGAAACGGCAACGACAAAAGAAAAACAACACGACCAATAGTTAGAACTCATCAATACGAACTAATACTCACCAACCAACAATTTGAAATAAAACAAACTGGATGAGGGCTTACCCAAAATTGACGAGTGAAGGAGGAGAGACGGCACAAAGAGAAACTAAAGGGTTTCTCACGGTTCTCACGCAAACGGTGACCAGTAAAGGAGATCCAAGAGCCGGGGTTTGCTTGCGGGTCGGTAACTGTCAAGATGATGGTGATGGTGTGTGAAATAGATGATGAACGGGTGGTGGTAGAGAGCTGATCGGAAAACAAAGGGTGAGGGCATGGATATCGTAAGCGAGAGATATGGGAGGGTGACTGCTGCGGAAGAAATTTGAAATAGCATATGAACCGATTTTTAGGGTTGAAAGGAGGTTAAAAACTCAAATCAAAAGGGTAAATCGCATGGGAAGGGTCCCGAATTTGACCTGTTTAACATATCAATCCCAAATTTTTGATTTTGCTCAATAAGGTCATTGATTTTATAACTGATTTTTAATTAATTCACAATTCTGAATTAGGGTTTTGAAAATAAAATTCTCAAATTTTAGGGTTCTTAAAATAGGAATTTTAGAATTAGGGTTTTTTGAAGTGGGGAAATTTTGGGGTGTTACACAAAGGGTGCAAAATAGATTTCAACATTATAGAGGTTGAAAGGGTGACTAAAAACATTAGTCTATGGCTACAAAACCCCCCACTAAAAACACATATCTTCGTCTCCCCAACAAAAATGGTTATCCTTGCCTCTTTTGTAGATCCTTTGATGTAGATTCCAAAACTTCTAACCATAAATCCGAGATTTAAGCTCACAAGAAGAAGATAGAACATTTATCTTGTGTGGGTGAGTGATGAGAATGGAGATGAGTGGGGGGAAAGAGATCGACAAGAAAATGAAAAATGAGCTCATCTTCTTCCTTTTTCCGAAAATAATAAATGTTTTTTTGCCTTTCTTTGAAAATAGGGGGATTTACAACATAAGTCCCTCCATTCCTTTCCTCGTCACACAAAAGTCACCCATCTAGCCCTATAGGACAAGAAATAGGTCCACTACGACTCTCTAAGCACCAAATGGGTCTGGCTCTTTGGTCTAACAACCAAAGCCCAGTGATCGGGTGAAGACAACCCGTGGATCCAAAACATGAATCCTTAGAACTCTAATCTCCTAAAAGAAATTTTCATCCTCAAAATTTACCTGTTTAAAGAGATGCGTATAGAGCAATGTTATGTCCTCCTCGGTTTCCCAAGTAGCTTCCTCGACATAGTGGTTTTTCCATAACATCTTTACCAAAGGTATACACTTGTTGTGTAGCTCTTTGACTCCTTTATCCAGAACCTTTATCGACTCATCCTTATAGGTCAAGTCGGTGTTGATTTGAATCTCCTCTAGCATAATAACATGCAAAGGGTCATAACAGTAACATCTCAACATAAAAACATAGAAGAGATTATGAATACGTGCCATCTCTAGGGGTAAAGCCGAATAGTAAACTACGAGCCCAACTCTTTCCAAGATCTCAACGATCCAATAATGGGATTAGCAGTTTTGGCGGTTTAATTAGTGGGTTGGGATTGGTAACTGGGTTTGGTGATTAAAATACGTTTCATGAAATAAAATTTTTTGAAATGGGGTTTTCAAAGGGATAAAATTTGGTTGGAGTCTTTAAAAATGTTTAATAATTAGGGTAAACTACCCCAATGACCACCGGACTAATTAGGGATACCTATTTTGACCACCGAACTATCAAAATCGTCAATCAGACCACCAAAATTATTAAATCAACCTATTTTGACCACTGCCGTTAAAAAACTAACGAAGGGGTGACGTGGCATTTAACGGAAATTTGTAAAATTACACATTTAGTCCCTGTTATTTACCTATAATTTCAATTTCCTAATTTAAATTAATTTAAATTAATCATCCAATCGGATGACGACACGTGTCATCACCCAATTGGACAATTTATTTTAATTGTCCAATCGGGTGACGACACGTGACATCACCCGATTGGATGATTAATTTTAATTAATTTAATTTAAATTAGGATCAAATTGAAATTATAGGTAAATAACAGGGACTAAATGTGTAATTTTTCAAATTTTTGTTAACTGCCACGTCACCCCTCCGTTACCCATCTGTTAGTTTTTAATGGCAGTGGTCAAAATAGGTTGATTTAATAAGTTTGGTGGTCTGATTGACGATTTTGATAGTTCGGTGGTCAAAATAGGTATCCCCAATTAGTTTGGTGGTCACTGGGGTAGTTTACCCTAATAATTATGTTAAACATTTTGGGTTGAAATTGGAAATTGATATAATCAATTGGGACGATATTTTGTATTTAGTGACCAAAATGTAATAAATTCAATTTTTTTAATGACTAAATTGTAAAAGGGAACAAAACTAAGAATCTTTAGAGAGGTAATTTTCCTAAAAACACTAATTGGGTTTTTACCATAATTAACAAAACATGTTGACGGTTAATTATTTTGCTAAAATAATTTTTCCTCATTTTTCTATTTTCTCATTATTTTCTCCCAAAAATTTCTCTCATTTTCTCACCATTTTGTCTTCACAATATTTCTGAGTTTTGGGTTGTTTTCAATGGGAATTGCATCAATGGATTACTCTCTCTTGGCTTTGCAAAACCTTGTTGAAGATTGTTAACAAATTTCTCAAAATCCCATTTTATTCAACAAAGAAAGTTCACGTCAAATTGTGGTGGAAAGACTTTAAGGTAAATTTCTATTCCTCTCTTAAAAACAAAGGCTCTTTAATGAAATTCCCTAGTGTCTGGCTTCTAATTGGTGTTTAACATCTTAATTTCACTACGTAATTCTTGGAAATGATTTTAATTGGTGTTTTTTTTTATATTTTGCCTAAAATCTTGGTTTTAAGTTAATTTTTAGAGATTCTTGGTGGATTAAATCACATTTTAGTTGTTTAAAAACAATGTGAGATGAGATTTTCATAAGCAATCCTAAAGCTATTTAATTAGCTAAATTCTAAATTGGTTTAGAAGTAGTTTTGGGGCTGCTTTGGTAGATTCTTGGTTGCTGGAGGTATAAGAAAGGTTGGAATGTGTTTATAGAAGTTTCATGAAATTGAGAAGATGCTAGAACCATTAGGTTGTTGTTGGAGATCATTTGGATATTGTTTGGAGTGATTTTTGTGTTTTTTAATGGCTCTTTGGTTGTGAATTCGTAGAGATGGCAGGGGATGATTGTAGGTTGGTGTTAGAATGCATTTAATGCATTTTGCCTCTATTTTTGTGTTGCCAAAATAGGATAGGATCAAGCCTATCTAATCTTGGTGGAAGTCAACTCGTTTCAGAGGCTTGGAACGTAACGGTGAGTGTATTTGTGTTTCAGACACCCGTAAAGGTTTGAATAAGGAGTTTAGTTTAAGCCTAGAAAGCTTAACTAAGCTCAAAAGTAAGTTCTCCCTAAATTCGCCTTCAAATATCGTTTGGTATGCAACTTGTTTGGCATGTTTTGGTTTAAAAGCATGGATTGGTTTACTTATTATTTTATGCATCTTTTAAAGATATGTAGTGATTTATCAATTGAGAGCATGCTTAAGTGCATTAAAAATTAGTTCCTAAATGGAATATGTTGTTACCATGGGCAATGAGTTTTGCAAATGAAAATGGTTTGATAAATGCATATGGAATAATAGTAAGTAAATGTGTTTAAAAGTGTATATTGGCTATGTGACAAATGGAAATAAAGTATCAGATATAGTTGGCATGAAATAGGGTTTAATGTGCAATATAATACGTAAAGTCGATCGTACCATGGTCCTTGAGAAAAGTGGTTTAACTAGGCTACTCGGACTGTTGGGTTATAACTTGGGGCTTGCAGCTTAACTAGGCAACCCAAGTTGATGGTATCTTGTGGTTTAACTAGGAAAGGTATGAGTTGGTGGAGGTAAGACCACCAGGAAATCTGTGTATTCGATGAGGTTTTAATGAAACAATGTTTTATTGAATGGTCACATAATTGATAATGTATGAGAAACAAGTGGATTTGTGTTTGCATATATTGTTATGCATATCATGTTTTGAAAAGGGATTTCAATGGTATTGCCTTTATAATCATGTTTTAATGCATTATTGAATATGATAGAGTGGCACTACTAAGCATTTGTTTTCTTACACTCTCATTCTTCATTGTAGATAATTGAGGATTGTGAGAGCATTAGAGAGAGGAAATCCTAAGACATCAATTGGTTTAAGTACGATTTTTAGCTTAAAGCTTTTTGTGGTATGGCAATCTGTTATCCAAAGTTGAGGATTTGTAATTTGGTTGCTTTTGCTTTCATGGGTTGTTACCATGTTGTTTATGGGTTTGTTGTTTAGATTTTGTATGTGGATTGATGATTTCATGCTTTATTTCTTTTCTGAGTATGGTGGTTGAATCGATTAGGACACATGCCTATAGTTTACGCTTTTGTGTTCAAAAATGCATATTGCATGGTTTGGTGTGTGTGAAAGTTACCCTTTTATGCTAGGTACGTTTAATAAGCATGCTAGGACGTTTGGGACTAGTGTGAGTGGTTTTGGAGGTCAAAAACCAAATAAAAATGGCATTACAAGTCTCTGGGTATCGGTACGGGTAGGCCCGTATCAGTACTCGAGGTTTGATTTAGGTTTGGAAGTGAGAAAATGGCGAGGGTTGAGCCGCATCGATATAGTTTTGAGCTATTGAAATATGTGATTATGGCCAAAATACCATGGTTACCGATACTCGAGAGAATGTATCGGTACGAGCTTTGTGTAAAATGTCCTGGGTGTCAATACACGAGGTTTAGTACCGGTACAACCCTTCTATGAAGCCAAATATCAGAATAGCACCCCAGTTCCAATACCGAAGGCTGTTATGTAAGTTATTGGGTGCTGAAGTTTAAATTCTTCTAATTTGGTCCCTATTTCACATGTATGCCAATTGAATGAATATTAATGACCCACTTTAGCTAAAAACCAACACGTATGCATGTAACCTGAATATTTTAGGATTGGTAACCCCAATGTAAGTAAGCCCTCGTAATTTTCTAGATTTGAAATTGTGTCTCTAACTTGCAAATACGTTTAATTGGATGTCAATTTGACACCCAATTCATTTGAGAATTTATCTGCCGCCAAAATAGACACAATATAATTATGCATTTAGTTAAGATAAAAGAAGAAAATGACCTAATTAGAGATATTAGTTCAGGTTTGCTACGACAAACCTAATGTAGCTCGTTTGGTTCGGCCTAACGCCTAAGCCAGGTCAAGGGGGTTACACCTACCTCGTAGTTAATATGCTTACACTTCAAATTCGCATAAGCTTTATGGCAGTCAAACACTCCTTGAAATCTTTCTTTGATGATATGGATCTTTTCCTCGGTTTGTTTAATCAATTATGATCCCACAATCTTCCTCACATTGAGCTCTATCCAAAACAACAGTGTCCTACACTTGCCCCCATACAAGTCTTCAAAAGGAGCCATCTTAATGCTCAATTGGAAGCTATTATTATAGGAGTAATCTACTAATAAAAGATGTCTTCTAAATTGATGTTGCAACAATGCAACATGTCCTTTAAAATCCAAATAACTTATTCAGACTGACCATCAATCAGAGGATGAAAAGCGGTGCTGAGATGTAACCTAGTGCCTAAAGTTGCCTTAATCTTCTTCCAAAGTCTCAACGTAATCTTGGAATTCCTATCTGAGATGATCGAGGATGGAACCTCATGCAATCTCACAATTTCTTGAACGTACAAACATGTCAACCTCTCAAGCGTGAAATCCATATGCATTGGCAAGAAATGCAGAATCTTGTTCAAATGATCCACAATCACCCAAATGACATCATTTTTCCTATAGGGTAAATGACAAGCCTTTCAAAAAATCCATGGTCACCAGATCCCACTTCCACTGTGGAAATTGAATAGGTTAAAGCAAACCCGAAAGAACTTGATAATCAGCCTTAACTTACTAACAAGTTAGGCACCTAGTCATGAATTTTGAAACACATCTCTTCAAACTAGGCCACCAATAGAAAGGATACAAATATTGGTACATCTTGTTACTACTTGGGTGCATAGAAAACGGGCTGTGATGAGCCTCTAAAAGAATCTACTCCTACAAATCATATAGGGCTATCACACAATCGACCCTTAGAGTAAAAGACTCCACCACCTTGTACCTCAAATATAGACGTCTCCCATCGTTGCAACATCTCTATCGTTGACACAAACTCTTCATCTAATACTTGTTTTCTCTTAATCTCTTGCACTAAGGTGGGATCCACATAAAGCTCGACTAATAAGTCACAATCCTCGGTCATCATCAAGCGGGTGAGCACTGCCTTCAAGTTTGATATAGATTTCTGACTCAATGTTTCAGCCACAATATTAGCTTTACCGAGATGGTACTCTATAATGCAATAATAATCCTTAAACAATTCGATCCCCCTTCTTTGCCTTAGGTTCAACTCTTTCTAGGTGAGAAAATACGTTAAACTCTTATGATCGGTGTTGATGTAGCACTTTTCTACAAAGAAGTAGTGCCTATAAATTTTCAATGCGAAGATAACTTCTGCAAGCTCCAAATCCTGTGTAGCGTAATTGCGTCCATGAGGCTTGAGTTGTCTCGAGGCATAAGAAACCACCTTACCTTCTTGTATGAGAACACAACCAAGCCCGTTTAATGAAGCATCACTGAACCTCTATCAGACACCTCTGGTACACCTTGTCCAATAAAACATCATATCCCAACGGACTAGTCACACTAACCCCTACCTCTAGTTCCTCGGCAAGAACACCCCACTGATGAAATATCCCACTATGAATGAAGGAATAGGTAGACCCTGAGTCTAGTAAAGCAATAATAGGAACTGAAAACAAGTTAAATGTACCTTAGATGAGGTTAGTAGCCTTACAATCCTCCTGAGTCTTGATTGTATACTACGTCGCTGGCGCTCTAGCGATAAACTGAACAATACCCTCACTTTGTTGTCCAAAGACGTGGCTCACTCCTCCTCTAGCGAAGCCTTGACCCCTCTGAGCAAGATAAGAGGTTCTTTGAGACTAAACCGAAATGGTGTCAGCAGTCATCGGGTAGTCCCTCACATAGTGGTTCGGTGATCCACAACCATAACATACTCTAGACATCCCCTATCACTCTCCACGCTACTTGCGTCTATACGGATTACACACGGGTGCAACTGAACTCCTCTGTGAACCTCCAAAGTTCGTCGTAGAAGAAAATAATGGCCTCCTACGGCTGGCAGACCCTTACCTACGATTGGACCTCACATTCTAATTTGTTGCTCCTCTACGAGATCCTCTAAAACCTTTTTTCCTCCTAGAGTAGGACCGTGAGTTGTTAGAGAAGTTATGAGTCCTTCCACTCAAAGCTACATGACCACTAGCCTGGCCATAGACATACCACCCACCTGAGTCCTCCCACCCCAAATCTTCTATCTCCCACCAAGTGTGTGCATTTTCCTTCAGAAGAGAAGTGACACATACAAACTTGTATTCGGGTCCAAGTTGCATTTGGCGAAGGATGCATTGTGTATCATGTAGCAACTGGTTTGTTTGAACCAGTTAATCTCACCCCGACCTGAGGAAGTCCTTTGTACCATACTGGCGAAGCCTCTCTACCAGCATCTCTCGAGAAGTAGTCGAAGGCCTAGGAATGACCCTCACAATCCGATGAAGGGCGCGATACATATGGGTGAAATAGTTTGCCCCTTGGCCCTTCTCGCCTCCCGACTCATTTTTTGTGTTGGAGACATACTTTTCGTCATAGTCCTCATCATGAGAACCAAAAGTCTCCTCAAGATCGTTCGCTCCTCTAGGCATACTGATTTTCTCACAAGAAAAGAATAGGGTTACACCTTCAAATTTCAGCTTAAAGCGAGTACTACTTCGGCTTATGGGCAATGTATTTACTAGACACATATTTACCACTCTAGACCACCTTAAGGCTTTCTTAGAACCGGCTAAACCAAGTCTCTGATATCACTAAATGTAACACCCTAAAACCAATGCCACATTTAGGTCTCAAGCTCAACCCGCCACCATAAAATTTTGACCTAGTTTAACCCAATCCACAAACCAATTTCAATAAAATCATTAAGTCCAAATATATTAAGCATAGATAAGAATTTGAAAATGTTTACATAGGACCTCTATTTAAATTACATCATAAAATTATTCGACTCACATATTGAAACAAAAATACGAGTTACAATACAACAAATAAGGTCCTACGAATATATAGCCCAAATAATCTAAGTACGGTAATATGATGAAAGGATGTTGAAATCCTATTCCGATGGTGCTCCTCTAATGCAACGTGCCAACCTACTAACCTGAAAACGGGAACAACAATTCTGAACGCTGAGGTTACAAAGCTTAGTGGATACGTTTCCACTCTACCATGCTTCATGCAAGTCATAAAAATGAGCATGTAGCTAGAGATGATGACATGGCAATATGAACATGTGGTTCTTCCTTTAGTCGCCTAAATGCATAGCAAACAATATATGCATCAAATCTCACAAAGCAAACATATGCATCATACCACAAACCTAAAGTGAGGCCCGGTGTCACACAACCTTGGGAACATACACTATAAGGCCCAATGTAACACAGCCTCTAGAATGTACACTCATACTCAGAATCTCTCTTCGAGTATCTTCGAATGAGGCCCAGTGTCGCACAACCTAAGGAACATACATTCGGTGTCTCATCTCATGGCGTTGCAACATACTCTCTGGGTATTTGGATCCCAACAATCAATGGTGACTCTACCAAGCAAGTGCCCACATGGCACACAACATCAACATGATTACCATAACTCTACACTTTCTATTATTCACAAGTCACCCCTGTTAAGTTACCAAGTATTACACATTACCTCATTAATGGTTTATTAAATCATTACCCACAATTTTATAACCACTCAAACTTAAATTTGTATTTTTTGGGTAGATTGCCAATCAATACCAGTACTCAACCTCGCGTACTAATAGTACTATGAGTACCGATATTTTCCCTTTGCGTAGCTATACGTGGGATTCACATGGGAAAGGTCAATGGACAAGCAGTATCGATACTCAAACTTCGAGTATTAGTACCCTTTTAGTACTAATACACCCTATTTTAGTACAAATTATACTCACTAGAATTTGAATCGAGTATTTATACAGCTTGAAGCTTGTACCAGTACTCCCCTTATAGATTATTTGGGTTCATCAGCTTGAACACAGGGTACCGGTACAAATACCTTACGTACTGGTACTGGAGCCTAGAATTCGTATTCTAGAGCTCAGAAATCACTCTTAACACCCCCAAAATCTCATGGTAACATCGTAAAAAGAACTACAAGTTATGGGAGGTGTATTAGGTGGTTTACTATCAATTGTACATAATTTTACCATGAAATCTAGAGCTAGCCATTTACTAGTATCACCAAATCAAGCACACAAAAAAATCATCCTAAGGATGTGCATGAAACAAAAGAGTTAGAGGTGTACAAACCTTGATTTCATTGCTAAAAAAGAACCCCCTTTCAGCTCCTCAAACCTTCTTATTCCCTAGCTCTTTGGGATACTCTCTCACTTTTTTCTACAAAAGGGATTGCAAAATAAATTACAACATGATAGGGGTTGAAAGGGTAAGTAAAACATTAGTCTAGTGCTGAAAACAAGATTAAATCCCCTTTATCTCATACTTCACCAAACCCCTCCAAAAACTCACATTTTCATCTCCCCACCAAAAACGGTGATCCTTACCTCTTTATGTAGATGCTTTGATGTAGATTCCAAAACCTCTAACCTTAAATCTGAAATTTCAACTCACACGGACAACATAAAACCTTTTTCTTGTGTGTGGGTGAGTAATGAGAATGAAGATAAGTGTGGGAAATGAGAAGGGCAAGAAAACAAAAAATGAGAACATCTTCTTCCTTTTTCCAAAAATAATAAATGGTTTTTCTAGCCTTTCTTTGAAAATGGAGGGATTTACAACATAAGTATGCCCCTTCATTTTCTCATCACACAAAAGTCACCCACCCAGAACAATAGGACAAGAAATGGGTCCACTAAGGCTCTCCAAAAAACTCGTGGATCCAAAATCATGTTCATTACATTTCTATTGGATTATAACTTTTATTAATAGGTTAGATATAATCTAAACTTGATTTTATAAGATCAATCCTAGAATTGAATTAATTGATTAAATTAGCTTTGGTGTTCTTGAAGTTTTTTTGTTTTGAATGACGGTGTTTTTGTTTCCTAAGGGTTAGCTATTGTTAGTAGGAGATTTTATATGACATTTGGGATGATTTTGAATTAGTAAATAGTGATCAATGGCTCAGTTCAAGTTTGAAGGTTTGGAAGGTTAATCTTGGAAATTTTTTGTTTGTGGAATAAGATTTGGGTTAGGTGAGAGTAATGATTTGATTGCTGGAAGTTTATGAATGTATATTGTTGTTAGATTATGTAGTCTTGAGTTGTAGAGTAAGTGCAATTGCATCTGGAAGTTTCAAGTTATGTTTTGGTGATTTCTGCAATCAAACAAGGTTCAACAAGTAGGCAAAACTTGTGGGTGAGTGCAAATCATGTTTCATTTTCAAACAAGGTTTGAAATCATATCTTGGGAATTTAGATTAAGCCTAGCAAGTTTAACTAAGCTCGAAAGTAAGTTTTCTCTAACTTCACCGATGGATATTGGATATTTTATGAAGCATGTTTTACATCATTTATTTTGGAAACATGAGCCACAAATACTTACTGTTTTTATGCATTAATGTTTGTTATTCTATGTTTGCTCAAGCATGAAAGTTCCTAAGAGCACCATTATTTGATCCGATATGATTATCATAGGTTACTTTATGCACCACCATTCGAATATATTTCTGATTTGTTAAATGCATAAGAAAATAACAAGTAAACATGTTTTAATTGGTATATTGACTTTTGACAATGAGAAACTAAGATCAGATATACTTGGCATGCCATATGACAAGAGAACTCTATACGAGTCTAATGGATTGGTCGTCCATATGTATATATGCCTTGCAAGGTTGAGTGACTATAGTCATCGATTCGCTAGGTCGGGTGACTACATTCATGTGTTGAATGTGAATCGTAAGGTCGAGTGCTAATGGCTATGATGTATATAGTTTGTTTTGACGGGGACGAGGACTATTTAGCCCACATTTTGAAAGTTTGATCCGTATATTCGATGATTTTTTAACCAATGAGAAGTTACAATGAATTATGCTAATATAAATTAAGTATATGATATGATAGTTTGCTTATATGTTTATGAAAGTAGTTTTTAAATGAGCAATTAAACCCTACAAATTTTGCACTATGTTTACACATGGAAAAAATACCATTGTTTGGTTTTCGAAAAATGCATTGATGAGTTATTTGTGGAGCACACTCACTAGGCATATTTTGCATATGATCTCTTTCCATTTATGTAGAGAATTGAGCATTTAAGGGGCAGTTATCAAAGCAAGATCTAATTCCAAAACAACCAAGTTTATTGAGTATGTTTGGACTATTTTTGTAAATATGTAATAAGGCAATGAGAGCTGTTTTCCCTATTGGATTTATGTTGAGGGTAGTAATTCCCTTTTGGTTTGTTGTTTTTAATGTTGTTTTTCCAACATGGAGTTGGTTGGCTTTAGTTCCCTATGTTAATATGTTGTTTGAAGCATTCCTATTAATTGGTTTAGATTTTTTAGCATGGTTATGTGAGGATTGTTGTTTCATGGCATGGGCATGTTGCTTAAGTCATAATAGGCATGCTTCTAGATTCTTAGATTCTTTTCTATACATGAAAAAAATTGGAATGTAAGTGCTCGACCAAGTGTATTTTATGTTGGTTTAATTGTAGAAACATGTTTAAGATGTTTGGGGGTGTTTTCGGGTGTTTCGCGCTAGTATTGCATATTCAAATATGCAATACAAAGTAGGCCGTACCGTTACGGGTCCTTGCATACATGTACTTGAGGCTAAAATGGGAGCATTTTGGTCTAAGGCGTATCGGTACACCCTACTTTTGGTATAGGTATGGGTACTTGCATATTCAAAATTTACTTTCATCATTTTCTCTAAATTTATTCACTTTTATCACTTTCTACTTTCTTGATCAAATCCCCAATTTTCTTGCTTAAGTCAGAATCAAAACCTCTCCACATCAGAAGCTCCTTAGTCCCTGTGGATCGACCCTTATTCTCTATTACTACATTATTTATCCATTTTATTTGAGATTTAGGATAATTTATTTGACAATTATGATGCTTGTCAAATTGGTGCCGTTGTCGTGGACTTCGGCAAAGTTACTGATATAATTTGTTTTGATCTATGACCAGGTCGTCAAGCTAAACGATGTTAATTAAAGCGCTCTAATGGGAGGAAACTCATTTTATTTTATTTTACATTTGTTTAATTTCTATTTATTTTATTTATTTTAGTCTCAGATTTATTTTATTTGAATTTTCAGGTATCCCAAATATTTTGAATCAAATTTTAATGGAGTCATTTGTGACATTCTTGGTCAAACAAAACATAATTTCTAATCCGTGGGAATATTTCACGTAGTGGAGAAATTATTTTATTAAGATGGTGCATGTTAGCTAAACCCTAACCACCTCTCTACACATGTTAGTCAAACCCAAATCCCCATCTTTAGCCGTCATTCTACCCATTTATATCACTATCTAGACCTTTATTTTTTCCTTTGTATTAATTAAATGTCCAATTAATTTGAACCCACCAATTTGATAAAGCCCATTCAATTAAGGTCACCAAATTAAATTCCTTTCAAATTCCAACAATTTTCTTTGATTAAAAGTAACAAATATTTTGGTACCAATTTCCGGGCGTGATGGGGGTGCTAATCCTTCCCCACACGTAACCAACTCCTGAACCCTTTCAAAATGAATCTATGGTTTTTTGGTGTCCAGCCTACCTTATCCAAGTGGCCGGTGGCGACTCCAAGTTTTTATCGATTTTCAAAAGAAATCCCTTTAAGCCAAGATTACAAAGAAATAATTTTTGGGATAACCCGTAGCCTCGAACTTATAAATTTTCAGAGTTTTTCAAAAAACATCGCTACAGCATGGCGACTCCACTAGAGACAAAATTTTGTTTTTATAAAACAAAAAGTGAGTTAGGCCAAGAAAATATTTGTTGTTTTTAATGATGGAAAATGTCGGAATTTTAATCGATTCTAGTGAGGTTGACCCTTTCTTGAAAATGTAACTACAACTGAACGTGTTTTGATAATTGGTGGTCTTCGAATTAATTGTTCATTTAACTTCGAAGGAGTCACCGACATGTGTTGCATCATGATCATTGAGCTCTATACCTAAGCTTCGTCCCTTAAGTGGGAGTGAAATGCCATATACCCACGTGAGTAGCCCTCCACGGTTCGGTAATTCACTTCGAATTAATTGACCCTTTTGACATGTGAGCAGCCCTCCACATCATTAGGTCATGCTTTCCCTTAAACCGAAACCAATTTGCAAGCTTGTAATAGGCCAGAATTGGGGTTCTTGTTGCCTTAGTAGGTAATAAGATAGGTTCGGGTACCCTTGTCCAGAACCAAACACATGTGTGAGAATTTAGGAAGCCCACCCCGATTAGAGCCATGTAGATAACCATATCGAATTAGAATCCATGTTATTAGGAATCTGCTTTGGGTTTTGTTTGCTTTGTATTCGATATTCGATTTATCTGTTGCTAACCATTTATTGTCTTGTCTTTATTTTGTTTTGCATATTCATGACATTTCATAATGAAGTATCGATTCGAGAATAGTTCAAAGTTTAAGGCTTTCATAACGGGAGAAGGAGTCCGTAATAACGAATTAAAGAATCTCAAAGTTTAAGACTGATCACAAGATGAGCAAAGGCCAACCCATTTATTGACGGAGAAGGGACTCAAGTTTCAGTTGTGCCCTATCTGGTGGTTATGTTCTTTACTCATTGTAACGAGACTTGATCTTCGTTATGAAAAGTTGTTAAATTAGAATGTTCATCGAATCAATGCTTCTTTGCATTCATTTGTACATTTTTAATTGATTACCTTTATTCACCTATCTGTATTGTGCATACAACGCATTGCATTAATTAATTCATAAAACAAATAAAATCAATCGATGGGGGTTCACATCATTCTTAGGAGTCAAAGATTCTGTACCCACATTTTACACGACGCCAAAAGAAGAAAATGGATGAGAGTTTTGCTCAGCTAGAGGCCGATTTGAGAGGTCATTTGGAGCTATCTCAACAAGAATTAAGGGACACCATCATCAAGTTGTAACAAGATATGATGAAAGAGATCTCTTAGTTGATGCAATCATGCCTAAGAGGAAAATATGTTGTTGGAAACCCAGCCCAAGTCTTAGGGGACAGTTTGGAGGCCTCGATCTTTGAGAACCCTCTTGTTATCGATCCCTCATCCAACCCTCCCCAAGGGGCATCTTCTGCTTATCAGGCTGGGGCTTTCATCCAAGCTCATCCGGGCGTGACCTTCAGAAGTATGTACGAGGTCGAAAGTAGTATCCTAGATCTTGATGAATTAGAAAAGTTGAACCAAGTGAAGGCTGAATTCTCGAAGCAATTGGAGGACACCCAGAAGAATCTCGAGGAGAAATTTCAGATAATAATAGACAGAGAAGGTTCTTGTGGACTGAACTGTAATGTCCTCAACCCGGCTTAGAAGAAAACCGGAGTTTAGAATGTTACTGCAAAGCAAACTGAAACACGAACCAAAAAATTTCAAACTTTCTCAAGATTATACATTATAGGTTATTAGAAATTTCCTTCTTTGTTAGTTTTAGATTTCATTTACACCTATATTGATATTCAAATATATATTCAAATGTCATCACTTGTATCACAAGCAATCAAATTTATGAAACACATAGATACCATCCAATATAGATATAGATTCCATGTCATTACAATTGATTGTTTCCTCATAATCTTTATCAAGATTTATTATCCCATTTCCAAACATTCAAGATACTATAGTATCTAGTAATACGACCATCACCTTCAAGAGCAACAACTATTCGAATAATTTTCTTAATTACTTACTGTCATGGATTATTCTTAAATTATACATGCCACAATAATGAACAATCATAGAAACAATCAATCTAACTCTTTATTTCCATATTGTTCTCTTAACAACATATCATGTTCATCAATCAGATTCCCAAGGAAAAGAGTTATCTAACATTTCTATTCATAATCAAAATTACCGGTTGTATTCATTGACCCATTAGCGTAGCTTGATAGGAAATGAGCTATTCGAATTTCGCATTTCAAATTCTAAATTAACATTCGATTCTTTAACAATCACAATTACACTTATACTTCAAACAACTGGTCGAATAACATACAAACAACCATAAATATTTAGATTAATCAACTCGTAGTTCTTATAAACCTTCATTTTCTACTTGAATCATTTAACATATTAGACATCTACCATCTAAGCCTTACATATATTAAAAACAGTCCACTTAATCATGTATTAACACAAAATGGTCTTTAAGACTCATCTTACAATACAACCATTAAAAACTGCACATTCAATCATGGATATTTATGTAGCCATTCAGATCATCTGAGCGATTTAGGCATTTCTTATCTATACAAGTGACCACTCTATAAAAGGTATCTTATTCATTAAGCAATCGTCCAATTATCATACCAAGACAAAGTGAAATACAAGATCAATTCATTATAAACCATTCAAGCAAATTAAGTAGAATTCTCCCATATGCTAAGGACCTTTCGAGCACTCATTAAACCAAAGAATACGAATCCAACAACCAATCAAAATCATGACAGATATATCATAAACTTGGCCATCTTAAGTATTTAATCACAGGCCAATGTGGTTTAACTAACTTCATAAGTAATACAAGGTGCATTGAACTGAACTTATAAATTAAGCAACTATCAATCGAATTGCCATATTCTTCTTTATACTAGCTCATGTAATCATTGATCATTCTAAATAATCATAAGCCAAGCATATTAAAACATCCAACCGATCTAAAGCATAAGTTTTAAAACCATATCTATATACTTATAAACTTAATTTACTTTACATGGCCAAAGGAAGTTAATATACGCTTATACATATACTAGTGTGCCACCATCCTAGGAGTTTGTACATATGGTAATGAGACAATACACAAGTGTCTTGAGACGTGAATTGAAATCCCTTGATCACGTTCGAACTCAGGCTTCTAAGTCCTGTATATGCATGAAGATGAAGTGCATTAGGCTTACATAGCCTAAGTCAGGTAGTAACTAATGATATACACGCAATGATCATCAAACGTCAAAAGTAATCATACAAGATTTATAAGAATTTAAGTTAACTTATTATGATGATGTCTTATTTTAAAGATTTATTTCAGAAGTTTATTTAAAGACTTATGAAACGTAAATCTTGTTATACTCATTGAGAGTCTTATCATCTTATGCTCTTCAATAGCCTTTATAACTTTATGCTCACAAAGAGCCGATCATAACTTGATGCTCACTAAGAGCCTCTTATAACATTATGCTCACTAAGAGATATCAATTCAATGCTAACCAAGAGCTATCAATTCAAAATATTTGATCATATCTCTTTTGGAATTCTTTGCTTAATAACTTTCAATTCATATCTTTTACAGGTTTGCCTTGGATCACTATTGGTGATGGACAACAAGAATCTAGGTGATACTTAGCTCAGAGCACATAACAATGGCTAATATCAAAACATAACAAAAGGGTGACCCATGAACAATTGCTTAAACAAGAGTACCAGAGGTACTAAAAGATCATTTGATCTTAATAACAAGAGATCGTAGTCTAAACATTTCAGGCATCATCCAATAGATCCAAGGTCTTCCATTTTCAGAGGCAACTTATATGTTTTATCTTAATTTTGTCATTCAGGATGTTGCTTATTGTACAAGTAACTTTACTTTTAAAGTTACTAGGGATTTCTTAGGTTACAAGTAACCTTGCTTATTTCTTTATTTCAATAGCTTATATTATCATTCAAGCATCCTTACTTCTTAACTCCTTAGAGTTAGTTAATTAATCTTTCATTGAAAGTCTTATTGTCATTAATTAGTAAGTTATTCCAGACATTTATATCAAGTACACAATTCCTTCCAATGTCAAGGATATTCTATAGCCAATCATTCAATCTCAACAAGGCATTTAAAACATAATAATTGCAATATCATACAAGTCAAAACATGAATACCATGCTATGAATGTATGCTCATACTCAATTAGCTCTATTTGAGCCTTTTTACACTATGTACTTGTAATGCAATTCATTCACAACCAATCAATACATAATCTTCACAAAAAGTGAATTAAACATCGGGATAACTCTGTGTTACCCGAGTCAAACATAACTACACTCACCTATTATCCTAACATTATGGGATACCTGATCCACAATTAATCTTAGCTTCCAACCAAAAAGTCCAATAGCAAGATATGTACCTCACAAGAATGGCATATCATTAGAACCATTTCAATTTACTTACTACCATATAAACCTTAACATATTCAAGGAAATCTTTTAAATCACCAATATACATATACAATTACACAAAAAACATTTAATCACATACTCTAACAGCCCTCAATTGCTTGTAATCATGCTTAATTCATAACTCATATAGGCATACATTTTTACATACATCAAATAAAAATCAAAATTTATTAACTTATAAACAAAACAACCCTTAATTACCAAAATTTCCAAATTCATGATTAGGATTGTCCTTGATCTTCTTTACCATTAAATCAGTCCCAATTTCACTTATATCCTTGTTTGTGATTATTCAAATAATCCAAGGATTCATCTAATTATTTCCGTGTGATCAAAACAGTCCAATGATTTATTATACATTCCTTTAGCTTTCAATGATATTTTAAGTCACCTATCGATCTGCTGCCAGGCAGACTGTGCACTATTCGATTAAAAATTCATAACTTCTATTCCGTATATCAAAATTTCTAACCGTTTCCACTGTTGGAAAGCTGACTCAACTAGATTTCTAACCAAATATGACTTGCATTTTTACACCTTATGAATTAATACAGTTTTTAATCTAAAGATACCCCTAATTCTGCTACCAGGCAGATTATACTATCTTGCATAATTGGCTCTACAAGCTGTTATAAAACTCGAAATTCAGTTTTGCTTGCTTTAAATGATACTATACATGACAAGTTTTCCAAACATATAAATTATAGGTTCTAATTCCACTATTACAATTTATAGTAAATTTTCAAAGATACCTCTAACGCAGATTTCTAAAACAGTTTTGTTTTCATTCGTTCACATAAACAAGCTTAACCAATTTCATATCATTTCTTTCCTAATGGTTAAATGCTTGTAAGGCTACTCATGTACTCAATGATATATGTATATATACCAAATTCCATGCAAACATCTCATTACATTGCAAGACAATGTGAGACAACACTTAATTTCTTATTTTCAGTTTACACAATTACAAGCAGTACAAGACCCTTTTTAAGTACTCTTAACAGTCCCTAATATACATTTTCACTTATACAAGTCTAGGGGATTCTTTGTAATTCAATTATTTGTAAGACTTCCCTGTTCTATACATATTCCTTCAATCGTGTTTCAAACAAAGCTTCCCAAATCATCATGTATAAAAACTTGTTCGAAAACAGCCCCTGATTTTATAAAGACATAAATACATAACTTAACAGCCTATCATGCTTTCAAGGTACTCAAAAACAATCCCCAATGAACATATATATATGTGTGTAATTTAATCCCAACATGTGTATGTACATTTTATGCATCTAGACAGTCTCTCCCTTAACCATTTTTAATGCAAGAACAGTCTACATAAACACATAATCACACAAAACAGGGCGACATATATATATATATATATATATTCATTTTATACACTCAAAAACAATCTAAACATGTCCAATACAAGTCACAACAGTCTTCTAAACATGCTTCCACAATCTGATATTGCAAACAATTCACTTTCTTTCTAAATTATACACAATAGCGCACCTAAATCATGTGCACACATTATCTCCTCAAAGCAGTCTATCTTCTTTCAAGTTACACAAATTAACATAACCAGAACAGTCCCTATGTGTTCATGAATAGCCAAAACAACTCAATATCCAAATGCATTCACAAATAAACACGTGTCGAAGCAATTTCCCCTAATTCACATTCATAGAATAGTCAAGGTCCTACTTCTATTTAGTGTAACCTCTATAGTTTGTGACCAACATTAGATACAATTTAAGCATGCTTTAATTGATTGATTTCTATACAAACAACATTCGAATGATCATTCAAAAAGTAAAATTCATTTAGTTATTCACAAGAGTTCTCATCAAGGCTTCAGTCTCTAGCTAGAAAAGCTTATAAACTTAGTTCACATAGGAATTCCACATGAAATCTTCTAAATGATGATCTAATACAAAGATGGTAGCAAGAACACTCACCCCTTTTTTCTTGTGATCATTCAAAGGCAAGGATTTTAGTTGACCAAATCTACTTCTTTCTCAAGCTTGATTATTTTTTTCCCATGAGTTCTCCCTTTCATTCGGTTCTATCCCTAGCAAAGAAAAATATGACTCAAGGAGAGTTGGAATCCATGTGGCCGGTTATCTTTCTTCTTGGCATGACAATATATGCCATGTGGACAGCCACTTTTTCCTTATTCTTTTCACCATGCAACCTATTAAATTCTCCTAAAATTCATTTGTCTTTCTGAATTGATCATTCAAGTTTCCACGGCTTCCAATTTGGTCCCTAAGGTCACACTAAACTCAAGGGTTTTAATGATTATAACAATCTAACAAAAGGATTCTTATTGTGACATTATTCTAGGTCAAAGATTAGGGTATTACATGAATGCTAGAGAGCTCAGTTTAGTCTCGAATATGGTAATCCCATACAAGTTCAAGACTCTGGAATTCAAAAAATTTGATGGGAGGACTTGCCCCACTACACATATAATTATGTTTTATCGTAAGATGGTTGGGTTCATCACCAACGAGAAGCTTCTAATTCACTGCATCCAAGATAACCTAGCGGGGCCCACCATGAGGTGGTACAATCAGTTAACTCGTGCCCAAATCAAGTCATGGAAAGATTTGGCCCAAGCTTTCACGGATCAATATAAGCATATAATTGATATGGTCCCTAATCAACTTTTGCTACAAAGTTTGGAACAAAAGCACATCAAGAGCTTTCGAGAGTATGCCCAGCGTTGGCGAGACGGGCGGCTCAAGTCTGGCCCCCAATTTGAGAAAATTAAATTATCCCTAAGTTTGTGGACACTCTAAGAGGAGTCTTGTACGATCATTTGATCAGTAGCCCTATCAGCAGCTTTGCGGATATGGTTATGATGGGCAATAGAGTGGCTTGAATGTGCCTAAAAAAGAAAATAGAGTGTTTCAAAACAAAACAAAAATTAATTAAAATTAAAAGGGTACTCTGCTATAGTAAAAAGGCTAAATAAGGATGCTTTGCTCCACTTACTCTAACTGGGTCAAAAGACTTGGCTATATGAGTAAGTTTTCAAATCGTGACTATGCCAAGTAACTCGGGGTATTGTTGTATGCTCTATCATTATTCCCGATACAAAGGACTGTGATGAGTAGAATTCCCTTAGGAAGAGTGAAATGAATGAACGAATTGAATAAGTCCCGGGGCATCCTGATGGAGCTATGGGAGGAGAACAAATCTAATAAGGAGCTCTGCTTCACCGGTTCAATACCCTAACGTCAGAGATGAACCCTTGAGGACATTAACACAATAATGATTACCACCAGAAACACATACTTACATTTAAAGTTCTTAGAGTGACATTTTCCGTCCTATGGGCTAAACAAAAATTGGAAAGCTTGAATATATTTTATGAATGGAGAAAGATGATAAGAACTAGAAGGAATAGTAATCAAGCAGATCAAGCAAATACCATAATCATGAGGATGAACCGAGCGATATGGGAGGAGTTGAATAACTTCAAATATCGCCACAACATTCAAAGTCTTCATAGGCACAAGCTATGCTTGGAATGATCACCGAAGGATTGAATCTAAGACGCTCTTGTATTTGATATCCGGGGCATTCCATTCTATTTTTTTCTTTTTTTGATTAAATTTTGATTTCAAGGTTCTGTATGTTAATCTAAAAAAGGAATTCTTCATTAGAATGACGACCATCAAATTGATACATTTTAGACAAAGAGATTTCTCTGTATTACTTCAAAGATAAATGCATCAACAAGGCCCAAAGTTGAGGGGCACTATGTGATGTGGGATGACAAAGAAATTTTGAAGTTAATTTCAGTGAAGGGGCATCATTGTCCGTGGGGAAACAAAGGCTTTTGCACAAAAGAGTTCGATTCAGAATAGATGACAGATGGCATACGACTTGAAAGTACTTGGTTAATAATTCTGATTGCGAACAGTGTCACTTGACTCGAAGAATAAGCAACACAAGTTTGGGGGCAAGTTTTGTCAAGACATGGAATGAGTGGTTGTAGTCCCAAGATGACGACCACCAGCTCTAGAAAACAAAGACAAACTAAATTCATGCATCATTACATTCTCATGAACACATGCATCTTTGCATCATGAAATACGCTTATACAACTAGACATCCCTATGTTAGGAGCATGCTAACCCATACCTTATAGCTTTTTGTTTACTTTAATCAGGTATTTAAAGATTGATAAAAGGATGGACCTACAGTTCTACAAGAGGAGAAATAGATTTCATAAGAATCAAGAGTCCTTTCACTTGCATAATTAGGATTTCTAAAGGTCTTTCTGTCTCTGGTTTCTATCCTCCTTAACAATATTTTTCTCAAAACCAAATTCCTCAATTCTATCCCTTTAAAGGACATTTTCCTCAAAACTCAATTTCTCAATTCTATCCCTTCGAAGGACATTTTTCTCAAAATTAAAATTTCTTAATTTGATCATTTCATAAGGATGTTTTGCTTAAAGCAAATTTCTTAATTTAATCCATCCACAAGGATGTTTTTCTTAAAACTCAAATTTCTTAATTTGACCATTTCATAAGGATGTTTTGCTTAAAACAAATTTCTTAATTAAATCATTCCACAAGGATGTTTTTCTTAAAACTCAAATTTCTTAATTTGATCCTCTCATAAGGATGTTTTGCTTAAAACAAATTTCTTAATTTGATCATTCTACAATGGTGTTTTTTTGTTAAAACTTAAAATTTCTTAATTTGATCATTCCATAAGGATATTTTTCTTAAAATAAAAATTTCTCATTTTGATCCTTCCAAAAGGATGTTCTTCTCACCACCCCGTTTGTTTTCGCCGCTCTAAGAAAACATGTTTTTTGGATTCATTCATTGCTGCTTCGGAGGAATGAGTCATTTACTGTCTGGTCTGTCTATTGCAGCTTCGGAAGGATATACCAGCGTCACCCAATCATTTTTGCCGCTCTGGGGAAACAAGTTATTTGGATTTGTTCACTGCCACTTCGGAGGAATGAGTCGTTCATATGGTCTGTTCGTTGCCGCTTTGGGAAGACATGCCAATATTACCCAGTTTGTTTTCACCGATCCGGGAAAATAAGTTATTTAGATTTGTTCTCTGCCGCATCAGAGGAATGAGTCATTTATCTAGTCTGTTCGTCTCCACTTAAGAATGACCCACCAGTATTACCCAGTTTGTTTTTGCCGCTCCAGGAAAACAAGTTATTTAGATTTGTTATTTGCCGCTTAGGAGGAATGAGTCGTCTACTACCTGGTTTGTCCCTTGTTGCTTCGGGAGGACATGTCAGTGCTAACCAGTTTGTTTTTTTCATTTCGAGAAAACAAGTTATTCAGATTTGTTCATTGCCGCTTCGGAGGAATGAGTCGTCTGCTATCAGGTCTGTCCTTTGCCGCTTTGGGAGGACATGTCAGTGCTAACTAGTTTATTTTCGCCGTTTTGGGAAAGAAAGTTATCTGGATTTGTTCACTGCCATTTCAGAGGGATGCGTCTACATGATTGGTTTTTTTCGCTCTCAGGGAAACAATTTCTTCTACCATGCAAGGACATTGGATTTGTTCACTGTCGCTTTAGAGAAACATGTCATCTTTGCCATTTTGGAAAAGCAAGTTATTTGGATTCATTCACTGTCACTTTGGAGGAATGAGTCATTTGCTGTCTGGTCTGTCTATTGCCCCTCTGGAAGGACGTACCAACATTACCCAATCATTTTTGCCGCTCTGGGAAAATAAGTTATTTGGATTCATTCGCTGTCGCTTCGGAGGAATGAGTCATTCGTTGTCTGGTCTGTCCATTGCCGCTCCGAAAAGACATACCTGCATTACCCAATCGTTTTCGCCACTCTGGAAAACAAGTTATTTGGATTCATTCGCTGCCACTTCGGAGGGATGAGTCATTTGCTGTCTGGTCTATCCATTGCTGCTCTAGAAGGATATACCAACATTACCCAATCATTTTTGCCACTCCAGGAAAACAAGTTATTTGGATTCATTCACTGCAACTTCAGAGAAATGAGTTATTTGCTGTCTAGTCTGCCCATTGCCACTACGGAAGGACATGCCAGCGTTACCCAATCATTTTTGTCACTTCGGGAAAACAAGTTTTTTGGATTCATTCGCTGCCACTTTAGAGGAATGAGTCATTTGCTGTCTAGTCTACCCATTGCCGCTATGGAAGGACATACCAGCATTACCCAATTGTTTTCGTCATTCTGGGAAAACAAGTTATTTAGATTTGTTCTTTGCCTCTTCGAAGGAATGAGTCGTTTGCTATCTAGTCCATCCATTGCTGTTCTGGAAGGACGTGCTAGTGTTACCTAGTTTGTTTTCGCCGTTTTGGGAAAACAAGTTATTTGGATTTGTTCGTTGCTGCTTCAGAGTAGCAAATCGTCAAACAAGGAAGCGAGACAAATTTTGTGTCTTTAGTCTTTGCTCTATTCCCATTTTACATCAATGAGCAAAGAGGGGCAGTTGTAGACACTAAATTTTGTCCGAGTTTAAATTAAATGCTCGAAATAAAATAAATGCACATTACCCACTTTTTTAATACCCAAAGACCTTACCTTATACCCTAAGCCCAAAATTTCATGGCCTATTATATATAACTTTATATAGTAAAAAATATATACAAAAAAATAATAAAAATCCTAACTTTTTACTCACCAAGGCTTGGTTCTCATTGGATGAATCAATGCCTCATTCCCATTGTTTAAAAAAAACTACTTGGTGACCAAGGTCTTGATTTTCATTAGTTATCATTTTAAGGGGATAAACTAAAAATACCCTTCATCATATATATATATATATATATATATATATATATATATATATATATATACCCTAAAAAGAGGGGACTACTACAATTTTTTTGATATCATTCTACTTACCTTGGTCGCTCCCCCCACCTTAATTATCATGGGGAATGCACGAACTTAGGGGATTAAAAATCCCTTAGCCGATTCAAGCCACAAAAATTCCCCAAAATCACTTCCCCACCTACCCTATTTTATCCTATCAATCGGTAGCCCCCAACTCTCCTTCACACACCATTCGAAACCCAAAATCAAACACCCATTCAAACCATTACTAAACCCTTGAATTAAGCTTCTCAACCCCAACAACAACAACAACATGTGGAATTTAGTTGATCGAGCATAAATATTTGGGTTTTGGGTACATTCTTCCCTTTTCTTTTTATTCATGTATAATCTATTTTCTTAGTTCAATGAAAATGTGGATGATTTCATTGGTAACCTTTGTTGTTTATTTTAGTCTCTTTTTTATGTGTTTTATTTTATTTTTTTTGCTTGTGATTTATATGTTACTTCACTTATGGAATGTGGGTTAATTTATTATTAGCTTGTATGTATTTTATTATCATGGTTTCATATTTTCCCTTTTATAATATATTTTCTTGTATATGGTATATAATATATAATTAAAGTATATTTTCTTAAAAGTATATACATGTGGTTTTTCATTTGGGTTTAGTTTAGAAGTTTGGGCCTCTTGGTTTTTTGGGCTTTGGGTTGTTAAGTTAGTGTTAGATTAGTTTAGGAATTAATTTAATTAATTTAGGCCGTGTGCTCGTCTAATAAGGGCACTATCCTTAAATTAATTAAGTTAATTCTAGGATTAGTTTTAGAGCCGTAGTTAGTCTTAAGGTTCGAATCCGTTTAGTGAATTTAAATTTGCCTTTGGCTTATTGGGGTAAACGTTAAATTCATTAAAATTGGTTGGGCACCTCTTAATTATCTTTTAAGATAAAATTGACATCAAAATTAGACTAACATTCTAATTTAAAGCTACGATTAATTAATTTGGCTTATTTTAAATAGTATTTTTGACTTATTAGAATACTAGTTTAAAATTAATCGAATTAATTATCATATCACAAGACAACTCATAATTTATTAGGTTTCTCTAGCCTTTTTGGGATTAATTAATTTAGGGTTAATACTAGAAGCACCTAATTAGTAACTAGATCACTGATTAAATTTCTATAATTTGGGCCTTTTAGGTTAGGACTTTTAGTGGGCCTTTGTGTGTTTAATTTTCAAGTCTTTGCTTGTTATCCATTTTATTTGTCATCATTTCGCCTATTTGGTTTACATGTTAATTAATTTAAATCATAAAAGGAAGGTATTCATTAATTCCGGTATTTGCGTCGTAACAGTCCAAACTTAAGGGATGTTGATTGAATATTTGAGTTAATCCTTACCGACTGAGGGTAGAATTAAAACTTGACAAAGTCATTACATCATTCTTTAACTGCTTGCATCATGCATAAAGGTGACTTGCGGGATTCGAACCATAAACTAACATGGCAGTCAAGCTTATATGATATCGGTTTAGTATATGCTCCGATGTATCGTCAACCTTATTAATTAAATGTCCAATTAATTTGAACCAACCAATTTGATAAAGCCCATTCAATTAAGGTTAATTTTAAATTAAGGTCACCAAATTAAATTTCTTTAAGTTCTGACAATTTCCTTTGATCAAAAGCAACAAGTATTTTGGTACCGATTTCCAGGCGTGATGAGGGTGCTAATCCTTCCCCACACGTAACCAACTCCCGAACCCTTTCAAAATGAATCTCTGGTTTTGTGGTGTCTGGTCTACCTTATCCAAGTGGCCAGTGGCGACTCCATGTTTTTATCGATTTTCAAAAGAATAAAATTTTTTCAAAAGAAATCCATTTAAGCCAAGATTACAAAGAAATGATTTAGGGGATAACCCGTAGCGCCGAACTTATAATTTTTCAGAGTTTTTCAAAAAATGTCGCTACACATTGAGATCATTGAAATATTGCTAATGCCATTGATATTGTAATAGGGCATCGATATTGAAACATTGCTCATTGATAAAGTCATTGAATATATTGAGTATTGTCAATGCTATTGAACATCGATCATTGATATTGTCACCGGACCTTGGATTTGAGAGGACTTTGGATACAATTGACATGTCGTAGAATTCATGAGCTTAGTGTAAGGGTGGACTACGGTCCTAAGGCTACGACCTATATTGATTTGGAGAGGCGGAGGGATGTATTGTGATATTGGTCATATTGGCGAGGAGGAGAGACTAGACCATTCATTGATTTGGCGAGGCATAGGAATTCGCGTATCCACTATTCTAAATCGATCCAAGGGTTATTGTTGAAATATGGATTTAATACTATTGAACATGATCATTGCATTGCTAATAGTGGTTCATTGCACTATTATTGTCAAGACATGACTTGTAATGCATCTCATTGATATTGACACTGTTTATGACTACCTCACAAGGCAAAGTATGCCTAATGCATTTCATCTTATGCATTTCAGGTTGATCGAATTGTTGGATCAAGATAAAAGAAGTCAGAAGTTGAACAAGTCACTTACAAGCTAAAGTAAAGTATTTTGTCTTTATCAACTCCTAGAATGGTGGCAAAGTAGTTAAACTAGTTACTCATGGCATTTTGGATGTATATGTATGGATTATACTTTGTAATAGAATAAATGGACCTAAAATGACTTGTATATGGGGCTAAAAGTAACTAAATATGCATAATTGGCTCCTAAGGGTAAAAACCTAGTAAATAGATTCGAATAACCTTAAAATTTGAGATACTAGTATATTAAATGATTAAAAACTTGCTGGTAAAATTTCTTTGCATTTGAACATCTTTCAATAGGTTAATTCGATTAAAAGCCAGCTAAAATCTGTCATTACAACACATGTGTATCGATACAGGTTAACCTGTATCGATACGGCCTTGCATAATTGGTCATGGTGAAACAGGGCGTATCGATACCCAAAAGAGGTGTATCAATACGGACTTGGGAGGTGGAGTTTGTTCATTTAAATGTATCAGTACAGTCTTAGGCTGTACCGAAATGGGTCAAGCAGTATCGATACGGTCCCTGCGATTTTGATACGAGGCCTCAAATCGTTCAAGTTAAAATCGAATCTATGCATATCCATACCGATACGGGCTAAGGGGTATCGATATGAAGGTAGGTAATTCAGTTAAAAGGTATTGAACACAAATTTAATTTATTTACAAAATGGTCAGTGAACATAGCAAGGCCTAATCAGATGGGTTATTGACATCAGAATGACATGAAAATTTGCAGGAACTTTGTTGATGTAATGAATTTTAGTATTGTATACCTAGTTGCACTAAAGGACCTCTAACTTATTAGATTCACTATTTGGTCCCTAATTGATTAGTCATTGTTACAAATGGATAAGATGAGCTAAGCTCGAAATTGTATAATGTTTAAAAATTCATAATAATGACTAAATATTTTTTTATTGAAATTTTCCTGCACCGTTCACCGGTAGCATTCTTCGACCTGGTTCTCGACCAGGTCGAGAAATGGGTGTTACAATAGGGGCACTTAGGATTAAACCACTTTTCTACCCAAAATTGCCTACTTGTTTGTATCCATTAGTGATCCATTTTTGTGTCTTTACCCCTTTCTTTGTTTTTACCACATTCTAAATCTGAAACCTTTTATTTTTACCCTCTTTTGTCACCCTTGTCAAGACAGAGATATAAATGCACCACGAACAAAAAAATAAAATAGCAGCAAAGAAGAAACATTCCAAAAAAAAACAAAAAACTGGTCTGAATTGTGCTTGGGCAGAAAAGAAAAAAATCAACAGAAAAATTTCAAAAAGAATAGAAGAAAAAAATTTGAAAAATAATTTGGTTGTTTGACCTTTGTTACACTTCTTTGCATTCGTTTATTTTGTTTATTTCGTTGTTTGAACTTAATAATTTTCGCATCTCTTGTCTTGGTATTCCACCATATTTTTAGCCTTTTCCCTACCTTAACCTAAGCCCCGTTACAACCTCTTTAAAGACCCTTTGTAACACCCAAAAATTCGGCCTAGTCAAAATTAGGTTCCGGCGATCAGAAACCCTGCATCGAAATTGTTTAAAATTTGTACTGACATGGACTGCAAGGTCACTTGTATTAATATTGGACTCTAATTGAGTCGAACTATTGGCTAAGGACCTTATTGAAAGTATTGAAAACCTATTTAGTGGCTAAATTTTAGAAATTGGAAGTTTGGGTGCGAAAGCATAAGCTCATTAGGAGTTGAGGGACTAATCTTGTGATTAGCCCCTTCTCAATATAACTATCCCATATGTGGGATTACCGGGGGAGACTTCTTCAATAGAAGGAAACCTATTGCTATCGAAAAATAAGGGAATAGCTAAAGAAAGAAAAGTAAAACTAACCCGACTTGTAAAATAAGCAAGCACCCTAATCTCATATTCTTTACCTAAGCAAGCACCTCCATTGGAGCTTGATTTCAAGCTTGTCTTTCCTTCGATTTAGTGATATCGAATCATTGCTATCGAATGGGTAAGATATTTCTCCCAAATAATTGTTGGAATTCATGAAGAATTTTAGAGTAATCTCAAGTTAGGTTTTGACTATTCATGGGAAAATTTATGGCTATTGTCTATATTGAGTTTAGATAATGAATTTGATATCCTTATAGTGATTTTGATAGCGTAATATTGATTCTAACACAGTCCTATTGTTTACCTAGCTCAAGAAATCGATAAGGAACAACCATCACCTTCACCGAATGCTAGGAATAAAGGGATTGCTATCAGAGAGCCTTGAAAGCTTCAGATTATTAAGGTGAGTGCAGTCGGGTCTTAGGATTATGCTAGGTGCCTTTCCCGATTCCATTGTCATTATACATAGTATTGCTAACATCATTGTTCAGGAATATTGCATCGAATCTCTTAGTGGATATCGTGGGTAAGTGGAGGTAAGTCATTGTACTGGGTAATGGCATCGATATCGCTATATTCATTGCCATTACTCATTGTCATTGATTTTGCCATCGATATAGTTATTGGATTATTGAAGCTTTGAAAATTAGACTTAGAACATAGTCATTGCTATTGTCATTGTCATCATCATTGTTAGTATCATTGTGTATTGATATCGGCAAAGTTATTGTTATAAAAACATTGTAAATGAAGCATTGACCATTGTTATTGTCATTGAGCTCATTGAGCATTTCTATTGTTATTGATATTGCTATTGAACATGGACATCGAAACATTGTTTATTGATAAGAACATTAAACATACCTATTGTCATTGAAAATTGATTATTGGAATTACCATTAGACCTTGGATCTGAAAGAACATTGGATACAATTGGCATGCCATAGAATTCACGAGCTTAGTGTACGGGTAGACTACGGTCCTAGGGCTAAGGCCCATATTGATTTGGCGAGGCGGAAGGATGTATTGTGATATTGGTCATATTGGCAAGGAAGAGGGACTAGACCATTTATTGATTTGGCGAGGTGTAGGAATTCGCGTATCCACTATTCTGAATCGATCCAAGGGTTATTGTTGAAACATGGATTTAATATTATTGAATATGATCATTGCATTGCTATTAATGATTCATTGCACTATCACTGTCAAGACATGATTTGGAATGCATTTTATTGATATTGACATTTAGTTGTGACTAACTCACTAGGCAATTTATGCTTAATGCATTTCATCTCATGCATTTTAGGTTAATCGAGTTGTTGGATTGAGATCGGAGAAGTCAAAAGTTTGACAAGTTGCAAGCAAGCTAAAGTAAAGTATTTTGTCCTTATCAACTCCTAGAATGGTGGCAAAGTAGTTAAACTAGTTACTCATGGTATTTTGGATGTATATGTATGGCCTATACTTTGTAATAGGATAAATGGACCTAAAATGACTTGTTTATGGGGCTAAAAGTAACCAAATATGCATAATTGGCTCCTAAAGGTGAAAACCTAGTAAACAAATTCGAATAACCTTAAAATTTGACATGATGGTAGATTAAATGATTAAAAACTTGCTGGTAAAATTTCATTCCATTTGGACATCATCCAACATGTTAATTTGATTAAAAACCAGCTAAAATCTGTCATTGCAGCACAGATGCATCGATATAGGTCAACCTGTTTCGATATGGCCTTGCATAATTGGTCATGGTGAAACAGGGCATATCGATACCCAAACTAAGTGTATCGATATATAGTTAGGCAGTGGAGTTTGGTCATTTAAATGTATCAGTACGGTCTTAGGCTGTACCGAAACGGGTCAACTCGTATCGATACAGAGCCTCTAATCCTTCAAGTTAAAATCGAATCTGTGCATATCCGTATTGATACGGGCTAAGGGGTATTGATACGGAGGTAGGTAATTTGGTTAAAAGGTATGGAACATAGTTTTAATTTATTTACAAAACGGTCACCAAACATAGCAAGGCCTAATCGGATGGGTTAATGATATCGGAATGACAAAATAATTTACAGAAAAGTTGTTGATGTAATGAATTTCAGTATTGTATAGATACTTGCACTAAAGGACCTCTAAATTATTAGATTCACTACTTAGTCCCTAAAACTTGTAAAAGTTAGAAATTGACCCTAATTGATCAATCTTTTTTACAAAAGGGATAAGTTGAACCGAATACGATATTGTCTAATGTTTGAAGGTCATAATATTGACTAAGTGTTGCTTGTTATTGAAATCTCACTGTACTGATCATAGTATTGATTTCTGGTAGCATTCTTCGACCCTGTTCTCGACCAGGCCAGGGAGGGGGTGTTACATTTATGGTACTAGAGCTAGAGTTTAGTCGATTCTAGGACTAAACCGAAGCCTCTTGTATTGTTATTGTGTTACTTTGCCACCTAGGAGTTATATATTGTGTATATTGTGGCTTGTCGACTAATTCGATCTCTTTATGATATAGATATGTTTGGAACTAACAAAGCTCACATAGATGAGCCTGCTACCGGCTCCTCGAATCACGGTGAGGAAATAAGGGGAGACCTGTAACACCCTAAACCTAGCCTAGAAAGGTTACAACTATCTAAGCTATTGACTAATTGAATTATCTGCTAATCAAATTGAAAGAATTTAAAGTTAATTGAGGAAATTAAAAGAATGATACTGGAATTGTAGTGATTAGTTTGTCTTGTTCCCTAAACTGAGTAATCAAATTAAAGAGGAAGACTTAAGTAGGCAACAAAGACTAAGATGTTATAGCCAACAAGTATAGTGCCGAAATTAAAAGGACCATCTTGAATATTAGGCAAAACTTAAGCATTGCATGGTGGAATTAAAATGGTTGGTGGACCTTACACATGTCCTTCTCTCCATGAACAATCGACCACTATAGAGGAAGACTCCATCTTCCTCATTTGGCCAAAACTGAATGTGAAGGAAAGAGAGAGAAGAGAGAAAGCTTGAGTGATATCCATGGAATCCTTGATAGATTAAGCCACGATTAGGACTAAATTGAATAAGAATTCACATTGAGGAAGGTAAATGCTTGATTCCTCACTTCAATTACATGCTTGAATTAGTGATATTTTTGTTGCCTAATTTGAATAGGATGATTGTTATGCATGTTAAAATGATGTTAGTTTCTAATGGTCCTTGAAATTGTGAGTGTTATTGATCAAATTTCTAAAGAGATGTGTATGGGTTGCTGGAAATTTAGAATAGGGATCATGGTTGAAACTAGTTTCGATTAGGGACTATTTTCCTAGATAAAAATGTGTAAACATGCTTAATTGTATATGTTGACCTGTTTTGATCACATTGCTGGGTGAATTGGACTGGTCTAAACTTGTAGAAATAAGTATATAAGTTGAATTATAATGTTAGAATCTTTGCTTGAATGAATATGAGTCTAAAACTTAACCTAGTGTAATCTGCCAAGAATACTCTGTTCTGGGCAGTAACTTCGAAAAATCACCATAAATTTTATAAATGGAATTTAAGGATGAAAATTTTATGAACAATGCCTTAACACGTCTAAATTCATTAGGAGAAAATATAACTAAATTCTGGGTTGTAGAATGGATTCTGGAAATGAAAATCTCTGGACAGTGCAAACTGTCCAGTAATGCAATAGGTATGTCTTTAAGAAAAAATTGTATTAAATGACAAAGGATTAAAATGTAAGGCCTATATGGTTAGAAAGAGGGCTAAGTAAGCTTTCTAAAGGTGTAAACTAATTGAAATTATGACGTACAAAATGAAAGTTATGGATGTTTAAGTGAGCAGAGTACATGCTGCCTAGGTAATTGTATACAGTTTTGTATACAGTATAGTAAACTGTTTTGCAAACAGTTTTGTGACAGTTTAATTGCTGCCCTGTTTTTCCTTAATATGGAATGTAGGCAGTTTGGTAATGTGCATTAAGGTGTGTATATGAATATGCTATCTGTTTTGTATATATAATGTATTAACCTTGCTGCCATGTTGAATGACTTTGTGATTACATGTTTTGACCTTATTCTATCTATGTGATTTACTAGAGCAAGGAGGGGACTTTAGAGAAGGATCTAAAGTCGAGCATTCAAGGGACAAACAAAAGGGAATAGTGTTTCGAGACTAGCTAGCTTGGGGAGTATTGTGAGTGTAGTTTATTCTAGGGTTAGGACTAGGTCCTAACCAAAGCATGCATGTCTAAATTCTTGTATTGTTAAATTGGACTTAATATGTTCTTGACCTAATAAGGGAAGTATGAATTAAGATAATACATGAAACTTGACTACATCCTTGAATTGTTGTATAAATCGAATTCTAGCATGTATATATGGTAACATTGATGCTTGTATGTATGACATGGTATTGTGACCAATTTCTTAAACCGAATGCTTGAAGTGCTAGCTTAGATGATGCAATGAATACTTGAAACGATGAGTTATGGCTCTATTGGCCTAAGGGCTAAATGCATGTATAAACTTGCCATGCAATACTCGAAATGACTTTTGAAAAAGATAATGCTTGACATGAACTTGTATACTTGGATGATACATGATATTGAAAAGCTTGAAATCCTTGAATAAATGAATTATAATCAAACAACCTTGGTTGCTAGTTGAATTGGTAGAAGGGTATGCCTTAGAGTCTAGAGCTCATTGTGTCAGGGTGGACTACGGCCCAGGGCTAAGGCCCCTAATTAGTGATAGACGGAGGGTACGTATGTGGTCTTTGGCGATAGTAGAAGGGTTGACTAGTACTACGGTACATCTTGTGGCGACAGTTGGTCGGAGACTCGATTACCTAGAAAAAACTATGTACCAAGGATTGTGTTAAAAGATAATAAATGAGCTAATAAGCATGAATAGCTTGATTACTTGTCATGTAAGCATGAATTACTTGATGTCTTGTTATGTAAGCATGAATTTCTTGACTACTTGATATGCGACCATGAATAGTTTGATTACTTGAAATGGATAAAGCATGCATTATGATGCATTGTCTCTTGCTTCTTATGCTATTCGAATGCCTTGAAATCCTTAGCTAGGATCATTCTTGACTAATTGACACTTAATTTGATATAATAATTGGTTAGAACTAGTTACTACCTCACTAAGTACATTCTCGTACTTATCACTATTGTTTTCATCCTTCCCAACCACAGGATAAAGGATTCGATCGTTGCTTGATCCTGAAGCCTGATTTCTTGAGCTTGAAGCAAGGCACAAGCAAAGTTAAAGTATGATTTCATATTTGTTTTGTATTTCTCCTAGTTGGTGTCACCTAGACATATATATGTAGCTAGGACTAAACCATGCATCTTGTTTGTTTTGGGAGGATTGTTTATATGCATGAACATGGCTACTTTATGTTTTGAGTACTTGTACATATATGCTCTTGTATGGGCCTTCCATGTTATGAACATAGTTGTTAAGACTAAAATATGTAATGAACACAAATTCCATGTAATTAAAGATTGTTGCTGCGCATATATGTGTAATTGAAGGGATTAATCATGTCCTAGCTTAACAATGTTATTCGTATGCTTGCATGAATAAATGTATACTTGATTGAATGGCATGAATGTTACATGTACATTTGAAATGGTAAATGTTGAATGGTAAGAATTGGCACATTGCTTGCTTGCTTGATAAGTTAAGAATGCCCTGTTGCTTGTTAGTTAAGGAACTCATCTTTTAGGGCGAGTTCACCTTTCCTTGCCTCGTTCTTGGTTGGTAACACTCCCGAACCGGTTTGTTACTAACCCAGGGTAGGGGGTGTTACAAGGCCCACCTCTGAACGTCAAGCCAGAGTTACCCAATGCTCAACTGAGTGTTACCAGAACATGGTCGACATGTTTAAACAATTTATGACCTCAATGAGAGCTAAATAACCTGTGCAATCTGCTCCACCTATTGTGCAGTATGCTTAGCCCCCCATTGATAAGCTGGCATCACTCCGAGCCAATACCTTCATCGAATAGGATGATTATAACCCTGAGACTGCAAAATATTGGTTGGACAACACACTTAGAATCCTGAATAAGCAATTATAGTGTTATGATGAGTACAAGCTAGAATGTGCCCTAGCATTGTTAGCGGATGAAACACTCTAGTGGTGGGAAACCACTATACTTATTGCTCCTAAAGAAACCATCTCTTGGGAGTTCTTTCTTCAAGAGTTTTGAAAGAAGTACGTTAGCGAGTACTATCTCGCAGAAAGGCATAATATCTTTCTCCATCTGAAGCAAGGTGGCTGACCTATCGAGCAGTATATCCACGACTTATGCAAGTACTGTCGATATGGTGCGGAATACATCAAGAAGGAGGGGGATAAGTGTAGGATGTTTGTTGATGGGCTAAGCGATGAGTTGCGCCCCATGTTTACTGCTTTGGGCATCACCAATTTCCAAGATCTGGTGAATCGAGTTAAAGCTACTAAAATTGCACAAGGAGCTCAGATGGCCAGTGGGTCTGATAAATCTGAGAAAAGGTTCAGAGATGAATAACGAGCCCTCAAGTGGAATAAGAAGGGCAAGTATCAAGGCCCTAAACCAGTTATGCACTTACAATCTTCCCGTTCTGGGAGTATCAAGAAACCTCAAATAATGACCTAGTCTTTTGATAAGACAGCCCCAGCTGAAAGCACCAGAGGATCTAACCGAAGCACACAAAATCTAGTTTGCAATTACTACCAGAAATGACACCCAGTGGGTTAGTGCCGTAAGCAGACTGGAGCATGTGTCTATTGTGGTGAACAAGGCCATTTTATCCGTGATTGTCCCTTGGGTGCTACCAAGTCCACTGCTACACCTGCTAATGTTGCTTCCCCTGCTCAATCCTTTCGAGGCAAGGGATCAAGGCAAGTGCCATCGAGAGTGACGGGGAAACCTAGTGGCCCTGGAAAACCATTCAACAAGCAAGAAATGAAGGCTTCTACTCATAAGTATCATGTAAGGAGCCGGGATAATGATGATGAGCTGGACGTCATTGCAGGTACCATAGAATTGTACTCTCACTCATTATATGAGTTAATTGATCCTGGCTCTACGCATTCATTTACAAGCACTAAACTAGTTAGGAAGCATGGAATGTCTAGTGAACCTATGGCATCGAGAATCAATGTAACTAATCCACTAGGTGATTGCGTTACCATAATCTTTGTATGTAAGAATTGTCCCTTAGTGATCTAAGGGATTCCCTTTGTGGCCAACCTATTGGCTTTACTGATCCATAAGTTTGACGTTATACTCGGTCTAGACTGGCTTAGTAAGTATCAGGCTTGGGTAGATTGTAGTGAAAGAAAGCTATATCTTCGAGGCCTTGGCAAGGGGAGCATCGTGTTGATAAGTTCAAAAAATCATTCCTTGTATGCATTGACATTGGAAGACAAGGATGAACCTCGAATATAAGACATTGATACAGTGTGTGAATTTCTTGATGTCTTTCCTAATGAACTTCCAGGCTTACCACCAACCTGTGAAGTTGATTCAGTATCGAAGTGCAACCTAGAACTGCCCAGTTTCTATTGCACCTTATCGAATGGAAGCCGTTGAGTTAAAGTAATTGAAAGCCTAGATTCAAGATTTACTTGATAAAGGATTTATTCAACCGAGTTCCTCGCCTTGGGGAGCTCTGGTTCTCTTTGTGAAGAAGAAATATGGCTCAATAAGACTATGCATCGATTACCGGCAGCTGTACAAGGTGACTATCAAGAACAAGTATCCATTGCCAAGGATTGATGACCTATTCGATCATCTTAAGGATGCCACTGTGTTCTCTAAGATCGATTTGAGGTCCAGATATTATCAAATGAGGGTTAAAGAGTGTGACGTATTTGGTTTATAGATCCTATCTCAAAATTTTCTTAGTGGTGTTCATTGATGATATCCTAATTTATTCCAAGAATCATGTTGAACATCGAAACCACATTCGCATTGTGCTTCAAACTCTTCGGGAGAAACAATTATATGCCAAGTTATCTAAATGTGAGTTTTGGCTCGCTAAAGTTTCCTTCCTTGGGCATATTGTATCAGTTTTGGGCATCCAAGTGGACCCGAAGAAGATCCAAGCCATTGTTGATTGGCCTCCACCGAAGAACATTGGTGAAGTAAGAAGTTTCCTTAGTCTCGCTGGCTATTGTAGAAGATTCATCAAAGGATTTTCTATGTTAGCATCCCCATGTACTAATTTGTTAAGAAAGGAAGCTCCATTTGTTTGGGTCGAGGAACAGTAAAGAAGTTTCGATCAATTGAAACAAGTTTTGACTCATGCACCGGTTCTAACCCAAACCTAGTTTGGAAAGGACTACACAGTCTATAGTGATGCTTCACATTTCAGGTTGGGATGTGTATTGATGCAAGAAGGCAAAGTCGTTGCTTATGCATCTAGACAACTAAAGCCACATGAAATGAACTACCCCACCCATGATCTAGAACTGGCTGCAATTGTCTTTGCATTAAAAATTTGGAGGCATTGTCTCTACGGAGAGAAATGTTACCTCTTTACTGATCATACAAGTCTCAAGTACCTGTTGACCCATAAGGAGTTGAATCTTCGACAACGGAGATGGATGGAACTCCTCAAGGATTATGAATTTGTCATCGACTACCATTCGAGCAAGGCCAATGTTGTAGCTGATGCACTCAGCCGCAAACCTCTGCCTAGTAAGTATTGTTATTGATCAATTAAGTTTAATGTGATGATTCGTGCATCGACTCATTGCAAGTCCTTGTATTGTAGCTCATCAAGCTATCAATGCTCACTTCCGTCTTCGGAAGCATTGATGTCTCATAGCTAAGTTTCATGTTCAGTCTACCATTGTTTCAAGGATCAATACATTATAAGATCAAGACCCCGAACTCCAAGCTAATGTTTCTAAACTCCAAGATAATCCAGAATTTAGAATCAATTCTAAAAGGCTCTTATGTTTTCGTGATTAGGTTTGTGTACCCAACGATGAATCTCTTTGTAGCGATACCCAACGATCCATACATTCAAGCTGAGCATCGTGTTCCTACTGGCCTATTGCAACCAATCGACCTACCACAATGGAAATGGGAGAAATCACTATGGATTTTTTAGTGGTTTACCCTTGTCTCCTGCTAAACATGATGTTATTTGGATCATTTTACTATGTCAACACATTTCTTACCGGTCTGAATGGACTATGGTCTTCCCAAACTAGTTGGCTTGTATATTACGGAAGTCATCCGACACCACGGAGTACCTCAGTCTATTATCTCTGATCAAGATCAAGGTTTTTCTTCTCAATTCTGGAGGTCGATACAAGGAGCTCTAGGCACCAGAGTTAATCTTAGTACTGCTTTTTACCCTCAATCTGATAGCCAATCAGAAAGGGTAATCCAAGTTTTGGAAGATATGCTTCGAGCATGCATTATTGATTTTTGAGGCTCTTGGGAGAAATCCCTACCTCTCATCGAGTTTGCCTATAAGAACAGTTATCAAACTTCCATCAAGATGGCACCATAAGAAGCTTTGTATGTCAGACAATGCAGAACTCCATTGTGTTGGCCTGAACTGGGTGAAGGCAAGGTGTTGGGCCTTAACTTACTTTGGGAAACTGAGGAACGAGTTACCATTATCCATGATCGATTAAAAGCTTCCTTTAACCGATAGAAGGCCTATGCTGATCTCAAGTGGAGGGATATACAATATGAAGTTGGTAAGAAAGCTTTCCTTCAAGTCTCACCGTGGAAGAAAGTTCTGTAGTTTGGCAAGAAAGGGAAATTAAGTCCCCGATTCAGTGGACCTTTCAAGGTTGTTGAAAAATTTGGCCCTGTGGCTTACCGCTTACTGTTGCCTTCAAAATTAAGTAAAATCCACAACGTGTTTCAAGTATCCATGCATCGGAAGTATCATTCTGATCCCTCACACATCATTGACTCTGAATCTGTGGAAATCCAACCCAATCTGTTCTACGAGGAAGAACAAGTTCAAATTCTTGCAAAGGAAGTCAAGAGACTTCGTAATAAGACTATCCCATTGGTTAAGGTACTTTGGAAGAGCCACACCACTACAAAAGCAACATGGGAATTGGAGGGAACAATGTGAGAGCAATATCCCCACCTTTTTGATCCATGTAAAATTTGAGGACGAATTTTTCTTAAGGGGGAGAGTTGTAACATCCCTAAATCTGGCCTAGTTGGAATTGGGTTCTGGCGATCGGAAACCCTACATCAAAATTGTTTAAATATTGTACTAACATTAACCGCAAGGTCAATTGTATTAATATTGAACTCTAATTGAGTTGAACTATTGCCTAAGGACCTTATTGAAAGTATTGAAAACCTATTTAGTGTCTAAATTATAGAAATCAAAAGTTTAGGGGCCAAAGCATAAGCTCACTAAGAGATGAATGACTAAAATTGCGATTAGCCCCTCCTCAATAAACTATCCCATACATGGGATTACCGGGGGTACTCCTTCAATAGAAGGAAACCTATTGCTATCGAAACATAAGTGAATAGCTAAAGAAGGAAAACAAAAACTCACCCGACTTCTAAAACAAGCAAGCACCTCAATCTTATTTTCTTTACCTAAGCAAGCACCTCCATTGGAGCTTGATTTCAAGCTTGTCTTTCCTTCGATTTAGGGATATCGAATCATTGCTATCGAACATGTAAGCTATTTCCCCCAAACAATTGTTGGAATTCATGAAGAATTTGAGATTAATCTCAAGTTAGGTTTTGACTATTCAAGGGAAAATTTATGGCTATTGTCTATATTGAGTTTAGATAATGAATTTGATATCGTTATAGTGATTTCAATATCATAATATTGATTCTAACAAAATCCTATTGTTTTCCTAGCTCAAGAAATCGATAAGGAACAACCATCACCTTCACCGAAAGCTAGGAACAAAGGGATTGCTATCTGAGAGCCTTGAAAGCTTCAGATTATTATGGTGAGTGTAGTCGGAGTCTCAGGATTAAGCTAGGTGCCTTTCCCAATTCCATTGTCATTATACGTAGTATTGCTAACATCATTCTTAAGGAATATTGCATCAAATCTCTTAATGGATATCGTGGGTAAGTGGAGGTAAGTCATTGTACTGAGTAATGGACATCGATATCGCTATAGTCATTGCCATTACTCATTATCATTGATTTCGCCATCGTTATAGTTATTAGATTATTGAAGCATTGAACATTGGACTTAGAGCATAGTCACTGCTATTGTCATTGTCATTGTTACAATCATTGTATATTGATATCGACAAAGTTATTATTATCGAAACATTGTAAATGAAGCATCGACCATTGTTATTGTCATTGAGATCATTGAACATTGCCATTGTTACTGATATTGCTATTGAACATGGACATCAGAATATTGTTTATTGATAAAAACATTGAACATAGCTATTTTCATTGAACATCGATTATTGGAATTACCACCAGACCATAGATCCGAAAGGACATTGGATACAATTGGCATGCCATAGAATTCATGAGCTTAGTGTACTGGTGGACTACTATCCTAGGGTAAGGCCCATATTGATTTGGCAAGGCGGGGGGATGTATTGTGATATTGGTAATATTGGCGAGGCATAGGAATTCACGTATCCACTATTTTGAATCGATCCAAGGGTTATTGTTGAAATATGGATTTAATACTATTGAATATGATCATTGCATTGCTATTAATGATTCATTGCACTATCATTCTCAAGACATGGTTTGGAATGCATTTCATTGATATTGACATTGAGATGTGACTACCTCACTAGGCAATTTATGCCGAATGCATTTCATCTCATGCATTTTAAGTTAGTCGAGTTGTTGGATGTAACACCCCTAGCTCAGGTTAGGAGCGAGGTGTGCCGATGCATGTAACAAGTAAGGTGAAACAAAAATACGGGTCAAATTAAACCATTTTGTTAGTTCCTTAATAATCAAGTTACCATTATAATCAATTCAAGTTATCACCTTGAGTTACTAGACCATTCAAACACTATGATCAAGTTAGGATCCATTTCATTTTGAATTAAACCAAACATTAATCTAGTATATCAAGTTGATTCCATTTAAACTAAGTTCACCTTAGTCTTAAGGCCATTCGAATACATACCTATAAAACAAGATATCTTACCAACATTTTAGTTCAATAGATTTACAATTATCTATCACAACATTCAAGACAACCTTAACATAGAAACTTGAGTCATACACTTCTATATATACATATCAAAAGAAGGCCAACAAGTTATTCAAGTCATTATATACAAGCTTAAGTACATTTACATCTCAAGGTGCCTTAAAGCGTTACAACCATAGTGACAAGTTTTCATGCAAACTATGTACAAATCAAAATGCATGAGATAACAAGACTAGACACCAATCTAATGCCACCATCTAGGAGTCTTACAAAAAGTATTAAGTCGTACGTTAAGCTTTGCTTGTGTTCTGCTCCGAGCTCAAGGAAAGATGGCTATCGATCAATCTAAACCTGAAATTTTTGGGAAGAAAGGAAAACGAGAGTGATAAGTACGCAAGGTACTTAGTGAGGTAGTTCCTAAATCTATCAATTTATTCAGATTATTGAATTCAAGTCCTTGTTCATTTTAATCAGAATTATCCTATCTAGGCATCAATTAAGTAGAGTCAAGACCTAACTAGTTGAATATTCTCCATTCAAACACAACAATTCAAGAAGTCAAGAATCCATTTCAAGTTCACAATAGATCAAGTCAAACAAATGATCAATCACAATTTCCATTAATCAAACAAGCAATGTTATGCAAGCATCAAGCTTTTCAAGCAATGAGATCATCAAGGCTCATTCGATAGGTTCCTTTTCATTGTAACTTATCTTTCAATCAAAGTTCTAATCAAGATGACATTTACATCATTTTATCCATATGACTCCATTTCACTAGAAGCTCATTAACATGTATCAAGTTGTTCATTCGTTATTCATGTACCATGTCTTATATCAAGTTTATTAATTTCTTTTGCCTTGGTAGTTAATAGGACTAGGTAATCAAGTCTCAAGTTGGTACAAAAAGTACCTAGCATGTTATCGTATTAAGTTGGTACACAAAGTACCTAAATAAGAAGGTGTCTTCTACACCACGTATTAGGGTACACAAGGTACCTGAATAATAAGGTGTCTATTACACCACGTGTTAGAGTACACAAAGTACCAAACATGTTATTGTATTAAGTCGAGCTCTAGACTCTAAGGCATGCCATTCCACCTATGATAAACTAGCAACTAAGGACTTGTTGAGTCTTTTATTCGCAAGCAATTGCAAATCAATTGATTAAGCAACAAGCATAACAAGATCATTTTCATTTTAGATCTTTAAGCCATATATTTCTTAATTCAATTAATAGACGATCAAGAATTCTCAAACATCACACAAGATCATTCAATCCAACATTGCATTCGAACACTTCAAGCATTACTAGTAAGCACAATTCACTCATAGTCATTATCTAGCTTCATTACCAAGTTATTAAATTATCAAATATTGATTATATCCTTGTTACCATTTATTAACCAATTACCAATAGAATTTAGATTCATTTCAAGCATAAGGCACAAACAATTATTTGGACATGCTGATTTGGTTAGGACTTAAGTCCCAACCCTAAATGTAACTACACTCACAAAACTCCAAGCTATTGATGCTCCTTGATATAGATTCACTTATCCTTCCTATTAGCTTGGCCAACCCTCCCTTCTTCCACAAGATCTTATATTACTTGTTCTAATAAGCCATACTCAAACATATAAAGAGCATGTTATTACACAATTCATCAAGCCAATTCATTCAATCAAGCAGAATTTCATTACAACCCTAAACTATTTTCTGGCCCTAGCAGTTTGCACACCTGTTACTATTTTGCTCATATCTTTTAATCTACACGTTGAAAATTCAATTGGTTTACATTGTTGGAAAGCTAATTCAATTATATATTCAACCATGTATGGCTCATATTTTTAGCCTTTCTAGATCAATACAGATTTTTAGTTAAAGACAGGTCAAATTTCCAGTTTTGAAACTGCCAGATTTAATTTAAGTCTACTTTTACGGGTTAATTAGCATATGACCCTTACTAATTCTTTTTGGCCCTTTAGATCCTTATTTCCCCTGTTTCCCCCCTATTTTTACATGTTAAGATAGGTCCTAAACAGTTCATTTCAGTCCTCAATTTAATCACTTTTGCAGAATAGTCCTTGTTTCACTACTTTGCTAATTAACACATTAAAACAATCCAATTCCCTAGTTAATCTGGCGATTCAGCCTAACTAGAATTAAATTAACTCTTCCCCTGTATTTAACTCAACTTTCCAGTCCCTTATTTAATCCAAAAAGTACCAATTTCACTAATTTATTCAAAATAGTCCTTAATAGTCGATTAAGTCATCTAGATGGCCAGTTTCAGTTCTAACATTATTTTCACTAATCCAATACCTTAATTCAATAGTTAATTTAATTTCCAGCAAGTTTGTCCTACACAAAATTTTCTAATTAAGCCTGTATCATCATGTATTCAACAGATTTCAATATCAACATCACTAGCATGATTCTGCCAAGATCTTTACTATTCGGTTAACATGCTTTCAATTCAATTTCAACAACTCAGCTTCTAGTCTAATTCAAGCATAATATCAAGCATTCTAACTCAGGATTTTAAGCCAAATAAATTATTCAATCCAAGCAATTTCACTAACAACATTCGGTAATCACAAAAGAAAGGTACTTACACAAATTATTCTAACATGCATGAACATAGATAATCCTATCAAGCTTCAATTCATCAACAATGGTGTTTATCTTAAGTTCTCTCTCTCTCCCTACCCTTTCTCTATATTCGGCTAGCATGAGGAATGGAGGAAGATGACAACTAATTTCATCTTAGTGGATTAGGAAATGTCTAAGTTGTCATTTAATTTGTTATAATCCTTAAATTTAATCAAGGGTATACCTAGGAGCTTCAATATTTAACATGCAAGTTTTATCTTTTTTATTCTATTCGTATTCTTACCTGAATCAAATAAATGAGGGTATTGCTTTCTCATTGTATCCTCAGGCTCCCAAGTTGCTTCTTCTACCTTGTGATTCCTCCATAATACCTTCACTAGATAGATATTCTTGTTCCTAAGCCTCTTGACTTCCTTGTCAAGTATCTTGATTGGTTTATATTCTTAGGACAAGTTGGGGTTTAATTCAACTTCTTCAGGCTCTAGAATGTGAGATGGATCAGACTGGTACTTTCTGAGCATCGAAACATGGAATATGTTGTGGATCTTATCAAATTCACTAGAGAGTGCTAAACGATAAGCCACGAGACCAATCTTTTCAACTATATCGAATGGTCCAATGAACCGGGGGCAAAGTTTCCTTTCTTATCAAATCTGAGAACCTTCTTCCAAGGAGAAACTTTGAGAAAGACTTTATCTCCTACATTGTATTGAATGTCTCTTCGTTTCAAGTCTGCATAAGATTTTTGCCTATCAAAGGCTTGCTTCAATCTATCGTGGATTATTCGAACTTATTCTTCGTTTTCTCTAAGCATTTGAGGTCCTAACACCTTGTTTTCTCCAAGTTCGTACCATCGTAGGGGAGTTCTACATCTTCTCCCATACAAGGCTTCAAATGGAGCCATTTGGATTGAAGCTTGGTAGCTATTGTTGTAGTCAAACTCTACAAGAGGTAGAGATTTTTCCCAATTCTTCTTGAAGTCAATGACACAAGCTCTAAGCATATCTTCGAGGACTTGGATCACCATTTCAGATTGACCATCAATTTGAAGATGAAAAGCTATGCTTAGATTTAGTTTAGTTTTGGGAGCTCGTTGCAAAGTTCTCCAAAATCGAGCTGTGAATCTGGGATCTCGATTAGAGACGATAGAAGTAGGGACTACGTGTAAACGAATTACTTCACAAATATACAAGTCAGGTAGAGTTTCCAAGCTATAGTTCATTTGAACAGGGATGAAATGAGCCGACTTAGTGAATCTATCAATTATCACCCACACATCATCACATTTTCTTAGAGTACAAAGAAGACTGGTTACGAAATCCATAGTAATTCGATCCCACTTCCACTAAGGGAATTCAAGAGGTTGGAGCAATATGGTGGGGGCTCGATGCTCGGATTTAACCCTTTGACAAGTTAAACACTGTGATACGTAATCATTGATGGCTGCTTTCATTCCTGGCCACCAATACAAGGGTTTGAGATCCTTGTACATCTTAACCGATCCAGGGTGGATCAAAAAAGAACTCTGATGAGCTTCTTGCAACATCTCTTGTTGTAATTCCTCATGGTTAGGAACACAAACTCTATCTTTAAAATAGAGAAGCCCATTTGACTTGATGGAGAAGTCAGAATTAGGCTCGGAATCAAGCTTTGAAATGATCTTCTGAAGATTTGGATCAACTTTCTGGAGTTCTTTGATTCTCGTGATTAGACTGGATTAAACTTGAAGTTCATACAAGAATTTTCGTCCTTTGGATAGACGAAAATGAGCATTGATAGGCAAGGAAGATACGAAGAAATAAATGAGATTACTAAGGATGATTTTCATACAATCATTTTCAAGACATAGTGATTCAATTTGAATAAGTAGCTTATTCATCAAGAGAAATTTTGAATGGTTGCTTATGATTCAAGAAGGAATTCGAACGGATGCTTGTAGTTTAAGGAAGTGTTCCAATATATATTTATGAGACAAGTAGGGAACAATTCGAATGGCTAATCACATTTCAAAGAAGGATTTCAAAAGTTCAAGGCTTAGAATAGCTTACCGAAGGTCGATTTACGACTGAGAGCATCCGCAACCGCGTTGGCTTTCTCGGGATGATAGTTGATAATCAAATCATAATTTTTCAAGAGTTCCATCCATCTTCTTTGTCTCAAATTGAGATCTTTTTGGGTTAGGAGATATTTGAGGCATTTATGATCAGTGAGCATGTGGCATTTTTCACCGTACAAGTAGTGTCTCCAAATATTGTGAGCAAAGACAAGGGCAGCAAGTTCGAGATCATGAGTTGGATAGTTTAGCTCATGAGGTTTCAACTGCCTTGATGCATACACTACCACGTTATTTCCTTGCATCAATACGCAACCTAGACCTGAGTGTGAAGCATCGCTATAGACAGTGAATTCCTTACCCGATTCGGGTTGAATAAGAACAGGGGCATGAGTCAGGGCTTGCTTAAGTTGATCAAAGCTTTGTTGCTGATTCTCGGACCACTCAAACGTTGATCCTTTCGAAGGAGCTTAGTTAGGGGCAAGGCAATAGTAGAAAAGCCTTTTCCAAATCTTCGATAGTACCTGGCTAAATCGAGAAAACTTTAGACCTCACCAATATTCCTCGGAGTTCGCCAATCAAGAATAGCTTAAACCTTCTTCGGATCCAACTTGATCCCTTCGGCTGAGATTACATGGCCAAGAAATGAAACTTCCGATAGCCAAAATTTGCACTTGGAGAATTTGGCGAACAACTGAATTTCTCGGAGAGTTTGCAAGACAATCCAGAGGTGTTCAACATGTTCCTCCTTGCTTCGAGAATAGACCAAAATGTCATCGATAAAGACGACCATAAGTTTGTCGAGAAAAGGCTTGAATACTCGATTCATAAGATCCATGAATACGGTCGGGCATTAGTTAGCCCGAAAGGCATTACAAGGAATTCAAAGTGGCCATAACGAGTTCGGAAGGCTATTTTAGGCACGTCTTCTTCTTTCACCTTCATTTGGTAGTAACCCGATCGAAGATCATTCTTTGAAAACACTGAAGCATCATTAAGTTGATCGAAGAGATCTTCTATCCTTGGAAAAAGATAATTTTTCTTGATGGTAAGTTGATTCAATTGACGATAGTCGATACAAAGCCACATCGTACCATCTTTTTTCTTTACGAACAAGACAGGTGCACCCGAGGGAGATGTGCTAGGCCGAATGAAGCCTTTGTCTTGTAGCTCTTGAAGTTGATTTTTGAGTTCCTTCAACACTACTTGTGCCATTCGATATGGTGTAATTGACAACGGGTTGGTCCCAGGTTGAACATCAATCCTGAATTCCACTTTTCAGGTCAGAGGAAGGGCAGGGAGTTCCTAAAAAAAACATCGGCAAATTCAGATACAACGGGTATAGATGGCAAGCCAAAGTCATATTCATCTTTTAGGACCATGGAAGCAAAGATTGAGGTTGGTTTCTTATCTATAAGCAAGATGGATTCTTTCCCTAATCCTCGGAGATACAATCTCTTATTTTGGCAATCAGTCCAAGCTTGGTGTTTACCCAACCAATCTAGTCCTAACACTAGATAAAACTCACAATTTGGCAAAACATAGAGATCTACAGGGAAGGAAACATTTCTAATTGATATAGGGCAAGTTCTACAAATCAAATTGATCGGTAAGTTTCTTCCTATAGGATTTGATACTACAAGACTCGATTTAACAAGTTCAGGTTTCATATTTAGCTTAACAAGTAAGGAAGAACATATAAAGGAATGGGTAGACCCTGAATCAATCAAAGCATAAGCAGGGCTTGAGTTTAGTTCAATTGTACCTACGATCACATTGGGAGACTCTTCATCTTCCCTACAACGAATGTGGTAGATACGAGCATGAGCTCGGGAATCTTGATGAGTAGGGCATTCGAATGGCTCTCTTTACCTCTCCCTTGATTTTTGGATTGAGCTTGTTTAGGTCCTTTGTTTCGGTTATATGGTGCAGAACTCAGATTTACAGGAGGTCAAGCTGGAGCTTTATCAGCATTTCGAGGACAATCTTAATGTAGTGATCATCTCCACCACACGCATAACACAAGTTAGATTGGGTTCGGCATTGGCAACGGTGAAGCTTTTGACAGAACTTGCAATGAAGGATTTTCTTTGAATTTCCCGTGCTATTAACTGAGATAACTGGGACTGAGGGCTTATTGACCGATTGAGGTCTCAGTGTGAAATTGCTTCTCGGAGTAGGATTATAGGTCGAGGAGCTTTTGATATCTAGCTTTCTTGGATTTCCAGTGGGACTTGTCGTCATGTTTTTGCTTCTAATCATTATGGTTACAACCCTTTCTTCTTTTCGAAGCTTTCATCTTTACTTCGGTTGCAATAGCTCGATTGACCAGAGTTTGAAAATCCGTTATCCCTCGAGCCATGAACATCAGACTTAGCTCATCATTCAAGCCATCGATAAATATCCGACACTTATCTTTTTCAGTCTTGATATACTCCGAGCCGTACTTGCAATATTTGCAAAAATTAGCAACATATATTTAATGGGCCTATTAGCTTGCTGAGGTACAATAAATGCCTCCGACGATAAGCTAAATATTGCTCGCTTATGTACTTCTTCTTGAACACCTCAACAAAGAATTTCCATGTGATCGAGTTAGCGGAAGCAGTCAGGGTTGTGGTTTCCCACCAACTCAAGGCTTCATCGGCTAAGAGTTCTATGGCATATTCAAGTTTGTGGTCATCCTAGCATTGCAATTATTTGGTCAGGATTTGAATTGTATGTTCTAGCCACTATTCTGCATCTTCGGGTTTCTCCTCATTAGCACCAGTAAAGGTATAGGCTTGGTGTTGAGTATGTTTATCGATGGGAGCTCTGCTTGGTGTAGCAGCAGTAGGAGCAACATGATGGTTTTGTTTAAGGTTCCATACGAGTTGGTTGAACATCTCCTTCATGCTAAGGAGACATTCTCTTTGGACAACTTGGATAGCAGAGCTTCCTGCTGAGGTTGAGCCTGCTCTCGATGTTGAACTGGTTTTCGAGGCTCATTTTGTCTTTGAGGATTTGTTTCCATCCTCATGCTATCTCCTTCATTTGAGGAGCCTACAGGACTTTGATCGTCCCGACCAAGTCTCATCTCAGACATACTACGATTGGGTAAATAGAAAGGAGTTAGATAAGAAACAATACAAGAACATTGATATATAGCTCCTAGGTGGCACAATTCAATCCTAAATGATGCATGAAGACTCAGTTTAGTATGAGGATCTAAACCTTTAGCCATGATTACCACTTTATGTAACACCCCTCGCCTGGGTTAGGAGCGAGGAGTGCCGATGCATGTAACAAGTAAGGTGACACAAAAATACGGGTCAAATTAAACCATTTCGTTAGTTCCTTAATAATCAAGTTACCCTTATAATCAATTCAAGTTACCACCTTGACTTACTAGACCATTCAAACACTATGTCAAGTTAGGATATGTTTCATTTTGAATTAAACCAAACATTAATCTAGTATATCAAGTTGATTCCATTTAAACTAAGTTCACCTTAGCCTTAAGGCCATTTGAATACATACCTATCAAACATGATATCTTACCAACATTTTAGTTCAATAGATTTACAAGATTAGTTCAAATGATCTATCATAACATTCAAGACAACCTTCACATAGAAACTTGAGTCATACACTTATATATATACATATCAAAAGAAGGTCAACAATTCATTCAAGTCATTATATACAAGTTTAAGTACATTTACATCTCAAGATGCCTTAAACCATTACAACCATAGTGACAAGTTTTCATGCAAACTATGTACAAATCAAAATGCATGAGATGACAAGACTAGATACAAATCTAATACCATCATCTAGGAGTCTTACAAAAATTATTAAGTCGTATGTTAAGCTTTGCTTATGTTATGCTCCAAGCTCAAGGAAAGATGGCTATCGATCAATCTAAACCTAAATTTTTTGGGAAGAAAGGAAAACGAGAGTGATAAGTACTCAAGGTACTTAGTGAGGTAGTTCCTAAACCTATCAATTTATTCAGATTATTGAATTCGAGTCCTTGTTCATTTTAATCAGAATTATCCTATCTAGGCATCAATTAAGTAGAGTCAAGACCTAACTAGTCCAATATGCACCATTCGGACACAACAATTCAAGAAGTCAAGAATCCATTTCAAGCTCACAATAAATCAAGTCAAACAAATGATCAATCACAATTTCCATTAATCAAACAAGCAATGTTAAGCAAGCATCAAGCTTTTCAAGCAATGAGATCATCAAGACTCAGTCGAATAGGTTCCTTTTCATTGTAACTTATCTTTCAATCAAAGGGATAATCAAGATGACATTTACATCATTTTATCCATATGACTCCATTTCACTAGAAGCTCATTAACATGTATCAAGTTGCTCATTCGTTATTCATGTAACATGTCTTATATCAAGTTTATTAATTTGTTTTGCCATGGTAGTTAGTAGGACTAGGTAATCAAGTCTTATGTTGGTACACAAAGTACCTAGCATGTTATTGTATTAAGTTGGTACACAAAGTACCTAAACAAGAAGGTGTCTGCTACACGTATTAGGGTACACAAGGTCCCTGAACAATAAGGTGTTTGTTACACCACGTGTTAGAGTACACAAAGTACCAAACATATTATCGTATTAAGTCGAGCTTTAGACTCTAACGCATGCCGTTGCACCTATGACCAACTAGCAACCAATGACTTATTGAGTCTTTTATTAGCAAGCAATTGCACATCAATTGATTAAGCAACAAACATAACAAGATCAATTTCATTTTAGATATTTAAGCCATATATTTCTTAATTCAATTTGTAGATGATCAAGCATTCTCAAACATCACACAAGATCATTCAATCCAACATTGCATTCGAACGCATCTAGCATTACTAGTAAGCACAATTCACTCATAGTCATTATCTAGCTTCATTACCAAGTTATTAACTTATCAAGTCTTGATTATATCCTTTCTTCCCTTATTAACCAATTACCAATAGAATTTAGATTCATTTCAAGAATAAGGCACAAACAAGTATTTAGACATGCTGATTTGGTTAGGACTTAAGTCCCAACCCTAAATGTAACTACACTCTCAAAACTCCAAGCAAAAGCAAGCTAATGTTGCTCCTTGATATAGATTCCCTTATCCTTCCTACTAGCTTGGCCAACCCTCGCCTCTTCCAAAAGATCTTCTATTCCTTTTTCTAATAAGCCATACACAAACATATAAAGAGCATGTTAGTACACAATTCATCAAGCCAATTTATTCAATCAAGCAAAATTTCATTACAACCCTAAACTATTTTCTGGCCCTGGAAGTTTGCTCACCTGTTACTATTTTGCTCATATCTTTTAATCTACACGTTGAAATTTCAATTGGTTTACATTGTTAGAAAGCTAATTCAGTTATCTATTCAACCATGTGTGGCTCATATTTTTAGCCTTTCTAGATCAATACAGTTTTTTCGTTAAAGACAGGTCAAATTTCCCATTTTGAAACCGCCAGATTTCATTTAAGTCTACTTTTAGGGGTTAATTAGCATATGACCCTTGCTAATTCATTTTGGCCCTTTAGATCCTTATTTCCCCTATTTGTCCCCTATTTTTACATGTTAAGATAGGCCCCTAAACAGTTCATTTCAGTCCCCAATTTAATCACTTTTCCAGAATAGTCCTTGTTTCACTAGTTTGCTAATTAACACATTAAAACAATCCAATTCCCTTGTTAATATGGCAATTAAACCTAAGTAGAATTCAGTTAACTCTTCCCTTGTATTTAACTCAACTTTCCAGTCCCTTATTTATTCCAAAACAGTACCAATTTCACTAATTTATTCTTAACAGTCCTTAATAGTCGATTAAGTCATCTAGATGGCCAATTTCAGTTCTAACATTATTTTCACTAATCCAATACCTTGATTCAATAGTTAATTCAATTTCCAGCAAGTTTGTCCTGCACAAAATTTTCTAATTAAGCTTGTATCATCATGTATTCAACAGATTTCAATATCAACATCACTAGCATGATTCTACCATGATCCTTACTATTCGGTTAACACGCTTTCAATTCAATTTCAACAACTCAGCTTCTAAACTAATTCAATCATAATATCCAGCATTCTAACTCAAGATTTCAAACCAAATAAATTATTCAATCTAAGCAATTTCACTAACAACATTCGGTAATCACAAAAGAAAGGTACTTACACAAATTATTGTAGCATGCATGAACATAGATAATCCTAGCAAGCTTCAATTCATCAACAATGGTGTTTCTCTTAAGTTCTCTCTCTCTCCCTGCCCTTTCTCTATTTTCGGCTAACATGAGGAATAAAGGAAGATGACAACTAATTTCATCTTAGTGGATTTGGAAATGTCTAAGTTGTCGTTTAATTTGTTATAATCCTTAAATTTAATCAAGGGTACAACTAGGAACTTTAATATTTAACATGTGTAATCACTTATTTTCGCTTGTAAATACATATTAGTATTGCATGTATATTTATTATATTATATGCATGAGTGTTACTAATATATATATAAGGTGTGGTGTGTGCATGTATATTATAAGCTATGTATGTATACGTATTAATGGTGTATGTGTGTCGCGTATGTATCTATAGAGTACGAACGTATTTGTTTAATGTATATAGATGTTATGTTAATTATGGGTATGATTATATGTACGTATGCTAGTATGTTATATTAATTAATGTTTGTATAAATATGCGTTTGCGTATGTATGTGTATTGCTATTATAATACTAATTATATTATTATTAATGGGCTGATATAAAATGAAATCCAAAAAATTAAATATATTAAACCCAAATAAAAATTACAGTCCAAGTCCAATTACAAATCTAATATCATTACAAGGCTCAAACCCAAACCCTATTTAATTACAATTATTGTGTGCAGGTGACTGTGGGCCGTTGGATCAAGATCTGATCCAACGGCCACGATCCAACCAAGAAGTCAAAATATCTGCCAGCCACGTGTTCCAAACGTATTGACCGTTCGAGTGCCACGCGAGCGTGTGGTCCACGCGCGGACGCTTTGATATCCCACGGGCGCGTGAGCCCCACGCATTCTGACTCCTCGACTGCGGAGCTCCACGTGGCAAGATCTGGAGCCGTCTCACCAAATCGTGCTTCATCCAGGCCGTTCATCCTTCAAGCCATCTCGACCGTTAGATCAGATCTGATCTAACGGCCGAGAATGCGTCTGGCCGCTAGCAGAACACCCACACCGCCACCATGCCGATCTTCAACCACCGTGCTCAGAACATGCCAAATACAACAAGCAACAAGTTTGTCTGTCCAGATAAAAAAAAAGCAAGTAATATACAACTTGTACAAAAAAGAAGCATATAGAGAAAACGAGTACTTTGTAACGAAAGGGGAGAGAGGTGGTAACAAAAAAAATAGGGGAGTGGTAACAGAGATCTTGTAACAAAAAACTGAAAGTTGTAACCAGTCAAGTGATAATCGAAAGTCAGTCCAGTGGTAAACACTTGTTTCCTTTTCTTATTTGTTTTTTTTGCATGCATAGACAAAGTGATAAACAAAAAAAGAGAGAGAAGAGGTCTTACCGTCGCCGTCCGTGGGTCTCCCTTCCTCAGTGACAAGCCTTTCGGCTTCCCCAAGCCAGAGATGGTGAACTGAAGGAAAGGGAAGGCCCCTGGTAGTTTCGATTTTAGGTTTAAAAATGTTTTTTTGTTTCGTATTTTCTAGATCTAGGGCAAATAGGGGTGTGTCCTCTGAATCCAACCACGGATTCATGTCGAGGGTGAAACGGGGGTCATTTCGGTGTGTTTTGGAGGCTCGCCGGCGCTGGTTAGCGGCGGCCGGCGGCGGAGAACACGACGGCCGCCCGCCGGATTCTGGGTTTCATGGGGGATATTTGAGAGAAAATGAAGAACGGTTTGAGTTATAAAACCGAAAAATGAAACAAAATGGTGAAAATTTGGTTTCAGCCTAAAAAGAGGGTTTTTATAGTGATTATTATTTCGTGAAATGGGGAAATCACACACTAAATCCCCCCGCGTTTCCAACATTTTCATTTTTGTCTTGCCGCATGGGTTAATCACGATTTCGGTCCTTTTTCTTTTCCATTTTATTTCGATTTGATCACTAAATTAGCCGAATTCAGATTTTAAATGGTAAAATTATCCCCTTAACCATCCCGCGTTTTTGAATTTTTCATTTCGGGTCTGCCCCTTGGTCTAATTACAGTTTCAGTCCTTTCAAGTTTGGTCATGTCTGCATTTTTGTCCTTAAATTGCATATTATTATCCTTTAATTTCTGTCACTGATGTTTATTTCTTTTCATTTCAGTCCTGTTTCCATGTAAATATTTATGTTCGTATTATAATCGTGTATGTTGATGTAGCCTTTTGCCCTATTATATATCCCTCGTACATGCCTTGTATTTTTATGTTCACATGTATATGTGTATTAAGCTTACGATAGTTATGTATCTTTTTATCTGATTATTCGTATTAAAGTATGCTATGTTCTAGTTGGTTCGTATACAACATGTTTTATATATTTTTATATGTGTATGTTCTCTTGTTTTTTTTGGTTATATGTTAGTGTATATTCTTTTATGTATAATATATTGTCCCATATATGTTGAAATATGTTTTATTACTAGTATGCATGTCTTTTTGAAATATTTGTTCGTCTATACGTACCTATTCCTGCCTTGTTATTCTGACATGTTAAAGTTGTTTTTATCTATTATTTAGATTAATATGTATATATGCATGTTTTAGTCTAATATATTATTTATGTTAGATTAGTATTCTGTTATGTCAATATTTATTGCATTTAAATATTTTGCCATGTTTTATATTTTTGCCACTAAGATTGCATATGATATATAAATTGTTAATGCGGTGTCCTTTTACCCGAGCGTAAACGGGGCCAGTATCAGGCGTAGTTATAGTGGTTGGGCGTTTACTCTCGGATAACGGGACTCTTAAAATTAATTCGCAATTATGACCGAATTTTAAAATAATCGTCACTTTTATCCGGAAAATCCAATATTAATAAAGCGGTAATTATTAAAGTACCAATTTTGGGCGGTGTGGGGGTGCTAATCCTTCCCCATCCGTAACCGACTCCCTAACCCAACATTTTTTGAATCTCTGGTTTTATGGTGTCCGACCAACCTAAGTGGCCGGTGGCGACTCCAATTTTTAAATAAAATGCGGTTTTTTTAAAACCCCACGAAATAAATAATTTATATCTGAAAAATTCATAAACACCTTCGAAAACCACACATTTTTTAGCGATAACAAAAAAGACATCGCTACAGATGGCGACTCCGCTGGGGACTATTTTGTTTTTTTTTCAAAAACAAAAAGAAAACAAACAAGAGAGTCGAGCTTTTTGAAATAATTATCGTTTTAATAATATTAGAAGTTCTGGATTAAAGTGACTATTAAATTAACATTCGGTCATAATTGCGCGTTTATTTTAACGCATTTAAAATATGGCATATAAACCTGTCTTTTTAAGTGGGGGAAAACGCTAATGCTTTCGTGGAGATATCGTTCTCTCGTATGGGCCTAGCAAGTACCTTCGGGGCTCGAGTACCTTATGCTTTCGTAAGGATATCGTTCCTTCATACGGGCATAAGCGAATGGGTCCCCCTGAATTGAACCTGGTTGAAAGGAGCCTATAATGGGTGATGACCGGGGGCCTTGCTACTCTTAGTAGAGGACAACAAGGACAATTCGGGTACCTCCTAGAACCAAAACTGCATGTAGAGAACACATAGAAACCCACCCTGTTAGAGCCATGCGGATAACCTAGGTGTCTTAGATGGAATGTAAATAGGATTGCCTTGTTTGCTTATCGCATTTAATTTGCCCTTTTATTATGTACTTATCATTTTTGTCTGGTACTGACTTGTTTTCTTTTGCTTTGTTTTTGCATACCATTGCATTCACATTCCAGTGTGTGGGCATTGATTCCCGAGTGATTTCTCCCATAATAGAAGATTGTTCATGATGGACCAAAGGTTCTTTGACCTGAAGGAAGAGGGTCCAATTCCAAAGCTCCATCCCGAGACTAGACCGGGGACAGCCGAAGAAGAATCATTCAAGGACTTCAGAACAGTTTCGGTAAGCAGTGTCAATTATGGGGACAAACAAGATGAAATACAAGAACTAAAGAAGCAGATATCCGAGATGATGGACCAGATGAATGCTATGATGAAAGGCAAGCAGCATGTCGAACTCAGAAAAGATTCGGTCGGGGAGCAGAATGTGGAACAGAATGGTCAGAATGTCAAAATAGATAACACCGTTAAATATGACAAATCAAATCCCTTTGTGATCAATCTCAAGAAGCAGACAAGTAGCGTATCTGGAGTAGATACCCAGGGAACAGAGGCAAAACCAGGGGAAGTTCGAGAATCTAATGACATCAGAAGACATTATCCTATACCCGTGAGATACACCGAGTTACTTCCGTTGCTTGTCGAAAGGAACTTTATCATACCAATGAAGTTTGTACCAAGAAAACCTCCTTATCCGAAAGATTACAATAGTCGTGTCTGGTGCAGCTACCACATAGGCGATTCGAGTCACCACACTGAAAATTGTAGGGCCCTGAAGGACAGAGTTCGAGATCTTATCAAAATGGGAATTTTAGGTTTTGAAGACGGACAACCCCGATTCTTCAGCCAGCCTGCCGTTGCCCGAGGGGCAAAGTTGAAGAAGGAACAATACCCAGCCCAAGGTTCAGGTAACACAGAAGTAGGTCACTCAAGCGGGATAAAGTTAGGAGTCAAGAATAAAAGCGTCTCAGAAGATGAACTTGCACACAAGCGCGACCAGCTCGAGCATGAGAGGCACAATCTGAGCATGGAATCAAATAATGTACAAGACGAGTACCAGAAGCTGCACTTTGAATTCAAGAGTTTCGGTCTGGGTGACACCGCGGAAGAGTGGGTCAATGGTATGATTCAGTTGAGGAACGGTTCAGAACGCTGGAAGCAGAAATGCAAGAATAGTAAGAATAAAGTTAGATCATTATCACAGAAGCTGGAAGAAGCTGAGTGCCAACGAGACTTTCTCCAAAATGAGTTGGAAAGCAGTCCGGCCATGAAAGATATCCTGAAATCAAGTCTGCACCAGGAAAGGAATGAATCACAAGCCTTTCAAATGGAAAACACAGCACTCAAAGAACAGATAGCGAGGCTCGAGACTACTTTACATACCAGTGAGATCCGTGCTGGGGCAATGAATGTTAAGCTACAAAAGGCCAAGCAAACAATACGGGAGAAAGACTGGGACATGAAGATGGTTACGACTCAAGCCTGACAAGTAGCTCAACAGGTAGCAGATTTAGCCGATGCAACAGCACCAATAAGCCAGAATATGGACCCGGCATTTGACCGCGAAGGAAAACTGACGGGACTATTGAATGAGGTCAAGACATTAGGTGCCAGGGCTCACCGCTATCTGTAAAACCCTAATGCCGGATGTAATGAAACCTCTTGGTCTGAATGAAAGATGTCCTATAGGGACAAATCACTTGCGGAATCAATGCTTTATTGCATTCATGCATTGCATTTGCATCACGTTCTTTGCATTGTTTTATCATCGCATGGCACTTCATCATTTAATACCTGGGGTTCGATGGCAGAATTAATCAGAAAATGGAACGAATTGAAGAGTCGAGGCTTGACCAGTTAGAAGAAAAAATCGAGAAAGAGCTTAAGAAGAAATAGAAGATAAATGTTTTCAATATGAGGGAACTCTGTCTAGTCCCTGATTTGGTCATTCCTCCAGATTTCAAGGTTCCCGGATTTATGCAGTATGACGGAACCAACTGCCCGAAGATTCACTTAACCATGTTTTGTAGAAAAATGGAAGGATACATGAAGAACGAAGAATTGTTGATCCACCATTTCCATGATAGCCTGACGGGACCAACAGCAGTGTGGTATAACCGTTTGAACAGAAACCAAGTTAGGTCATGGGGTGACCTCGCTAATGCCTTCTTGGATCAATACAAATATGCTTTAGATTTAGCACCATGTCGACAGTTTCTTCAGAATGAGAAAATGAGACCAAGTGAAAGCTTCAGGGAATATGCATTAAGGTGGCGATGTCTGGCAACCCAAGTCCAGCCCCCTATAGCGGAAGAAGAGTTGACTCCCCTATTTCATGCAACGCTTCCCTCTCCCTTCTTCGATGTGATGTTGGAGAAATCGAGAAACGGATTCGAAGATTTCATGACGATTGGAGAGAGGATAGAATATGCAATCAAAGAAGGAAAATTGGGCCTAAAGTCTAAGGACCGAAGGGAAGATAAGATAGATAAGGATGGAGAGGTAAATGAATGTCATCTCCAGGGTTCGCGTGGCCGTAAAAGAATGAGACAGACTGACAAATTGGGGTCATCAAAGAAAATTCCTCGGACGAGCGCAAATTTGGAAGTGTTTGGAACATCTATCTCAGACATTTGGCCTCATCTGGTAGGGGGTCATTATCTTGTTCCTAGGCCGATGAAGATTGCACCTGATCCGTATGCCCATAGTTTTGACTCGAGTAGCACATGCGAATTCCATATGGGGGCACTGGGGCATCCCACCAGAAAATGTAGACCTTTACTGGAGGAAATCAAGAAGCTGGTCAATGATGGAACCCTGACACAAGAGCTGATCAAGCAGTGGAAGACCAAGGATGAGAAGCAAATCTACATAGTACTGAAGAAGCCATAGATGTCTCTACATTAAAATACCTTCCTGAAGTAATACAAGGAATCAACTCTATGTGGCCCCATGTGGCAAAGATCTTTTGTGATGGGGCATGTTTGTTGATTTTTATTTTCAATAAAGAACACATTTCGCTTAACATATAATGTTTTTGAAAGCACATAGATATTTTCTCGCCGTTGTAGGACGCTGGATATCAATTGCAAGATGTGACATTAGATAGATGTCGTGACAACGATGATGTGTGATCTTCCCCACCGGACTCTGGTCAGCAAAGCGAGATTATTACTCTTTCGATGATATTCAAGGATAAAAAAGCTCTAAATGTCAACCATGTAGAGTTGCTTGAAATTGAAACTCTAGGCATAATCTTCTAGGTAGTAAATATGAAAAAAGAAAGGGGTGAATTGAAGAAAAAGAAAAGAAAGAAAAAAGAAATGAAAATAAAGAAGGAGAAAATAATAATAAAAAGTACTCCTATGTTCGAAACCTGGTAATAGGCTTGTTCGGATAAGAGTATGGAAATTTTGGGGCACTCCGCTGAAGCGATAGGGTGGAGATATATCATCCAATTCAAGAAACCTTAGCTTCATGAGTGATGGTAATATTTTCAAATCGTGACTATGCCGAGTAACTTGGGGCAGTGTTGTTTGCTCCATCGTTGTCCTCAAGACAAAGGACTGTGACAAATTGATTTCCTCAAATAATGATAAAAGCAAAAAAAGAAACAAACAAAAAAACAAAAAATCAAAAAAAGAAGGAAAAAGAAAAATGATGAAAAAGAAAAAGAAAGAAAATAAGCGATATCATAGGAAAAATTAAGACTCGCACCACCCAAAACTCTATTCCTAGAGTAATATTTCTGCGCTCAAGTGGTTATACAAGCCTACCCTTTTGGGGGCAGAGTAGATAATGAGAATTGAGAAAGAGTAGTACTCTGCAGCAACACGGTAATCACGAGGATGAACCGAGTCACCAGGGAAGACTTCACATCTTTGAATTAACAAGTGGTTGAATCCAAGCCACTATTGCACATGATATCCAGAGCTCTTATGCTGTGTTTTCAAAATCTTGTATGTTAATCTAAATGATACCCTTCAGTGGAACACCAATCAACAAATTGACAAGTTAAAGCAACAAAAATTTCCATGTATTACTTTAGGGGTAAGATCCAGAACACAAGGTTGCAGATACTATTGGAGCCCCTAACCAGAAATGACCTCACAATGCATAGAATGAAGATGATAACAGAGGTATAGGTGTTAGACAGCTCAAGAACAAGAAGCGAATTCCAGCCACGATGCCTTGTTTGGTTCAGGAAAATGAAGGACGAAACATGACAAGAATGAGCTTACAAAGTGAGGGGATGGTAAAAAGTAAACAGTGAGTCTCCAAAGAATTAAAGCACAGAGATCGATGAATGGTGTCCGTCAAGAGGCAACAAGAAGATTGAGGTTAAGAAGCATTTCGCTCACCCCGATGATGAAATTAACAAATACTCAGAATGTTGGGTCAAAAGAACTGGAAGATAGCCGAGCACGATCAAATGGGGCAATGCAGAACAGAAAGAATAGTAAGAATCTCTGCACACGTATGATATAGTGTTTGTTGGTGAAGCAGGCAGAGAACCCGAAGAAGAAAGGCGGGTGATCGTGCAAAAGAACAAGAGCAGATGCCCATTGAGCAAAATTTGACAGAAATGAAGATCAAAATTGAGCATACCGCAAAAGGAAAGGAAATAGAGAAATCCGAAGAATGACTTTTCAAGACATAAGATTAACAATAAAAAGAAAAAAAAAGGGAGAAAAAGAAACAAAGAAAAAAGAAAAAGAGGAGAAAGAAAGCACAACATTACATGCATCATATAGATAGGGGCATGTCAATTTTGCTTGTTCCTAAATAGGTATTTGAAGAAATATCGAAGAATTTACCAAAGTCCCGAAAGAACCACAGCCATGGCGGCGTGATATCCAGATGTTAAATCCTTCGGGTCATCGGTAAGTCCTTCGGGCACGATGTTAAGTCCCTCGGGCCACCAATAAGTCTTTTGAGCGTGGTGATAAGTCCTTCGGGCCATCAGTAAGTCCTTCGGGCATGATGCGACAGCATATCAGCGTGAGTCCCCATAGAACAATAGCCATAGCGGCGTTAGATCCAGATGTTAAATCCTTCGGGTCATCGGTAAGTCCTTCGGGCACGATGTTAAGTCCCTCGGGCCACCAATAAGTCTTTTGAGCGTGGTGATAAGTCCTTCGGGCCATCAGTAAGTCCTTCGGGCATGATGCGGTAGCATATCGGCGTGAGTCCCCAAAAAACAATAGCCATAGCGACGTCAGATCCAGATGTTAAATCCTTCGGGTCATCGATAAGTCCTTCGGGCACGATGTTAAGTCCTTCAGGCCACCAATAAGTCTTTCGAGCGTGGTAATAAGTCCTTCGGGCATGATGCGGCAGCATATCAACGTGAGTCCCCAAAAAGAACCACAGCCATAGTGGCGTAAGATACAAATGTTAAATCCTTCGGGTCATCGATAAGTCCTTCAGGCACGATGTTAAGTCCTTCGGGCCACCAATAAGTCTTTTGAGCGTGGTGATAAGTCCTTCGGGCCATCAGTAAGTCCTTCGGGCATGATGGGGCAGCATATTGGCGTGAGACCCCAAAAGAACAACAGCCATAGCGGCACGAGATCCAGATGTTAAATCCTTCGGGTCATCGATAAGTCCTTCGGGCACGATGTTAAGTCATTCGGGCCACCAATAAGTCTTTTGAGCATGGTGATAAGTCCTTTGGGCCATCAGTAAGTCCTTCGGGCATGATGCGGCAACATATCAGCGTGAGTCCCCAAAGAACGGCAACCATAGCGACGCGAGACCCAGATGTTAAATCCTTCGGGTCATCGGTAAGTCCTTCGGGCACAATGTTAAGTCCTTCAGGCCATCAGTAAGTCTTTCGAGCATGATGATAAGTCCTTCGGGCCATAAATAAGTCCTTCGGGCATGATGCGGCAGTCTTAGTAGCGTAGGTCCAAAAATGGCAACAGCCTCGTAAAAAAAAAGGAACCTACATTTTCAAGCCCCAGTGAAAGGTTCCATAGAGGGAGAACCTTAAATCCAGAATCACAGAAAGAACTCTCAGTCGAAGGAATTCACCTATGACACAGGGTTATATAGGAAACCTGTTGTGTCGAAAGCGAAGAGTCTTATATAGGAAAGGCTCCGAATTTCACTGTCTTAGAGTGAAAGGTTCTATATAGGAAGAACCTGTAGCTCTGAGATTTCAGACGCCAAAAGTTCTATATATGAAGGACTGACGGCTCCATGGTTTGAAGACTAGCAGTTCTATATAGGAGGAACTCCCAGTCGGAAGAATCCATCAGCGGCACAAAAGGTTTTATATAGGAGAAACCAGCGTTGAAGACGAAGAGTTCTATATAGGAAGGACTCCAAGCTTTACAGTCTCGAAGTGAAAGGTTCTATATAGGAAGGACTCATAACTCGAGGTTTCAGAGCGAAGGGTTCTATATAGGAAGAGCCTATAGCTCCAAGATCGAAAGGTGACGAAGCTCTATATAGGAAGAACTTACGAGCCTGAAGATTCAGCCAAGGAAGAGCAGAGATGTCCAAAAGAACACGTTTTTCCAAAGCTACAAACAGGTAAGTCTGATAAAAATGAGTGCTTATGAATCTTTGCTTTGTTTCCCATTTTATGAGAACAAGCAAAGAGGGGCAACTGTAATCACTCATTTTCGCTTGTAAATACATATTAGTATTGCATGTATATTTATTATATTATATGCATGAGTGTTACTAATATATATATAAGGTGTGGTGTGTGCATGTATATTATAAGCTATGTATGTATATGTATTAATGGTGTATGTGTGTCGCGTATGTATCTATAGAGTACGAACATATTTGTTTAATGTATATAGATGTTATGTCAATTATGGTATGATTATATGTACGTATGCTAGTATGTTATATTAATTAATGTTTGTATAAATATGCGTTTGCGTATGTATGTGTATTGCTATTATAATACTAATTATAATATTATTAATGGGCTGATATAAAATGAAATCCAAAAAATTAAATATATTAAACCCAAATTAAAATTACAGTCCAAGTCCAATTACAAATCTAATATCATTACAAGGCCCAAACCCAAACCCTATTTAATTACAATTATTGTGTACAGGTGACTGTGGGCCGTTGGATCAAGATCTGATCCAACGGCCATGATCCAACCAAGAAGTCAAAATATCTGCCAGCCGCGTGTTCCACACGTATAGACCGTTCGAGTACCACGCGCGGACGCTTTGATACCCCACGCGCGCGTGAGCCCATGCGTTCTGACTCCTCGACTGCGGAGCTCCACGTGGCAAGATCTGGAGCTGTCTCACCAAATCGAGGCTTCATCCAGGCCGTTCATCCTTCAAGCCATCTCGACCGTTAGATCAGATCTGATCTAACGGCCGAGAACGCGTCTGGCCGCTGGCAGAACACCCACACCGCCACCATGCCGATCTTCAACCACCGTGCTCAGAACATGCCAAATACAACAAGCAACATGTTTGTCAGTCCAGATCAAAAAAAAGCAAGTAATATACAACTTGTACAAAAAAGAAGCATATAGAGAAAACGAGTACTTTGTAACGAAAGGGGAGAGAGGTGGTAACAAAAAAAACATGGGAGTGGTAACAGAGATCTTGTAACAAAAAACTGAAAGTTGTAACCAGTCAAGTGATAATCGAAAGTCAGTCCAGTGGTAAACACTTGTTTCCTTTTCTTATTTGTTTTTTTTGCATGCATATACAAAGTGATAAACAAAAAAAAGAGAGAGAAGAGGTCTTACCGTCGCCGTCCGTGGGTCTCCCTTCCTCAGTGACAAGCCTTTCGGCTTCCCCAAGCCAGAGATGGTGAACTGAAGGAAAGGGAGTTTCGATTTTAGGTTTAAAAATGTTTTTTTGTTTCGTATTTTCTAGATCTAGGGCAAATAGGGGTGTATCCTCTGAATCCAACCACGGATTTATGTCGAGGGTGAAACGGGGGTCATTTAGGTGTGTTTTAGAGGCTCCCCGACGCCGGTTAGTGGCGGCCGGCGGCAGAGAACACGGCGGCCGACCGCTGGATTCTGGGTTTCATGGGGGATATTTGAGAGAAAATGAAGAACGGTTTGAGTTATAAAACCGAAAATGAAACAAAATGGTGAAAATTTGGTTTCGGCCTAAAAAGAGGGTTTTTATAGTGATTATTATTTCGTGAAATGGGGAAATCACACACTAAATCCCTCCGCGTTTCCAAAATTTTCATTTTTGTCTTGCCGCATGGGTTAATCACGATTTCGGTCCTTTTTCTTTTCCATTTTATTTCGATTTGATCACTAAATTAGCCGAATTTAGATTTTAAATGGTAAAATTACCCCCTTAACCATCCCGCGTTTTTGAATTTTTCATTTCGGGTCTGCCCCTTGGTCTAATTACGGTTTCAGTCCTTTCAAGTTTGGTCATGTCTGCATTTTCATCCTTAAATTGCATATTATTATCCTTTAATTTCTGTCACTGATGTTTATTTCTTTTCATTTCAGTCCTGTTTCCATGTAAATATTTATGTTCGTATTATAATCGTGTGTGTTGATGTAGCCTTTTGCCCTATTATATATCCCTCGTACATGCCTTGTATTTTTATGTTCACATGCATATATGTATTAAGCTTACGATAGTCATGTATCTTTTTATCCGGTTATTCGTATTAAAGTATGCTATGTTCTAGTTGGTTCGTATACAGCATGTTTTATATATTTTTATATGTGTATGTTCTCTTGTTTTTTTTTTGGTTATATGTTAGTGTATATTCTTTTATGTATAATATATTGTCCCATATATGTTGAAATTTGTTTTATTACTAGTATGCATGTCTTTTTGAAATATTTGTTCGTCTATACGTACCTATTCCTGCCTTGTTATTCTGACATGTTAAAGTTGTTTTTATCTATTATTTAGATTAATATGTATATATGCATGTTTTAGTCTAATATATTATTTATGTTAGATTAGTATTCTGTTATGTCAATATTTATTGCATTTAAATATTTTGCCATGTTTTATATTTTTGCCACTAAGATTGCGTATGATATATAAATTGTTAATGCGGTGTCCTTTTATCCGAGCGTAAACGGGGCCAGTATCAGGCGTAGTGATAGTGGTTGGGCGTTTACTCTCGGATAACGGGACCCTTAAAATTAATTCGCAATTATGACCGAAATTTAAAATAATCGTCACTTTTATCCGGAAAATCCAATATTAATAAAGCGGTAATTATTAAAGTACCAATTTTGGGCGGTGTGGGGGTGCTAATCCTTCCCCATCCGTAACCGACTCCCTAACCCAACATTTTTTGAATCTCTGGTTTTATGGTGTCCGGCCTACCTAAGTGGCCGGTGGCGACTCCAATTTTTAAATAAAATGCAATTTTTTTAAAACCCCACGAAATAAATATTTTATATCCGAAAAATTCATAAACACCTTCGAAAACCACACGTTTTTTAGCGATAACAAAAAAGACATCGCTACAACATGCAAGTTTTATCTTTTTATTCTATTCGAATTGGTCCTTGTAAATTGGTCACTTATTTCATTCGCCCTTTCAATTATGTCCCTAGATAATCTAATTAGCTTAGATTTAAGCTTAATTGAGCTATCAACTTAGATAATTGGTTTCAATAATTCTATGCTAGTATTTAGGGTGTTACATTGGATCAAGATTAGAGAAGTTGAAAGTTTGACAAGTCGCAAGCAAGCTAAAGTAAAGTATTTTGGATGTATATGTATGGCTATACTTTGTAATAGGTCAATGGACCTAAAATGACTTGTATGTGGGGCTAAAAGTAACCAAATATGCATAATTGGCTCCTAAAGGTGAAAACCTAGTAAACGAATTTGAACAACCTTAAAATTTGACATGATAGTAGATTAAATGATTAGAAACTCACTGGTAAAATTTCATTGCATTTGGAAACCGTTCAACAGGTTAATTCGATTAAAAACCAGCTAAAATTTGTCATTGCAGCACAAGTGTATCGATACAGTTCAACATGTATCGATACGGCCTTGCATAATTGGTCATGGTGAAATAGGGCATATCAATACCCAAAAGAAGTGTATCGATACAGAATTAGGAAGTGGAGTTTGGTCATTTAAATGTATCAGTACAGTCTTAGGCTGTACCAAAACGGGTCAACCCGTATCGATATAGTCCCTATGCTATCGATATAGAGCCTCTAATCTTTCAAGTTAAAATAGAATCTATGTATATCCGTAGCGGTACGGGCTAAGGAGTATCGATACGGAGGTAGGTAATTTTGGTTAAAAGGTATGGAACAGAGTTTTAATTTATTTACAAAACGGTCACTGAACATAACAAGGCCTAATCATATGGGTTAATGATATCGGAATGACATAATAATTTACAGGAAAGTTGTTGATGTAATGAATTTCAGTATTGTATAGCTAATTGCTCTAAAGGACCTTTAAATTGTTAGATTCACTATTTAGTCTCGGAAACTTGTAAAAGTTTGAAATCGACCCTAATTGATCAGTCTTTCTTACAAAAGGGATAAGTTGAACCGAATACGACATTGTATAATGTTTGAAGGTCATCATGTCGACCAAGTGTTGTTTGTTATTGAAATCTCACAGCGTCGATCATAGCTTCAATCGCCGGTAGCCTTCTCCGACCCGGTTCTCGACCTGGCCGGGAGGGGGTGTTACACCCTTTGATTAATGCATATGGTTCATTTTAGTTGTGGAGACTTGATTCTCTTACAAGCATATGGTAATGTCATATTTGATTCTGATTTGAGCGACTTCTTTTTACCTTAAACACTTTGAGCGACAATGATTCTCTTTTGAGGTATGATTTCTATCATGCTTAGCTAATTTTTCAGTTAGCCAAAGTCTTATAGCGATGTCTCAATTCCGATTGTGAGAATTGAAAAGCACCTAATTTCTTCAGATATCTTCATCAAATTTCTGCAAACTTGGATTGGCAATCGTCCTTTCCTTTAAAAATCTTTACACTTTCAATTCAAAAAGGGCCCGTTGGTTTGATTGTTGTTCTAATTTAAAGTTGGGAGGAAGGATCGGTTTGTAGCATATTCGACTTCCTATGAACGCACTTAGTGACGAATTCGATAAGGGAAATTGTGATTGGGTTCGATTCTCATTGAGACAACATAACCCGAGTTGGGCTTTTTCGAAACTTAAACTGTATTGATGCTAGTGACGATAGTCGTGGTTAGTCCAAATAAGGATTGAATTCTAAAGATTGGCTTTGGATTGTTGGTTTACCAGAGAAAAGTAAGTTTCAAGGATCTAGCCTTGTAGACTGTAACCGGTATGTATCCAGAGTAAAATCTTCTTCGATGACCATTTGGAATTGAGGTAAAGCGAGGCCTGATGCTATTCTATTTTATTAATTTTCTTTTCAAAATTTACTTTCGTTATTTTCTCTAAATTTATTCACTTTTTTCACTTTCTTCTTTATTGATCAAATCCCCCATTTTCTTTATTTTCTTGCTTAAGTCAAAATCAAAACCTTTCAACGTCAGAAGCTCCTTAGTCCCTGTGGATCGACTTTTCTTCTCTATTACTACATTATTTATCCATTTTATTTGAGATTAAGGATAATTTATTTGACAATTACAACGCTTGTCAGGTACGAAGCGCTGTACTAGTACCAAATCGAGCTATTGGTTTTGTATTAAAGCCCGTGTACCGGTACGAAGCTCCCCGTGTATGGGTACAGTGGTAGTTAATTTGGTTATTTGGCTTGTTCAAGTTTAGAGTCTTTGCATTTTGGTCACCGTATGATCATGCATCAATTGGTTGAGTAAAGATGTCCATTTGACCTGAAATTTTGTGTGAAAGCTTATATCATGCTTAATTTTGAATTTATACATTTAGAGTTCAATATGTCCCTGTATTTTTAGAAATTTACATTTTTGTCCCTAAATTCTGAATGTGTTTAAAAATGTGTAATTGAAGTCCATTTGGCATGAAACTTTAATAATTTGTAATTAAAATACATAAGACTCAATATTGAATCTAGAACATGAAAAATATTTAAAAATACTTGTAATTGTGAATATTGAGTTTGGAATCACTTTGGTGAATCAATGTGACTTCCATTACTCAGGTCTAATCCTTCCGGACCGGGTGGGTGTTGCATAGTTGGCCATGGAAACAACTAGAATAAGAATCATGTTGTAAATGATATCGACAAGCCTATTAGAAACCATGTTGCATCGACACTAGAGGTCCTAAATCAAGGTATTCTTCGACCAACTGCCAATGCTGCATATTTTGAACTAAAACTTGTTATGTTCTAGATGCTACAATCTATAGGGAAGTAATGTGGGACACATGAAGAGAACCCTCATTTTCATTTGACTTCATTCATTAAGTAGTGTGATTCATTTATATAGCAAAGAGTTCCACATGAAGGACTACGCCTAAAGCTGTTCTTGTATTCTCTTAAAGACAGGCTAAGGAGTGGCTCAATTCTATCTATCCAAGTTTTGTGTCAACATAGACAGAGGTTTCCAAGATTTTTTTGCTTTGCTTTAGTCCACCAACACTAATTTCTAAACATAAGAGCGATATTACTTCTTTTCGGCAACATGATGATGGAAATCTCTATGATGCAAGAGAATAATATAAGGTTTTTATCAAAAAGTGTCATACGAATGGCTATTTGTCATGGACCTAGATGGAAAACTTTTACAATGGCAAAAATCTCAATCAAGGATGGTTTTTGATGCATCAACTAGTTGCACTTTACTTGATAAGAGCTACGCTGAAGCTCTTGAGATTTTTGAAAGGATTGCTCAAAATACTTGTCAAATTTTCTTTTGCAAGAATATCGCAAGAAAGGATGATAGGCAGCACCACACATGATGATGAAACATTGTTTGTACTTTTCAAACGAGTGTCGACATTGACAAAAATGTGCTAGAGTATTGTAACATTCCAAAATATAGCCTAGAAGTATGTTATAACCTTGATTGGCTTTCAATAAAAAATATAACTATATATATATATATATTCTTAACCTTAATAAGTAAATGTACTAAGGATCGAATTGGAAACATATAAGAATTAGATGACCATATTAAAAAGGACTTTAACCAATGATTGTTATAAATCTAGGATTGCATGTTAAACAACCATAACTTCAAGGGCTTAGCCACTTATCAAGCCATTTGTGAGCTAGGTGGAGGAGAGAAGCATTGGTCATGAGATGATCAATGAAGAATCATCTTCTTCTTTCGTTATAAACCGAAGCAAAAAGTTAAGAGAGAGAGTGTATGGAATTTCATGAATGCATGGAGAAGGAAACAATTGTTGGTTAAAAATCCTTGGTTGCCAAATCGTTTAGCTGGAAGAGGAAGGTGAAATACTCTTCCATTCTTTCCTTTTTTACAAGTTAAATTGCAAGGTGTTCTATGGATTTGCAATTCTATCGAATGATATATGTAAGAGGGCATATAATTCGAAATATTGTGTTCTGTTAAAGAAGTTGTATTGCTCAAATTGAACAATAGGTCGGTTAAAATGATTGTATATTTGAATGATTGTTGTTCTAATTGTTAAGGAATTTAGCTCATGATATGAAAGTCTTGGTCTTTCTCTCTCTCACACACACACTCTCTCTCTCTATATATATATGTTTGAATGACCATGTTGATGTAAATTGTTTGTTTATAGTAGTTAATGGTTGCTTAACATGATATTGCCATGTTTCAGGACAAATTAGATAGCCTAAGTGAGTGTTTACATACATGTATAAGACACTTATAATTAAGGACTATCTTGCACATAAAAAGATGTATTAAGGACTGTTTTGAGTGTTTTTAAATACAAGGAAACTATTTTGACTATCCCCATGACTGATTTTAACAATTTGAAAACAAGGGAGACTGTTAGTATCAACTAGGACTATTTTATAAAATAAAAATGTAAGTACTTGCAAGTTGCCATATTTTTATATATATGTGTAATCGAATGGACTGTTTTCATGAATTGTAAGCATTTGAGGATTTAATGGATAGTCTTAAGGATACTCAAGTGAAAATGCTAGCATTTTGGGACAATTTTATGATTATGAATAAATACGGGACTGTTTTGACATGTAGTTATGATCGAATTATGCATGTGGACTGTTAGAATAATTGTGACCATTAGGAGCCAAATATTGTGTGAGATTCTATAAGCATAGAGTTATTTGATGAGTATTTGAAAGATTGAATCGGTTCTAACATATATGTATACAAATATGTTATTGGTTAAATTTAGACCAAGAAGAGATAGAGAAAGTAAGGCACGAGGTAGATCAAGTAGTGGAGAAACAATGAGGAATTGTAATCTAGGAGCAAAGTTAGCTTGGATAGAACTGTGAGTGTAATTTAAAGTCTCAGGATAGAGTGAAACTATCTCCAGCATCTTTATTTTTTCTTTAATTGTTTCAAGAATTTTGAAAGAAATACATTAGCGAGTTCTATCTCGCAGAAAGGTGCAGTATCTTCCTCTATCTCAAACAAGGTGGGCGACCAATTGAGCAGTACATCCATGATTTCTATTACTACTGCAAATATGGTGCGTAATATATTAAGAAGGAGGAAGAGAAGTGTATAATGTTTATTGATAGGCTTAGCAATGAGCTACACCCTATGTTTACAGGATTGGTATCACCGATTTTCATTATCTCGTGAACAGGGTCAAAGCTAACAAAGCAAATCAGAAGACCAGTGAGTCGGGGAGTTTAGATAAAAGACTCTGATATGACTCCCATCCAATTGAGCCATACAAGAAAGGGAAGTATAATGGCCCTAAACTGAATGTGTATTCATAGCCTTTCCGTTCAGGAAACATATAGAGGCCACAGACTATGACCTAGTATTTTCCTAAGATGGCCTCAGTTGACAGTACCCGAGGCGTAGGTTGAAACACACAATGCCCAATCTGCAACTTTGTCAAAACATGAACCCAGTGGGGCAATGTCGCAAACAACCAGGAGCTTGTTTTTATTGTGGCGTACAAGGCCGCTTTATCAGAGATTGTGCTCTCAATGCCACCATGCCTAATGCTAGTGCTACATCTCCTGCTCAATCTTTCTGAGGCAAGGGATAAAGGCAAGGATCATTGGAAGCTATGAGGAGACCTAGTGGTTCTGCAAGAACATCAAACGACAAGAATTAAAAGCCCCTTCCCAAGTCTATCATGTGAGGAGCAAAGATGAGGAGGAGGATCCCGATATAATTGTCGATACCATTGAATTGTATTCATATTCTATTTATGTGTTGATTGATCCAAGATCCACACATTCTTTTATAAATACCATACTAGTTAAGCAACATAAGTTGTCCTTCAAACCCATAACATCGAAAATCTCTGTAACCAATCTATTGGGTGATTGTGTCCCCGTGAATCTTTTATGTAACAATTGTCCCTTATTGATTCAAGGGATTCCATTTTTGGCCAATCTGTTGGCACTCCCAATTCATGAGTTTGATGTTATAATGGGTTTGGATTGGCTCAGTGAACATCAAGCTTGGGTAGATTGCAACAAGAAAAAGTTGTATCTCTGAGGCCTTGACAAGGAGGGCGTCACCCTTATAAACTCGAAGAATCCTGCATTATGTGTGTAACAACCCCTACCCCAGTTTAGGAGTAAACTGACTCGGGAGTGTTACGTGGAAACACTAGAAACACGAATCATTTAAAAACTTTTGAGAACTCATCACTAATCAATGAGTTGAGGAGCTAGCAAGGAACTTAACCCTCATAATCACATTTAATCATACAAGCATGAACATGCTTCTTATTCATCATAGGTTACTACTTTGTTTAATCATTTTCAATTTACATTCAAGATTAGCAAGTTCTTTATCAAATGACCATGTATAGTATTCAAATGGCATACAATAACTAGAACATTTCTGTTTCAATTCAAGCTAATATCAAAGGTATGTACAGCTTAATCCATTTCATGCATATGAAAATTTTGTTATTACACACTTCAAGTTTATCCACTAAACCTTCCTAACATTTAAGGCCAAGACAAGTTCATATATACAATTTTCAAGTAGCAAAATGCATGACCTAGCTTAACTATATACAAGACTAGGTACCACCAACTAGGAGTATTACAAAACAAGTATAGATCCATACTCTAGCTTGGCTTGTACTTTGCTTCAGGCGCAAGAAAGAAGCTTCAAAATCAGGAGAATGCTTCGAATCAACTAACCTGTAGTTTGGGAAGAGTGGAAACGAGAGTGATAAGTACAAAATGTACTTAGTGAGGTAGTAATCTAGTTCTATAAAATTATTGAGGCAATTATCGGTTAGTCAAGTTGAACCTAGACAAGGTTTGTAGCAATCGAACTCAAGCTTTATACAAACTTTAACTTTCAAGTCACGTAACATATCATTTCAAGCAAGACATTCAAGTACACAACGATTCAAGTGAGATCATAATCCATTCAAGTAACCAATCATATAGCAAGCAATAGACATGGATCATAGTTCAAGCTTTAACATACTCCAATTCAATGAATAACATATTCAAGCAATATTCATATTTCTCAAGTCAAGTATAATCACATTTCATTTCAAGGCTTGTCTTTCAAGTAACAAATACAAGTGGTACTTTTATGCAAGACAATTCAAGTGTAAACATTAACCATTTCCAGATTTGCATTTCAAGCAACAAGTAATTTCCATGGTAACATTCTTAATTGTTATCTCTTTTAACTCAATCCTTGGTATATAGTTGTCTAGGTAACGAGTCACCAACCAAACTGTCGCCAAATAACAAGTTACTGGTCATTACCCTCCCACTGTTGCCAAAGACCAATCACACTTCCCTCCTACTGTCGCCATTTACGAGCCTTAGCCCTGGACTGTAGTCCACCCAACACAAAAGAGCTCTAGACTCTATGGTATGCCATCCTACTTATGACCATTAACAACCAAGGCTTTGTTCAATTATGAATCACTTATTCAAGTATTACATGTTCAAGTCAAGCAATAGCTTATTCAAGGATCAATTCGAGTGATACATTGCAATATCATGCTTATATATATAGCCCTTAGGCCAATTGAGCCTTAGCTCTAAACTTTGCAATTTAACTTGTCATTCAAGCAAGCAATTAACATATGCCATCTCTAGGCATCAAGGAAGGTCTTTAATTCATGATTTATATCATGTTAACAAGTATCTCAATCATAGAGGTACATTCAAGCATTAATTCGAATTCATCATAGCCAAGACATCAAGATTCAAGCATTTGTTTTCACTTTCCTTTCTAAATAATTCAACAATATACATGTTACTATTAGATCTCAAGTTTTAGCTTAAGCTATTCTTCCCTTTTAATCACAACCAAGTTTAAATCAAGTTCATTAACAAGGCGAAGAAATAACAAGAAAGTAGACATGCATCTTTGGTTAGGACCTAAGTCCTAACCCTATATTAAACTACACTCACAATACACCAAACTAGCTTAGTCTCGAAAGACTATCAATTTGGTTAGTGACAACCTTAATTTCAAAGGCCATTTGATTCTAATGTGTTCTCACTAGACATATACACCAATTGGTTCAATATAAGAACACATACAAGACTCTAAATCAATTCCCAATTTCTAGCAATCAATCTAACATTTCTCAAGCCAAACAAGTTGTTATAATCACAAAATCAAAAAGGAATTCATGAACACTAAACATTAGCTTAACATTGAACACAATTTCAAAGCTTTATCACAATCCCTACATGGATTAAGCTTGCATTTTCTCTCCTTTCTCTCAATGGTGTTTTAGGTTTGATGAACAAATGAAGATGGGTTTATCCATAGTGGCCGGTTAGGTTAGCCTTGGGAGGACATGTGTATTGCCCACAAATTTGATTTATTTCACCATGCAATAATGAATTTCCATTATATATTCATTTTGGTTCCTTTCTAATTTAGTCTTCTTCTTTTAAATTCTCACAATTAGCTCCCTTCTTCCATTAAATTAGGATATAGTTTGACCAACTAATAAGTTTAAATAGTGGTAACAATTTCTAGTCTCATTTTAGGGATATTACGTTGTGCTCTAACATTGGAAACCAAGAATAAACCTCAACTGCAAGATATTGACACTGTGTGTAAATTTCCTAACGCTTTTCCTTATGAACTTTCGGGTTTGCCCCCAACCCATGAAGTAGAATTTGGCATCAAAATGCAACCTGTAACAACCTCGGTTTCCATTTCACCATATTGTATGGCAGCAGTTGAGCTTAAGGAGCTGAAAGCTCAGATTTAGGAATTACTTGACAAAGGCTTTATTCGACCGAGTTCTTCACCTTTGGGAGCTTAGGTCCTTTTCGTAAATAAGAAATATGGCTCCATGAGACTACGCATCGATTACCGGTAGTTGAACATAGTTACCATCAAGAACAAGTATCCACTGCCAAGGATTTATGACTTGTTCGATTAGCATAAGGATGCCACTATGTTTTTGAAGATTGATTTCAGGTTTGGGTACTATCAGATGAGAGTTAAGGAATGTGATGTACCAAAAATTGGTTTCTGTACAAGATACGGGCATTATGAATTCTTGGTAATTCCCTTTGGACTAACCAATGCATCGACAACTTTTATGGATTTGATGAATTGGGTTTTAGACCCTATCTATACAAATTCGTGGTGGTATTTATTGATGACATCATGATCTATTCTAAGAATGCTACCGAGCATCAAGACCACCTCTGTATTGTACTTCAGACTCTTTAGAAAAAACAATTTTTTGCTAAATTCTCTAAGTGTGAGTTATGGTTCACTAAAGTTGCCTTCCTTGGACACATTGCATCGGCTTCGAGCATTCAGATGGACTTGAAGAAAATTTACGCCATCCTCTATTAGAAAACCATCGAAGAACATAGGTGATATGAGAAGTTTCCTTGGTCCGGCTAGTATTATAGAAGATTCGTCAAAGGATTTTCTGTAATAGCTTCCCCATTGACTAAGCTTTTGAGGATAGAAACTCTGTTTGTTTGGACCGAGGAACAACAAAGAAGCTTTGATCAATTAAAACAAGTATTGACTCATGCACCGGTCTTGACCCAACCCGAGTATGTAAAGGACAACACTGTTTATAGTGATGCTTTGTATCTTGGGTTAGGATGTGTATTGATGCAAGAAGGCAAAGTCATTGCACATGCATCAAGACAGCTTAAGCCACATGAGATGAACTACCTTACTCATAACTTGGAACTGGTTGCAATTGTCTTCAAGTTGAAAATCTAGAGGCATTATCTCTACAGAGCAAAATTTTATCGCTTTATCGATCATAAAAGCCTCAAATACTTATTGAATCCAAAAGGAGTTGAATATTCAGCAACAAATATGGATGGAACTCCTCAAATATTATGATCTTGTCATCGATTATCATCTGGTCAAGGATAACATTATTGCTGATGCGCTCAACCGTAAACCTCTGCCTGGTAAGTATCGTTGTTGGTCATTAAATCTTAATATAGCCTATCGTGTTGGAATCATTGTGAGATCATTGTATTGTAGCCTCTCAAGCTATTAACTCTCATTTCTAAATTCAGAAGCATCGGTGCCTCATATTTAACACCCTAAAATCCGGCCTAGTCAAAATTGGGTTCCGGCGACTAAAAACCCTACATCAAAATCATCCAAATATTGTATTAGCATTGACCGCAAGGTCAATTGTATTAATATTAGACTCCAATTGAGTCGAATGATTGTTTAAAGACCTTATTGAAAGTATTGAAAACCTGTTTAGTGGCCAAATTATAGAAATTGAAAGTTCGGAGGGTATAAGAATAAAGAATTGAGAGTTGAGGGACTAACCTTGTGATTAGCCCCTCCTCTAATATTAATAACCCACACGTGGGATAATTTGATGAGGTTCCTTCATATGAAGGAAAGCCATCGTTCTATTAGAATTAAAATAATGAAAGAAAGAGTGGAAAATCTTACCCCGACTTCCTAAAGAAGCAAGCACCTCCATGGTCATCATCTTCATCTAAGATCACACCTCCATTAGAGCCTAAGATTAAGCTTAGTTTTTCTCTGATTTATTGTTATTGAAATGTTCCTGCAGATCAGGTAAGCTTAATCCCCCAAACAATCGATGAAATCCAAGGAAGATTTGAGAGTAATCTCAAGCTAGGTTTTTTCCATCCCTGGATAATTTATAGATATTGTTTATATTGAGTTGTGATATTGATTTTGATATCATAATATTGATTCTAACACAATCCTATTGTTTACCTAACTCAAGAAATTGATAGAGAGCATCCATCGTCTCCACCAAAAGCTATGAATAGTGGGATTGCTATCTAAGAGCCATAGAAGATTTAGATTATCAAGGTGAGTGTAGTCGGAGTCTCGGGATTAGGCTAGGTGCCATTTCCATTTTTTTTGTTAATGAAATTATCATTGCTAACCTCACCACTAAGGATTATTGCATCGAACCACTTAGTGGATATTGTGGTAAGCATCGGTAAGTTATCGCATCGAGCGTTGAGCATTGTCATTGTTATCATCATTGTTAATGAACATTGAACATATATATATATCGTCATTGTTATTGAGTATTGCTAATGTCATTAACATTTTCATCATTATTGAATTATGGGAATATAGGATATTGATTATAGAGCATTGACACTGCCATTGCTATTGCCATTTGTCATGGATTATTGAGGTCGACATTGTTATTATCATCGAAACATTGCAAATGAATCACTTGCTATTGACATCATCATTGAGATCATTGAAATATTGCTAATGTCATTGATATTGTTATAGGACATTGATATTGAAACATTGTTCATTGATAAAGTCATTGAATATAGATATTGAGTATTGTCATTGCCATTGAACACCGATCATTGATATTGTCATCGGTCCTTGGATTCAAAAGGACTTTGGATACAATTGGCATGCCATAGAATTCTTGAGCTCAATGTATGGGTGAACTACGGTCCTTGGGTTACAGCCTATATTGATTTGGCGAGGTGGTGGGATGTATTGTGATGTTGGTCATAGTGGCGAGGCGGAGGGACTAGACCATGCATTGATTTGGCAAGGTGTAGGAATTAGCGTATCCACTATTCCGATACGATCCAAGGGTTATTGTTGAATTATGGAATTAATGACATTGAACATGATCATTGTATTGTTATTGTTGATTCATTGCATTGTTATTGTCAAGATATGATTTGGAATGCATTTTATTGTCAAAGTGTTTTAGTTGTGACTAGCTCACTAGGAAATTTATGTCAAATGCATTTCATTTCATACATTTCAGGTTAAAGATTTCACCGTTGGAGATCGGAGAATCAACGTTGTAGACAAGTCACTACAAGCCCAAGTAATGTGTATTGCTTCTACAAACTCCTAGAATGGTGGTAAAGTAGTTGAACTAGTCATTTATGACCCCTTTTCACATGTGCGTAATATGCATGACTTGTGGAAGTCATAATAGTTCACAATGACCATTTGAAATTGTCTAAAAGAAGCTAAAAATACTTATTTAGCACTAAAAGGTGAAAACCTAGTAAATGGATTCCAATTACCCTAAAATTTGGCATGAAAGTAGACTATAGTATTGAAATATTGTTGGCAAAGTTTCATTTCATTTGGGCATTGTTTGCTTGGTCAAATGGACTAAAACCCAGATGAAAATTGACATTACAATTCAGGGCGTACAGATACATGTCAAGCTGTATCGATACGGCCTTGCATATTTGGCCTAAGAAAGCATGACTTAACCATAGTGTATCGATATAGGTCTAAAGTGTATCGATACAAGTTTTGGCAATAAGGTTTAGGCATTTAATTGCATCGATACGATTTTAAGGTGTTTCAAAATAGGTCAACTCTAGTTAACCCGAATCAATACAGTCCTAGTTGTATCGAAATAGGCATTGGCCAATGAAAGTTAGAAGCGAATCTGAGTGTTTCCATATCGATACGACATGATGGTATATCGATATAGTATGACCGTTATTATAGTTATAAGACCACAATTATCAAGTCAAAGTTGGTCAACCCGTATCGATACAATCCCAACTGTATCGAAATAGGACTTAACAGATTCAATGGGTTCTAAATCATGCACACCCATAGAGGTATGGCCCCAAGGTGTATCGATACGATGGTAGCTAATTCTATTAAAAGACTTAGACTGCAGTTTTGCATTATTTACATATTGGTCACTAAATGTTGTATGGTCTAATTGGATAGGTAAATGTTATCGGAATAACACAAAAAAATTACAAGCTTACTGTTAGTAAATTGAATTTCCTTGTGGTATTGTTAATTACAAAAAAAGACCTTTAAATAACCAAATTTATAGTTTAGTGCCTAAAACTTGTAAAAGTTATAAATTGGTCCTAATTGATTAATCATTGTCCCTTAGGGGATAAATTGAGCTAATCTGTACGTTCGGTAATGTTGGGAAGCATAATATTGATTAAGTGTTAACCATTATTTGAAAATTCATCGCATCAATCGTCGTACGGTCATCGATAGCACGCTCTGACCCAATTCTCGACCAGGCTGGGAAAGGTTATTATATTTGTGGTAACAGAGCTAGAGTTTAGTAGATTCTAGGACTAAACCGAAGCCTATTGTATTGTTATTGTGTTACTTTGCCACCTAGGAGTTATATATTATGTATATTGTGACTTGTCGACTAATACGATCTTTTTATGTTATAGATATGTCTAGAACTAACGAAGCTCACATAGATGAGCCCACTACCGGCTCCTCGACACACGGTGAGTAAATAAGGAGGAGACCCACTGAATCCACCTAATTCCCCACCTCAGAACGTCAAGCTGGAGTTGCCCAATGCTCAGGCTGAGTGTTATCGAAATATGGCCAACATGTTCAAACAATTTATGACCTCGATAAGAGCTGAACAATCTGTGAAATCTACTCATCCGGCTATCCAGTATGCTAAGGCCCCTATGTTAAGCTGGCATTACTTCAGGCCTATGCTTTCACTGGCCAGGATGATGAAAATCCTGAGAGTATAGAATACTTGCTAGATAATACATTGAGAATCCTAAATAAATAATTACACTGTTCTGATGAGCACAAGCTCGAGTGCGCCCTGGCACTGTTAGCGGATGAAGCACTCCAGTGGTGGGAGACCACTATACTCACTGTCCCTGAAGAGGCTATCTCTTGGGAGTTCTTTCTTCAAGAATCCTGAAAGAAGTACATTAGCGAGTACTATCTCGTAGAAAGGCGCAACATCTTCCTCTATCTGAAGCAAGGCTACCGACCCATCAAGCAATACATCCATGACTTTTGCAAGTATAGCCAATATGGTGCAGAATACATTAGGAAAGAGAAAGACAAGTGCATGATGTTCATTGATGGGCTTAGAGATGAGCTATGCCCTATGTTTACTGCCTTGGGCATCACTAACTTTTAGGACCTTGTAAATCGAGTTAAGTCTACTGAAGTTGCACAAAGGGGGGATCAAAGATCGGGTGGATCTAGCAAGTCTGAGAAGAGATTTAGAGATGATTCTTGACCTTCGAAGTGGAACAAGAAGGGCAAGTATCAAGGCCCTAAGCAGAATGCTTACCCCAGCCTTCTCGTACTAGGAATATCGAGAGACCTTAGACTATAACACAATTTTCTGTGAAGACGGCCTCAGTTGAAAACACTGGTGGCTCCAATCGAGGTTCATAGAATCTGGTTTCCAACTATGCCAAAAATGACATCTAGCGGGTCAGTGTCATAAGCAGACTGGAGCATACTTCTATTGTGGAGAACAAGGTCATTTCATCCGTGATTGCCCTCTTGGTGCCACCAAGTTTACCTTTGCACCAGCAAGTAATACAACTTCTACTCAGTCCTTATGAGGTAAGGGATCGAGGAAAGGTTCATCTGGAGCTACATGGAGACCTAGTGGCTTCGGCAAGGCACCGAGTAAGAAAGAATCCAAGGTTCCTACTTAGATGTATCATGTGTGGAGCATGGAGGAGGAAGATGAGCCCGATGTCATCGCAGGTATTATTTAACTGTACTCCTATTCTTTATATGCATTGATTGACCCTAGTTCTACTTATTCCTTCATAAGTAATGTACTAGTTAAGAAACATAGATTATCTTCCGAGCCCATAGCACCGGGGGTCACCATAACCAATCCACTAGGTGATTGTGTCACCATAAGCTTTGTATGTAAGAATTGTCCTTTAGTGATTCAAGGGATTCCTTTTGTGGCCAACCTATTGGCTTTACTGATCCATAAGTTTGATGTTATATTGGGTTTGGACTGGCTTAGTGAACTTCAAGCGTTGGTAGATTGTAATAAGAGAAAACTGTATCTTCGAGGCCTTGGCAAGGAAAGCATCGTGTTGATGAGTTCAAGGAATCCTTCCCTATATGCTTTGACATTGGAAGCCAAGGATGAACCTCGAGTACAAGATATTGATACTGTGTGTGAATTTCCCGATGTCTTCCCTAATGAACTTCTAGGCTTACCACCAACCTGTAAAGTTGAGTTCAGTATCGAAGTGCAACCTGGAACTGCTCTAGTTTCCATTGCACCCTATCGAATGGCAGCCGTTGAGCTAAAGGAACTGATAGCCCAGATTCAAGACTTTCTTGATAAAGGCTTTATTCAACTGAGTTCCTCTCCTTGGGGAGCTTCGGCTCTCCTTGTGAAGAAGAAGGATGGTTCCATGAGGTTGTGCATCGATTACCAGCAGTTGAACAAGGTGATTATCAAGAACAAATATCCATTGCCAAGGATTGATGACCTATTCGATTAGCTTAAAGATGCCACAATGTTTTCTAAGACTGTTTTGAGGTCTAGATATCACCAAATGAGAGTTAAAAAGTGTGATGTGCCTAAAACTGCTTTCCGTACGATATATGGTCATTACAAATTATTGGTGATGCCATTTGGGCTAACCAATGCATCGGTAGCTTTTATGGACCTAATGAATCAGGTTTTTCGACCTTACCTTGATAAATTTGTGGTGGTGTTTATTGATGATATCTTAATCTACTCCAAGAACCCTGTCCAACATCAAGAACAACTTCATGTTGTGCTTCAAGCTCTTCAAGAGAAAAAATTACATGCCAAGTTTCCTAGGTGTGAGTTCTGGCGCACTGAAGTTGCCTTCCTTGGGCACATTGTATCGGCTTTGGGTATCCAGGTGGACCCAAAGAAAATCCAAGCCATCATTGATTGGCACCCATCAAAGAACATTAGTGAGGTGAGAAGCTTTCTTAGTCTTGCTGGCTATTATAGAAGATTCTTCAAAGGATTTCCTATGTTAGCAGCTCTATTGACTAAGTTGCTAAGAAAAGAAGCTTTATTTATTTGGACCGAGGAACAACGAAGAAGCTTCAATCAATTGAAACAAGTCTTGACTCATGTACTAGTTCTAGCCAAATCTGAGTATGGAAAGGACTACACTGTCTATAGTGATGTTTCGCATCTCAATTTAGGATGTGTGTTAATGCAAGAAGGCAAAGTCATTACTTTTTCTTTCAGGAAACTAATGCCACATGAAATAAATTACCCCACCCATGATCTAAAGTTGGCCGCAGTTGTTTTTACATTGAATATTTAGAGGCATTATCTCTACGAAGAGAAATGTCACCTCTTTACCGATCATAAAAGTCTCAAGTATCTCTTGACTCAAGAAGAGTTAAATCTTTGGCAACGGTGATGGATGGAGCTGCTCAAGGACTACAATCTTGTTATTGATTACCATCTGGGCAAGGCTAATGTTGCAGCTGATGCACTCAGCCGCAAACCTCTACTTGCACCTCAAGCTATCAATGCTCACTTCCGTGTTCGAAAGCATTGCTGTCTCCTAGCAGAACTTCAAGTTCAGTCTACCATCATATAAAGAATTCAAGCATTGCAAAAACAAGATCCTAAAGTTCGAGCCATCGTTTCCAAGTTGCAAGATAACCCTGACTTCAAAATGAATTTTGAAGGGCTTCTTTGTTTCCGTGATCGGGTTTTTGTGCCCAATGATGAATCTCTTCGCACCGATATCCTTAGTGAAGCTCATTCGAGTTCTTTCTTTGTACACTCGGGGACGGTAAAGATGTACAAAGACCTACGAGAGCTTTATTGGTGGCGGTGCATGAAGTAGGCCATAATTGAGTTCGTATCTAAGTGCCTCACGTGCCAGCGTGTTAAAGCTGAGCATCATGTTTCTACCGCTTGTTGCAACCCATCGATATACCATAATGGATGTGGGAGAAGATCATTATGGACTTTGTTAATGGACTATCGTTAACTCATGCTAAACACGATGCCATTTGGCTCATTGTAGATCGTCTCACCAAGTTAGCACATTTATTGCCAGTTTGGATGGACTATGGTCTTCCCAAATTAGCTTACCTATACATCAAGGAAGTTATTCGACTCCACAGAGTGCCACAGTCTATCATTTCAGATCAAGATCCATGATTTGCATCTCGGTTCTAGAAGTCATTGTAAGGAGCTCTGGGTACTAGAGTTAATCTTAGTACTGCTTTCCACCCTTAGTATGACAGCTAGTCAAAAAAGGGTAATTCAAGTTTTGGAAGATATGTTTCGAGCATGCAGCATTGATTTTGGAAGTTCTTGGGAGAAATCCCTACCTCTTATCGAGTTTGCCTATAACAACAGTTATCAAGCTTGCATTAAGATGGCACCGTATGAAGCTCGATATAGCAGATGATGCAGAACTCTTTTGTGTTGGTCTAAACTCGGTGATGGCAAGGTGTTGGGCCCTGACCTAGTTCAAGAAATCGAGGAACGAGTTACCATTATCCATGATCAATTAAAAGCTGCCTTTGACCGACAGAAGGCCTATGTTGATCTCAAGCGAAGGGATATACAATATGAAGTTGGTGAGAAAGCTTTTCTTAAAGTCTCACCGCAGAAGAAAGTTCTGAGGTTTGGCAAGAAAGGGAAATTGAGTCTCCGATTTATTGGACCTTTTGAGGTTATTGAAAAATTTAGCCCTATGGCTTATCGCTTATTGTTGCCCTTAGAATTAAGAAAAATCCATGATGTATTTCATGTATCCATGCTTCGAAAGTATCATTCTGATCCCTTGCACATTATCGAGCCTGAATCAGTGGAAATTCAACCAAACTTGTCCTACGAGGAAGAACCAGTTCATATTCTTTCAAGGGAAATCAAGAGATTTTGTAACAAGACTATTCCATAGGTTAAAGTGCTCTGGAGGAGCCACACCACTAAGGAAACAATGTGGGAACTAGAGGAAACGATGCGAAAGTAATATCCTAGCTATATCGAAACGGGCATTGGTCAATGAAAGTTAGAAGTGAATATGAGTAGTTCCGTGTCGATATGGCATGATGGTCTATCGATACGGTATGACCATTATTACAGTTATAAGACCACAATTAGGAAGTCAAAGTTGGTCAACCTGTATCGATACAGTCACAGCTGTATCGAAACCGGATTTGACAGATTCAATGGGTTCTGAATCATGCACACCTGTATCAGTACGACCCTAGGTGTACCGATATGGTGGTAGTTAATTCTGTAAAAAGACTTAGACTACAGTTTTGCATTATTTATAGATTGGTCACTAAACATTGTATGGTCTAATTGGATAGGTAAATATTATCGGAATAACATAAAAAATATACAAGCTTACTGTTACTAAATTGAATTTCATTTTGGTATTATTAATTACATAAAAGGACCTCTAAATTACTAGATTTATAGTTTAGTCCCTAAAACTTATAAAAGTTATAAATTGGCCATAATTGATTAATCATTGTCCCTTAGGGGATAAATTGAGCTAATATGTACATTCGGTAATGTTGGGAAGCATAATATTGATTAAGTGTTAACCATTATATGAAAATTCATCGCACTGATCACCGTACGGTCACCGGTAGCACGCTTCGACTCGATTCTCAACTAGGCCGGGAAGGGGTGTTACATCATAGCTGAACACCAGGTTCTGTCTACTATTGTATTGAAAATGAAAGCATTGCAAAGTTACGATCCCGAACTTTAATCTATCAAAGTTAAATTGTGAACGCATGAAGATCTGAACTTCAGAATTAGTTTTGAAGGACTATTTTGTAGTAATAAGGCAATGTGTCTCCAAGTTTCCACCCTCAACATAGCACATTTAAATCACAGAAGAATATAATCAAACACTGTGCATGTCATATGATAATTAACAACATCCCAACCAATACAACTTACCTCCCAACAATCATAACTTGTCACTGATACCACCAAATGTAACCCTCTTAACCTAGTCTAGACGCTAGATCGAACCGAGCGAGCTACATTGGGTTTGCTAAAACAAACCCAATCTAGTTACTTAAAACTAGGCCCTTTTCTCTTTTTATCTTGTCTAGGTGCATATTTAATCCCTAAGGTGAGCATGCTAGGAGCAAATAAGTTATCGTTTGAATTGGGTATCGAAAAGACATCCAATTGAGCATATTTGCTAATTGGAGACCAAATTTTAAAAATGGAAAACTACAATGACTTACTTAAATATAAAGTTATCAAACCTCAATTAATCAGGTTACATACAATCTAGTTAAAACTCATATTGAAACAATCATCCAAACATATTGAATTGCATAAACGAGAAACAATGACTAATTTATAAAGATTTAAACTTCAGCAAAGCAATTACGAGAATTAACAGCCTCGGTACCGGTACACTTCTACGTCATATTAATACGATCTTTCTTTGAAAAGGGGTATTAGTACGGTTTCTTACGTACTGATACATGTGTTCCATTTTACAAAACATGGAATTCCAATAGCTAAAACACGTACCAATACGCTTGCCTATGTATCGACACTTGATGTAAATTCCAAAGGGTCGTACCGATACGGGGCTAGGTGAAACACCCCCTACCCCGAGCTAGTAGCAAACCGGCTCGGTAGCGTTACTTAATCAAGGACAAGGACAAGGCAAGCAATACAAGCAATACAATACAAGGCAACACATTGATAACTCATCCTTATTAGATGAGTTAGTTAACGAACAAGCAACCAAGCATTCATTACTTATCATGCAAGTAACTTACATTTCGATTCTTACTTTAGCCTAAAACATTCGAATAGGTCACTAAATTATTTCCTTTCAAGCTTACATTATAGGTTACTACTTAGCATTATAATTACTTCATTTAAACCCTATCATTTGAATGACCCTAGGTGTAACATGCTTCCATTTCAATTCAATGTTCCTTAGTTTGTATACATTTAAACAGCTCATATCTAAATTGCTAACATGATTCTTGATCATTCAATTTACATGTAACTAGTTCAATTCAAGTCATACTCTATACCTAACTATTCGACAATCATCATATACACACACTAGACTATTCGGCCTTTACCAATCAAACACACAATCATACTTATATCAAGGTATGTTTATATACAAGTGACCTTATAAGTCCAAGTCATTCGAATGGAGTACAAGCAAGCATGGTTCATCTCACACAAGTTTCATTTCAAACAAAACATGAAACATTTCATGTTATTCATTCAATCATATACATGTTCATCAAACAAGGCTTTCGAATGGCTCAAGGTAATCTAGATCAAACATTTGATCATTCCATACTATCATCATATGCGCAACAAATCTTTTACATTACAAGTACTTTAAGTTCATTACATACTTTCCAATAGGTTAATAACATAGTAGGCCCATTCAAGAACAATATATACAAATTCTCAAGAATTCCAAACTACATGATCAATCTACACTCTAAACAATCTAGTGCCACCATTCTAGGAGATATATAAAACAAGTATGAAACCATACTTAGGCAAAGCTTGTGTGACTTGCTTCTAGCTCAAGGTAACATGCTTCAAGATCAAGCAACACTTGAATCCTTTATCCTGTAGTTGGAAAGAATGAAAATGAGAGTGATAAGTACAAGAATGTACTTAGTGAGGTAGTAACTAGTTCTAACCATTTATTATATCAAGTTTTGTGTCATTTAAACAAGAATGAACCTAGCTAGGGGTTTCAAGCATTAGATTGATCCTAGCTAAGGCTTTCAAGCATCAAGAAAATTCTAGCTAAGAATATCAAACATTCGGCTATCAACGAACAAGAACATGGAATCATACGTTATGTATTCATATCAAAAATCAAGCACATCATGCTTACAAGACAAGTAATCAAGAAAGTCATGCTTTCATGACAAGCATCATACAATTCATGGCTTTCATGTCAAGTAACATACTATTCATAGCTTTCAAGAAAAGGCACATGTGTTTTAGGATTATTATTACAATTGTTATCAATTAAACAATCCTCTTGGTACTTAGTTTGTATAGGTAATCGAGTCTCCAACCAATTGTCACCACAAGATGCACCGTAGTGCTGGTCAACCCTCATACTGTCGCCAAAGACCACATACGTACCCTCCGTCTGCCTCCAAATAGGGGCCTTAGCCCTCGACCGTAGTCCACCCTGACACAATGAGCTCTAGACTCTAAGGCATGCCCTTCTACCTAGTCCAACTAGCTACCAAGGTTGTTTGATTTACCATTTATACAAGTTTATAAAGTTCATTTCATTTTAGGCGCCAATTGAAACATAGCTCACATATCATGCAATTCTTATGTTTCATTTCATCAAGATGAGATGATATCTCAAGCAAGTTCTTTAGCATTCGATCACATGCATCATGACACATACAAGCACCAATGTACCACTTAAACATGCTTTGTATTCGAATAAAACATGTATTCAAGATGTGATCAAACTTCATGCATTACTAGTCATTCTTGCCTTATTAAGTCAAGTCCATAATTAGGTTCATTTAACATTACAATAATGCAAACAAGTATCCATTGGTTAGGACCTAGTCTTAACCTTAGAGATAATGATACTCACAATACTCTAAGCTTAGCTAGTCTTGGATCCATACTCATTTGTTCTTGGCTTTAGGATGATCCACTCTATCCTCTTCCACCAAGTTTACTCATGGTTCTATCACATTACACAACAATTACAAGTCAAAACAAGATCATATGATCATTCAATCAAAACAAGGTTACAAGTACATATCATACACAAATTTGCCAGCATGCTCATATACATTCTCCACTACACTTAACTACACTTATCTATACTATAGTTAATGTTAAAAAAGGAAAAATCAATGTCCTAAAACTGTTTATAAAACAGTTTGCAAATTGCCACAAAATAGTGTACAATTACCTATACTACTGCTGCCAGGCATCTTGCACTCTAGTTACTTAATCATGCATAACTTTCATTTTGTATGTCAAAATTTCAATTGGTTTATACCTTTTGGAAAGATAACGTAATTGTCTTTATCACCATATAAGGCTTGCATTTTAGTTCTTTGCCAATTAATACAGTTTTTAACATAAAGACATGGTAATTTGCTACACTGGACAGTTTGCACTACCCAAGTGTTTCTTCTCTACATATCATTCTACAACCCATAATTCAGTTCTGTTTCGTCCTAATGAATTTAGAAATATCAAGGTGTTGTCCATAACAATTTCAGCCTTAAATTTATTTTATACAATTTATAGTAATTTTTCAAAGTTACTGCCCAGAACAGAGCATTCTGGGTAGATTACACTAGGTTGAGTTTCTAGCTTCTTAACTCATTTTAACAAGGTTCTAACATGACAATTCAATTCTTTTTCATTTTCTTACATGTCTAAGTCAGTTTAATACACCTAGCAAAGTGCTTAAAACAGGCCATTATCATGTTGAACCCAATTTGATCTATTTGATCAACATTGCACATCCAATTTACCAATTGAACAGTCCATTACATAATTTAACTAATCCAATTAGGTGCATTCATTTTCCAGCAACATATCTATTCTATTCAATATCCAATTCATCTACCAACATGATCAAAACAGTGTTCTATATTCAATTGACATGTTTAAACATTTTCACTGTCCAAAATAGTCCCAAATCAAACTATTTTCAACCATATACACATTTCTCAAATTTCCAGCAACCATGTATATTTCCTTTATCAAATTGTCTACTAGTATTCACAATTTCAAGTTCATATTGAAGCTAACATGCTCCTAACACACATAGCAATCATCCAATTCAATTTATACAACAAAGGCATCATCAATTCAAGATTCAACCATTCTATAACAAGTTGAAATCAAGCATTATTCCTTCTCCAAGCTAAATTTGATCAAGGCTAAATCAAGAAGCTTGAATTTGAAGGTGTTGCATGAAGCTTTTCTCTCCCCTTTCTCTCTCAAGTATTTCAGCCAAAGAGGATGATTTAGGGAGGAAGATGACAATATGTTTGGTTCATTATTCTCCCTAGTCATGAGTCACCATTCAAATGGCACATGTTCTCTTCAAATGAGAACATGTGTCAAGGCCTTGATTTTAATTAAATTTTACATGCAATCTATAGAGTTTTGCATGATCACAATTTCATCCTTTCATTTATGCCTTCTAGTTTTAATTTCAATTCAATTTGGTTCTAATTTCACTTATTTAATCTTAAGGATGGCCAATGTTCTTTCTTCTTTAAATTGATTAACTTATGAATTCAATTAGCCTATAGTTTAGATTGTGGTAACATTTCTAGGCCAATTTTTTGGTGTTACACTAGGCATACTGACACCCCTATGCAATTTTGCACACTTTTGAGCCACATCAGACCCTGCGTACCAAAACCAAGAGGCTCGTATTGGTATGAATGGGCCTATAATGACCTCTTGGCTAAACATATGACTCTTTAGGCTCAATTGATCAAGCTTCAAATAACATGTAAACAACATACCAACTCAAGACCATCAATTTCCTTGAAGATAAGGTAACATAGGGAAAAAGGAAGCAAAGTCAATCATTAAGGTAGACCTACATGCATGATATCTACCCCACATGCTTAAATCTTCCCAAATCCCTCAATTTAAAACATAAACCAACATAAAAACCCAAACACCAAAGGAAACATGTCCAAAATAAGGAGTACCAAAACAACCCTCCCAATCACAACTTGATCACATTGCCTTTGTTACTACTAAGTATTCAATAAACCATACTTGAAATGGCTCATCCCTTGGATTCCTTCTTGCTTACTCATTGCCTCAAAAGTCTATTTATCTACATTGATGAGAATAGAGAGCGTAAGCATAAAATAACTAGGGAGGGATTACCCAAAAACACTCATCAAAGCATTAAAATCATTTGCTTTAAAACATGTAATGTATATCATGCCAAAACGTCTCATGCTTCACCTATCATTTCAAAATATGCATAATAAAATATTCTAACATGTATCATGGACCTCTAGCATAAACCTTTAAGAAAACCTCAACTTATGCCTTTACATGCTTATTCTTCTAATAGCAAGGATTAAGGAGCACCACATTTATAAATCACATTATACAGCAAAATCCATTAATCATGATACATTTATTCACGTATTTCCCAAGCGGTTCCTTTGACCAATTACACATACATTCTCAGACCGAAGCATGGTACCACTACCCCTCAAAGGTTATGATGTATATATCCTTCAGTGGGAGCTTTCTAAGCAAATACCTCTCAACCACTATGGTTCCCATGGTGAAGCAACCCCTCTACACACATGTGGCGACTTATTATATTGCACTTTAAACCCTATGGATATCCAACTATATCCGATAACTTTTAACCATTGCAACTTGCAGAAATGCTCAATTAAAGCGTGTTACCTCACTGTTTTACATATGCATCAATTAAATCAATTTCTAATACATTAAACCATGTATTTTAGCATTCTCTAAATCGTTTTGCAAACCATTTTCCATACTCATAAATCATCAACATATGATCCATTGCAACATCTTTTATTGTTGAAGCATGCATATAATAGTATGTAATCAAACCATAACAAAAGCATGAGAATGTATTTTACAAAACCAAAAATGAGAGGGAAAATGTCCAATACTTACTTCCAAGCTTAGACAAGAGTTTCAAGCTTAATATTTAAATATCGTTTCCACTCATCGATAACACAAAGCCCTACTTGCCGATGCGAAATCAAGTGTTTGAAGCTTTCAAAACTTTGCCAATTTTTGTAGGATCAATCTCCCCTATTTTAACCACATAACAATAGGGGATTAATGCATCATTATGCATCCATAATCCCATCAACATCAACCCCCAACTTCGCCTCATTAAAAACCATCAAACGCCTTGCAAAAACAACCGAAAAGATCACCAAACACAACATAAACAAAGCCCAGCCGCAACATGCAGATTTGAACCCCTTAACAACATCAAATAACATTTAAAAACACTTACATCCACACCTTATACCTGCATCAACCTTCTAACACCATAAACACCTCAAAATCTAACTATTCACAACCTATGAAATTAGCAATTCAATTAGTTTTGGGATTCTTATTACAATTCCCTCATTATAACATTCAATCACATTAATAACATGATATAAATCAATCTAGATCACCAATAATCAGATTTATAACAAAGATCTTCCAATTTCTTATTAAAACTCACTTTAACCCTTTCAAAACTTGATTTGATCCACAACACATAACAAAAATTGATTGTAAAGGATGAAGAACTTGGGAATTTCAGTAAAGAACCTTTGATTAGAGGAGATAAATGAAAATCACCTCTAATGGTTGGTTTCTCCCTTAATTGGCATGACTTGAGTGAAATCTCCAAGAAACAAGTAAGGTTTGGTGTAGAAATCAAAGGAACCAATCGTGGAATCAAAATGAAATAAAAAAGAGTTGATTCGTGATTATTTTGGAATATTAAAAGTAGTTTGGCTGGTGGGAAAATTGAGAGAAAAGTTGTTACGAGAGAAAAGTGAATTAACAATTAAAACCAATTTAATAAAAATCTATTTTATTTCCATTTAGTAATCATTAAAAGAAACCAATTAAAATAGCCTAAATTAAGGGAAAATTCTGATTAAAAACATTGGTAGATTATCTCCTTAAATATTCTAAGTTTTGACCTTTTTTACGATTTAGTCACCAAAAATAGTTTGAAAACTTTACATTTTAGTCACCAAACAAAATTGTTACTAAATTTGAATTTATTTTATCAAATTGAGTTTACCAAAACCCTCAATACACTAACCAGGTATTTTCCAAAAAATTTCCTTATCTTATTTCACATTAAAACATTTATTATAAAATAATTCCCAAAACTAACTCGAACCGACTAATCCGATTCACCCAAATTGTCTATTCTATCTAGCTAACTTCTAGGCCTAAAATAGGGGTGTTACAACTCTCCCCCACTTAAGAAATTTCATCCTGGAAATTTACCTGATGGAAAAAGATAAGGAAACTGCTTCTTCGTGAACTCCTGACTTTCCCATGTGGCTTCCTTTACACCTCGATGTCACCACAACACCTTTACCAACTCAATGGTCTTCCTACGAAGAACCTTGCTGCTAGAATCCAAGATTTTCATCGGCTCTTCTTCATATGTCAAATCCGGATTAAATTCAATATCTTCAATAGGTGTTACATGCAATGGATCCGATCTATACTTTCGAAGCATCGATACATGGAAAACGTCATGTATCTTCTCCAACTCCGAAAGCAACCTCAATTTATAAGATACCTGACCTATACACTCTATCACCTCATAGGGTCCAATAAATCTCAAACTCAACTTGCCCTTACGTCAAAATCTCATCACCTTTTTCCTGGGCGAAACCTTTAAAAACATTTTATCAACAACCGCAAACTCAATCTCCTTAGCTTGAAATTTTCATAGGACTTCCGAAGTTGCCTTCAACCAGTTACTAATAAGTTTCACCTTCTTGTTAGTGTCCTTCAACACATCAGGAAAAGAAACATATTTTTCGCATGCCTCAGCCCAACAAAGTGATGTACGACACCTTCTACTATACAAAGCTTCATACGGAGCCATTTGAATACTCGCCTGATAACTATTGTTATAAGAAAACTCTACCAGTGGTAGTTGCTTCTCCCACGTTCCTTGAAAATCAATGATGCAACACCGTAACATATCCTCCAACACTTGGATAACACCTTCAGACTGGCCATCCATTTGAGGACGATACGAGGTACTAAAATTCAACCGTGTACCAAAAGCTCTATGCAAACACTCCCAAAACCTTGTCGTAAAGCGCAAATCCTTATTTGATACCACAGACTTAGGCACCTCGTGCAACCTCACATTTTTCGCAGTATAAATATTTGCCAACCTATCCAGTGTATACGTTGTATGCACAGCTAGAAAGTGCATACACTTTGTGAAGCAATCCACAATTACCCAAACAAAATTCTTTTTTGATGGCGTCAAAGGAAACCCAATCATCAAATCCATCGTAATTCTCTCCCACTTCCATTATGAAATCCTCAGTGATTGCAACAACCTGGAAGGAAATTGATGTTTCAGCCTTAACATGCTGACACACCATACATCGAGCAACAAAATCCGCTACATCCTTTTTCAAACCAACCAACAATAATACTCATTGTTCAAATCTTGGTACATTTTTGTACCTCCTGGATTCATAGAAAAAGGACTAGAATGAGCTTCAGTCAAAATAGTGCACCTTAACTCCACATCCTCCAGCACAACTATTCAACTCTTAAAGCTTAAAACACCATTATCATTAAAACAAAAAATTGTCGGATTACCATCGATAATATCCTTAACATGTGGCACCAACGAATCATCATATGGTTGCTTCTGTTCGATCAATTATAACAATGACGGCTTTACTTGCAACACAGCTAACAAACCTCCATCCTGCGTTACACTTAACCGCGTAAACATCGTCTTTAACTCTACAACAACCTTTCTACTCAAGGCATCGACTACAACATTAGCCTTAACTGGTTGATTCTCGATTATCAAATCATAATCCTTAAGCAACTCCAACCATCTATGTTGCCTAAGTTTCAACTGCTTTTACGACATCAAATATTTCAAACTCTTATGATCCGTATACACAATACACTTCTCACCATACTGATAATGCCTCCAAATCTTCAATTCAAGCACCACCACAACAAGCTCTATATCATGCGTAGGATAATTACCCTCGCGCACCTTCAAATGCCTAGATGCATAAGCCACAACTTTTTGTCTTGCATCAACACACACCTCAACACAACGTATGATGCATCACTATATATCACAAACTCTTTTCCCAACTCAAGTTGAATCAAGATCGGAACTTGCGTCAAAGCTTTCTTCAACTTCTTAAAAAGCTTGTTGCCTACCCTCTTTCCACTCAAAAAGAACATATTTTTGCAACAACTTAGTCAAAGGAGCTGCAACCTTTGAAAATCCATCCACAAAATGACGATAATAACCCGCCAAACCCAAAAAACTACGAACCTCCGTCACCCACTTAGGTTGTTTCCAATTCACCACCCCTCAATCTTCTTCGGAACCAGATGGATACCTTTCGCTGAAACTACATGACCACGAAAGACCACTTCCCGAATCCAAACACACACTTGCTCAACTTAGCATATAACTGATTATCCAACAAGGCTTGCAACACAATCTGTAGGTGTCCATCGTGATCCTCCTTTGTACGAGAGTACTAGAGAATGTCATCAATAAACACAATCACGAATTGATCCAAGAGTTCATGGAATACCTGAGTCATCATGTCCATGAAAGATGTGGGTGCATTGGTCAACCCAAATGACATCACTAAGAACTCATAGTGCCCAAAACGTGTGTTAAAAGCTGTCATCAACACATCTTTATCCTTTACCTTCAATTGATAATATCTAGATCTCCTATTAATCATGGAAAACACCGTAGCACACCATAATTGATCGAACAAGTCAGTAATTCGCGGCAAAGGATACTTATTCTTAATCGTCAGCTTATTCGGCTGTCGATAATCAATGCACATCCTCATAATGGCATTTTTCTTTTTCACAAAAAACACCGGTGCTCTCTAAGGTGAAACACTAGGTCAGATGAAACCATGATCCAACAACTCCTAGAGTTGCATTTTTAACTCTTTTGGTGTCATGCGATACGGAGCAATTGACACCGAAGTCATATCCATAAATGTCTCGATACAAAACTCTAATTCCCTATCGGGTGGTAATCTAGGCAGTTCCTTTGGAAACATCACAAACGGTATAGATATCTTGTACACGCACCTCCTTCATATTTTGGTTTATAACATAAGCCATACATGCTTGACAACCAAACTTTAGCAACTTCTGTGCTCTCTAGCTGAAACAACATTGGATAAGAACTTAACATTCTCGCCCACTACCTCATAATCATCCGTGAGTTTTAATGAAACCTGCTTGGTTTCAAAATCAACCACAACTTTATTCTCGGTCAACCAATTCATACCCAAAATTACATCAAAACCGTGAAACGAAAACTCCATTATATCAACAGCAAACACATGATCTTGAACCATCAAAAGACACATTCTATACAACATCCTCACAACAACCGTCTCTCCAAAAGAACTAGTTACTGGCATACCCACATTTAACAATTGTACGGGTATATTAAGCAAATGTGCTTGCTCACGCAAGATATATGAATGAGTAGAACTAAAATCCACCAAAGAAGGTAATGCCATGGACTGCAAAGAAAAAGTACCTACAATCACATTCGTATCATTCCTTCCCTCGCAGTGCACATACACCTTCGCATGTCCACCACCCCAGGTTGAATGATCATGGTATGAGCGACAGTCCTCTAACCTTCCTTCCTACATTGGAAGTTACCTCGACTGCACCCATGGCCTCTCTATGGCGCAACAGTCGACGCGGGAGCCTGTCCTTCGTTAGCCAACTGTGGACAGTTATGCCTTATCTGATCCCGCGAACCACAACTCTAACATGTGCGAATAGTTCCCCAACACTCTCCGGAATGTAATCTTCCACAACGCCCACACTCAGGTGCTCGAACATAGGTGTTATGACCTTACTGACTACTCCCAGCATTACCTCCACCATGTCTCTAAGTAGAAGGATATCTCCTATCTTTGTTCCTCTTGTACCAATCTCTACAACATCCGACTTAGCAACCCTTTTTCTAGACCTAGAACTCCTCAAACGAGAGGACAAACCTAGATTCTTCTCTATATCCTTAGCTTAGGTAACCAAGACATCAAAATTAGTGTAATTTGAAGCCAACATGAAAGTCTTCACCTATTTGATCAGCCCATACCGAAAATGATCACATCACTGACGATTGTTGGGAACCAGTTCAGGTGCATATTGGCTCAACTGAAGAAATTGAACCTTGTATTCCAATACAGACATGTTACCTTGAACTCCTGCTATGAACTCTCGATTCTTTTCATCTTGGTATCAAAAACCCAGATACTTCTTTCTAACTCCAAAACCACATCACTAACATCTATCATAACAACTATTTCTAATATTCAAATAGCGGTCCAACGTCACCCAATAACTCATGAATGGGGACATCATCACTCAAGTTTGGAGACCTTTCTTATCTACTCACGATAGAAGACCAAGTCAACTCCAAATCAAGCTCTCGTTTCGGTCTCATTTTCAAAAACATAAGAATCTAGGCATGAAAATGCAACAATAAAAATAATCAAGCTAGCTTGAAGCAAGAATCTAAGATGCTCGCATTTCAGAACAAAATCATTTCACACTTGTAATAAGGCAATGTGTCCTAAAGTTTCCACACCAAACATAACACATTTCAATCACAGAAGAATATAATCAAACATTTTTCATGTCATATGATAGTTAACAACATCACAACTAACACAACTTACCTCCAAACAATCATAACATGTCTCTCATACCACCAAATGTAACGCCCTTAACCCGGTCTAGATGCCAAACCAAACCAAGCGAGCTACATTGGGTTTGCTGAAATAAACCTGATCGAGTTACTTAAAACTAGGCCCTTTTTTCTTTTTATCTTGTCTAGATGCATATTTAATACTTAAGGTAAGCATGCTAGCAGTAGATAAGTTATCATTTTAATCGTGTGTCAAAAGGCATCCAATTGAGCGTATTTGCTAATTGGGGACCACGTTGCAAAACAACAAGTACTTACTTAAATTTGAAGTTACAAAACCTCAATTAATCAGGTTACATACAAGCCAGTTAAAACTCATCTTAAAACAGTCATCCAAACTCATTTAATTGCATAAATAAGAAACAGTGACTAATCCACTAAGATTCAGACTTCAACAAGGCAATTACCATAATTAACAACCTCGGTACCAGTACACTTCTACGTCATACCGATACACTCTTGCTTTTCAAAAGGGTATCAGTACGGTTTCTTGCATACCGATACATGTGTTCCAATTTACAAACAAGGAATTCTAGTAGCTAAAATGCATATCGATATGTTTACCTATGTACCAACACCTGATGTTAATTCCAAAGGGGCGTAGCGATACGAGGCTAGGTGTACATGTACCTATATAAAATTTTGAACACCTTTTAGCCACATCAGACCTTGTGTACCAAAACCTAGTGGCCCATATCGGTACGACTGGGCCTGTAACAACTTCTTAGATAAACATATGACTTTTTTGGCTCAATCGATCAAGCTTCAAATAACATATAAATAACATACCAACTCAAGACCATCAATTTCCTTGAAGATAAGGTAGCATAGCTATCAAGGAAGCAAGGTCAATCATTAAGGTTGACCTAAAGGTATGATATCTACCCCAAATGCTAAAATCTTTCCAAAGCCCTCAATTCAAAACATAAACCAATAAACAAAACAAAACACCAAAGGAAATATGTCCAAAATAGGGAGTACCAAAACAACCATCCCAATTTCAACTTAATCACATTGCCTTTATTACTACTAAGTATTTATTAAACCATACTTGAAATGGATCAACCCTTAGACTCCTTCTTGCTTGCTAGCTGCCTCAAAAGTCTACTTATCTTTATTGACGAGAATGGAGAGCGTAGGCATAAAATGGCTAGTGAGGGATTACCCAAAAACCCTCATCAATCCATTAAAACCATTTTCTTGAAAACATGTAATGTATATCATGCCAAAACGTCTCATGCTTCTTCTATCATTTAAAATATGCATAATAAACATATGCTAACATGTATCATGGACCTCTAGCATAAACCTTTATGCAAAAATCAACTTAAGCATTCACATGCTTATTCTTCCAATAGCAAGGCTTAAGGAGCGTCACATGTATAAATCACATTATACAACATAATCCATTAACCATGATACATTTATTCATATATTGGCATTAGAATGACCCAAAAACATATCTTTCTGTTTAAAGAAAACACATCGGATACACAGATTTCTGAAGTGGTTCCTTCGACCACTTACACATACATCCTCGAACCGGAGCATGGCACCACTACCCTTTAATGGTTATGATGTATAAATCCTTCAGCGAGAGATTTCTAAGCAAATACCCCTTAATCATTGTGGTTCCCATGGTGGAGCAACCCCTCGACACACATAAGGCGACTTATTATAGTGTACTTTAAATCCTATGGCTAGCCAACTATATTCGATAACTTTTAAGCATTTCCACTTGATAACATACTCAATTAAAGCATGTTACATCATTGTTTTACACATGCATCAATCAAACCAATTTCTAATACGTTAAACCACGTATTTTAGCATTCTCTAAATCCTTTCGCAAACAATTTTCCATACTCATAAATCATCAACGTACGATCAATTGCAACATCTTTCATTGCTAAAACATTCATATAACAATAGGTAATCAAGCCATAAAAAGTGCACGAGAATGTATTTTACAAAATCGAAAGCGAGAGTAAGAACATCCAATACTTACTTCTGATCTTAGAGAAGCTTTTCAAGATTAATCTAAACTCCCAAAATCACTTTCAAACTTTTTAAAGCTTTAAATCTCGTTTGCACTCATCGACAACACAAAACCCTAGTTGCTGATACGAAATCAAGTGTCTGAAGGTTTTGAAACTTCACCAATTATTATAAGATAAATCTCCCATATTTTAACCACATAACTACAGATGATTAATGCATCATTATGCATTCATAATCTCAGCAACATCAACCTCCAACTTTGCCTCACTACAAACCATAAAACTCCTTCCAAAAAAACCAAAAGCAACACAAAGACAACCTAAATAAAGTCCAGCCACAACCTACCGATTTGAACACCTTAGCAACATCAAATAATATCTAAAAACACTTAGATCCAAACCTTATACCTCCAGCAACCTTCTAACACCATAAGCACCTCAAAATTTAACTATTCACAACCTAGGAAATTAGCAATTCAATTAGTTTCAGAATTCCCATTGCAATTCGCTCATTAAAAAATTCAATCACATTAATAACATGATCTAAATCAATCTAGATCATCACAAATCAGATTTATAACAAAGATCTTCCAATTTCATATTAAAGCTCACTTTAATCCTTTTAAATCTTGATTTAATCATCAACACAAAACAAAAATCGATTGTAAAGGATCAAGAAATCGAGAATTTTAGTAAAAACCTTTGATTATAGGAGAGAAACGAAAATCACCTCCAATGGTTGGCTTCTCCCTTAATTGACATGATTTATGGGAAATCTCCAAGAAAAAAAAAGCAAGGTTTGGTGTAGAAATCTAAGGAACCAATTGTGAAATCAAAATGAAATAAAAAAGGGTTGATTCTTGATCATTTTGAAATAAGAAAAGTCATTTGGATGATGGGAAAAGCTGAGAGAAAAAGTAGTTATGTGAGAAAAGTGAATTAATTATTAAAACCAATTTAATAAAAATCTATTTTATTTCCATTTAATAATCTTTTAAAAACCATTTAAAATAGCCTAAAATAATGGAAACGTCTAATTAAAAACATTGGTAGATTAGCTCTTTAAAGATTCTATGTTTTGACCCTTCCTTGATTTAGTCACCCAAAATAGTCTGAAAACTTTACATTTTAGTCACCAAACCAAAATGTTATTAAATTCGAATTTACTTTATCAAATTGAGTTTACCAAAATCCTCAATATACTAATTTGGTATAATCAAACATTTTTCCTTATTTTATTTCACATTAAAAAATTTATTCTAAACTAATTTTTGAAATTAACTCGAACAAACTAATTTGGTTCACCTAATTTGTCTATTCTATCTAGCTAACTTCTAGGCCCAAAATCGGGGCGTTACATATGTTTTTAGGATCAGGTATGTGTCCCAAATGATGAATCTCTTTGCACCAATATTCTCAAAGAAGCTCATTCGAGTTCTTTTTTCGTTTACTCGAGCTCTATAAATTGTACAACGATCTTCAGGAACTCTACTGGTGGTCAGACATGAACCAAGACATAGTTGATTTTGTGTCCAAGTGCCTTACGTGCCAGCGTGTTAAGGCTGAACACCATGCTCCTACCAGTTTACTGCAACCTATTGAACTACCACTGTGGATGTGGGAGAGGATCACTATGCACTTTGTCAATGGTTTGCCTCTAAGTCATGTTAAACACGATGCTATCTAGGTCTTTGTGGATTGCTTCACCAAGTCAGCACACTTCTTACCGGTTAGAATGGACTACGGTCTTCCAAAATTAGCTGGCATGTATATCTAGGAAGTTATTCGAATCCACAAAGTACCGAAATCTATCATCTCTGATTAGGATCCACGGTTTGCTTTTCTCTTTTAGAGAACATTGCAAGAAGTGCTAGGCAGCAGAATTAACCTGAGTACCTCTTTTCACCTGTAGTCTGATAGTCATTCAGAGAGGGTAATTCAGGTAATCATCTATAAATCCCCCTTGTGAATTGTTTAAAACATGTATCGATATTGAACCCTTCTATTACAGATTTTGGAAGACATATTACGTGTATGTATCATTGATTTCGGAGGAACATGGAAGAAATCCCTACCTCCCATCGAGTTTGCCACAACAATAGTTACCAAGCATCCATAAAAATGGAACCCTATGAGGCGTTGTATGGTAGACGTTTCAGAACTCTATTGTGTTGGTCTGAGCTCAGTGAAGGCAAGATGTTGGGCCCTAACTTACTTTGAGAAATTGAAGAACGAGTTACCATCATCCATGACCGTTTGAAAGCCACCTTTGACCAATAGAAAGCTTATGTTGGCCTTAAGAGATGGGATATACAGTACAAGGTTGGTAAGAAAGCCTTCCTCAAGGATTCGCCGTGGAAAAAGGTTATGAGGTTTGCTAAAAGAGGAAGTTAACTCTCTGATTTATTGGACCCTTTGAGATTATTGAGAAGTTTGGCCCAGTGGCATATCGTTTAGCATTGCCCACATAATTGAGCCAAATCCATGATGTATTCCATGTGTCCATGCTTCGTAAATATCGTTCTAACCCTTCCCACACCATTAAAATAAGTTAAGAGACTTCACAACAAATCTGTTTTGATAGTCAAAGTGCTCTAGATGAGCCACATCATTGAGGAAGCTACTTGGGAATAGGAGGAGACATTGAAAAAGCAATACCCCTATCTTTTCGATTTAGGTAAAATTTGAGGATGAATTTTTTCTAAACTAGTGAAAATTGTAACACCCTGAAAACAGATCTAGTCGAAATTGGGTTTCGGCAGAAAGAAACCATACACTAGTAAGGTCCAAATATTGCATTGACTCTGACTGTATGGTCAATTACATTGATATTGGACTCTTAATCAGTCAAATCATTATTTAAGGACCTTATTTAATAAATTTTCAACTTCTTTGGTGCCTAAGTTGTAAAGATTAAAACTATTGGGCTAAAGGTGTAAAGTGACAACCATTGAATGGCTAAAGCCATGATTCTCCTAAAACCAAGCTTAGTCACCTACTTTCTTTCTTCATCTCCACGTGGGCTTGCCTAAAATGGATAGAAAATATGATCGAATTGGTTAAAAGAAGATAAAAAATAAATAATATTTAAAGCTTACCCTTTGAGGAGGGAAAGCTTCACCGTTCACTTCCTAGTAAATAAGGAGTTTTATAACACGTAAAATCATTTCTATCATCTCTTAACTTCTTCTTCTTCTTCACTCAAGCAAGCACCTCCCCACCTTTAAGCAAGAAACTCTATTTTTCCATAGTTCCAAATTTATGTTTTCTTCGAATTCTTGATTTCGTCGTGTTGTTATTGATCGAGTAAGTAAAAACCCTCAATCAACTCCTTGATTCCATGTCTAGATGATGGCAAATCTTAAGAGGAAAGGTCACGAACCCTAAGATATTAATCCATGGAAGTTAAATTGCTATTAGCTACTCTAAGCTTAGATATTGATTTCAATATCGTTATATTAATTGTAACAATACCCTATTGTTCCTATCTTGTCCAAGTGTCAAAGTAAGAAGACTTATCTTCTCCACCAAAAGATAGAAGCAAATGAGTTGTCATTCGAGAGCCTTAGGAGCTTTGCAGAATTAGGTGAGTGTAGTCAGAGTCTCAGTAATAGGCTAGGACTTTCCCAATTTCATTGTTATTGAATACTGCATAGCTAACATTTTTGTCTAAGGATATTGAATCGAATCTTATTGGAGACTATATTGTAAGCACTGGTAAAGTATTTCATTGAAATATTATTTATAGAAACATTATTATCGCCATTGACATTATTAAAGCATTGAAACATAGAGACATAGATTATTGGACATTGATATTGATACTGCTGTTGAATTATTGACATTGACATCAAAATTGCCATTGTTATCGACATTGATATTGTAATTGTTATTGTCATCGACAACGCTATTGTTATTGAACTTGGAATAGAAAGGACATTGGATACAATTGGTGTGCCATAGAATGCATGAGCTCATTGGTACGGGTGGACTACAGTCTTTGGGCTACGACCTTTATTGTGGCGAGACGAAGGGATGTTTGTGTTATTGGTCAATTGGCGAGGCAGAGGAATTAGACCATTTATTGAATTGGCAAGGCGTAGGAATTCGTGTATCGACTATCTTGATTCGATATTTGGAATATTGTTGTCCTATGATATATTTTCCATTGAACATAATTTATAGTATTGTCATTGTTAATAACATGATTTGAAATGTATATTGTTGTTATTTGTACTATTTGTGACTACCTCACTAGGCAAAGTATGCCTAATGAATTTCATTTCATGCACTTCAGGTTAAAAGGAAGTTTTTGTTCGAGATTGGGAAAAGCAAGGCTTTGCCAAGTCACTACCACTTTGAAGTAATGCATTTTGTCCCATTGAACTCCTAGTATGGTGGCATAATAGATAGACAAGTCATATTTGTCCATTTTGATGTATATGTCTTGTGTATGGTTTGTATGTAGTTAAAGGACTAAAATGATCTTTTAAAATTGATTAAAGTAGTCAAAATATGCATATTTGGCTTAAAAAGATAAAATCCTAGTAAATGGATTCACATAGCTATGAAATTTTGCATGATAATAGATTATGTTGTTATAAACTTTCCTGCAAAATTTCATAGGATTTGGACATTGATTGGCTAGTCAAAAAACATAAAAACCATAGTAAAAATGACATTACAGAGCAGAGCGTATTGATACGGGTAGTGGCGTATCAGTACGTGTATGCATTATTGTTCATAGATGTACATGCATGCCGATATTGATAAGGTTGTATCGGAAAGAAATTCAACACTAGAATTTAGTTAGTAAAAAGGTCTCAATACGACTTCATGGCATATCGATACCTATCTCCCCATACTGATAAAGCTAAGGCTGTACCGGTACAAGAATTCGTTACTAGAATTGTTAGATCTTTGAAATTGTCACCGAGTAGCGATACAGATGGACCCACCGATACGAGTTTACCAATCTTAACGATATTATCGGTCATGGCCACTTTGAGTACCGGTACAGATACAAGTCAATTAAAAGCCATCGAACCTAGTTTTGAAAATTACAAAAACAGGCCTCTAAATTACTGTAACTATAGATGGGCCCTAACACTTGTAAAAGTTTAAGATTTGTCCTAAAGCATCGATAATAGCACCGAATTTGAATTATTGTCTCCTTGTGTTAACATGGTTTTCGATTTACCAAACATTAATTAAATTAATGTACCGTTTACTATTTTGACCATAGGCAACATACCCCGATCCAGTACTCTACCAGGTCGGGAAAGGGTGTTATAGAATTTTCTAATGAATTTCTAACTCTCTCGATGCCTAGAAGTTAATAATATTATGGCTAAGGTGATACATGTATGTGTTAACCCTAAACTTATATCTATACTAGATTAAGACTAAGTTAATAGCTTAGCCCTATTGTTCACGTTTGTATAACTAACTCTCTCGATATTAAGCCACAGATAAATAGTTAAAAGTCATCTCTTGGTAGCTCTTACAATAACTATGCATGAAATACGATGAACAAAATAGATAAAGAGGAAACAACTAAATCATTGAATTAAAGTAATCAAAACATAAGATCCTGGGACACAATAATCCCAACTAAAGTATTTAGCTCATGTCTAAGCCTAAAACATCCATAATTAAAAGTATATAGTATGGTAGTTTATCAAGCAATAGAAAGAAAAGAGCCGAGTGTCCACGACAAAAATCCCTTTGTGCCGTCCAACTATGCTACAGGTCTCATTTCCATCAACCTCTCTCAGTGGCGTATTTTATGAGGAGAATCTTCTAGCTTATGCCCCGATGGTTCTCTCCAAGCTTTGGACTAGGACTATCATCTATAATCGCGATCTCCTTGAAGTAGCGTCCATGTTTCTCTTATATAGGTGGTGAAACTAGGGTTTCAGTACCCTAAAGGGAAGGTGATTTAACTAAAGAAAAGCCATTGGTTTCCCACTTCATTTAATATTGTGTATTTGGGAAAAAGTCTACGTAGGAAAAAGCAGATACATCTCCAACTCTTTATGCCTCGTCAGCTCTAGCCATGTGATCTGCTCTTCTTCCACTCCGGCGATCATTCAACAACTACCAGCATCTTGCACTTGCACCACAAAACACCACCTTTCCCATGAAAAACACCAATATATATGGCATTTAAAGCGCAAGTAGTGCAACTCCCTATCTACATGAAAATATATACAATCTAACCTAAATGCAAACTCTATGAGCTTAAAAATATGCAAAAGACAAAGAATAAGGGCATATAAAATAGATCTATTATGCACTAGTCAAATACCCCTAAACTTGGATTGTTGCTTGTCCTCAAGCGATGCAAATTGGAATCAAGAAAAATAAAAAACATAAAAGAAGAACAGTAAACAACCCCTAAGTCCTAAGGTTCCACTAAGCTATGATTACAATGATACCAAGTAATGCTGCAACAATAATTCATTCCTCAGCTACGTTGATGATAAGCAAATGTATTAAAGCTTACAATTTTGTTCAAAAGATCAAACCTACTGTAGGTGCAGTTTGTGCTAAGTTACATGCATTCATCACTTAATAGCCTTAGAAAAGTTTAAGGGTTGCTTTCTTTTTCTACCTCGACATGTTGTTTTCATTTTTCAGCATTTTCTTTTAATACTACTTGTTCTTTTGGAGTTTGAAAACTATATCCTCAGGGCTTCAGCCTATGACACCAACCCTTCAATACCTGAAGATAGAGTGGAGCAAACAATGCATCCCCGAGCCTTACGAGTAGTGTAATCCTGGGAAGACTTTTATTCACTCTTTTCCAGTTCTACATTCCTACAAGGGAAAGTTAAATGGAGCAAACACAACTCACCTTGTGTACTAAGATAGCAAGATACATAGAAGAGTGTCCTTCAATAGTTTTGTTTAAATTATCAAGTCTTGATTTATTTTATTTATTTTTAGGGAGTTTTAAGCCTTTGTTTTGCTATATTGAGCATTAAGTTCATTCACTTTGATTCATACTTTGGCATCAGAAAGTCGACCTAGAGCATCCCTAAGGTTTCTTAAGTGTTTAGATTGCATGGAACTTGTAGTTTTAAGGGTTATAGCAGATTAATCATTAAGTTCAAAACCTAAAGCTCTTAACACCTTGCAAAGCATAAACATAGATTCATCATAGGAAGTTATAATCAACTCAATAGCATATTCAAAATCAAAGGAATCATAGCAAAGGGAACCTATGAGACATATTAAGCTAATATATATATAGGCATGTACACCCCAAAACTTGAGAAGAGCATTGTCCCCAATGCAAAAATAAAAGAAAAAGCAAAACAAATCAAGGAAAAGCAAAATATGCAAATGAAAAATATAAAAAATTAAACTAAAAAGATAAAACATAAAATAAAACCTAACCCAACGTGTTACTAGGGTGGTGGTTCCTGGATGATGATGCATTTTCCTTTGTCTCGGGTGGACTATTTCTTAGTAGGGCAGAAGGAGGCGCCAGCATTAGTATCTTGTTGTTGTCTCTGGCGGGTGGTGGTGGCAGGTGCTTCTGTTGGTTTGTTGTTGTTTGCACAAACCTCTGAAAGCATCCAACCGAAAGGTGCCTTAAGGATTTCATCATCTTTCCATTGTCGCACACCAGCTTCCTGGCAGAATAATGTGATAAGACGGGGGAATGGTAATTCCTGAGTCTTACGTTGGGATACAACACTCTCCAGGATGGCCCCATAGATGTATTCGTAGGGAGCAATTGGATGTTTTTGAAGGATGGAGTAGAGGAGAACAATCATCGATAGGAGAACGTTGTCAAAATTTTGGTGGGTAAAAGCCTTATATTTATAAACCTCACCCAAAATTTAGCATTGGGGAGGAGGTTCTGCCATCTTACTGCCCTAGCATTAGACAATGCTCCTTCCTAGGTAGCTCTTGCAAGACAAAGGTCATGTAGAAGCTTGGTATCTATTTTAAAGGTGGCATTGGCAATAGTCCCGACATGTAGCCCATCTAACAACTTCATTTTGTAATGGCATGCAATAAGTTGTGGGGTGAACTCCACCTTCATCCTTCTAACATATACCAGCCGTCACTTTGTTGGAAAAAAATGAATGTAAAACTCCTTGATCCATTCGACATTTATCGCCCTAGCTGTTTGGAGAATGTCTCCCATTCCTGCGACTGGATGATAGTTTGTTCCTTACTATTGAAGAGGACAATGCACTGATCAGATCGAGCCATCCCTTCTTCTGGTAGTAAGTCTTGATTTTTGAAGGACTTGTACATTTGTTTGAATAGTGCAGAGTGGAAGTGGTGCTTGAGAGTCGGCGAGGTTTCTATAGAAGAGTTAGAGTCGAAGTCTGAGAAAGAATCGAAAGAAGACTATTAAAAACGAGGGGGCGAGGGAAGGCTCAAACTTAGTATTTTTTGTGCCATTGGGAAAATAAAACAGAATACGGAGAGAGGAGAGTAAGATTATCACAACAATGGAAATTGGTTATTTCGGCAGACTATCGGCTTTGGTTTAATAATGGGAAACTTGGGGGAAAAGGATATGGTTAGTTAGGGAGGCAAAAGAGTTGAAAGTGAGTGAGGGAATTCAACATTTTAATATTGATTGTTTTATTTAGCGGGAAAGTGAATGTAGGTGGTGAATAGATGGGGTTTCGATGTGTGGAGGAGTTATAGGTTATGGTGATGGGTTAAAATGCATATTCCATGGGCTTTATAAACCAAACCTAAATCCCAGCCAATGTAACTAGTCTACCTTCCGATGTCCTAGGAGAATGTTCAACCCTTTGTCTCGTCCTTGTAATAGCTACAAAAAATATAAACACATTAAATAAAACCTAAATAAATAAATAAATAAATTGCAGGAAATAAATGTGAAAATTAGAATACATAAAAGTAAATGATTTGATGTTCTAGACATCCAATACTTTGATTGAGGTTTTGTCCAGTTGGACTGGTTCCCCTTTGTATGGCTTCAGTCATTGACCATTGACATTGAATATGGGGCTATCTTTGATATCCTTAATGTCCCCAGCACCATGGGGATAGGCTTTAACAACTTGGAATGGGCCAGACCAACATGATTTCAACTTTCCCGAGAAGAGTTTCGAGTAAGAATTTTAAAGTAGAACCGTTTTGTCTTCAACAAATTGTTGAGGCATTAATTTAGCATCATGCCACCTTTTGGTCTCTTTTTGGAGTTCTTGGTCTTTTCATAGGCATTCAAACGATGCTCGTCTAACTCGTTCAATTCCAGCAGTCTTCTTTCCCCAGCTAGTTGGCAGTCCATATTGATCTTCTTGATGGCACAAAAGCCTATGTATTGTAATTAACCAGCAAGTGAAAGGCTATTCCATACGCAAGTCGATAAGGTGACATGCCCAATGGTGTTTTAAATGCAGTTGGAAAGGCCCAAAGGGCTTCATCCAACTTTTAGGACCAGTCTCTTCGATTGGGTTTCAACACCTTTTCAAGGATCTGCTTGATCTCTCAAGTGGATACTTCACCTTGTCAAGTAGTTTGTGGGTGATACATTGTGGCTATCTTTTGGTGTAATCCATAGAGGCGTAGTGCCTTGGAAATCAACTTGTTGTCAAAGTGTTTGCCCTCATCACTAATAATTGCTTGAGGGACCTCAAGATAGTGTTTTCATCATTCTTGGTTGTTGCGATTGCTTCTACCCATTTGGACACATAGTTCAATTTCGAGGATGACTTGCATTGGAAGTTCATTACGTTGAGATATGTTTCTTGTTCTCTAACATCTATCGCATGCCATATAATACGCTTGGGCATCCTGGAACAAGGTTGGCCAATGGAACCCAGATTGTAAGACCTTTGTAGCAGTCGTTTTCCTCTACACGGAGTAGTGGGGCAATGGGATCCCCTCTTTAGTATCCTTTATTGTGACTACACCATGTGAAAATACTTTTACAACTTCGAAAGGTCCTGATCAACGTGACCACAATTTTCCTTGGTGCAACTACAGTCTTGATTTGAATAGGAAAACCAATTCTCCAACTTTAAATTGTCACTGCAATATGCTCTTGTCATGCCAGAGTTTACACTTATCCTTGTAAAGAGAAGCATTTTCATAGGCATTGCGTCGAATTTCTTCCAATATAGTAATGTCCAGCAATCGATTCTTCACAACAACCTCATAATCAAGATTAACCTGCTTTAGAGCCCATAATGCCTTGTGTTTTACCTCAGAAGAAAAATGATAAGATCTTCCAAGGACCAGTTGATACGGTGACATTCCCTATGGAGTTTTGCACGCAGTACGAATAGCACACAATGTATCATCTAAATGTGAAGACCAAACTCTTTTTCCAAGATATTTCTAAAGGCCTTGTTGGAGATCTCGGCTTGTCCATTAGAATGGGAATGATATGTTGTGGCCAATCTATGATTTTCTCCATAACGTTTCAACACAACAACCACATGTCTGTAGTGAAAATGCTTTTCTTGGTTACTAATCAATGGTCTTGGTGTCCCAAAACGGGTGAGTATATGTTTGTGAAAGAACTTTAGGACCGTTTTGGTATCATCTTTAGGCACAACCACAACCTCTATCCACTTAGAAGCATAGTGCACATCGACTAGAATATATAAGTTGCCAAAAAAAATTGGAAAAGGACCCATGAAATCCAACCCTAAACATCAAATAGATCAATTTCCATTATTTGTTGTTGTGGCATCTCATATCATCTTGATGTTCACCTTGTGCACTGACAACGGTCTTAATGTTAGATAAACTCATGGGCTTCTCTGAATAATGATGGCCAGTAGTGTAACACCCTCGACATGAATGTCACAATTGGTCTTCAAGCCTAAAATAACCATAAATTTTCTCAAACCGAGTTTATCCCAAACAAGGTATTTCCAAAATATTTAGATCCAAAAGTTGAAAACATATATAAACAATTTAAATTGTTACAAAGGAACTCCACTTTAATTTAAAATGTTTAAACAATTGACGTGATTAATACAATTTCAAAAGTAAAAATATGCCTTCTGATGGGTGAATTCCTTCGACTGGGAGTTCTTCCTATATAGAACTGCTAGTCTTCACCCTGGAGCTGTAAGTCCTTCCTATATAGAACTTTCAGCTTCTGAAGCCTCGGAGCGGCGGATTATTCCTATATAGAACCTCTCTCTGTAGGTGCTTGGAAACATATGCCTTTTGTATGTAGAACCACTGTCTTCACATTTGGGATTCTCACCACGATGGCCACCGTGGTCTCTTTGAATCCACAGATACCTGTCTAAGATAAAACAAAATGCTATGAAAAATGAATTGACATGCTCCTAATCCTAGTGATGTCTGACTATTCATGATTCATGAGTGTCAATATCTTGGTGGGCTTGTTTTGGTCCTTATTCGATCTCGTTGTTTACTTTCTCCTTTTTCACGGGCGTCGATACCCCACTTCACTGTCAGGTTCAACCATTCCAACCTTTCTTTTTTCCATTTACGACTTGGAATTCTAAAGTGCCCTTTCGGGTTTTCGCTTTAGAGAGTTTTTTTGTTCTCTTTTTTTTTCTTTTTTCTTTTTTTTCTTTTTTTTAAGGACCAAACATTTTTTATAAAATAATGCTTGGAGAATGGTAAACAAAACTCGACGTGTATTGCCAAACATTTTTAAAAACTAATGTTTGGGGGAAATGGTAAACATCAAAACTTTGGGAGAAAATGTCAAACCTTTTAAAACATGTTTGCCCCCGAAATATCAAACACCATAGCGCATCTGCTTCAAGTTGCCAGAGATCAACTATAATGAAGCGTCTATTTAGAAGATCTTGACCATTGTGGAGATATATGCCAATGTATAGTTTCTTCTGGTCTAATAGGCTTTCTAGTTTCTACCCCGTTTAAGGTGGCTCTCTTAATCTCACCATGCCCCATCCTTCCCTCATTTGGGTGTCGATCAAGCACTTCGAAGTTTGACGTTCCTTGAAGAAAAGTTAACCCTTATAGGCGGAATGAAATCTGAAGACATTCTCATTCAACTTGGATATCTATGGATGACCAAAATGGTCTTTAGGGCTTGTAATGTAGGCCTTTGGTTTATGGTTAAGTGAAACAGTATTTCTGTACTTGTGTAACTTGGATATGCCCATTATTCCTTCTCTTCTTTTGGATCACTCTAGACTGTCCGTTTTCGGGTTTTCACCCTAGAGTTCATTTCCTTTCTTTTTATTGTATGTTGCCTTGCATTCTGGCTATATACTGATGTTCGTTTTCTGTTCAAGAATGTTTGATCCTCCAAAACTCCTCGGAACTGAGATTTCTTGAAGGACTACGAATACATTTCTGGGAATTCTTGTGATTGGCACGCCCAGATGAAATGTTATTCTTGCTTTCTTTTTTCTCTCTTTTTTCTTTTTCACTTTTTCTCTTGGATCGCTCTAGACTGCCCATTTTTGGGTTTTCACCCTAGAGGTCACTTCCTTCAGTGTATTTTGGTTGGATATTGATGCCAGCAGGCTCAGGTAGACTACTCTTTTTCTTCATTTTTAGGATCACTCTAGACTGCCCATTTTTGGGTTTTCACCCTAGAGGTCATTTCCTTTTTCAAAATTCGCAATCTTTGGGCCGACTTGTCTTGACTTGGCTTCAATTCGAGCTTCTATACTAATTTTCAAAACTGATATTTACTTGAAATGTTGATTCCTTGTGTCTCTTGCACATAGTTGAAGTCTCGTTCTTGTATTGTTTGATCTGTGTGTGAAGCATAGACTGTATTCTTCATTTCCCTCTTTTTTTTCTTTTTTAGACTGTTCATTCTGGGTTTTTAGCATTGAATCTCTTTCTTCTTATTCGAGTCTATGAATGTATCCTCGAATCAACACGGATCTATACCGGGTATTGATGCGATCTTCCGCTCGGAGTTAATTGCCTCTCTCCAGCTCTTCTGATATTTACTCGATCTGGATTGCTTCAGCCTTCTGATTACCATTTATCTTCTTTTTTGGCTTTTCGTTTGGACATATCCATGTTTTCAACCACTTTCTTCTGATGATTTTCTGATCTTCGTATCCAATCTGTATGGTCTCATATGTGTCTTCTGGTAAAGTAAAAGAACAAAATTTGTTTTCATATTCACAAATGTCCTGAGAATGCCTTCAGGGGGTAGAGGTTTAGGGTCAACTTTCATTTCAAGGATCTTAAACGACAAGTGCCTGAGAAGATAAATTCTTAAAATGGGAATTGCCCATTGTCTAAACACTCGCTTTTGTTCCTGTGTTGGCCTAAGTAAACTAGCAGATACTCACATTTATAGTATCACCACAACATTCAATCTCTCCTAAATATATGCAACTTAGAGTTGATCTTTGGGTTTGAAGCAAATGTACTGTTGCATTCAAAATTCGAGGACCTGGTATAGAAATGATATATACATACGTCCATTAAAAAATGCATGTATATGCATATGGGAAAACTACCCCATAAAAATAAAATGTTTAAAGAATCAAGAATGTAAAAATGTTTTTCTAAATGGAAATGTGATTTTTAATTCTAATAAACAATGGTTTTTTTGTTGAGAATTTCTTTGTGAAATGATGAGAAAACCGTAGGGACCTTTGGATTATCTCCAGGGTACTAACTCATTCTGCCCCTTCCAAGGTAGTGTAGGCTTGCCTCTTCTCTTGTTTTTCCACCACTGGATCAATTCTCTCGTCATGACTCCCTCATCGACCAGCTTCTTGATTTTTTCAACGAAAATTTCTTAGTGTCATGCCTCATCGCCTCAATGTTTTGAAAGTGGTACCCATTCATCTCTTTGTTTCCTTCTGCTCTTAGGCAGGTATGGTCTTTAAACTTAGGTCCCGGAGTGCACGTTCAATTCTCTATCCAACTGTCATGAAGTCCCCAAAGCTGGTATTCATTTTCCCGAGCACCTTATCAAAGAAGAAATAAGAAAGATGGCATGGAATTCACTTTCCTCTTCATCTATGGGAGGCTGCACTTGGGTCGCTAAACACATACACCTCAAAGCACATTCCTTGAAGCTTTCATCAGGTTTCATCTTCGTACCCTGGAGATACTGACGACTTGGTGCTGGGTCCAAAGCATATCATATCAAGGTAGGTCTTGCTAGATTGTCGGGTAAGTAGTGGATCGGTAATTTTTCAATGTAGCCCCCCATCTTTTTTGCAAAATATGGTCACACGAATCTTGGGGCATCTTTTCCTTTATTATGTGCAAATCTGGAAATCTTTGGAATCCGGAGGAATGACCAAATCGGGGCTCAAACAGAGTTTTCTTGTATTAAAGGCATCAAACTTCTTTTTCTCTCTTTTTCTCTCCAGTCCATCTTTTAACTGCTCGAATCTTGATTTTTGAGTGTGTTCAATTCTTTTATTCACGATAAAACTCTAATTGTTCTTTGGATTACCCCCCAAAAATTTTATGCAAGGTAGTGATAGTGTTATGTAAAATATGTCATGATTGTACAATGTAAAGCAATGCAATGCATGAATGCAAGTGCGGTGTTGATTCTCGAACAGTCCTTAAAAGACTTTCAATCAATAGAAAAATGTCTGGTTCCAAGAAACTAATAATGAATTACAGGTGACAGTTAGCTTCCTTCTAGAGATCTTGACTTCGGGAAGCAAAACCTGTGCTCCACGTCTCGACGTCGTCTTCAGAATGATGGATGACTTCGTCTTCTCTTCTTATTCTATTCTATGGACTCGTGACGTCATGATCTTTATTTTTGTGGCTTCTAAAAATGACATCAACAAGTGCAGGCATAATGCAGATAAGATCTTTTCTGGGTGCAAACGAATAATACGTCTAAACAGGGATGGATTCTATCGGTCCTAAGGGAGTACTTTAAAAAAAAATTAGGGTTTAAATTAAAATTCTCAAAGATCATTTGGTTTAAAAATTTCCCCATTTTTATTATCAAAAATTTTAACTTACTTAAAAATGAAACTTTTAGGTTTCTTTTTGTTATTATTATTATTCTGAAAGTTTTATGAGAGAAGAAGTTTCAATGCAAAATAATAATATTTTCAATTTTTTTTAATGAGTTAAATTAAAATCTGAGAATTTTAAAATGGTCAAATGTGAAGATTTAAAATTGGGGTTATGCGGCCCTGACTGAATCTTCTGCGTCGCACGTGCCTTATTGTCGTACCGTCTTCTTTAGCGATTGGTCTTTGCTCGGCCTAACTTGATACTATAATATTATCGTTCCCGGCAAATCAGACTTTTTCTATTTTGAAAGCCTTTTAATGAATTGTTCTTGAATCAACACCATGTCATGATATGCAACATGAATGCAAATAAAGGTGTTGATTCCGCTGGTAATCACCCTTTCGAACGACTTTCATGGGAATTAAAGGGTCCAGATTACAAAAAAGATCCATATTGTAAAAGGAGTCCCTATTACAAAAAGAGTCTATTACAAAGTCTTAATTATAAAATAAAGTTCTACACATAATCCCTAGCTCTAACTCCTAGCTCCTCGACAGCTCTGAGCAACTTGATAAACCTTGGTGCTTCTTCCATGTCCGGGGTTACGAAAGGTCGGAGAGTCGCGGCTTCGGTAGCTAAGTCATTCACACACCTTGTAGCTCGTTGTATGTCCATCATCAGGGTCTCGTGTGTATACTTTGGCACTACACGCTTGTTCGGCAAATCGTTACCTCAGATCTGTTGATGCCGCTCGACTGGATCGATGTCGTCCTTCCTAAGACACCTTTTTTCCATGATGAAAGATTTTCTAATCGGGCAAACCACTTGAATCAACGCCTCTATGTAATGTGGATGCAATGATAATGCAACAAAAATATGTGTAAAATAAAAATAAAACACAAAAAAATGAGTTAGTACCGGATAAAAATAATAAATACATAAATAAAAGGACAAATTAAATAAGGTAAATAAACAAAACGACCCTATTTATCTAGTCTAAAACACCTAAGGTTATCCACATGGCTCTAACAGGGTGGGTTTCTATGTTCTCTACATGCAGTGTTTGTGCTAGGAGGTACTCGAATTGTCCTTGTTGTCCCCTACTAAGGGTAGCAAGGCCCCCGATCATCACCCATTATAGGCTCCTTTCAACCGGGTTCAATTCAGGGGGACCCATTCGCTTATGCCCGTACGAAGGAACAATATCCTTACGAAAGCATAAGGTACTCGAGCCCCGAAGGTACTTGCTAGGCCCATACGGGAGAACGATATCTCCACAAAAGCATTAGCGTTTTCCCCCCACTTAAAAACGGGTTTATATGCCATATTTTAAATGCGTTAAAATAAACGCGCAATTATAACCGAATGTTAATTTAATAGTCACTTTAACCCAGAATTTCTAATGTTAATAAAGCGGTAATTATTTTAAAAGCTTGACTCTCATTTGTTTTCGAAAAACAAAAAATTATCCCCAGCAGAGTCGCCATCTGTAGCGATGTCCCTTCTCGCTAAAAAAGTTTTCGAGGTGTTTGTGATTTTTCGGATATAAAACGTTTATTCTGTGGGGGGTTTTAAAATATGGTATGTTATTAAAAATTGGAGTCTCTACCGGCCACTTAGGTAGGTCGGACACCATAAAACCAGAGATTCAAAAAATTATTAGGTTCGGGAGTCGGTTACGGATGGGGAAGGATTAGCACCCCCACACTGCCCAAAATTGGTACTTTAATAATTACCGCTTTATTAATATTAGATTTTCCGGATTAAAGTGACGATTAGTTTAAAATTCAGTCATAATTGCGAATAAATTTTAAGGACCCCGTTATCCGAGAGTAAACGCCCAACCACTATCACTACGCCTGATACTGGCCCCGTTTACGCTCAGATAAAAGGGCACCGCATTGACAATTTATAAATTCCATTATGCAAACTTAGTGACCAAAATATAAAACATGACAAATAATTTAAATACAATACAAATAAATATTAACATAATAAAATACTAATCTAATAAAATATTAATCTAAAACATACATACATAAATATTAATCTAACTCATAAATAAAAACATATCTAACATAAATAAAATACTAACATTCATAAATATTAATTTAAAACACAAATAAATATTATTCTAACACATAAATAAAAACGAATCTAATATAAATAAAATATTAATATAAAACACAAATTTAAAACATATTAAATACTAATCTAAAACATAAACATACAAACTAAAAAATAAGATTACAATTTTAAAATAACTAATACTTCATTAAATTATAAAAATTACAACACTAATAAAAAAGGGAAGAAAATATACCTAACTAGGAGCTCGAATAAGGAACCCTGACTGAACCCCAGCGAGATCTACCGCGACCCCTCCAAAAATATTAACTAGATCGGACCTAAAATAGGACCCCGATCGAATGTTGGATCGAACCAACTAGGGTCGAGGGCACTGCCCCCAACCCCGGCCAGCCTTGCGGCCGACCTAGCCCCCATGAATTGGGTGGCAATTCAATTGCCACTTTCATGGCAAAATTGGGCGTGTGTTTGGAGTGTAAATTGGCTGCCTATTTATAGGCCAAAGGGGATGGGTTAAGGGTGACATGGAGCACCCTGCTCCACGCAATTTTCTTCCTTTTTTTAAATATATTTTTTATATATATTTTTTGATTTTTTATTAATCTTATATTATTATTAAAATAATACTAATAACACTAAAATCCGATCAAAAATGAGTGATTACAGTAAGCCACCATGCTACCAACTTTGCAGACATATTAATGGTCGGAGAGCGCATTGAAGATGCAGTTAAGAAGGGAAAGATAATAGATCTCTACAGCAGAGTTCCTCAAAAGGAAGACGACAGCACCGTTCCTCAAAAGGAAAAAGGTTCTCATGTTCATATGGTGAGTGTTCGTCCAATCAGTCAGGCCTAGGGTCGTCCGCGTAATCAGTCTTCACGATTCGTGAAACCTGCAAAGGTACTTCATCCTGTTCCTATGACGTACACTGAGTTGCTTCCGATGCTTATCTAAAAGAAGCTGCTAACCCTTGTCCAGTCCAAGCCAAAAGATCCTCCATATCCAGTGGGGTACGATGTCAATGCTGTATATGATTACTATTTGGGGACTACGGGCCACACAACGGAAAATTGTGGAGCTCTGAAAAATAAGGTCCAAAGTCTGGTCATCTGAAGTTTTAAGGACAGTGACAGATATGAATTTTTGAGGGGGCGCTGACTTCCCGGTTAGGTGTTTAACTACATTTCATGTTTTCTCTCTTTCTTCTCAAAAGTAATGCGAAGTCAGCTTTACTATTTTAGACCCGAAAAGTAGCAAAGGCATTTTGTAGGGGGCGTACATCTGGTGAAATGATATTTCTATTCGCATATCTTTTTTGTGCACATCTAGCAAACGATTTTCATTATTTGATTCATTTCACTCATCGATAAGGGTTAGTTTTTGTTTTCGTGTGCATACTCATATTTTTACACAGAAAATACATGTATACGGCTATTGTGTCTTTGTATATCAATTGCATGAGGGACATTATTTTAACTTAGGTGATTGGTTTTGAGCAACCTCCATCTACTGAAAATCAAAGGCTGCGGAGAAGACGAATTTGTAATTACCTTCCGAGTTTTTTTTTGGTTAATTGTTAATGACCTCACTTAAGCATAATTTACTGTACGTGGAATAAAAAAACAATAAGAAAATCCTAAGAAAAAGCACTCCAATGTTCGAAGCCTGGTAATAGGCATATTCAAAACCTGGTAATAGGTTTGTTCGGATAAGAGTGTGGCAACTTTGGGGCACTCCTCTAAAGTGATAAGATGGCAATGCACCATCTAACAAAGACAAAAGAGAGCAAAAAATAAAAAGAAAAGAAAATAAGAAGAAAAAAGAGAGAAGAAAATCGCTTCATGAGTGATGGTAATATTTTTGTCTCATGACAATGCTGAGTAACTCGGGGTATTGTTGTTTGCTCCATCATTATTCTCCAGCTAAAAGAATGTGATGAGTTGAATTCCCCAAGCAAAAAGAAAATAAGCCAAAAAATGATGATGATCTGATAGGGTCCAACCCAGTCAAAAAAGGAAAAGAGAGAGAGAGATACCAAAATAACTCGGAATGTATTTTACATTTTCAGATAATAATTCAGCTTTTGCGGTCCCCTATATGCAGGATACGCTTGGGGGCAATCGCCGGTAGTTGTCTCAATGTCATTTTTGCACTTGATACTCAGGGTATACGATTTGACGTATTACTAGGGCTGTCAAGATTTTCTGATCAAGCGTTAGCAAAAAACACAAAAAAAAGTGTTTGTATTGTTCCAAAATTTTGCCGTTCATTTTAAAATTCAAAGAATACATGAGCAATTGGCCTCTTTACTTAAAAAAAAGATTTAAAGCCTAAAGACATAGATTCAGATCCCCATTAGAGTACTTCATTTAAGTTCAAAGATAGAGATTGAACTCAAAGATGGGTTTGGGGGAGTTGGGGGCATTTTAACTCGCCCCGATGTTGAGACAGAGAGAGACTGCATGAGGGGTCAAAGAAAAGAGAGAGTTCGAGTCCAAGATTAGTGGGGCACCATTCTCCGTGAAACAACGAAGATAGTTGTAAGAATCCAGGGCAGAATAGACCTGAGATGTTGGAGGGTTTGAAAGATTTGGATTAATGAAGAAGACAAAATACTTTCTTGACTAAAGAGATGATGTTAACCGAGGTCGCTTGACCTGAAAGGGTAAACAAGGAATGAGCAACAAAGTTTTTGGGGGCGAAAGCTGCTGGAGCATCAGAATGATTAATGATTGTAGTCACATGACGAAGCCTACCTAACCAGCAAGTGGTGACTTGAGTATTAAGATGTCTATGAAGACTGTGACAGGGTTTCATACATCATTGCATTATTATAAGTCTACGTGAATAGGTTGCACCTTTGCATCCCCAACAGTCATGAGAATAGCATTTTACATGAACATGTGCATCTTTACATCATAAGGTATGCTCATGCATCATTCTTAGTATTCATATAGGAAGAAAGGCAGATAGTTTCCAAGAAGATGACTCCAACAAATACTTCATGCACCTCTGCACCGATCCAGAAGACGCGCTTGTGTGTCATTTTCCCTAAAAAAACAAAAAAAATACAAACAAACAAACAAAACAAACAAAAACAAAAAAGAGAGAAAAGAAAGAATAGAAGAGAGAAACAGAAAAAGAAAGAAATAGACAAAATAAAAGAAAGAAGAAAGAAAAAAGAGAAAAAAGAAAGGAGATCGGTTAACCAGAGAAAATGTCATCATTTTTAAGCCGTCAGTCTAACGAATTTCTAGACGGATTGAACCAAGGTATCACTTAAGGTTTTTCTTAAAAACCAAATTTTTTAATGACGTCCTTAAAATCAACTTCTTTAGTTGGATCCTTTCATAAGGATAATTTCCTTAAAACCAACTTCTTTAGTTCGATCCTTTCATGAGGATATTTTTCTTAAAACCAACTTCTTTAGTTGGATCCTTGCATAAAGATGTTTTTCTTAAAACCAACTTCTTTAGTAGGATCCTTTCATAAGGATAATTTCCTTAAAACCAATTTCTTTAGTTGGATCCTTTCATAAGGTTACTTTTCTTAAAACCAACTTATTTAGTTGGATCCTTTCGTAAGGATACTTTTCTTAAAACCAATTTTTTTAGTTGGATCCTTTCATAAGGATATTTTTCTTAAAACCAACTTCTTTAGTTGGATCATTGCATAAGGATGCTTTTCTTAAAATCAACTTCTTTAGTTGGATCATCGCATAATGATGTTTTTCTTAAAACTGACTTCTTTAGTCAGATCCTTACATAAGGATGTTTACCCCAAAAAGAAGCAGAAAAACCAACACAACAAAAATAAAAAAGAAAAAGAGAGAAAGAGAAAACTAAAGGACAAAAAGAACATAGAAAGAAGAAAAAGGGACATAAAAAGAACAAAGAAAGAAGGAAAAAGGGAAGAAAAAGGAAAAAAGAAGAAAAAGAAAAAGAGAAAAGAAAAATCAAAGACAAAGGTTATATAAAAGAGAAACCTGAGTTTTTGAGCCCCGGTGAAAGGCTCCATATAGGAAGAGCCCGAACTCCATAATCTCAAAGAAGAACCAAAGGTGAAGAAGTTCTATATAGGGAGAACTTATGAGCCTGAAGATTCGGCCGAGGTAAAGCGGAGAGTTCTAGAAGAACACGTGATTCTGAAGTCGTGACTAGGGAAGTCGGATAAAAATGAGTGCTTTTGGTCTTTGTTTTGTTCTCGTTCCACAAGAACAAGCAAAAAGGGGCAACTGTAATAACTCATTTTTATCCGGCTTATAAGTATTGTGTTAGTTTAATAATTATTGTATGTATGCATATTATATGTGATTAAAGTGTGTGTGAAATATGTGTGATGCGTGTAAGTGCATGCATATTATACATATTATGTATGTGTTAATATTTATTATAGTATATTTGTGTCATACGTGTTTATGTTTTATGTATACATTGTTTGTATGTGTACATTACATGTATGATTATATGCATGTATGTTAGTATGTTACATTAATTAATGTTTGCATGTGTATTCGTACGTTACACGTATGTGAGTGTGCACGTGTATGTATATATGTACTATCGTATTATTAATATTAATATTAATATTATTGGACTAATGTAAAATAAACATAAAACCCAAATATTTTATAACAATCCAGTCCAATATGTATTACAGACCCAAAATATGTTACAAGGCCTGATCGGCCCAAACCAAAAACCCTAAAATCATATCTAACACCCTTTTCATCTGTTGCACCCGTCATCATCCAAGTCATTGGATTAGAAATTATCCAATGGCCCAGATCAGAAGGAGCCAATACAGCTAGCGCGCGTGTGATGTACCCGAGGGGACTCTGCACTTCTCACACGCACTTGCGTTGCACGCGCGAGATTGGTCACCTTCGATGAGCCACGCGTCATGATCTGAAGCAGTCTCTCAGCTTCAAGATTGAATCTCGGCAGTTCAAACTTCAAGAAATCTCGACTGTTGGATTAGATATGATCCAATGGCCAGGAACAAGTCTGACCGGATGACAACGCCACCATACTCTCTCCACGCCGGCACCACTCTGCGGTACCACCAGCTCAACCATCGCACTCAGAGAACGCGCAAAACACCAAAACAATTGATTGTCGGTACCGAAATCAAATCAAATGTATTTTTCATGTCTTATTTTCTACCAAAACTGAGATCAGAACACTGATATATGTAACCCAACAAAAGTGTAATATCATGAGTTTTTCCAAAAAAATACAAAAAATACAAAAAAAAACACAAGTCCAGTGGTATTTTTCTTTCTTCTTCTATTGCATGCATATCTTTCGAAGGCATTAAAAATATCAAACAAAAAAAATGTTAAAGAGGTCAATTCTTACCCTTGTCGATTAAGGTTTTTCGTCGCCGGTAATAAGCTGTAAGGCTCTTAAGCCAAACACGGTGAACCGGTGAAGGGGATGGGTTACTTGGTCTTAGTTTATAAAATGTTTTAAAAAAGGGGTAGTAGGAGTTTCGGTTTTGTTTTTTAGATCTCAAAAAATACGTCTCTTTATCCTAAAATCTAAGGCTAGACGTGGGTTTAGGGTGAGAAGGGGAGCGTTTTATGTCATAGTTTGAGGGCTGTCGGCGCCATCGAGCGACGGTCCGCGGTGGTCTGAGATAGGTTCTGGAAACGAGTTGAGAGAGAGGATGGTTATAATCAAAGGTTTAAAAAAATGAGGAAAAGGGGTGAGTTTAATCTGATAGGTGTGTTTTATAGGGTCATTAATCTTTAAAATGGTCTAATTGTATCATAAACCATCCCACGTTTTGGGATTTTTCAAAACGAGTCAGCCCCTTGGTATAATCACAACCTTAGTCATCCTTGGTTCACCAAAAATTTCAATTCAACCCCTGAATTAACCCAAATCAGTTTCAAAATGGTAAAATTACTCCCCCAACCATTTCACTTTTCTGAATTTTACACTTCAAGCTTGCCCCTTGGGTTTATTACAACTCTAATCCTTATAAGTTTATTTCAGGCCGTAATTAAGTCCCTAAAATCTATTTTTTTAATTTAAATTCAGTTTTCTGATTCTGTTTTTTTCTCATTTCAGTCCCTTTGTCTAAATTAATGTTATGTTTTGCTCTTGGTATGTATATTGCCATGTTACATTTTAGATCTTTTTATATATATGTTTGTATCGTTACATGTCTATTTTATGTTTTTATCATGTGTATTTATTCGTGACACCATGTTTTCTTGTGTTTTAATTTATTTTGTTCGGGTCATATATACGTCCATGTTATGTGTTATATCTTGTTTTTTTTGTACATCTCGTTTATATGGTTCTTCTTTTTTATTTTGTTAGGCACGTTACATGCATTTATTTACGTTCTCATAACATGTATATTATCATGCTAATGCATCATCTACCTTGTTTGTTCATGCTGCATACACGTATTTTAGTGATCAAGTTAATTTAAGCATTTACGATGTATATATGATTTCTAGAATAATTTGTTTTTGTTTTCAAGTTTTATGTTAAGAATGGATGATTTTTTTTGGTACATATTAATGCCATGTTTTTTAATTTAAGCATGTATATTATGTCGTGTGTTAAATGTTAAGTCTTTATATATGCTAGCTTGTTGCCTCGATACATTAGTTTAACATCATATATTATCTACGTCATGCATACTTTTTTTATTTATTTATTTTAAAACATGTGATGCACATAATTAATTCATTTTGAAGTATGTTTCTTTCTTTTCCATAGGTTCATGCTTAGTTTGTTTTCTTTTATTATGATATACTAGGTTTTCTTGGTTGATGTAGTTTGTTACCATTTGTTTAATATCATGAAATTCATGTTTTTATCTTTTAGTGTCATGTTAATGTAAATGGTATGTTTTATCTTTGCTTTTTAAGGTTGCATAATGGAATATAAGTTGTCAATGCGGTGCCCTTTTATCCGAGCGTAAACGGGGCCAGTATCAGGCGTAGTGATAGTGGTTGGGCGTTTACTCTCGGATAACGGGGCATTTAAAATCTACTCACACTTATAACTGAATCTTAACTTAATCATCACTTTAACCTGGAAAGTCTAAATTAATAAAGTGGTAATTATTAAAGTACCAATTTTGGGCGGTGTGGGGGTGCTAATCCTTCCCCATCCGTAACCGACTCCCGAACCCAAAGTTTTCAAAATCTCTGGATTTTATGGTGTCCGGCCTACCTAAGTGGCCTGTGGCGACTCCAATTTCTTAAATAAAATATGGTATTTTTAAAACACCATGGAATAAAATTTTTTATCCAAAAGACAACAAACACTTCGAAAACTAGATTTTTTTAGCGGAAACGGATATCGCTACAAGTGCTATGGCAAAATTTTAGTCCTTAAAAAATTAAGGCTTTTTTGAGATTTTAAGAACTTTTCCTTTAGGATAAGACCCTTTGAATGTATGTGTGCGATTACATCCACCCTATGCTTAACAATGTTAGGAAATTTCTAGCTAAGTTCTCTAATATGCCCTAGTTTTTCTTAATCAACTTAAGCACAAGTTACTCCCATATCTAGCTTCCTTTTTTTAGGGTTTGAGGGATGTGAGCTCATTACACCTACCGTCCTTAACTCTAGATGAGTATGGAGCAAACATTTCACCCCCGAGCTGGTAGGTAGAGTAATCCCGTGACAACTTTCATTCATTCATATGATGATGCAACCATTTATTTAAACATGGTAACCAGGAAATAACACATAGAGGAGTGTCGCTCTTCAGCTATGCTTAAGCATTTATTTATAACACAAACAAAAAGGGAGCTAATTAAGCCTTTATGCTTTCATTTAACTTTCAGGCTCATTTGATACATTTATGCTAAGGCATACAAGAGTTGTTTCACCAAAATCATCTAATACTCTTAAGCATAAAGAGCGTGCAATCATGTAATAATTACATCACAAAGCATCAGGTCCTATAGGCGGTTCTACCAATCCCAATAGTCATAAACATTCAATCCATTCACAACCATAAAATTTAAGTACTCATCATCAGACATCATCAACTTATTCATAAAACTTTCATTATACTAACTAAATGCCATAGCAAAAATCTGTTCATCACTAAATGCAAATGTGAATGCTTAACTATGAACACCAACACCCCTCAATCTTGAAGGCTGCAGTGTCCTCAATGCATGAAGATAACATTAACTAAACTAAAATGCAACTGCAAATGCGAGGCACCTCTTGATAACACTATTTTGGTGTTGTTGGTTTGGTGCCTTTGTGCTTGATTCTCTTCTTTTTTCGGAGTGCTGCGATGGGTTCCTCGGCCTCATCTTATTGGACTGGTTGTTCATTAGGATCCTCCTGGGTTGGCTGGTCATCATTAGCATCATTCTCTTCAGTTGGGGTATTCCATACATGACTCGTCGTGCGCTTGAGATGAGTCCTTGTCTTTGTTGTAGCATATGGAGTCGAGGTAAGTGTAGGTGCAGAAGTATCATCAGCCATCTCCTCGTCATCACTGTCAATTGTGATCAGGTTTTCCACATGAGGTTCTGGTAGTGGTGGGCGCGCATACGAGCTTTTCCTTTCTTTTTCCTTGTCGTCCGAGGGCTTTCTATGGTGGCAGCAGTGGTTGTGTCTTGTTGTGCAAGTGTTGAATGTCGGGAAAGGGTTCTTCTCGAAATAGGTGGTGTTTGTTGGGTTGTGGCTAGTTTCAGAGTAGGCACATCCTTCTTTGGTACAAGTAGGGCTTCTAAGAAGGGCGTGAAATCAATGTCCATATGCAGTAACATCTCTTTAAAGTAGGAGTTCATGGAAGCATCCCTTTCCTTGATATAATTTAAATAAGTTGTCAAGTCGTCACGTATCTCCTCCATCTCTTCTTGGATGCGCTTGGTGGAGGCAACAAGGGACATGATTCTCACCGCAACAATAGTTCTAGCTCCTCCATCCATAGTCTCTGCTAGAGCATCCTTATCGAATCCCCTCACTCCATGGATTTGGTCTAGGGTTAACCCACTCTTACACTTCTCTATTTCATCCTTTACAGGGTCTTCAAGTACTTGCTTCTTGCGGGACAAGGTCGTGATCAGGTTGGGGAAGATCAAAGGGCTTGATTTTTGATTCAGGCTTGAATACACATCATTGACGATTAACTTTCTCACATCACTTGGTCGTGCATTGAGAATGGAGTGCAGAAGAAGTAGCTGGATATATGTACCGTAGAGGTATCAGTCGTGGGTATTAGGCAGGTTTTCAAGTAGTGATTCCATACCTTGGCTTCGGGCTTAAGGAATCCATGCTCTACAGCCTTGCTTGTCTGGTCTAACTCCGTTCCATTAAATCATAAGTCCTCAAGGACTTTTTTGTTTGTCTGAGCATTGGCAATTTATGCAAAGGTAGTTTGTTGGTCCATCACATTCTTCAGCCCATAGAACTTGTTGATTCTCGTGACTGTGAATTTAATCTGATCCCCTCATACATAGATGACAGACTAAGTAGGACTCGTAAGGTGGGCATAAAATTCCCTCACCGAGGGCAAAAAAATATCACATGGGTGTTTGACAAAAGTTTCCAGTTGTGTTTGGCGATGACATCTATAACTTCATTGTCGAAATCTCCCTCCCCTTTCGAAGGGAATTTTAGACCTTGATCTGAAAAGACTTTGCGCTCTTTGATCAGATGGAAGCGCTCATTGGCTCCATCATCGAAGAATTTTTTTATGTCAATGGTGGGTAGAGCTTGTAAACTATTGGATGCACCGAGAACATTCTTGTAGTGGGCCATGCCTGTGAGGGGAGGTAGAGATTGTTGGAGAATTTTGGGTTTTGGGAATAAGGGTTTGGTTTGATGGATTTTTGTTTCGTTAGGGAAGATGAAGATGACAAGTTGAAAGAGGATAAAGGAGTAAAAAGAAGGACTTATGAGTGGAAGGAGTTTAAGGGAAAGGTAACTGTCATAAGTAATTGGAGAGAGAGGGTTTATGCAGCAGCTATAAGGTGTGGGAAGAGGAAAGATGTGACATGGTTTTAATGAAAAGTAAAAAGGAGGAGAGAGGGTGTGGAATGGTAATGATGAGCTAGGGTTTTTGATTTGAAAAAGGAATAAAACTCCCTCCCTTTTTGCCTTTTTAAGCCTCCCCCCAAACCTAGGAAAAGTTTGGATTTTTAACATCCCTTAGTAGAAAAGAGACAAATTCTAACCCTAATTAGAAAGCTGCACTTTTCTTAAAGTAAACCATAGAGTGCCAACTGTAACCATGGGGGAAAACTGACAAATTATGATGAAGACAAAATAAAGGTATAAAAGAAATCAACTAAGTGACAAATAAAAGAAAACACATTTATTTATTAACACGTGAAACAGGAAAATGCTATAGCAAAATAGAAGGGGCAAGGGGTTCAAACTCTAATGGATCTTTTAGAAGCATGGAAGACTTGTCCTGAACGATTGGGGATCCATTGTAGACCTTCAATCTCTGACCATTAACCTTGAAGAAAGTGTCATCGTCAAGTTTCTTAATGCCCATAGCACCATGAGGTTAGACTTTCTGCATAATAAACGGGCCTAACCATCGTGATTTCAGCTTCCCAGGGAAGATCTTAAGTCAAGAGTTGTAGAGAAGAACCTGTTGGCCTTCAAAAAATGTTGTGGCACAAGATATTTATCATGCCACTTCTTGATCTTCTCTTTATATAGGCGTGCGCTCTTATAAGCTTGGGCTCTGAACTCCTCCATCTCGTTCAGCTCTAATAGACTTTTCTCTCCCGCTATCTGGGCATCCATATTAAGCTTTTTGATTTCCCAACAAGCTTTGTGTTCGAGCTCAACGGGAAGGTCGCATGCCTTGCCATAGATAAGCTTGACGGGAGACATTCCCAAGGGTATCTTGAAAGTTGTTCGATAAGCCCATAAGGCTTCATCAAGTCTTGGAGACCAATCCTTCCTTTTTGGGATTAAACATTTTTTCCAATATCTGCTTGATTTGTCGATTCGAAATTTCTGCTTGGCCATTGGTCTGAGGGTGGTATGTCGCAGCAATTTTGTGACTCACTCCATACCTTTGCAATGCCTTAGCAATAAGCTTGTTGTCAAAGTGGGTTCCTTCATCACTTGTGATGGCTCTTGGGGCTCTAAACCTTGTGAAGATGTTCTTGTGAAGGAAGTTCAAAATAGTCTTAGAGTCATTCTTCGGTGTAGCTATTGCTTCAACCATTTTAACACATAGTCAACAACTAATAAGATCTAGAGATCTCCAAAAGAGGAAGGGAATGATCCCATGAAATCTATTCCCCATACATCAAAGAGTTCTAATTCCAAAATGCATTGGCATTTCATGCCATTGAGATATATTCCCCATCCTTCGGCATCTATCACATGCTTTGCCAAATTCATGTGCGTCCTTGAAGAGTGTGGGCCAATAGAATCTTGATTGTAGGACTTTTGCAGCAGTCCTAGCTCCTCCAAAATGGCCTCTACATGAAGATGAATGCCAATGGAATAGAATCTATTTTTTCTCCTCTTCGGGGACACCTCTTCAAATTATTTGGTTGACACATTGCTTGAACAAATAGGGCTCATTCCAAAAGTAGAATCGCACATCATGCTTGAACTTTTTCTTCCCTGGCTATTCAAATCAGTAGGAAAAATATCACTAACGAGAAAATTAACAATATCAGCAGACCACGGGATTGCTGTAGCATATAATATTTTCTCATCAGGAAATTCCTCTGTAATTTCTAGTTCATTATTACTTTCAATCTTGTTCTCTATCGTAGACAGATGGTCAGCAACCTAATTCTCACAAGCTTTTCTATCTTTAATTTCCAAGTTGAACTCTTGCAAAATAAGTATCCACATAATAAGTATAGGTTTAGCATCCTTTTTAGTCACTAAGTACTTAATAGCAGAATGATCGGTATGTACAATGACCTTAGTGCGGCTAGCATAATAAATAACATGGAAAAGTTTAACTCGGCGTTGTCCAAGTGTTGCCCCTACTACATAGTCACTAGCATCACACATCAATGAATGGTGAGGTCCAATCTGGGGGAACAACTATAGGTGCTGAGATAAGCTTCTCCTTGATTTCCTTAAACGCGTTGTAGCATTCCTCATCAAATATGAAGGACTGGTTTTGTTGTAGCAAGTGAGGGTTTAGGAGGAATAAATTCAGCAAAATCCAAAGGTTCAAAATGCGTACCTGGTCTAGCAATGAGCAAGCTAGACTGTTGCACCTCCATTGGGAACTACTCAAACTTCTTGTTGTCATCCTCATTGAGCTTCACATAGTCTTCAATTTGCATGAAATTGCTGCAACATAATTATGCAGCTTCCTCTTCTGCCATAGCATCCATGTATTGACACTCCTCATGTTCATCCACATATTTGAGGGTGTTGAAGACATTTATAGTCACCCTGTGATTAGCCACTCTCATGGTGAACTCACCCTTTTCACAGTCGATAAAGATTCGACCAGTTGCTAGGAAAGTCGCCCCAAAATAATGGGTGCTTTGTCATCAACTTCACAATTAAGAATAATGAAGTCAGCTGGGAAGACAAATTTGCCCACCTTGACCACAACATCTTCTATCTTTCCATCTTGTCGAACATGAGATCGGTTTACTAGTTGTAAAATTACTATGGTTGGTCGTGCATCTCCCATTCCAAGCTTCATAATGACTGATTTAGGCATTAGATTGACACTATGGAACATGGAATGATGAAGTTGCCCAGATTACTCCTTTTAGGTTGCAAATTGCTCAGTTAGAATAACTCTTTTTTGCTGTAGCAGGAGTCTCATACTTCTCAACATTCCTTTTCTTGGTAACAATATCCTTGAGAAACTTAGCATATGTGGACATTTGATCAATGGCCTCCATAAATGGGACATTAATATATAGCTGGTTAAGAATATCAACAAATTTCTTGAACTGGAGGTCGTCTTTTTGCTTCTCCAATCTTTGAGGGAATGGTGGTGGGGGTCTGACTTCTTCCTCTGTTGGTGGGGGTTTATCTTTTGTTGTAGCAATATTTTGTCCTCCATCTACAGGTTCATTTGCTTAGCCCTCTTTCTCATCCTTCTCAAGAGCTGAATCCTCTTACAAATTTGGTTTCTTAACCACAGATTTAGGGTTGGGGTCTTCTATTTTCTCCCCTCCAAACTTATTATCTTTGTTAAGTTGGGTTCCACTCCTTAAAGTGAGTGCACTACACTGCTCGTTGCCATGAGTTTTAGTGACTTCAGTCCACTAGACAGACTGCCCTAAGGTCGAGCATGCAAAGCTTGAGTGATTTGTCCTACTTGGGTTTCCAAAGCTCTCAAAGATGAGTTGTGACTTTGTAGCAGTGCACCTTGACTCTTAATAGACATTGCCTGGTCTTGAAATAAAGCCTTAGTGGTTGACATAAATTCTTGGAAAGTAGCTTACAATGAATTGTTGTTCAATGAAGAGGTTGAACCCTTGTAGTCATTTTGCCAAGGCATATTTTGCTGGAAACCCGGGGGCTTAGTCTAATTTTGTTGTCAATTTGAGCTGCCAGCATTGTGGTTCCTTGATTTCTCCAAGAAAGATTAGGATGCTGACGATATCCTGGTTTATAAATGTTTGAGTAGGGGTTGTGGTTGTTTCTACTAAAGTTCCCTACATAGTTGGTAGACTCGTGGTTCTCGAGGCACTCGCTTATATGATGGTTCCCATCACAACGAATAGAAGTGGTTGCCACCTTAACTTCCTTCACTTCACTAGGACATTATAGATTCTTTAACATAGTGGTAATTGCTAAAAATTGAGCTGAAACAAATTCATTGTTATCAGGTTCACGTGTCCCATGAGTTCTCCTTCCCATTCCAAGTCTTGAAGTAGGAAATTGGTAGTCATTGTTTGCTATCCTATCAAGGATATCTAATGCTTCTTTGGGTGACTTGTCTAGCAAAGTGTCATTTTCAGAAGCATCCAGCATCATCCTCGTGGGAGCATTGACACCATTGTAGAACATTACAACTTGTGTCCAGTCTTAAAATCCATGATTTGTACACTTGAGAAGCAGTCCCTTATATCTATCCCAACACTCGTACATTGACTTGTCATCAACTTGATTAAAGGAAGCAATGTCATTCCTCAATTGGGTGTTCATCTTGGGTGGATTATACTATAGCAAAAAACTTTTGCACAGATCTGTCCATGATTCTTTAGAACTGACTGGTACACCACTCAACCAAGCTCGTGCTCGATCACGTAATGAATAAGGAAATAACTTGAGCTTCAAGACGTCTTCATGCACACCTTGTTCTCTAAAGGAGTCACATACTTCCAAAAATGCATGAATGTGTTGTCTTGCATCTTCATGAGGTGATCCACCAAACTGCCCAATGGAGTTCAATATGTTAAACATCACTAGCTTAAGTTCAAAATAAGTTGCATGAATCTCAGGAGCTACAATTCCAAGATTGAGATCATCCAAGATAAGATTCAAGTGGTCTATAATAGCTTGAGGTCGAACTATCGCTCTAGTATTTACTATAGCATTAGGTTCATCCAGATTTTAATCTACTTGATTCCCTTGGTTGCTAGCTCTATACATGGTTCTTAAGGCTTCTTGTATACGTCTTATTTGGCGAAACAAGTGCTCAATTTCAAGTACTATAGGTGTTAATGGTTCTTCAGGTCTTCCTCGGGTCATGCAACAACACAACACCTGAAAAAGGATAAACAAAAACAACAAATAAAACTATTCAAAAGAAGAAATAAAACGGTTTTAGAAACTAAACTCAAAATAGTCGATTGCCAATCCCCAGCAACGGCACCAAAAACTTGTTGCATGTTGTGATGTACTTCAAATGGTCCAAACCAACGTGATCGCTATTTTCCAGGATCTACCATCAACCTTGAATTAAAGAGCAAAACTTGTTGCCCAACAGTAAATTATCACTGCAAAATGATCTTGTCATGCCACCATTTTCTCTTGCCCTTGTAAATAAAGACATTTTCATAGGCATTATGTCTAATCTCTTCTAGCTCTGTAAGGTCTAACATCCACTTCTTTCCACCAGCTTCATTATCCATATTCAATTGCTTGACAGCCCATGTTGCGTGTTGTGATGTACTATAAATGATACACAAACGGTGTAAGTATACACATCGACACAAGTAATAAAGTAATGAGTGAGTATCATCTCCACATGGATTAGAGGTAAATTAAGTCAAGCTCAAGCACACAAAACACTAAATGAAAATAAGTGCTATAGCAAGAGGGAACATGTTAAGAAATGTTGTAGCAAACAATTGTAATGAAAACTGGGATGAACTAAAGATACTTTAATGTCCTCTCACGTGCATGAAACTCTCAAATGGGTTAACAGGCTGGGCTTGTCAAGGACTCCTATGCCTAAGCCTCAAGAATGTTTAGCACTAACTAGCTCATAACATGCTTGACAGAGTTTACTAAGATGTTTCTAAACTATCTTTAGCAAGAAACCTGACAGTTAGAATGCTATGGCAATACCTCTCAGCGTGAACCCTAGCAAGCCACTATCCTTAAGGTTCTACTCTTTTTAGTTGTTGAAACTCTAGTCTTATCTCTAAGGTGAGTTAGGGTTTTGCCTCTCAGCATCAAACCTCATTGTTCATGTAGATCTAAGCTTAACTCTCTCGACCATTAAGCTATCAAACACCTAAGCAAAGGCTAAATCTCGAAAGCTCATACAAGCTTAAGGCAATTAAACAATGGACAAAGTATGTGGGAACTGAAAAGCAAACCAAACATCTATTAAAAACTTAAAACATAATCATCCAAAACAAACCCAAGCCACTTAGAGTTAGTTCATGGCTAGGCAAACATCATCCATATTCATCTATTTTAAGTAACCCATTCCAAAACAATGTAACAGCAAAGAGCAACTAAGAGTAAAAGAAACTCCCAAACCGTCGTGGACTGCTATGAACCACCTTAAGCTTGTTGCATCTCTCAAAAGCTAGCAAGATCAAGCCTTGGAGCTTCAACAATGGATGACGCAATAATGAAGAAGAAGAAGAGTGGATGCCTCTTCCTTTCCCTTTTTTAGCTTACAAAGCACTTTTTCAGCTCTCTTTTAATGTGGGTGTCCTTTTCTTTATATAGTGTGGACTCATAAGGTTTTGTGCCCTTAATTCCTAGGGAATATTCCCTTCCAATGTGGAGGCACAACTGGCTAGTGGCATCACGTGTGGGAGCTGTAGAATATCTTCGTTCCTTTGTCCTTTAGTGCGCCCAGAAATGCCGTCCAAAATGCTATGGCATTTTTCCCTTTTTTCCTGCAATGCTCCTCAACTTTCATGCACATCACCTCACAAAGACAAACATCTCCCAAGCAGCACCAATTCATAAATAAATTGAAATAGCCAAACAAACAACACCAAATGCATAAAATGAACTAAATGCAACTATATGCAATAAAATGAGATGAAATGAGCTTGAATCCACACAATAACCTAAGTAAAAGGGTATGAAACGTATACTTTTTGCAAGGTTAACAACCCACATTGCCTTGTGTTTCAACTCAATGAGCAAGTTACATGATATTTCAAAAACCAACTGATACGGTGACATCCCTAGTGGTGTCTTGTAAGTTATTCAAAGCACCCATAGAGTATCATCCAATTACAAAGACCAATCTTTCCTAGTAGTTTTAACCACTTTCTCCAAATATTTTAATGGCTCGGTTGGAGATTTTAGCTTGCCTAGTGTATTAAGGATGATAAGTAGTGGCATGTCTATAGTTTACCCCATATCTTATGCAGTAGCATCTTGGTTGCAATGGAAATGCTTTCCTGGTCGCTAATCAGAGCCTTAGGGGTCCCAAATCTAGTGATTATATGCTTGAGGAAAAATTTTAGCACGACCCTTGCATCATTTTTTGGAACAACAACAACTTGAATCCATTTATAGACATAATCCATAATGACTATAGTATATAGATTACCAAAATAATTTGAAAAAATGTCCCATGAAATCTAGGCCTCATACATCAAATAACTCAACTTCCATAATTGGTTGTTGCGGCATTTCATTGCATCTAGAAGTTGAACCAATGCGCTAACAACGATCACAATATTGCTTAAACTCGTTCAAATCCTTAAATAGTGATGGCAAATAAAATCCATATTTAAGAAATTTCGTAGCAATTCTCATGCCACCAAAATGACCTCCATATGGAGCATCATGACAATGCTTCAATCAATTTTGGTAGCATCTCTTCTTCTGGAATGCAATGTCTAATGACGTTACTGCAAACCCTAAACAAATAAGGCTTTTTCCAATAATATTTCATTGCATCACGAAGAAATCTTGCTTTTCTATGGCCAGTGACACCCTACGAAGTTTTTCCACACACAAAATAGTTGACATAATATGCATACCATGGTATTGCATTGACAGTGAAAAGATTTTCAAATGGGAATGCATTGATAATTTGAGCTTGATTCCTATATTCACTTCTAGATTCTAGTCTCCACAAGTGATCTGCAACCTGATTTTCTAAACCCTTGTGGTCTTTTATCTCAATATCAAACTCTTGTAGAAGTAGAATCCATCATATCAGTCTTGATTTAGCATCATTCTTCACAAAAGGATATATTAATGTAGAATGATAAGTGAGTACCGTAACTTTTGCGCAAACAAGGTATGAGAGAAACTTGTCAAAAGTAAAAATTACAACCAATAATTTATTATTTGTGGTTGAATAATTTATTTGAGCGTGGGTCAGAGTTTTACTAATGTAGTAAATAACATGAGTGTTGGTACGAGTTCTTAGAGTGGTGGAGGATGGAGTAGGAGTTGTTTGAGGAGCAGTTGGTGTGGCCTATTGGGCTGATGTAGGAGCATCAGTTGTATCATTGCTAGACAAGTTTATTCCGTTGGCAGTTGTGAAGTGTCCAGAGCATATAGAGGCCTTGTCCTTAGATCTGGCTCTCTTGGTTGAGCGATTGGATGCGGGAGCATCAACAAGTGCTTCTCTCTTATTTCTTGTCCTTCTCTAAGCAGCAGCAGGTTAAACAGTCGGGGCATCTTCTTGTTCTTCTTCTAGCTAGGGTGGTGGGATCTCATCAGCAGGCTCGATAAGGTAATGCTCAGGGAACAAAGGGAATGCAATAGTAGTTGCTGGCAGTAACTCATTGAATAGGTTCCTTATGGTCGTGTCCCTCTCTTGGAAATAGGCGAAGTAGGGCCTAAGGTACCCATCTATGGTGCTCGTTATGCTTGTGTGCTAAGCAGTTGGTGCTGGAGCATTATGTTCAAGTCCCTTAAGCCTTGGCACATGGGCTGGCAGCATCCCCATTTGGGCCTTGATCAACATATCCTCTGGTTCTTCAAGAACCTTTGACTATCGATATAAAGCAAAAATTAGACTAGGAAAAATTAATGGACTCTACTTACCCCAAGAGGTTGCCCTCACGATGATCGCCTTGTGCGTTAGTTTACCAACATCGATGTGGTAGGCATTCATCATAGAATACAGCTGTAGCATCCGCTTCCCTAAACTCATGTAGTGGCAGCCAGTTGGCATTAGGTGTGCGTTCATGAAGTGGATCAAAAACGTGGGACCCGTCTTCAAGTGCATCCTCTTAACTACCCGAGCATTGGATGTGTTTCTTGTCCATTGCATTCTAGGAACGCGCAGCTCATAGAGTACCTCATCATATGTCGCAGAGGTGGCTATTGCAGCAAAATAGACATGCTTGTCTTCAACTGTTGCCAACCCAAAGTTGGCATTAATTGTCGCGATAGAGAAGTAAACCACCATCCCTCGTATGAATGTCGTTAGGGCTTGAGGGTGCTCAATATTTGTGTAAAACTCCTTCACCCACGTGACATTGATTTGGCCAATTTGTTGGACAAACTTCTCCCAGTCATGTGTGGTGATTACAGCAAGGGTGCCGACATCAAACTAGAGTCGACAGTCGACAATGAACTTTAACCCTTTCTCCAGCATAAGTTACCAATCTCAAAAAAGTGCATAGCATTCCTTGGCCCTAATGTTGATGAAGGTTCTTAAGGGGTCAGGTGACGACTGCGATTGTGGTGGAGTGTGAGATGGAGAAGATGTAAAATGGGAAAGTGAGTGTAAATGACTAGCTTCTCTTCTAGGGACGGGGAACGAGTGTGGCTGCATTGGTGGGACGCGACGGCTTGCACGCATCACATTCTTTATGTGCACCATTATCGTTTGTTAGAAGAATAAGAGGTCGAACACATGGAAAGCTTTTAGGTTTTTTTGGAGGAGAAGAAAAAGTCGGCACAAGTTGGTTCTTTAAAAAAATTCTTTAAATCTTTAGGTTTATTAGACGAGTTGAGGGAGAAGAAGATGGAAAGATTTTGTGTTTTAATTAAAAGGTGAAAAGATGAAAAGGTGGAGTTTTGGAGGGAAAGTTGCATATATGAGGGGTTATGGGATAGTGAAAAACTGGAGTAATTATGGTGTATGTAAAAGGGAAGAGATGTGTGGCCGCATGGGGAAGTGAAAAAGTGGGTGAGAGAAGGTAGGGTTTTAATCATTAGGGGAATAAATATTTGATAATAAATTACTCAAATCTTTCTTTCCTTTTTTGTCTTATGTCCGCCGAAATTCCCTAGAACAAATAAAAACCAAATCAACAAAAATTTAACTTTTCGAAGAACCCAAAAAAATCATTCCTTATACTTGCTTTACATCTACCAAAACAAATAATATACAAGTGAACTAAATGTTATAGCAACTAATGCGAAAATAAAATAACCGAATTAAAAATACTGAAAAACTAAATTTAAGTTCAAAACAAAAGAAATAAAAACAATGTTGAAAAGAAAAAATGGGTGAATTGGATGCTTAAGCATCATGTATCATGACATAGATTTTGTCACAATGGATTGGTGCACCATGATAAGCCTTGAGTCTTTGTCCATTGACTTTAAATATTAGGTTGTTCTTAAAATCTTTGCTATCAATAGCACCATGTGGGTATACTTTCACCGACTCGAATGGAACGAACCAACGAGTCTTCAACTTGTTGGCCTTCAAGAAAGTGTTGGGACATCAGTTTTGCATCATGTTATGTTTTTTGGTTTTCTCTTTGTAGATCCTTGTAACGCCCCTACCCGGTTTAGGAGTTAAACCGGTTCAGAAAATGTTACCAAACAAACATTTAGACATTACATTGCACATAAAGACTTGAACTAACTTATGTAGCTGTAAGATTTTCAAAGTAATCTAAAAATTTTAGTTTAATTCATAATTCATGTTTTGTACTTCATGTTTCACAAACAAACAATTATGCACAACATGCAAAACACTTCAACTATTAGCTCATAACATAAACTATATTAATACAATAGTACATAAAGTTTATCGTATTATTCCTACAATCTTATAAGATTTATCCTTAATCAAAACTTCATTCTTCTTAGGCCTATTACCAACTTTCTATACTTCTATCCATTTAAGACATAGAGGTCATTGCTTAAGGTCATTCAGGATACTAATAAACCATTATCTGAAGGTCTTTAAATCTAAGGTTCATATCATTTAACTTCAAAATTTGTTATCAAGATTGCTAAGACATTCAACATGTTTTCATTTTCTTTTAAGACATTATGGGATAAATTTCTTTCCTTATCTCAATTTCTTCTTACGAAACATTATAAAGATTTCATATTTCCAAAGCCTAGTCTTACTTACAAGGTTAGTTTTCACATTGTAATTAGAATTCCTCAAATATACATGGCATAACTATGACAATCATAACACAATCACAAGATCATAAACATTTATTCACTTGCATTCACATTAATCTTACTTGTCAATTATCTAATCAGAACATAGCATTAGCATATGTTGCAGCGATTATGACATCATATACACTTTTTCCACTTACAAATGTTAGTCATAAACATTCAGTTATCTCAACACAGTTCCCTAAATTATTAAACATTGGTGTCCAATAATGTGCATAATTTCTTATTTATATATAAGAAATAGCAAATAATCTAATTCATATCTCATGTAATTCATTCATTCTAAACTTTATTGTTCCTAAGATACAAGTTCATAAACATATGATCAGGGACTTTAAAGACTATCATCTTATAACTTTACGATTCCTAAGGAACAAACAAAGAGTAATAGAAGATTCATAGTTTAGCCTAATCAGGAACATCATTACAAAGCATAACAATCATCTTATCACACACTTGTTCAATCTTAAACACATAATCAACTATCATTGCAAGCAACCATACCTTACATATATTCTTACTAATAATACAATTATTGTACCTTATTAAAAAGGTACTTTAAACATTACATGAATGCACAAATATGTTATCTAACCAAATAGATAACATAAACCTTAAACATGTATTGCCACACTAGGAATTTAAAACAAATACTACATATCACATACTCTAATCTTAGGTCTTGCGTGACTTGCTGCTGAAAGTTGACACGATCTTCGATTCACTGAGTAGCTACCTTAAAGATCAATCATTCAAACACAAGTAAGTTCAGAAGAACTTAGTGAGGTAACTAAACCAATCCAACATACAATGATACAAGGAGATGTATTTGCATTACAAGGTCCTTATGATTTAGTTTTGATCAATTCCTTTCATTTAGTCAAACTTCACTTTACTTGCTCTTTCTTTAGATCATTTCATGTTTAAATTACCAAGAACCATATAACTTATGTTTTCAACTCATGTCTTTCATGCCTCACCTAGTAGTTCACATTTTATTATTGCAAAAATAGTCCACTTATATTACAAAACAATCCATATTTTAGCTTGCAAAACAGTCCACTTATCTTACAAATCAGTCCACATTTTTGCTTGCAAAATAGTCCACATTTTAGCTGGCAAAATAGTCCGCTTATGTTACAAATCAATCCACATTTTTACTTTGCAAAACATTCCACATTTTAGCTTGCAAAGCAGTCCACTTATGTTACAAATCAGTCCACATTTTAGCTTGAAAAACAATCCACTTATTGTACAAATCAGTGCACATTTTATCTTTGCAAAATAGTCCACATTTTAGCTTGAAAAATAGTCCACTTATGTTACAATTCAGTCCACATTTTAGCTTGCAAAATAGTCCACTTATATTACAAAACAATCCTTATTTTTAAATTACAAAACAGTCCTCTTGTTTACAAACCAATCCAACATACAATGATACATGGAGATGTATATGCATTACAAGGTCCTTATGATTTAGTTTTGATCAATTCCTTTCATTTAGTCAAACTTCACTTTACTTACTCTTTCTTTTGATCATTTCGTGTTTAATTTACTAAGAACCATATAAGTTATGTTTTCAACACATGTCTTTCATGCCTCACTTAACATTTCACATTTTATTCTTGCAAAAATAATCCATTTATATTACAAAACAACCCACATTTTAGCTTGCAAAACAGTCCACTTATGTTACAAATTAGTCCACATTTTAGCTTGCAAAACAATCCACATTTTAGCTGACAAAATATTCCGCTTATGTTACAAATCAATCCACAATTTAACTTTGCAAAATAGTCCACATTTTAGCTTGCAAAACAGTCCACTTATGTTACAAATCAGTCCACTTTTAGCTTTGCAAAATTGTTCAGTCCACTTATTTTGTAAATCAGTCTACATTTTAGCTTGTAAAATAGTCCACCTATATAACAAAATAATCCTTATTTTCAAATTACAAAACAGTCCTCTTGTTTACAAAACAGTCCTTATTTTTAGATTACAACACAATCCACTTGTTTACAAAGCAGTCCTTATTAGTTGCCAATCCAATCCATATTTCAAATTCACAATTCAATCCTTATTTATTTACTAAAATATTCCTTTGACCATTCACTTTAAATCATAACAATCCACATTCTCGTACTAGCAACAATGAGTCTTTTAAATCTTTAACTAACTTCCTATCATTATTGTCCTAATTTCTTAGTATACACATCTTCATGTCAAGGATTACATAAAACAATAAATTTCATTCATTATAATATCAAATTGAGTTTCATTTACTTAGCATACCATATCATTCTTTCATATACACTTCAAGAATCACATACAAACAATTATCATTCCTAGTTATCGTGAGTTGAGGTGTGATATAAGTATCGAGTATCATCTCCACAGGGATTGGTTGGGGCCACTTTGCTTAAGTTACTGCACTGTGAAAAGTAAAAACACAATTTATAATAGGAGTTCTAATTAACGAGTAAACTAAGAGCAATAAACTAAAAGAATAGATGAAATCAAAAGAGAGGATAGGCTAGGTTATCGTGAGTTGAGGTGTGATAGCCGATTGGATCATCTTGGTGATTGAGTAGCAGCCGAATTGCCAGGGCAATTCTGTTATGATTGCCTAGTCGATTGCCAGGGTAATTTGGTTACAATTTCCTGGTTGATTGTCAAGGCAATTCTGTCGTGTTGCCTGGTCGGTTGCCAGGGCAATTACCCCTCGTTTTCTGATCAGGTTGCCTGGGCAATGCTCACGCGATTGCCTGGGCAATTAAGGATGGGTCGATTGCCTGGGCAATTGAGCATTCACTTCCAAAGTTCGGCGAAGCATTCTTCAATGGTTTCTTCTTATCCCTAAGTCGAAACTCTAGCTATTTGTGCATGCCTTGATAATACATCCATGCGTGAGTCAAGGGTGAACAACAACCAATCTTGCGCTCCTCTTAGCCGTTGAAATCCTAAACTTATTCCTAAGCTGGATTAGTCTTCACCATCAATTGATTGAATAAAGACCATGCTCATTCGTTTCTTGAATCTAACTCTCCCGATATTAGATAAATAGATAAAGTTACGTGATCCTCTCCCAATTCACTCGCAAACAAGATTGAGAACCAAGAATGAACAAACTTTGAAAATTGAATTGCAACTCAAAAACCTAAACAAAATCCAATTGTTTTCACAACAACAAAACACAATAACCCAACCAATTAAGTTAGTTCATGGTTGGGTTCAAAAGATATACAAAGAATAATCCCCAAACCATGAATCTAATGGAAACAAAGAAGAAGAAGAAGAAATCGAACTCTCTCCCCCTTGCTCTCTTGTCGAAATTTGTCTCCTCTTGCCCTATGGAGTTGTCGAAATCTTCCCTCCTCTTGCTCTCCTCAAGTTGACGATATGGCCTCTTATTTATAGGGCTAGGTCAAAGTCCTTCTTTGAGGAGGAAGTTAAGTTGGAATTAAATTATCTTTAAAGAATATAATTCTTTATTATAATTATATTCCTACTAGAACTTCTCCTATCTTCTTGGAATTTAATTCTTCTTTAATCTCTTCATGGAAATCAAATTCCTTTGGGATTTAGCTTTGCTCCACGTCATTTTGGGCTTGTCTAGTCATCAATTTTGACTACCATATCACCTTATTCTTTCTCGAAAATTGCCCTGGCAACTGGCTCGGCGTCTCCTTCATGCATTGCCCTGGCAATAAGCTCGGCATCTCCTTCATGCATTGCTCTGGCAACTGGTTCTAGCCTTGTTTAGGCAAGTTATTATGCACACACACAAAAACATACCAAAGCAGCATCTTTTTCCACAAAAATCACCAAGTTATGTAATCAAGCTCAACGGTGGAAAGAAACATGAATTAATGCATGAATAACTAATTATGCAACTAATATGAGCTTAAGTCTAACAATAATATGAGTAAAAAGGGTAATAAATATAGTACTTTTGAACACTTATCAATTATTTCCATTATTTTCATTTCTTATTCACGTCAATGTTAAGAGCATACATTGAGGTAGCAAAGTCACAAGGCAGAATTGTATTATCAAAGTAGCATAAGGTTATCACTGCCAACATCTATTTTAGATTCAAGTTAGGTTCCGTAAGGAGTTCAGTTACTCGATTATAGCTATAAGCAACAAAGCAAGTCAGTCAATACTATGTATATAACACTTGATCAAGCATCTATAATATGACAATAACATAGCAAGATTAAGGTTCATTATCAATCTTCAATAATGGTTCGGAAGATAACTTAACTTAATTTACTTGCCATGCAAGTAATCAAATTTCTTTGTAGTTTGGTTAAAGATCTTCTCATAAGTAATTTCTTTATAACCTTGATATTTAAGTAGTCTAGGTACTCGAATCCCCAACCAAACTGTCGCCAAACATAATGTACACAAGGTATAGGTTAATCCCTCCAACTGTCGCCATATAACAACAACACGTCCCTCCTATTGTCGCCAAATAAGGACCGTAGTCCACCCCAAACACGAGCTCTATAGACTCTATGGCATGCCAACTATACCTATGACTGACTCAAAACCAAGGCTTTTCAATTATATCATATCATATCAGAATCAAAGTCTAGCTTAGCTCCTTATTTAATTGATCAAGAGGAGTACGAATTCATTGATTTATTTACTCATATCACATAATTTATCATGCATATTCAAAGTTATCAATTTATATCAATAAGATATAACTTCATACCTCTCAAGTACAAAAATAAACATTCATGGATCACCGTTCATGTCACATGATTCATTAATATTTCTCAAATCAAAATACATAACTTACCTAATTAAATTATCATCAACATTCAATCAAGAAATACTAGCGTTCTCATAACAAGAATTTGTACCATGCTTCACTTTATCGTCAATCAATAACTTATACATGTAACTTACCTTGATCTTACTTATAATTGCATCCTTATGCATCATTTGACCAAGCACATTAAATTATAAGATTATTTAGTTCAATTTGAACTTATCTTGTTTACAGTTATTACAACTCTAAATGTCCATTTAAATGATATTTTAGTATACATCATTTTCACACAAAGGTATAGTTACACTCACCTTATATCCCGATGTTACGCGATATCCCAATCCACTAATTACATCCTAGCTTCCTTCATTCGATACTTGCTTCACCCAAGCCCCTTGATCTTGAATTGTCTTTCCTTGAACCTTGCTTCTTACACTAATCTTTATTCAAGTAATCGTAAACGTGTCTATAAATATACATGCCGCTCATCACACATTAACTCAATATGCTTAACCAATGATATCATTCAAGCAATAGCTATTCATATACTAGTCATTTCTCAATTCCATTTTCAAGATAAGTCCTATTTCCAATTTAAGATAGCTTGAGCTATCATTAAAGAACTATCCCTCTAGAATATAATGTATAATGGAATTTAAGGTTCTTACATTGTTACAGACTATATTCAACCACGGTTTTAACGGTATAATCTTCATAATTTAGCAAGACCTACATAAATTATAAAAAAAAATCTTGAAAGTCTCAGGACAAAAACTGTCCAAAGTAGAATCTACTTCAAGATTTTCTGCACTACCTTCAGCTAAAAATAAATAACCTCTGATTTAGAGCTCGAAATCAATCATCGTTTGTTGGAGATTAAAATAGACTCATGCATGGTTCTACACATATAAAGTTCATCTTCTATCTCAAGAGATTCAATTTTCTATGATTTTCATAAACTCACTATCAGAACAGAGCCCTCTGGGCATATTACATTTGGCCTTAGATATAACTAACTTAAGTGCTCCAAACTCATTCTAATTAGCAACAACATAAACTCAATTCAATCAACAATATTTCAATGTCCTTATCATTCTTTCATTCATGAATCAAAGCAATTATATCATTGAATTTCAACAAGCTTTCTTCCATATGCATCCATCTAGTTAACCTCTTACCTCTCATTCAATAATCCACTTCAAGCATCTTCAAAACTAAATTTCCAGCAAGGTATTGAGCTCCCTAACAATGAAGAATTTCAATTATTCAACCAACTAACCATTCCTAAATCCATCAATTCTATTCAACTTAAATAATAACAATTTCCATGATAAATTTGTAGTTCAAGATGAGCTTATCTCTTGTTGGACTTCCTCCAACAAATTTTGCTTTAAAATTTCTTTCTTCTTCATTGATAGTTTCAGCAAAGGGAGAGTAAATCCCAAGGGGAAGATGGTGGAATGAATAAATGGTTCTCCTCCCCCTCACCACATGGCCGGTTAGTCCTTCTTGCATGGCCACATGGATTCCACTCATCCAAAGTGGTGGAATTACACATGCAAGAAGTAAGCTTCATCCTTATTTCATTTTAATCCTACAAGCTACTTACCCCACTTTACAATTTAGTCACTAGCTCATGTATTTTTTTTTGTAATTCAATCCTTAATGTTTTGATCAAAATACTAAATTAACCTCTTAATGCTCATATGTTCTCCTTTATAATCCTTGAAATATAATCACTTTACTCATTAGATAATTGATATTTAGCTCAATTATCTCCTTTTAACTTCAATTCCGTTGACTTATTCAATTGACTCAAATTAAGTCTTTAATAGTCTAAAGATATCTTCTCCAAGCATGTGTTTGCCTTGTAAAACTTCTAACCCAATTTTAGGGGTATTACAATCTTGGTGTTCTCATAGGCATCCAGATGATGCTCTTCCAAATCATTCAACTCTAGCAACCGTCTCTCTCCAACTAATTGATAGTCCATATTAATCCTTTTGATAGCCTAAAAGGCTTTGTGCTCAAGCTCGACTGGTAGGTGGTATTCTTTGACATAAATAGGTCGATAAGGCAACATGACCAAGACTATTTTAAACATGGTCCGATATGCCCATAAGGCCTCATCGAGTTTCAAGGACCAATCTTTGCAGTTAGGCTTGACCATTTTCTCCAAAATTTGCTTGATTTATCGGGTAGACACTTAAGCTTACCCATTAGTTTGTTGTAGCAATTTTATAGTGGATCCCATATCTCCATAAATTCTTTAGAAATCAGTTTATTGTCGAAGAGGGTGCCCTCATTACTGATCATGGCTCAAGGCACTCCAAACCGAGTGAAAATATGCTTGTGCAAAAACTTCAAGGCTGTCTTTGCATTATTTTTTGTCATAGTGTTGACTCCTAGGGAGAGGTGTAAAATAAATGATGGCAAAAGGTACAAATGGTATCTATTTGGGCGAGATAAACTGTGCCAAGAGTCTTTTGCGTGCAAGTATACATGGTCGACAAGTAATACAGCTTGGTAAGCTGAGTATCGATCTCACAGAGATTTACTTGTAATTCGATTGTTTAGTTTGTTACTTGTTTTGGAAGAAAAGATTGTAGTTTAAAATAGTTGATTTTAAAACTAAGAAAATAAAATAAAATAAAACCAAAGTGAAGTGTTGGCTAGAAAGGTGTTTTCAAATGAATGATGATTGTTGGCAGGGAATGCCTAGTTCAAACGTGGTTCATGCCAGCCTTTATTGACAAAACTATCTTGGCATTGGTTGCCGAGTAGATTCAAAAATTTCAAAGCCTCTCTCGATGGTCTTTGCCCAAAACTGGCCAATTAAAAACCCCTATATCTTTATAAAGTATGTTTTCCTTAAACCAATTTGATTTAAAAACCAACCTATACTCTGTGGGGGGTAGATTTCACCTCCGAAGTAAGTTCATCTACTTGAACAACTTCTCTCGAAGATTTTCTCCCAAGTGTTTACAACTTGATCGTTGCCAACACAAGTCCGTTAAGATATTGGAAGGCAATAAGCTAACTGTGCCAGCTCTCGCTTTGGCACAATACTTAGGAAAAATTAAAGTACGCAAAATAGACAAACTTTGCCAAAAGCAAAATTATTATAAAGGAACTAAGGCATAAAAGCCAACGTTTAAAACCAAAACATCCCCCTACTAACTATTAAATTAGTTCATGGTGTGGGGGTTAACCAACAAACATTTTTATCATCACCATCATAATAAAAACTAAAGAAAAACAACTTCTGCCAAGGGAATAGGCAGATGGGTCTCTCGATGCAGCCCTCCACACCAGGCTCTCAACAATGAAGTCGAACCACCATTCCTCGGTTGCACCGACTGTCACTCGTCGCTCCAACACCTCGCTCTGACCACCTCTCCTCACCTCTTTTCAATTCTTTTTTTCTTTTTCTCCCCATTTCAAATGCTTGATCGGTTGTTCTTTATATAGGCGTGTAGGGGAAAGGATGAGATAAGCCTTTGAATTTGAAATGATCAAGAGATAAGAGATAGAGGTCTATCCGATCATTTTGATATCTTATCAGCTCGGTGTGATAGCTTATCAGGCTAGGGATGATGTCATCATGCCATGGCCATCCTGGCACACGAGCTAGGCACAACTTTGCCAACAAAACTTAGCATTACCTTATTCGCTATTTTTTGGAAGTTGATCCAATTGTGATCATTTAGGAGCCTGATCCTTTCCTATTTTTTTGGGGGTCATCTCTTCTTGGCATGGCCGCTGGCATACCTCTCTGCCAACAAATGCTTGGCACTCATCTAGTTCTTCCGTGCCCGCAACATCTAGCATTCACCTTGGACTTCCTAACTGAGTCCCTGCATCCTGCGTCTATTCCTCCTGCCATTCCACCTGCCAACCTGCGCAAAGGCCACTAAAAACAACCCATGACACTGGCATAGACAGCCTACTAACTCTTTTATGTAAATGCATGATTCTAACAAACTAATGCAACTAAATGTACTTGAAAACAAGCAAAAGCATATCAAAACAGACATGGAAAACAATACTTTTGATGAGGTAGCACACCTCCAAACCCAGCTCATTGCTTGTCCTCAAGTAATGCAAGAGAAGAGAAAGACAAAAATAGTGAAAATAATACCTCGGCAAAAGTTTGGTTGGAATGCCAACAAATGCTGGCAAGCATAATTTGATTCCAGTGCTGCCCTTAGAAATCTCAACGCACAGTGCCAAGCAGATAGTAATTCAAGTGCAACAATATAACTCTAGTATAAGTGCATGATTTGTGCGCAAAGTGTGGGCAGTATGCATCTAGCATCCGTTCACTACCTTAGCCAATTTACTTTCTAAACTCAGTTTTGTTATTTTCTATATTTTTCGTGCCAAAGGGTATTGGCATTATCTTTTAGCTTACTTCATGGTACTGTTTAGCGTGAGTGATAAGAGGGAGCATACCACGAATCCTCACCTTAATCCAGTTACCATTACGCTTTCTCTTCAACTCATACACTAAGGTTTTGGACTTAAGAACTAAGAGGGAGCATACCACGGAACCCTAAGTACTTATTATCACTAGGTAGAGGAGAGTTCAAATTTTTCCTTGCCTTGGCAGAACATTGTTGCCTTATTTACATTTAACCCTGGCATCTTTTTTTTTCAAAGCTGAGCATAGTTTCAAATTACCTAAGTTTGCTAGGGAACTAGATACATACCACGTGTTAAGTGTATAAACAATTACCTGAACTAGAGATCAATTGTCATAGAAAACATGGCATACAACTCTACTGGCATGGCAAACTGAAAATTATAAACACATCATCAGGCAAACAAGTAGATCAAAATAAGCTTGCCTAACAGTTATTAACAAACTTCAAATTTAAGTGGAGACAAAATTTTCTTTTTCATTTTTTAATGGTTCAGTATGCAACTACTCTACATGAACTACAAAAAATTTTAAATGTGCATAGCATGGAAAAAATTTAAACGTGCATGGCATGGCATAAAAGTGAGAAAATGCACACCCCAAACCCAAGATTTGCATTGTCCTCAATGAATGAAACGACACATATATACAAGAGAAACAGAAAAATAAACATGCATGATCATGAAAATGCAAACATGAAATGCGAAGGAGTTAGGTAGAAGAAGACTCCCCTTCGGATGAGGCTTCATTCCATTTGGCACTGGCTTCTTCTTCTTTTCTCACACGAGTCTTCCTCATGGATAAGCTCCCACGGTCAAGGGCCATTCTCTTCTTTCCTTTCCAACTCTGCTTGGTGGCAGTAGTGGAGGCTCCAACATCCTCCTTCTGCTTGGTTGGCTCGGCAGGTGGTATGACTGGCGTTGACTTTGCTTTGGTGGCAGGAATCTCCTCTAACTCGGAAGAGGAGGTGGTGCTGACAGATTCAACATGCACCGGGGATAGGGGAGTTGTTGCCTCAGACTCAAAATTGGCATAAATAACAGACTGACTGGACTGGCTGGCTTGACTAGACTAGCTTGTCGAGGATCACTAGCAGCTTGCTCAGTAGGAAAAAGTGGAAAGACAGGCACCATATCGGGAGAGAGTTTCACAAGGACCTCCCTGATAATGGTATCTCGTTCCTTGGTATAGTGTCGCATCTTCGCATTGAGCTCATCGGCCTTCTCCAATTTTTAGAGAATAATCTCATGGCGGTAGTACACCTAGGACAGCACTTCTAGTGAGTTGGTTGGCATGGTCTCTGGCACATTTGTTGGCTCAGCCCTTGGCTTCTGCTTCGGCGTGGCAGTCTTGGCCACGCCCTTTCCCTTCTCCTTTGGCTCTCCTTCAGTGATTTTTCTCCATATATGAGTAGTGATGGTCGTACCCTTAACCATCTTTGGTAGCACACTTGTAAGTTTCATCGATAATAATTTTGCCGACATTGATTTTGTGCCCTTTGATAATGCAGTGCAATAGGATAAGTCGGTCCTCCGAGACTGTTTCATTGTGCGATGTGGGTATAAGATTTTGCTTGATGAAATGGTTACATCCCCGCATCTGAGGCTTCAATGCCAGCCTCTTAATGGTCCGGTGGCCGGTGGACGAAACAGTCCAGGTTGTGCCAGGCTCGCACAGGTCTGCCAAAATCTTCTTTCTCTTGGCCGCATTCATAGACTTAGAATACTCAAAGTATTTATCTCCTTTAGTTGGCAAAGAGAAAAGAGAATTAATGTAACCTTCGTCAAAACGAATGCACTTACCCTGAATCATCAAGAATGGAGAATCCTTGGTCACTAGATGGGCTCAAAACTCTTGCACGATGGTGGAAAATACCTCCCTCTTTTGCTGTCAGAATGAACTCCACTTATGCATATGAACGATGGACATGAATCTCGACGAGAATCTAACAGTGGCGTCAAATTGGAAGTCAAAGTGTTTCTCATAAAGGAACGACCTTGAAGAGAAGTTCTCATCAAACTTCTTGCGAATCTTTTCGTTGAAAAATCATTTGAAGGGAGTAGAGGATGAAGCCATGGAGATGAAAAGATGAGAATTGATGGGAAGAAGAAAAGAAAAGATTGAATTTCTTGGATCTTGCTTGAGAGAAAATCGAATGAGAGTAAAAGGGAAAAGTTTTTGGGGAATCAATTTTAATAGAATGGAAGAGAAAAGGGTTGAGTGTTTAAAATGGAGTAATTAGGGTAGCCAAAAAGTAAGGGATAATGATGAGGTTTATGGAGTTTTAATTGGAAAAGGGTTTAAATTTTAAATGAGAAGTGATAGGGGTAAAGGTATGGAAATGATTTTGAAGTGGTAGGATAATTATGATAAGACAACCTATCATAAATATGGGCGACAAAAAAGGTTAAATTCCCAAGATTTCCCTCTCTCCTTTTTACACAAGCTAGGTTTTTTTTTCTTCTTTCACACGAAATATGCACATGCCTCCGCATGGGCCATGGCATAATTGCTGGCAAGCACACTGGCTCACAGTCCTTCTGGTAATATTCCTAGCATCAATTCCTGTTAAATTTCCTGCACACACTAAATAGAATATCGTGTAACACAACAAAGGAATAAAATTAAAAGACAATAAAAAGAAAACAAGAATAAAAACTTGATTCCTAAAGGAAAACAAAAACAACTAATCCTAATATTTACAAATAATTTCAAACCTGTGGATGCTTCATTCCAATTTTGCCAAGAGGATCACCTCATTGGCATGACTTTGCTTACCTTCAAAGTAATGCTTTAGGAACTGACCGTTCACCTTAAAAATTTCTCCGGTTTGTAAGTTCTTGATATCTACAGCCCCACGAGCATATGGCTTCACAACTTCATAAGGACCCGTCCATCTTGACTTCAACTTACATGGAAAAAGTTTGAGCCGAGAGTTAAATAATAGAACAAGCTGACCTATTTCGAACTGTCTCGGCAGGATCCAACTATCATGCCAACGTCTTGCCTTCTCCTTGTATATCTTAGCATTCTCACAGGCTTGTGTTCTAAATTCCTCCAATTCATTAAGGTCAAGCAACCTCTTTCCTCTGGAAATTCTCCATACCATGTCAAGCTTCCGGATGGCCCAATAGGCTTTATGTTCAAGTTCTACTACAGATGGCATGGTTTGCCAGAGACAAGTTTGAATGGGGAAGTACCCAAAGGAGTTTTAAATGCCGTCCTTTAAGCCCACAATGACTCATCTAGTCTTTCCTTGTTGGATTCACAGTTTTTTTCAAAAATAATCTTAATCTCCTTATTGGATATATCGGCCTGCCCATTTGTTTGTGGATGGTATGTTGTGGCGATTCGCTGCTGAATCCCATACCTTCACAATGCTTCAAAAATTAATTTGCAATTAAAATGAGTACCCTCATCATGAATAATCATTCGGGGAGCACCAAATCTAGTGAAAATGTTTCTGTGCAAGAACTTGGGAACAGTCTTCGCATCATTTATTGGCAAGGCAACAACCTCTACCCACTTTGACACATAGTCAATAGCCAAGAGAATGTACACATTACCGACCGACGGGGGAAAAGGACCCATAATGTCTATCCCTCACACATCAAATAAATCAACTGGCAGAATGTTCTGGAGTGGTAATTCATGTCTGCCAGAGATGTTCCCTATTTTTTGGCATCAATCGGATGCCCTAGCATACTCGTGGGCATCCTTGAACAGTGTGGGCCAAAAGAATCCTAACTGAAAAACTTTGGCAGTAGTCTTCATTCCAGCGAAATGTCCTCCATATGGTGCGGCATGGCATAGATGCAATATATGTTGATGTTCGTCCTCTGGCACACACCGGTGAATCACTTGGTCGGCACACTACTTGTACAACATGGGCTCATCCCAATAGTATTGCCTCACCTCTCCTAAAAATCTTTTCTTTTCATTATATGCCAAGCATGATGGTAGAATATTCTTACCAGGTAGTTGACTATGTCAGCGAACCATGGTATAGCATCGGCTGCAAGCAAATACTCGTTAGGGAATTCGTCTCTAATTATAGTGGACTTGCCATCCTTAATGTAATGATCCAACCGAGAGAGATGGCCAGCTACTAAGTTTTTGTTGCCTTTCTTATCTCTGATCTCTAGGTCGAATTCTTGAAGTAAGAGCGTCCATCAGATTAGTCTAGGTTTGGCATCCTTCTTTGCCAAGAGATATTTCAATTCTGAATGATCTGTATAAACCACAACCTTATAACCAATTAGATAAGATCTAAATTTATTGAAAGCAAATACAAACACGAGGAATTCTTTCTTGGTTGTAGAGTAATTCAGTTGTGCTTCATTCAAGGTTCTGTTGGCATAGTAGACGGCATGGAACATCGTGTCATGTCGTTGTCCTAGAACTGCTCCAAGGGCATAATCACTGGCATCGCACATGAGCTCAAAGAGCTCATTCCAATTCGTTGCCACGACTATGGGGGCATTAATCAATCTATTTTTAAGCTCTAGAAATGCTCTCAAACAAGAGTCATCAAATGCAAAATTGGTATTATGTTCCAACAATGATCCTAAAGGTTTAGCAATTCTTGAAAAATCTTTAATAAATCGCCGATAAAAACCGGCATGACCTAAAAAACTCCTTATACCTTTAACACTTGTTGGAGGTGATAATTGCTTAATTACCTCCACTTTAGCATAATCAACTTCTAGTCCTCTCTTGGTTACCTTATGACCGAGAACAATGCCCTCATTCACCATGAAGTGGCATTTCTCCCAATTCAACACTAGGTTTGTCTCTATGCTTCTCTTCAAAACTTGCTCCAGGCTATGGATGCATTCCTCAAATGTTACACCAAACACTGAGAAATCATCCATGAATACTTTCATGTTATGCTCAATCATATCGGAGAAAATGGCCATCATGCAACGTTGAAATGTTGTTGGCACATTACACAGCCCGAATGGCATCCTTCTAAAGGCAAATGTCCAATATGGACACGTGAACGTGATCTTCCCTTGGTCGTTAGGGGTGATGGCAATCTTATTATATCTCGAATAACCATCTAAAAATAATAAAAAGCTTTACCTGCCAACCTGTCCAACATCTGGTTAATGAAAGGCAATAGGAAGTGGTCTTTCCTTGTAGCCTTGTTCAACCTTCTATAATCTATGCACACCCTCCATCCAGTGATGGTTCTAGAGGGAATCAATTCGGCCTTACTGTTTTGGATCACAGTCATGCCGCCATTCTTTGGCACACACTACACCAGGCTAACCCAAGAGCTATTGGAAATGGGATAAATGATCTTGGCATCCAACCATTTTATGATCTTTTTCTTTACAACCTCTTTCATGCTTTGGTTTAGCCGCTTTTGGCCTTCAATGATCTTGCCATTGTATTCCTCTTGTATGATCTTGTGCATGCAAATGGTTGGGCTAATACCTTAGTTGTCTGCCAAGGTCCAACCCAACGCTTGCTTATAATCTTTTAGTATTACCGGCAGTCTTACCTCCTGATCATGAGTGTTCTTACCTAAATAAGCATACTTTAAGTGTTCTGGCAGGGGTTGAAGCTTCAACTCTGGTGGTTTCTCAATAGATAGCTTGGGTTTCTTTATCTCTCTACCGACCAAATGGAGTGGCTGAAGTAACTTACATTTTTAGCCTCCAAGGCTGATTCCACAGGTTCCTCAAACAGTTCAGCTATGCCATCAAACATGCCATCATCACTTGCTATATCCTGGCACAATTGTGCCATGTCCAAAGTAAAGATGGACTCCATCATTTCATTGAACTGACATTCATTAGGTTCATCTGCATATTTCAAAGCTTGAAACACGTTAAAAGTAACATGTTGATCATTCATTCTCATGGTTAGTTCCCCTTTATGAACATCAATAAGAGCCCTGCCAGTAGCAAGAAACGGCCTGCCCAAAATAATTTGCACATTAATATAAACTTCATAATCCAAAATGATAAAATCAGTTGGGAAAATGAACTTGTCTACCTTTACCAACACATCCTCAATCTTACCCTTGGGATATGGATAGGATCAGTCTGCCAATTGAAGTGTCATCGTGGTAGGTCTTGCATCTATGCCAAGCTTCTTGAAAACTGATAGTGGCATCAAATTGATGTTGGCTCCCAAATCGCACAGCGCCTTCCCCATGAACTTGTCGCCAATTGTGCAAGGAATAGTAAAACTCCCTGGATCTTTCAGCTTTGTTATCATGGCACTGGATCCCTCAGTGAGAGCAACAGTTTCAAATTCTCCCAACTTTCTCTTTTTGGACAAGATGTCCTTCATGAATTTTACATAGTTGGGCATTTGTTCAAGAGCTTCCACCAATGGAATGTTAATTTGCAACTGTTTAAGCACTTCTAAAAAGCACTTAAATTGTTGGTCCTGCTTATGCTTTTGAAGTCTTAATGGAAATGGTGGCGGTGGATATACATATGCTGGCGCTGTCGGCTTTACCGAGGCAGTGCTGGCATCTATTTTGGCATCAGTCTACTTATCATCATTGATGGCGTCATTATTGGCACTATGACTGGCATCCTGTTTGGCACTCTTATTGGCATGATCGCTGGCATCATCTACTTTCTCCTTCTCTACTTCTCTGTATGTCTGCTGGCACAAGCTTTGCATCCTAGCTGATGACTGGCTGCTTGGCAGCCATCTCTGTTTCGCACTGCTTACCACTCTGAAGAGTTATTGCCTTGCATTGTTCATTTTCTTTGTGTCGAGCATCTTCAATGTCACTTGGCAAAGTACCTTGGGGTCTATTACTAAGTGCATTAGCAATCTGCCCAATTTGTATTTCCAAGTTTCTTACTGATGCCCTCAAACTTTTGACTGTTACTTCATTTCGCTCTATATATTGTGTAAGATTTCCTCTTTGGTTGCTTCCTTGCCTTTGCTGGAAATTGTTCTGAGTTTTCTGTGGCATAGTATTTTGATAAAATACTGGCATGGCATTGTTGTTATGCCATTGGATGTTTTGGTGCGGGGCATTGTAGTGATTGCCTCCTTGATTTCCCCAAGCTAAGTTAGGGTGTTGTCTCCAACCTGCATTATAGGAATTAGCATTATAAAAATGACCAACATTCCCAAAAAAATTTATCGACTCAGGATTAACAGGGCATTCATCCACATGGTGGTTTTCTCTACAAATGATGCAAAATGAATCCAGTGCTTTGACTTCTTGGGCCTCATTGTTCTTTTGCAATATTCTCACCATGCTAGTGAGGTTGGAAATCTCGGCATGAATGGGCGTGAGTTTATCAACTTTCAACTTCCCATTGGCTTTAGTCCTGGTCCCAAGTCTAGCAACAGGATACTCGAAGTCATTGATCGAAATTCTCTCAAGGATATCAATAGCCTCAATGTACTTCTTATCAAGCAATGATCCGGCTGCTGAAGCATCCACAACAATCCTTGTTTGTGCATTCAATTCGTTGTAGAAGGTTTGTATTTGGGTCCAATTTGGGAACCCATGCATTGGACACCTTCTCAACAACTTGGCAGTGAGTGTTGGTAGTTGAAACCGCGTCAGGAACTTCTGGCAAAGGTCTGCCCAAGAAGTAACTGATCCTGGTGGCAAAGAATTGAGCCATGCCTTGGCTCTGTCTCTCAAGGAAAAAGTAAACAATTTTAGCTTCACAGTATCTCCAAATACTCCAGTTTGTTGAAATAATTGGCATATCTCCATGAATTGTTTGAGATATTAGCAAGGGTCTCCAGTAAGTGCTCCAACGAATTGACCTACATTCAAAAGAAGTTGGATCATTACGAGTTTAAGTTCAAAGTTAGGCTCATCGGCATCAGTGCGAAAAAGTCCTGGCATGAGATTTGCAATGTTAGGTGTTGAATGTTCTCGGATTGGCCTCTCTTCTTCTTCCACCATATTTGGGACATTAGGAGACGGTGGTGCATTGTTATTAGGCTGATTGTTAATGGGTGGATCATTATTCACCACACCATTCCTCTGATTGCCTTGATTCATTTCTCAGTATCGCCTCTTTAACCTCCGCAAAGTTCACTCAATTTCTGAATCGTATGGTCACTCGTCCACCACTGGGTGGTTTCTTGTCATACACTAGTGAAAACAAAGATAAAATGAAAACAAAAACAAAACAAGTAAAAAATTAAAAACAATCAAATCCGTTGCAACCCCCGGCAACGGCGGCAAAAACTTGTTGACTCTCAAGGAGATGTGTAAAATGAATGCTGACAAAAGTTATAAATGGTATGTATTTGGGCAAGATAAACTATGCCAAGAGTCTTTTGCGTGCAAGTATACACGGTGGACAAGTAATATAGCTTGGTAAGCTGAGTATTGATCCCACAGAGATTGACTTGGAATTCGATTGTTTAGTTTGTTACTTGTTTTGGAAGAAAAGATTGTAGTTTAAAATAGTTGATTTTAAAACTAAGAAAATAAAATAAAATAAAACCAAAGTGAAGTGAAGTGTTGGCTAGAAAGATGTTTTTAAATTAATGATGACTGTTGGCAGGGAATACCTGGTTCAAACGTGGTTCATGCCGGCCTTTATTGACAAAACTGTCTTGGCATTGGTTGCCAAGCAGATTCAAAAAATAGCAAAGCCTCTCTCTATATGGTCATTGCCCTAAATTGGCCAAGTAAAAACCCCTATATCTCTATAGTGTATGTTTTCCTTAAACCAATTTGATTTAAAAACCAATCTTTACTCCGTAGGGGTAGATTTCAATTCCAACGTAAGTTCATCTACTTGAACGACTTCTCTTGAAGCTTTTCTCCCAAGTGTTCAGCAACTTGATAGTTGCCAACACAAGTCTGTTAAAATATTGGAAGGCAATAAGCTAACAGTGCCAGCTCTCGCTTTGGCACAGTACTTAGGAAAAATTAAAGTATGCACAATGGACAAACTTTACCAAAAGCATAATTATTATAAAGGAACTAAGGCATAAAAGCCAACGTTTAAAACCAAAACATCCCCTACTAACTATTAAATTAGTTCATGGTGTGGGGGTTAACCAACAAACGTTTTTAACATCACCATCACAATAAAAACTAAAGAAAAACAACTTATGCCAAGGGAATAGGCAGATGGGTCTCTCGATGTAGCCCTCCACGCCAGGCTCTCAGCAATGAAGTCGGACCAACCTTCCTCGATGTAGCCCTCCACGTGTAACCGAGGAAGGGACCAACCTTCCTCGCTCCAACCACCTCTCGTCTCCTCATTTCGATTCTTTTCCTTTTCTCCCCTTTCAAATGCTTGATCGGTTGTTCTTTATATAGGCATGTAGTGGAAAGGATGGGACAAGCCTTTGATTTTTAATTTGAAATGATCAAGAGATAAAAGATAGAGCTCTATCCAATCATTTTGATATCTTATCAGCTCAGTGTGATAGCTTATCAGGCTAGGGCTGACGTCATCATGCCATGGCCATCCTGGCACACGAGCTTGGCACAACTTTGCCAACAACACTTGGCATCACCATATCTGCTATTGTTTTAGAAGTTGATCCAATTACTATCTTTTAGGAGCCTAATCCTTTCCTATTTTTTCAGGGGTTCATCTCTTCTTGGCATGGCCGCTGCATACCTCTCTGCCAACAAATTCTTGGTACTCATCTGGTCCTTCTGTGCCTGCAACATCTGGCATTCACCTTGGCATTCCTAACTACATCCATGTGTCCTGCGTCCATTCCTCCTGCCATTCCACCTGGCAAACTGCGCAAAAGCCACTAAAAGCAACCCATGACAGTGGCATAGGCAGCCTACTAACTCTTTTATGTAAATGCTTGATTTTAACAAACCAATGCAACTAAATGTAATTGAAAACAAGCAAAAGCATATCAAAATAGGCATGAAAACAATACTTTTGAGGAGGTAACACATAGCAATGACTTCAACCCACTTGGACACATAATCGAGTTTGAGTAAGATGTATAGCTTTCCATATGATGATAAAAAGGGTCCCCATGAAATAAATGCCCTAGACATCGAATAGTTTGACTTCTAGAATATCTTCCATTGGTTGTTCATTCCTCCTAGAGATCTTCTCCATTTGTTGGCATCTATTGCCTGCCTTGAAGAATTCTTGAGCAACTTTGAATAAGGTAGGCGAATAGAAGCATGACTATAGGACCTTTACAGTGGTCCTATATCCTCAAAAATGCACTTTGCATGGGACTGAATGACAATGGAACAAGATGTCCTCTTGCTCATATTCGGGTACGCATCTCCCGATCATTTGATCGCCACATTGCTTGGAAAGGTAGGGCTCATCCCAATAGTAGTAGTGCGCATCATGTTAGAATTTTTTCCTTCCCTAGCTATTCAAATCATAAGGAAAAATTCAACTAACAATAAAGTTAACAATATCACATACCAAGGAAATGTTGTAGCATTCAGTAATTTCTCATCAAGGAATTTTTCCTTAATAACAAGTTCATTATCATTCTCACATGTATTCTCTAGCCTAGAGAGATGATCAGATACTTGATTTTTAGTTCCTTTTCTATCAACTACATCAATATCAAATTCTTGCATTTAATAAAATCCACCTACTAAGTCTAGGTTTAGCATCCTTTTTAGTCACTAAATATTTAATGGCCGAGTGATCGATGTGTACAATGACTTTGGATCCTATAAGGTATGACCTAAACTTATCGAATGGAAATATTACAACAAGCAGTTCTTTTTCAATGGTGGTATAATTCATTTGATCTTCATTTAAGGTGCGACTAGTATAATATATATTGTGAAAGACGATGTTGTCCAAGGACTGAGCCCATAGCACAATCACTAGCCTCATACATGATCTCAAAAGATAGTGACCAATAATTGGCACTACGATAGGTGTAGAAATAAGTTCCTTCTTTAGGGTCTCGAATGCTACACAACATCGATCATCAAATTTTGAATGCTTACTTCTGATCCAGCAATGAACACAATGGCTTCAAATTTTTGGAGAATTCCTTGATAAATCTCCTATATAAACCGGCATGGCCAAGGAAGTTATGAATGGCTTTGACACTCATCGGTGGGGGTACCTTTTCGATGACTTAGATTTTTTCTATGTCCACTCTAATGCCTTGCTTTGAAATTTAGTGGCACAAGTCAATGCCCTCGGCAACCATGAAGTGGCACTTCTCCAAATTTAGCACTAGGTCCGTTTTTTCACATATCTTCGACATATTTGCAAGATTGCACATTGTATAAGCCTTGAAATTCAGTGGCACAAGTCAATGCCCTCGGCAACCATGAAGTGTCACTTCTCCAAATTTAGCACTAGGTCATTAGTTTGGACTACGGTCCCTTGTCTTTTGGTACAATTGGTACCCTTGATTATTAGTTAAATAAATTGGTAATTTGTGTACCCTTGCTTCGGTACTATGTGTACCCTTGATGTTACAATTATAGTGGATTCGAGTGTCTAGTAACTTGTTAATCAAGGCTCATTATAACTTAAAATTGTATATTAATAAATCTTGATGACATGAAATGAGAATTTGGAATACATATTATAACATCCCCAACCCGGCTTAGGATAAACTGGGTCTAAGGAGTCTAGACAAACAAAAAACTAACTTGAAGTCTCAAGTTAGTAGTTAAACAACCAAAACTAGATGCAATTTGAACCTATGCCATTCGAAACATGCAAAAAGGAACAAAATTATCAATTATGGTTACCTCTTGAATTATCTTATTTAATCCATGATACAAACACCAGTAGATAAATTCTATACAATCATATAATCTACTAGAAAAACATGTATCTTACCCACTTAAACATACACATTCGGACCTAAGATTCATTCATAACCCTTTCATTCAAGAACTACAATTTCTATCCTTTAAAGATGTTACTCTTTAATTAATTAATTGTTTCAACCCCAAACATGTCAGCCAACCCAATCAACAACTCATTCTAGCATATGAAGGAACCTATCAATCGAACAATAGTATACAATTATTCTTTAAACATTCAAGGATCGATAACTTAAACCTTAAGTAACCAAACATGATAATTCTAACAACTACTATTCCTAGATGGATTCGAACACTCCTATATCGTGCTTCAAAGAGATCAATTTATTTTACCTAGCATGCTTATCAAATGGTAACCTATTTAATCATGGTAATCTTAAGGTTCGTATATCCTAGCCACACAATCGGGCACCCAACCAAACATGTCATACATGCAAATTCATAACATGATATTTATCACCTAAATGGTCCTAGTCGACTAGTATTCATTCGATCAAAACAACCACATTAACAAACATATCATACTCAAGCATGAGTCATCATCCGAATACTTAATCCATGAGTATCATTAGATGTATTTACAATCCAACATATATCATTCGTTATTTATATGCCCAAATAGACTAAACATAGGTATACAAACTGAATGAGTGCCACCATCCTAGGAGTCATAAAATAATAACAAAAACATACTTTTAAGCTTCAAGGGATCTTTCTTAGCTCCTTTGTTTGAACAAAAAGTATGAGTCACCCTAGAACACAATAAGGAGAGATAGTAAGGCACCACTGAAGGTAAGCAATAAGCAATAGGATTACAACTAACAATGTTTCGAGTCTCCTAATGTGTTATTGTATTCCACTTCGAAACATGCGTGAGTTCTTACAAGTTTTTATCAATCAATTCAATTAAGCATTCAAGCTGGCATGAATTCAAATTCATGATGCTCATTCAACTTAGTTCTTAACAAGTGAACATTGATCCATACAATTTTCCAAGTTTGTCCATTTACCATTACTAATAAAACGTGGTTCTAACTTTTACTAGGGACACTTATTCCTGACAAAAACAAGGGATCGAAATCCATTACATATCAAGGGAATATATATTCCAAATTCTCATTTCATATCATCAAGATTTATTAATATACATTTTTAAGTTATCATGAGCCTTGATTAACAAGTTACTAGACACTCTAATCCACTATAATTGAAACATCAAGGGTACACATAGTACCGAAGCAATGGTACACAAAGGACCAATTTATTTAACTAATAAACAAGGGTACCAATTGTACCAATAGCCAAGGGACCGTAGTATAAACTAGCGAGCTCGACGGACTCTATGGCATGTCAATTGTGTCTAAACTAACTCAAATCATGGCTTGTATAAATGTATATATTATGAGTTCATTTACATTTAATCTAGAGGCATTAGGTGCCTTATATCATTAAATTACTTGGACCAAAACAATACCGAGAGCTACTATAGCTTCAAGTACTCAATCTAGCAATGCTCATTCGATTCAGGATACTAATATAATCCTTATTTTTACTCCAATTAGCTGAGAAATTGTATCAATTTCTAACGCATACTCTTAAATTCATTCAATTAACCAATTCGGTTCCAATGCTGTCCATTTTTAAAGCAACAAAACAGTTTCATAACACAATTTTCATTGCCAATAACATTTCGGTATTAAACCTATCAACCAAATTATGTGCACAATTTTGTATACATGATTAGTATATATATAAATAGGGCACTCTTAGTCCATTCTAATTAGATACAATCTAACAATCAAGGATAAGAATCAAAAGACACATTGGCCTAACATTCGAACATTACCACCATCCAAACAATGTGCAATCAACTCATACTTTGATTTCTAGTTATTCTAGTCACAATACAATCTAATTTCAAGCTCAACCATGACATGCAATTCTTACTCCTTTCAAAACAAGTTCATGCTTTCATCCACAATCAAGTTACAAAGAGCTAAAAGAAGGACATTACCTTCTAATGATGGAGATCAAGTTTAAATTGTCAATCTAAATGAACCGGTGCTATTACTTCTTCTCACTAGATTAAGAATTTGGGGAGGATTTTTCCCTAACTACCTAATCAGCTAAAGCAAGGGAAATGAAGGAAAGAAGATGAATCCCCTTCCCTCTAGACCGAAATCAATCGGACACCTCACCATATTCCTCCAATTCTTAATAATTTGGCATACAAACCTTAATCTTGTTTTCATAAAAATGTGGTCATTTTTAGTTTGACCCTTTTTAGTTAGAGAACAATTCACTTTGGTCACATAAAAATTCAATTTAATCCCTATAAAGTGTCATTTCATTCTAATTAAATCATACATTCTCCTAGGCCCTATTTTGGTATGTTACATGGTGGCTCCCTAAAGGAGACTCTAACTTTATTGGAATCCCATAACTAAAACATTGCTTGCCCGGTGCAAGACTTCAAAAAATAAACAGTGTCTAAACTCACCTCGAGCACTTACCTTAAACATGGCATGAAAACTCATATCGACAACTAAAGCACCTCTGAAATCCCTCCCATAAGCGGTTCAACACTTAACTCGGCCACTCATGGCCACGATCATAACCATCTTAGCGTTGCAACATTGGACGCACTATCCAGATTCTAGCCTTAAAGAGTACGAACTTACTTTATGGGTTTTTATTCACTAGATACCTTACTAAAACACCTATACCACCTTGGGGTTTCCTAGAACTAGCTAAACCTAAGCTTTGATACCAATGTTGTAACACCCTCGACCCGGTATCACAATTAGGCCTCAAGCATAATCGAAAAATCATAACATTTCTCAAACCGGGTTTAGCCTAACAAGGTATTTCTCAAAAACATTTAGATTTAATAGTTGAAAACATAGATAAATAATTTAAATTATTACAAAGGAACTCCGCATTAATTTAAAACATTTAAACATTTGATTTGACTGATACAATTTCAAAAGAAAGATTTACAAACTCGATCACGTAAGGTCCAAGGAATACATAGCCCACTAGACACAAGTATCATACTCTAAAAGCCTCCACATGCCGAAATCTCGTACTAATAGTGCTATTTGATCCTACGATCTGATAATCAACCTACATACAGAAACAACGATTCCTAGCGCAGAGCCTACAAAGCTTATTGGTACATATCTACTCTACTATACTTCATGCTAATCATAAACATAAGCATGCAATCTAGTATGAGCAATAAGGAGAGATAAATAAATACATGGCGCTACCACTAATCGCCTAAACACATGCTATCATATCATAAAAAATATTACAAATGGCCCACAAGGCCCAACCATACCCGGAAACTCACCAGATCATCCGAGCGAAAGCACACAAGTCATACCATAAACCTAGAGTGATGCCTCCGTCCAAACATCATCGGGATTGTACACTCTAAGTGAGGCCCGCGTCCATACAACATCAGGATCCTACACTCTGAGCGAGGCCCATGTCCACATAGCATCAGGATCGTACATCCATGCTCAGGATCTCTTATCAAGCATCTTCGAATGAGGCTCGCGGTCACATATCATCGGGATCCTACATTCGAAAATCTTAAACCATGGTGCTACAACACACTTAAACTCTCACTAGGTATCTAGATCCCATAAATCAAGTGACCCAACCACACAACTGCCCTTACTTGGCACGTAACAACACACGATCCACCAAGTACCCATATGGTTGCTACTACAAACAAGTCACTCAGCATTTACCGATTTATTAGTCATTAGGCCTATATATAATTAATCGCATTGATTAACTCCATTAATCCATGTTATCACATTTATTCAAGGCGTAATTTAATTTTTTATATTCACGTCGATTTCCATCTAAACTTGCATTTATAGATTATTTATCGTATTGGGTACCTGTTGTCGTACACGAGTATCGATATGGTACCCTCGAGTATCAATACTCATACGCGCACTGATACTGAAACTGCTTACTAAAAATCTTTAATTTGTACAAGTACTAGCACGTATCGACTTGTATCGTTACAACCCCTAGGTACATGATCCAGTGCGGGCGGGTCCATAGATACTGTGGTGCACCCTAGGGAGCTAGATCCAGTGAGCGCGGCTGCATGGGAAGCTCGGTGCATCTGAGGAACAGACTACGGTACGGCGTGGGTGCATGGGAAGATATATGCACCCGCCACGTGCAGTTGCGCACGCCCTCGTGCAGGCTGCGACGTGTAGAACCCGTGCGGTGACCTTCGGTGGTGGGTCAATGACGGCAAGCTCCATACTAACATATTTTTAGCCAGGGAACTCTGTGGTGGTGAAGACTTACGATGGTGGGCGGCGGATCTTAGGGAAACAACTTCATCGAATCTTTTTCTTCTTATCCCGGCGAGGGGCAGCGGCAGCGACAACAGGGCGACCACCAGTCGACTCCTCTCGATAATACAGATCGGATGTTATTGACGGTAAGGTCCATGGTGACCCAGACGGCGGGTCGTGGCTTAGAAGCTCTCCCTCCCTCTTTCTCCCACTTTCCAATTTTCTTCTCCCACTTTTCTATTTTCTCTCTCTCTATCAAATCATCCGTCACCTTCTCTTTGCCCCACACACATATATATTTAAAATTCAAACACCATCACTCGCATCTATTCTTCCAACTTAGATAAAGCCCATGTCCAATCTTCCTAAATTGAGCTTCCAACGTAAGGGCCCAATACCCATGCCCAAAACCCGATTCGCTAACCTAGAGTTTGGGTCATTCATGCTCATTGAAATATATTTAAAATTATTTATGAAAACTTTCATGTTTTAGTTACGGCTACCATGTAATTTTTTTTATAAAAGTGTAGGTTTTAGTTATTGCTACAACTTAAGTTACTAATTTTTTATTACAAAACAAATTCTTAAGTTCTCTAGAACTTTTTGTTCTTGTTTACAAATTTAATAATTGATAAACAAATTTTATTATTATGGAAATTTACAATTTTTATTCATGTTGAAAACATGACACACGAGTTGTTTTTATATAACGAAACTTAAGTATTCACGAAGCAATGACAAATATATTTTCACTACATTAAGATATAATATTCTTTTTATATTATTCAACTATGTAATAAATTCTAAGCTTCTATTAAATTAGTCAACACAAATATTAATTGATATATTTGTTAAATATGAAGAATTAAATTTATTGAATTATTTTGAATTATGACTAAATTGACAGAGTATATAAGTTTCAATGACTATAATTGTCATTATACTAAGCCTTGTTAGATATATGTTTGAATTTTAATGGAATAGTGACCTGATTATAACCAAATTTTAATTGAGTGACATGCTTGTTACCTAACGACAACAATTTTAACAATTGTTTGCATTAAAACGGGAGAGTGGCCCAATTGTAATTAGAATATTAATTAAGCGACTCAATTATAATTTTTAATAATTGGATGACCCAAATATAACTTTACTGATAATTGAGTGACCTTCATTGTAATTTACCCTAAAATTTTCATCCGGTGATACTGGTTGATTGCTTCTCTTTGAAGTCTAATTATTAACAATCGAATCTTTCTCTGTTTTTTTTTCTTCCAACTTTAATGCTTTGTGGTAAAAAGTAGAAGTGGCTTACAGCGCAGAAGCCTAAGGGAAAAAATGAAATTATATTCCTTTTTATTAATTGTTATATTCTTATTTAGTAATATTTTTTTGAAAGGCTTATTTAGTAATAATATCATTGTATCATTTGAGTTATGACTCAAACTTTAAAACTAAAAAAATACAATAAAAATTAATCAAATTAAAGTACAATGACTAAATCTACACAACTTATATATAATACTAGAAGTACTGATAGAATTGGATTAAAAATAAAGTTGTATCATTATTTGTATTTACGTGACATTTCTGATTCAATTATATTCCAGTTGATACAATAATACAATGGAAAAGTTAAATGCTAACTTGCTTGGCGTGTTTCATGTGTTTCCATATTCTCTTAAAAAACGTGCATCCGTATTTCTTTATCCTTTATCTTTCATTAACATCACTAAATATGCAAATTCAATGCCACGAAAGTGATTTTTTTATTATTTTAACGATTATATAACGGCTGAATTTACTAGGGTATTCAGAAAAATTTGAACCGATGTACCGTACTGAAAAATCGAAAAAATCGGACAAGTGGTAAATTAGCCGAAACGATATGGTAACCGTACCGGTAAAATTAGCGGTTAAACGGGAAAGGAGCAGTTACGATTTTTCGCTAAATGGTTAATTAAAAAAACGATAAGAAATTATAAAATTAATTTTATATTAATATTAAATTTTTGGTTAATTACTGTAACCCTTTGACCCGATCTAGTCGCAAGACCGAATCGAGCGAGTCACACGGGGAATATTGAAGTAAACCGAAAAGATTTACCTCAATAAACGATCATATTTTTTTCTTTTTATCTTCTCTAGATGCAATATTATTATTCTAAGTGTTCATACTGGCAGTGGGTGAAATTACGATACGATCGAGCGTCGAATCGACATCCAATTGCTTGGGTGGTCAATTAGGGACCATTTTTGTAAAAATTATAGATTCCATGGACTTAATGTGAAATTAAAGTTACCATTGTTCCATTATTCAGATTTCGATCCTACATGTCAACTTTCTACTTAAAACAACCATCCAAACTCATTCAATTGCATTCACGACATTTAAGGACCAAAACGTAAGAAAATAGAAACTAGAAAGCTGCCATTTAACTACCATAACGGCTGGCCGTTTCGATACCCCTAGACCCGTATCGATTCGATGGTTGTTGAATTTAAAACCCAAATTCCAGTAACATTTAACCGTATTGATACTCCCTCATGTATCGAAACGCTTTCCCTTTTTGCCTTCAGCCCATACCGATACGGTACTTAGCGTACCGATACAGTATGCCTGGAATGGCTTACCCGTATCGATATAGTAGCTCGCGTACCGATACGCCTGGGTCTGTAATAACCAATTTTGCTGTTTAATCTCACAAATAAGCTACCCATACCACTCTAACATGCTTCCAAGACACACATAACATATTCAAGGATCAATCCTCGGCCAAAAGCTCCAGGAACAACATCAAAACATTATCAGATACACAAAATAGGAATCTATAGGCATGCACCCTATTTCCAAGCCAAGTCAAACACCAAAAGCCATACCAAAGCTCAAACCAAACAATAGAGGCCATATACAGGTCTTTAAAGGCAACACAAACATGTGACAAACCAGAGAATTCATCAAACATACTCCCAAATCATATGAAACCCCTCTCATTGCCAATTTTTACTATGATTAGTTCCAAAACCATACTTGAGCTACGTGGAAACCCCTTGAACTCTTTTTCTTGCTTCCTTGCTGTCCGAACCAGCTACTTCTCTGCATTGTTAAGAAAAGAGAGCGTAAGCAAATAAGCTGAACGAGATATGCTCATTTGAAAACTACAACAATGCCTTTTTGAAAACCTTTTCTCAACAAACTATTTCTCATCATGCTCAAATACTTTATCATGCTTTAAAACCCATCAAAGAAAAATCATTTACCTTTCTACACATGTATCATTTATCTCATGCATTAAACTCAATGTAAATCTCAATGCAAGCTTCACATGCTTGACATTACAAACGACAATTCAAAATAGAATATCATGTATAAATCCCATTACACAAAATCTTTTTAAAACAATGATACATGTAATCTCGTATATTGGCATTCAAGTAACCCGGATGGCACTACCGTAATCCTTGGATAGCACTACCCCTATCCATTAATGTTCGGATATGCGGATACCTTGATGGCACTACCCCCATCAAGTCTTATAGTGAAGCTACCCTTACCAAAATCTCATTTCAGCCGGGTTGGCACTACCCCCATTGCCCGTTGGTGATAGCACTACCCCTATCACTCGCATCACAATAGCACTACCCCTATTGTGAAACCGAAGAATTTGCTTACGTACGAATTTTGTATATATTATAGTGCACTTCTCATCCTATTGATCAACCAATTATATCCAAAAATATTTAAATCTCATCACTTTCCAATATACACTTTAAAACCATGTTACCGTACTGTTTTTCAATGCATAAATGTAAACCGTTTCTTATTACATATCAAAAGCACGACCAATGCATAACATTTTCTCAACAAGATATAATCTCTTTAAAATCATAAAGCATTCTCATGGGATCTCATGAATCCTCTCTCAATTCATAAAAATATGCATAACAGTAGGTAACAAATCTATCTTCAAAACATGAGCATGATTTAATAAAATAATGGGAAAACCGAAAACCGAGAGTAAATTCTTCCATACTTACTTCTGAGCGTAGATTAGAATTTCAATCTTAATCTAAACCCCCAAACCTTGTTTTCAAACCTTTGAAAAGCTTTTAAAATCATTTCCACCCACCGACAACGCCTCGTTTGCTTTACCGAAGCAATCTCAAGCCTTCAAATCAGCCGAAGCTTCCTCCAACGCCATTGGATCAACCAACCCTGCTTCTAACCAAAGCAGAACAGAGGATTAATGCACTTCCCTGCATCAAAATCCTCAACAACTCAACTCTACACTTTCTCTACTCAACTATCAATATTTCGCTACCTAAAAACTACCGAAAACATCAGCAAAACTACTCTAATCAATCTCCAGCCATTACCCAATGAGATCAACATCAAAACATCAACAAGATACATCTAAAAACATCTCCTCAACACCAAAATATCATCAGCAACCATTTAACCACTTAATCACGCCACATACTAAAAAATCTCAACCTAGAAATCCAGCAATCTACCTAGTTTCGGGATTACCACATTAAAATCCATTAATCCTCATTGTTAAACATCAAAATTATATTTAATCTCAACCAAAAACCCAGCATTATCAAATCAAAACGAACCTTAATTGATTTCACCCGTTAAAACATCAATTAAACCAATTTCCACAATTATATCATCAAAACTCATTAGAAAACATTCATAAAAGATCAAGAACTTGGGAATTTCAGTAAAGAACCTTTCATTAGAGGAGAAGAACAAAACCTTACCTCTACTTATTGCTTTTCCCCTCAATTGTATAGATGTACATAAGAAATCAAAGATAAAACAATACGATTTTGATAGGAAATCATTTAGAGTTAAAAAGATGAATTAAACCAAGCGATTACCTTAAATTTTTGAAGATAAATTGATGTTTGGCTGGAGAGAATTTGAGAGAAAATAGTTGAGAGAAAAGTTAGTTGCGTGAAATGTATTTTAAGAAATTAATGACAATTAATTCTCTCCAACTTATTTTATTTAATAAAACCATTTCAAAATTAACCAATTAAGAGGGAAAAAGTCTAAATTAGACTTTGGGTCAAATACTCCTTAAAGATTCAAAGTTTTGATCTTTTACAAATTAGTCACTAAAAATAGTTTTACAATTTTACATTTTGGTCACTTGTCCCAAAATGTCAAACCTCCAAAAATCTATTTTCCAAAATTGATCCCACCAAAATCATTTATATATTAAATAATGATTTTAAAACATTTTCTTATTTTATTTCTTCCAAAAATCCAGCAAATCGATTTATTCCCAAAACCAGCCTAAATTGTCGAAATCGGTTCAACCGAACCGTCTAGCCTAAACTCGGCTAACTCCTAGGCCCAAAATCGGGGCGTTACAATTACCATACTTAAACTATATTTTATAATGATATTAAATTATTAGTAACAATCAAGCATGTAGTGTACGTCTATTCGAACGCGCATCTATTCTAGTACTGAAATATAGTGGGATATGTGTTGCATCTTTTTGTTTCTTTTGGTTTCCAATGTGGTTGCAGGCAGTTTGTGTCTTGGGGCATTAATTTCATCTTGCAGCTCATTTTACAATTCATATTATCGTGTCTTTGTTTTATTTACATTTGCTCTTGAACAACTCTATTGAGCTCGTGTTCATGTTATTGTGATCGTGTAATGAAATAAATTTGGAGTACTTTTTTTCTTTTTCGGTGTTCTTGTCTCGATTTCGGTTGACTCAAACGTCGAAAGGGATTTTGAGGAAGTTCTTTTCTTTTAAGAATTATAATGATATCACATTATTTATTATAAAAATATTTGTGTAATTAATATAATTTATCTAAATTTTTAATTGTTTTAAACTTTTAAGATATTGAAGACTTTATTTGATTGATTTTTTAAACTATTAAAATAGTAGTATTAAATATATAAAATGGTTCATGGTTAACCGAGTAAACCGGTTAACCGTTTAGGCAGTAACCGGTTTAAACGGGACGGTAACGATTTATTAAAATGTCGAACCGAGACTTTCGATAACCGTGCCGATAAGTCGTGCCAGTATGGCTAACCATCCATGAACATCCTTAGAATATACCATGAGAATTTATTCTTTTAGATATTTTTTATGTGGTATTGTAAATAAATAACTTATATATAATGAAATAAATTATACATTTGTATCTAGTTAGTTAAGTGAAATGTCATTTCATTTTTGGCGTGAGTGTTAGGTATTAACATGTGTTCTATATTAATATGTTCATTTTTAGAAACAAATATTTAAAAGAATTTTGAAAGACCATGTCTTTATAATAATAATTGAATACAAGTTGTACACAAATACTTTTTTTTATTAAAAGTTGTACACAAGTATTTTAAAAATAAATACAAGAACATCAAAATACCTAAAAAAGTCATTTAGTAATATAAGGTATCACTTGAATACGTGAGAGGTGAAATTAGGGATTCACGAAATACAGCAACATTTGGCACAACATTTATCCTCCGAAGGATCGGGTCTTGGATGGAAAACCAAATCCGTTTTCTTATCACTAGGATTTGGTTCACCTTTTGCTGAAATTTTATCGCCAGACCGCTCTGAGGATCCGTTTTTGACGGGCTTCACCGGTGGAGGTTTTGCTTCATTATCTGAAGCTTCTTGTTTTTTATCAGAAGTCTGGTGATTCCCTGGAGCTTGAGGAGACTCAACTCCGAGTCTATCATTGTAGCTGCCTATATCATCAAACACGAGTAAGGATAAAATAATTAAAACACGACATGATACAAACAAGAAGAAGATACGAATGCTGTCATAACATGCATCAGTTATAAACATGATGCGGATGTACAACTCTTATTTATAGGGTCTATTTTCTTTTACCTTCATCAGAAACCTTGTGATTCCCTGTAAGAGACTCATCTCTGCGTTCGTCTTTGTAGCCACCTAATTAATCATTGAACATATGAACACAGAAAAAATATAAAACACAATACTTTATACAACCAAGATATTAAAATCAATTATGACACGAGAAGATATACGAACCTAACGGGGATACACGAGTATTAAAGGGCCTGGTTTCACCTTCATTAACGGAAGGTTGATTGAAATTATCCTTTGCGGCATCAGATTCCGATGAAGGACCCTTCACATTTTCCATCTCCTCCAAGTTTCTTTCTATATTTGCTCCTTCCATGGACTGTTTGAAGTAATAATGAAAGAAGAAACAAGTTTTGAGATGGGGTTTTAATTTTTTGGAGGTTAAGATTATGATTTAGGAAAGTTTAACATTTATATATACAGCTTACAATAAACGCAGGTAGGTTTCCAAGATTTATATTATTTCCTATATTATATAAAAGGGTAAACTATACCAGATGTCACTAAACTATTTCCACCAAAGAGAAAATACTATCGAACTTAAAAATGTTTAAATCTAACATTAAACTATACTTTCCGACTAGTTTATGCCACTCCGCCGTTAACTCAAAACGACAGCCGTTTTGGTACAAGTGTTTTGAAGTCTAATTTGGCCTAAAACGACGTCGTTTTTGGTACAGGAAAATAACAATAGAAAGGCACTTCAATATGTTTGAACCCAAAACCTTTAGATGCAAAGGCTAAGCCGTAACCACTAACCAAACATAAAATTATATAACATTTTATCAAACTACTTGAGATTAATTCAAATTATTTTATGAAATAAATAATACTATAAATAATATTAAGGACCAGTTTGGCATGGCTTTTGAAAAATGCTTTTAAAAGTGCTGTCAGAAAGTGATTTCGAAAAGTTAATTGTAAGATTTTAGTGTTTGACATTGCTGTAAAAAATATTTTTGAAAAAATAAAATGTCCATTTTAGACATAATATTATAAAGTAAAAAAAATGAACGTAAATGATGTTTAAATTCGTTATCACAAAATTTATTAATATTATTATATAAGAAAAAATCAACTTAAATAATAAAAATATAAAAACCATGGTAATTCATTAGTAAAATTTTATATATAAAATATTAGTTTAATATAATAATTATTATATTTAATACTATTTTAATATATTAATATTAATATTAGTGTTAATAATTAAGGGTAAAAAAATAACTTCACACCTAAAAGTGATTTTCCACCCCAAAAGCTAGAAATCTTAGCTTTTGTAGTTGGGTGGAAAATCACTGTTTTAAGGAATTTTTTACTCCAATTTGGACGTGTTTGGCATTGCTTATAGGTGAAAAGTTACTTTTTTTTTTAGCAAAAGCTCATTTTTAAGGAGCCTAATATATATATTATTTTAAAAAGCCCAAAATATTTATAAAATAATATATTTAGATTATAACTAATATATAAAAAAATCTCAAGGTTTAGGTTTAGGGTTTGATTATTGATGATGGGGTTTATGGTTTGAGGTTTGTGGTTTATAGTTTAAGGTTTATGATTTTTATATTATTTATAATATAAATATATTATTTGGTGAATATTTTGAATTCTTTTGAAAAATAATATATTTATATTATAGATAGTTATATAAAAAATAGTGTAAACTACACAGGTTACCACCGAACTGAGATTGTTCCTATTTTGACCACTCAACTAAGGAACACGTCAATCAGGCCATTGAATTTTTAAAGTGCTATTATTTTGACCCACAACTGTTAAAATCTAACGGAGGAGGCGACATGACAGTTAATGAAAATCTGTATAATTACACATTTGGTCTCTGTTAGTTATATATTATATCAATTTGATCTAAATTTTAATTTAATTCAAAATTCATGGCTCCAATAAGATAGTGACACGTGTCACCATCTAATTAGATGTTTTTTTTGTTATTTTTATTTATGTAATTTAATATTTTCCTCCAATCACATGGTGAAATGTGTCACCGTGTAATTAAGGAGAAAATGAATAAAAAAAGGTTTGCACCTAAAGGGAATCAAACCAAAGCCATTGGGTGAAAATGTCATGCTCAAACCATTAAACTAAAGCCATCACCATGATGGATTTTATCAACATGTTTATTTAAAGCTTAATTTGTGAAATGGATAAGAAAATTTTAAAACTTTCTTCTTTCAGTTACATATACCATTGTCCAGATTTATGAGATTCCCATTGAAATCTTGGCACAATATTTCAAAATATGTGTCTGATCTAGAGGATATTTTAACAGCGTGCTTTGTTGTATCGGTGTTAGTTTCTAAAACATCTTTATCTGGATATGTTGCAATGGAGCTCCGGAAAATGTTATAAGCTTCTGCAGCTATCTTGTTGAGTGGGAAAGTTGATCACTTTAGGACAACCATAAGCAAATATGCTTTACAAAGTTGGAGCTTTGACAATATAATTTTCAGGGCCAAAACCAGTCAACTTCTTTAACTGATAAAGTTTTAAATTTTGTAGACTTGCAAGACGCACGACACCATGATGTTAAACTGCACCATAAGCAAATATGCATCTTCCTCCTTTTCCATGCCGAACGCTTGCTTTAGTTCCTCTCAATCACAATCACAATCACAAACCGAAAGTGATGCAAGAGTAGGTAGCCAAAGTGACTAGCACAACATATTATAGTTTTCCACACCATTTGATGTCAAGGATTTTCAACTTGGGCAAGCACAAGGAAGGGAATAATTGTTTGATTCTATTTCTCCATCATTTTCTGGCTCTAGAAGAAGAGCTTTCAACATGTAATAACTCATTTTTGTCCATGCCCAAACTTTAAACCAAATTCAAAATTAAAATACAGGTCCAATAACTTAAATTAGTCCATTATTATTTCAGTCCAAATTATAGCTAAATGACCCAATAACCCAACAGACCCAAAATTCATGCAAACCCAATTACAAATATATCCAATAAACCCAATACAATTAACCATTGCTCATTTCAAATATAATCATTTTACATACCAAATACCCATAACCAAGATAAAATACCAAATAAACCCTAATTGCCGTAACCTAAAAACCTAAATAAATAAAACTTCAATCTTATCCCTCCATTTGTTGCCACACTCCTCACCTTCCCCGCGCGTGGCCGCCACGCGCGGCTCTTCAACGCTCGCGCCAGTCACTGCTCGTCTCTAACATCGGCCGCCTACTCCACCGCCCAAGGTCACTTCAAATCTGCAAAAAGCAAACACAAGGGGGATTATTATCCTGAAAATGGCAAAAACAACCATAAATGAGGGGTTTATTTTTTATATTTTTATGAAGTTAAAACGAGTATAAAACCCGATGTAATCTGTGTAAAAGGAGATGTAATACCCCTTTTACAGTCTAGTAGAGAACCGAGTCGGAAAGCGTTATCGAAAAACAAATTTAGAATTTTAGAGACGAACTCGGGGTTTGGGATTTATTCGGAAGGTCTTATTAATCATTCTTAAGGCTTAGCGAACCTAACTATTACTACATCAAGGAAGTTATCCGACACCACAGAGTACCTCAATCTATTATCTCTGATCAAGATCCACGATTTGCTTCTCGATTTTGGAGAACGTTACAAGAAGCCCTAGGCACTAGAGTTAATCTTAGCACTATCTTTCACCCTCAGACTGACGGCTAGTCAGAAAGGGTAATCCAGGTAACCATCGAAACTCCTTCATTTGAACCATCGATGAAATATACCGTTATTGAATTCATTTCCACAGATATTTAACGACATGCTACGAGCGTGTATCATTGACTTTGGCGAATCATGGGAAAAATCCCTACCTCTCATTGAGTTTGCCTATAACAATAGCTACCAAACTTCTATCAAGATGGCACCGGATGAAGTGTTATATGGTAGACATTGTAGAACTCCATTGTGTTGGTCTAAACTCTGTGAAGGCAAGATGTTAGGCCCTGAATTACTTCGAGAAACCGAAGAATAGGTTACCATCATACACTATCGCTTGAAAGCTGCCTTCGATCGACAAAAGGCCTATGCGGATCTTAAACGAAGGGATATCCAATATGTGATTGGAGAAAGAGCTTTTCTTAAAGTCTTACCGTGGAAGAAGGTTCTGAGGTTTGCAAGAAGGGGAAATTGAGTCCCCGATTTAATGGACCCTTTGAAGTTATTGAAAAATTTGGCCCTATAGCCTATCGATTATTGTTGCTCTCAAAACTAAACAAGATTCACAACGTGTTCATGTATCAATGCTTCGAAAGTACCACTCTGACCTTTCGTATATCATTGAGCCAGAATCCATTGAAATCCAACCTAATATATCTTATGAAGAGGAACTGATTCAGATACTTGCAAAAGAAGTTAAAAGACTTTGCAATAAAACTATATTGTTAGTTAAAGTGCTTTAGAGGAGCCATACCATTGAGGAAGCTACATGGGAACCTAATGAGACATTGAAGAAGCAATGCACGCATCTCTTCGATTCAGGTAAAATTTGAGGATGATTTTTTCTTAAGGGGGAGAGTTGTAACTCCCCAAAATCTGGTATAGTCAAAAATAGGTCACGTCGATCAGAAACCCTATATCAGAAGGTCAAAATATTGTGTTGACTTTAACCGCAAGGTCAATTGCATCAAAGTTGGACTCTAATTGAGTCAATTCATTTTTAAGGACTTTATTGAATGTATTGGAATCTTTTAGCGGCTAAATTATAGAAATTGAAAATTTAGGGGTAATTAGTCCATCCTTAAATTTTAATCACCCATACGTGGGTTAATCTAATGAGCTCCCTTCATATGAAGGAAAGCGACTGTTTGGCTATTGTATATAGAAAGGATGAAAGAATAAAAGAGACTTACCCGAATGTTAAACCAAGCTAGCACCTCCCTTCATCTCCATATAAAAGCAAGCACACACCTCCATTGTTGAGTGTTGTGGAGTTTGAGTTTTGTTTGGTTCATAGACATAGAATCGTTGCTATCGATCGGGTAAGCTATAATCCCTAAACAATCAATGAAATCCATGGATAAATCAATATTAATCATAAGCTAGGGTTTTGGTCATCCATGGAATTTGATGGCCAATAGCTATTTTTAGCTTTGATATTGATTTTGAACCATTATATTGATTTTGATATCATATTATCGGTTCTAACTAATTCCTATTGTTTAACCAAGCTCAAGAATTGAATAAAGATCGTCCATCATCACTAAAGAATGCTAGGAACAAGGGAATTGTCATTCAAGAACCGTAAGAGCATCAAATTATTGAGGTGAGTGTAGTCGGTGTCTTAGGTTTAGGCTAGGTGCCTTTACCGATTCCATTGTCATTGTATATAGTATTGCTAACAACATTGTTAAGGAATATTGCATCAAACCAGTTAGTGGATATCATTGGTAAGTGGAGGTAAGTCATTGTATTGAGTATCAGATAGCGGTATTGTTATGGTCATTGCCATCATTCATTGTCATTGATTTCGCCATCGATATAGTGATTGAGATATTGAAGCATTGAGCATCAGACATAGAGCATAGTCATTGCTATTTTATCATCATTGTTATTGAACATTAATATCGATATAGATATTGCCATTATAACATTGAAAATGAAGCCTCGATCATTGCTATTGCCATTGAGATCATTGAACATTTCCATTGTCATTGATATTGCTATTGAACATTGGCACCGAAACATTGTTTATTGATAAGAACATTGGATATTGTCATTGTTATTGAACATTGATTATTGATATTGTCACTGGACCTTGGATCTGAAGGACATTGGATACAATTGGCATCCCATAGAATTCATGAGCTCAATGTACGAGTGGACTATGGTCCTTGGGCTACAGCCTATATTGATTTGGTGAGGCGGAGGGATGTTTTGTGATGTTGTTCACATTTGCGAGGCGGAGGGACTAGACCATTCATTGATTTGGCGAGGTGTAGGGAATACGTGTATCCACTATCTTGATTCGATCCAAGGGTTTACATTGATTTATGATATTGTTGTTATTAAACATGAAACCTATCATTGATATTGTTAAGCATGAGTTGTTATACATTCCATTTTTATTTGCATTGTTTATGGCTACCTCACTAGGCAAAGTATGCCTAATGCATTTTATCTCATGCACTTCAGGTTGATTAAGTCATCGACTTGAGATCAGAGCAAATTAGAAGTTTTGGCAAGTCATCACAAGCAAAAGTAATGTATATTGCCCTTACGAACTCCTAGTATGGAGGAAAGGTTGTTGAACTAGTTGTTTTTGGTCATTTTGATGTGTGTGCATTGCCTATGTTTTGTTTAAGGGCTTAAGGCTCCATATGGTGTTATAGAAGTAGTTAAAATGGCTTAATATGCATATTTGGCTTATAAAGGTGAAAACCTAGTAAATGGGTTCAAATGGCTATAAAATTTGACATGCTAGCAGATTAAATGGTTTTAAATTTGTTGGTAGATTTTCATTGCATTTGGACAACTTTTGATAGGTTAAGTTGAGCAAAACCAGATAAAATCTATCATTACAGTGTAGGGTGTATCGATACTTCTTAGTGCATATCGATACGGGTATGCATAATTGGACTAAGTAAATAGGACGTATCGATATTGCACAATGCGCATCGATACAAATTTTGATCATGGAATTTGAAAAATTAAAGGTATCGGCATGGTTATAGGGTGTATTGGTACGAGTCAACGTGGTCAACTCGTACCGATATAGTTGGGAACTGTATCGATACGAGTCTGTATCTATGGAATCTAGAACTCTTAAATTAGGCATGGTGTACCGATATGACCTTCTGAGTATGAGTACGGTGACAGGTAATTCAGTTATAAGTGTTATAAAATAGTTCTTGAATTATTGCGTTTTGGTCATTGAATGTTATAGACCTTAACTGGAAGGGGAATTGAGCTCTGATTAACATGAAAATTTATAATGTCGATGTTTATGGATTGAATTTCATGGTAGTAAAGGTAATTTTGAAAACAGACTTCTCGAACACTGAAATTACTATTTAGTCCCTAAATTTCGTAAAAGTTTAAAATTGGTTTTGAATGGATAATCACATTTTCGTATTGGTTTAATTGATTACGTGGTATTGCTTTGTACTGTTTTCTAAGTGTGACAACATTAAAATGTTGACCATTGTTTATGATTATCACACTGATCATTGCATCGTTCACCGGTAGCACTCTTCAACTCGGTTCTCGACCAGGCTGGGAAGAGGGTGTTATATTCATTGTATAAATGATGCGAGAACCCATCGACCGTGGACTCCTCGCCAGAAGTACTTCACTGAAATCCTTGACACCCAATAAGGTCTATTGCCAGATGCCTGATCTTCAAAGATCATCTGAGTCACTCTGTCCGAATTTTCAATTCAAATCCTCATTTGGTTTCAAGACGCCCTTTTTGGGTTTTCATCTTGAACCCTCCTTTTTTGTTTCTTCTTCTTTTTTATTTTTTCTCTCTTTTTTTTCTTTATTTTTTCTTTATTCTTTTTTTCTTTTCTTTTTACCTTTCTTTTTTCTTCTCCATTTTCTTTTTTTCTTCTTTTTTAGTCTTCACGCATAGTATTTCTTGACTGAATTCGAGTTTATTTGATTGTTCAACACCTTACCGTCCATCTCCGTTAAGATAAATGCTCCTCTAAAAAAGGCCTTTTTGACAACATAAAGTCCTTCTCAATTAGGCATCCACTTTCCCCGGGAATCCCTTTGAGTGGACAAGATTCTTCTAAGAACTAGATCCCCCTTACGGAATTCTCATGGGCGAACCTTCTTATTGTAAGCTCGCATCATTCTCTTTTGGTACACCTGACCCTGGCAAATGGCTTTCAGCCTTTTCTCCTCAATGAGATTCAATTTGTCAAACCGAGCTTGCACCCATTCGACTTCTTCCATCATCACTTCATTTAGAATTCGAAGCGATGGAATTTCCACTTCAATAGGTAGCACTACCTCCGTGCCATAAACCAACAAGTATGGTGTTGCTTCTGCTTACGTGCGTACGGACGTTCGGTAGGCAAATAGAGTAAAATTTAGCTTTTCATGCTAGTCCTTGAAAGTGTTCTTAGTTTTTTATATGATCTTCTTAATGCTATTGTTTGCCGCTTCTACTGCTCTGTTCATTTTGGGACGATAAGTAGTGGAATTATGTTGCGTTATTTTGAATTGTTCGCACACATCGGCTATCAACATGTTGTTCAGGTTGGAAGCATTATCGGTAATGATTCTTTTCGGCAAACCGTAGCGACACATGATTTTTTCCTTAAGAACCTACAAACTGTTGCTTTTGTTATGCTGGCATAGGAAGTTGCTTCCACCTGCTTAGTGAAATAGTCGATAACAACCAGAATAAAATGATGCCCACTGGATGCTTTTGGATGTATCTAACCAATGACATCCATTACCCAAACAACGAAAGGTCATGGCGAATTCATACTGTGTAGAGGTAATGGCAGAGAATGGATCTTGTCATCTGACTTCCTCTTCCATGTGGCATTGTTCTCCCTCTCTTAGTCCACTGCTTGTTTGCCTTTCTCCTTTTCTTGCTTGTCTTTCTCTCTTTCTCAATCAATTACACTTTTACAAGCCTTTCTTTCTTTCCCGATGACCAACTTGTGGCTTTCCCTTTCTTTCTCAATGGTTTGCTTACCTTTCTCTTTTTCTTCTTCAACAAACCACATGCCATTTTCTCTTTCTTTCTCAATGGCTATCAATCTTTTTTGGTCGCATTTCTTATCAAAGCTTGGAGCTTTACGATATCATTTTGGTAAAGGGCCTTTTTCTCCTTCTATTCCTCGTTTTCTTTCTTCAAGTCCTTGATCGTCCTATCAAGTATATCCATATCCAGGATTACCTTGTAGAACTTGCCCGCATGCTCAGTTTACAGGGCCTCCATCCTTTTCTTGACCTCTTCTAGTTCACTCCTCAAAATATCGGCTTCAGAAGGGACTATCCTCATATGCTCTTCTAATGTCATAGCTAGACCTTGATCTGGCTTTGAAATTTCATCGTTTATCCTCAATCGCCTCCAGAAATCGATGCGACTCAAACCTGAGGTAACAGGAACGAATGGTCGAGACCCAAACTGTCTTGAAACCAACAAAGGGGTGCAACTGATCCCTCTGTGCAAACCCAACATCATTAGCCAGTTATACTCTCCACACCGGTATAAGAAATGAGTGACACTAGTTAGCCAAGGTACTCGCTAAACTTTGTCCCCGTCTTGAAGATTCTTGAGAATCAAGGTCCACTTTTTCTTGTTGAAATCTTCTCGCCATTCCATGGCCAAATATTCTCACAAGAGAGAAAAGCTTCCCAAGAATATACAGAGTAAAACTTTCTTCGATGTTTTCCAAAGGTGGCTTTGGATCCAAACCTGATGCAACTGAGCACAACCTCTAAGTCACCCTTCCTCATGCCTTCGAATATCATTCAAGGAAATAAAAGTCTCGATCAGGATTGCCGTTGCCGGACTCGCCTTCCTCTTCAAGTGTTCGAGTAAATCCAAGATAGCTACATCAATGCCATTCAAAACTCTTAGAAAGATTATCAAACCATATACCCTTAAGGCAAATAAATCCATATTCATATCCTCATCCGGGGGCATAGGTATTACATCTCGAATGACGGAAGGCTACATAGCTTTGAAAAGTATCACGAAACAAGCTATCCTGCGATTCATCTGACCCTAAAAATCTAAGCACTTTAGAAGCTAGATGGTCTAGTTGATGAGTTTCTTAATTGAGTGATCAAAATAGGAATTACCCCATAGTTCGGGGTCACTTTTATAGTTTACCCCAAAAATATAAAAATAATATATTTTATATTATTTATTTATTAATATTTTTTATTGTAAACTACATCAATAGTCACCAAACTATTTTTTCGTGTTTGGTCACCTAACTATTTTTTTGGTAAAATCGTCACTAACGTTACGTTTTTAAAATGAGAAAAAAGTTTAGGTACCTTAAAGGGAAAAGTGAGATAGTTTAGGCACTTATTTTTGTATTAAGCCTTTATTTATTATTTTTTTGAAAATTTTCTCTCTCCTCGGGTATTATTTTTCTTTAAATTTATTCGGTTAGTAAGATAGTGACACGTGTCACCACTATATTAGAGAAAGAAAAGCAAACAAAAATACCAAAGCTGGAATGCATTTAGTGGGATTAGATACCAAGACCCCTCATATTAAGTCATAGGCCCTTAAACACTAAGGTAAGCCTAATCCTTATAAATCCTTCAACAAAACCTATATTTAAGTTATACTAAGTTCTCAACACAAAATAAAGTGCGATTAACAAAAAAGAAAGAGATTTAAACACATATCCTCGTGAGAGTGATTGAAATACTTAGCAATTGAGCTAAATTAGGAATTTAATATATTTTTTAACAAAACAAATATTTAACTTAAACCCCAATTAAATTTAAAAATCAAACTAAAATTATTTTTCTGCGTTGTTTGGGAGTAAAAATAATTATTTATTTATTTATAAAAATATTATTAAATTTCCCTAATAAATTTTATAAATTATAAAAAATTATTATTTTAATTTTTAAACATATATAAATAATAAAAAATATCATAAAAATATAATATATTTAATTTTAAAAATTTAATAATAATTTTATAAAATAAATATATAATATTTTTTATTCCCAAACAAAGTAGGAAAATAGTTTTAGTTTGATTTTTAAATTTTATCGTGATTTAAGTTAAATATATGTTTTGTTAAAAATATATTAGATTTCTAATTTACCTCAATGGCTAAGTATTTTTATCACTTCCACGAGGACATGTGTTCGAATCTCTTTCTTTGTGTTGATCCCACTTTATTTTGTGTTGGTAACTTAGTATAACTTAAATATAAGTTTTGTTGAAAGATTTATATTCATTAGGTTTAGCTTAGTGGTTAAGAATCTATGCCCTTATGTAAGGGTCATAGGATTAAATCCCCCAAGCATATTTGAGCTTTATGTATTTTTCTTTGCTTTTCTCTCTCTAATATGGTGGTGACACATGTCACCATTTTTACTGGTCGAATAAATTTAAAGAAAAAGAATAGTTGGAGGAGAGAGAAAATTACCCAAAAAATAACAAATTAAAAAATAAATCCACATCAGCTCGTTGTTAATTTTTTAACGATCGATTACTAAAATAGGAGAAAAACATAATATTAGTGACGATTTTGCCAAAAAAATAGTTCAGTGATCAAAACAGGAAATAAACATGTAACCCCCTTGACCCGGCCTAAACGCCAGACCGAACTGATCGAGCTACATTGAGTTCGCCGAAGCAAACCTGAACGAGTTACTTGAAACTAAGGCCAATTTTTTTCTTTTTATCTTTTCTAAACTCATTTTAGAAACCATAAGAACTTAATTGAATGTGAAGTTACCAAACCTCAATTAACCAGGTTATATGCATGCTAGTTAAAATTCACTTAAAACGATCAACCAAACTCATCCAGTTGCATAAACAAGAAGCAGTGACCAAACTAAAAAGATTCAGACTTTAGTCAAGAAAATACCAAAATCGACATCCTCAGTATAGCTACAATCCTAAGCCGTATCGATACGGTCTTGTTCCACAAAGAGGTATCAGTACTATTTCTCCCGTACCGATACAGGTGGATTGTTTTACAACCAGGGAATTCTAGTAGCTAAAATGAATACCGATACGCTTGCCTACGTACCGACACTTATAATAAATTCCAAAGGGGCATACTAATATAGAGCTAGATGTATTGGTACCCCTATGCAATTTTGCATACTTTTGAGCCGTATTAGACCCCGCATATCGAAACCATAAGACCCGTATCTGTACGAATGGCCTGTAATGACTTCTTGGCCAAACATATGACTCTTTGGCTTAAAAGAGCAAGCTTCAAATATCAAATGAACATCGTACCATCTCAAAACTAACAATTCCCGTGAAGTTAAGGTAGTATAGGCATCAAGGAAACAAAGTCAATCTTCAAGGTCGACCAATAGGCATGATTTCTACCCAACATGCTTAAATCTTCCCAAAGCCCCCAATTCAAACATAAATCAACATATAAATCCAAAACACCAGATGAAACATGTCTAAAACAAGGAATACCAAAACAACCCACCCAATTACAACTTGGTCACATTGCCATTTATTACTACTAAGCTTTTATAAAACCATATTGGAGAAAGTTAAACTCTTGGATTTCCTTGTTGTTCATTCATTACCCTGAAAGCTTACTTATCTGCTGTTGCGCGTAATAAGTGCTATGCAAATGTGCAAGTATACACGTCGCAAGTTATAGTATAAAAGATATCGTCTCCACAGGGATTGGTGCCAGTTCAAGAATCTAGTCTCTTGCACTGTAAAAAGTAAAAACACAAATAAAGGATTATAGGAGTTTAACTAATAACTAAACTAGAAAGCAATAAAGTAAAAGAAAAGATGAGATCAAATGAGAGAGAGATAGGCCAGGTTATCGTGAGTTGAGGTGTGATAGCCGATTGGATCGTCTTGGTAAAAGAGTGTACGGGCAACTTGCACAACGGGGTTGCCTTGGCAACTAATCGATGGTTGCCTGGGTGACTAGTTGGGCAACTACTTGGGCGTCTGGGCAACAACCTTCAAGGTTCGGCAGAGGGTTCTTCAATGGTTTCTTCTTATCCCTAAGTCGAAACTCTAGCTACTTGTGCATGCCTTGATAATACATCCCTGTGTGAATCAAGGGTGAACAACAACCAATCTTGCGCTCCTCTTAGCCGTTGAAATCCTTAACTTATTCCTAAGCCAGATTAATCTTCACCATCAATAGATTGAATAAAGATCATATTCATTCGTTTCTTGAATCTAACTCTCCCGATATGAGATAAATAGATGAAATCACGAGATCCTCTCCCAATTCACTCGCAAACAAGAATAAGAACCAAGAATGAATAAACCTTTAATAGAAAAGTGCAAACTCTTATTACCTAAACAAAAACCAATAGTTTCTCACAACCACAAAACACAATAACCATAGCCAATAGATTTAGTTCATGGCTGGGTTCCAAAGAAACACAAGATAAATAATCCCTAGCATGAACCCAATCGAACAAGAAAGAAAAGGATAAAGAAGGAGGCTTGTCGAAATCCTCCTTGCCCTAGATGCTTGTCGAAAATTCTCTCCTCTTGCCTTCCTTGGAGTTGTCGAAATTCCCCTCTCTTGCTCTCTCTGGATTGTCGAAATCTCCCTCTTATTTATAGGGCTAGGCCAAAGTCCTTCTTTGAGGAGGAAGTTAAGTTGGAATTAAATTATCTTTAAAGAATATAATTCTTTATTATAATTATATTCCTACTAGAACTTCTCCTGTCTTCTTGGAATTTAATTCTTCTTTAATCTCTTCATGGAAATCAAATTCCTTTGGGATTGGGCTTTGCTCTATGTCATCTTGGGCTTGCCTAGTCATCAATTTCGACTACCATATCACCTTTGCTCTTGTCGACAATTGCCATGGCAACTGGCTCGGTGTCTCCTTCATGCATTGCCCTAGCAACTAGCTCTAGCCTTGCTTTGGTAAGTTATCATGCACATACACACAAAACACACCAAAGCAGCATCTTTTCCCACAAAAACTACCAAGTTATGTAATCAAGCTCAACGATGGAAGGAAACATGGATTAATGCATGAATGGCTAATTATGCAACTAATATGAGCCTAAGTCTAACAATAATATGAGTAAAAAGGGTAAGAAAAATAGTACTTTTGAACATTTATCACACCCCCAAACTCGAACTATTTCTTATCCTCAAGCAATGCAAACTCATAATTACCTGCCAAGACTTCAATTTTCACAAACATAGCTTTGAACTTGATTTCAATTCTCTGAACCGGGGCACAAAGTATGATTGGCTTTTTATTTTTTGAAAAACTTAGGAATTACTCGGAATCAAACTATAATGCTTGTGAGTGTGTGCGGAGTTGTGTGCAAGTTGATTTTTTGGATTCTATGCAAACAATAGGTTTTCAAATTACTTCATTGGGTTCTTTTTAACATGTTTTAACTAGAGCCAGTTTTGGGCACCTCTAGTGTTTTGTTTTTAGTTTTATTAAGTTATTTTATTCGACTAGAGCCGGTTTCGGGCACCTCTAGCTATCAATTTTTTTAACACATACTAGAGCCAGTTTCGGGCACCTCTAGTAATCAAAATTTTTTTAGCACATGCTAGAGCAAATTTCGGGCACCTCTAGCATTCATCCAATTTTTATTCTAATCCCCCAATTTGTTAATTATCAACCTAAGTTCACTAGAATTCCTTAAATCAATCAAACCACAAAAGTGTTTCATCAAAATTAGCATCATAGTAAAATTCTAAGTTTTTCCATGGTTATCCTAGAATAAATATTCTATCAATTAAGTGCATTGGCAAATTCATCATCGGATATTCATCAAATCTAAGCAATTCTTGTTCCAATTAAAGGCATGGCAAGCAATTTATGTATCCTAAATGCAATACTTAAGATGAATGTAACTAAACATGGTAACTACTAATAACAATCCCCCCCAAACTCGAGTGAGGCATTGTCCTCAATGCATGCATTAAAGAAAAATAATGAAAAATAAAATGCATACGAGTTCTTACTCCGAGAGTTCGCCATCGTAGATGATTAGTTTCCTTTTGGTCGGTGTCTTGATTCTCTTGCTTGAACGTGATGGTTGTTTTCTTGCTGTCGGTGGTGGAATCGATCCTCGTACGGGGTTGTCCTCATCGTCCTCTTCATCCATGTCATTAACTTTTCGCTTGGAGGATTCAATCGGTGCGGTCTTTGTTGGTGCAATGGAGGACTCGTCCGAATCTGAAAAATCAGAAAATGATTCCGTAGGAGTTGATTCGGGCATAGGTGCTTTACGTTTGGCTTTTGCAGTGGTTGCCAGAATGTCTTTAGCTTTGGTTGCTGTGGCATCTTCAGGGTTGGCTGCCGTGGCATCAGCTTGTGCAGGCACGATGTAGGTCGCTGCGGCATCATCTTTTATGGTTGCCGTGGCAACTAGTCGGCAGTAAATTTCCTTAGCATGGTGGTTGTGAGTCTTGTTGTGGAAAAGAAAACCTGGAAACTAAAGATAATGAAGAAAAATAAAATATCTCCTAAAAATAAAAATAAAAATAAAAAGAAAAAGAAAATATTGAAATGAGAGCATGCTCATGCATCTCCTAAGGTGACCACTTCTTTGTTACGTTCCACATGGGCACCATTGTACTGCTTCAATCTTTGTCCATTAACTTTGAATTCATGGTTTTCAGAGATGGACTTGATTATCACAGCACCATGGGAGAATGTTTTGACGACTTTGAATGGTCCCGACCATCTTGATTTCAGCTTTCCCAGGAAAAGTTTTAGCCGAGAATTGAATAGGAGAACTAGTTGCCCTAGCGTGAATTGCCGCGGCAATAGTTTTTTGTCATGCCATCGCTTTGTTTTCTCCTTGTAGATTCGTGCATTGTTATAGGCGAGTGCACGAAATTCTTCTATCTCGTTGAGGTCCAACAAATGCTTTTGTCCGGCACTTTCCCAATCCATATTCACGGTCTTGATTGCCCAGTATGCCTTGTGTTCGATTTCCACCGGTAGATGGCATGTCTTACCATAGACAAGTCGGAAGGGGGACATACCTAAGGGTGTTTTGAATGCAGTGCGATATGCCCAAAGTGCGTCATCTAGTCTTAATGACCAATCCTTCCTAGAGGGTTTTACAATTTTCTCGAGTATACCCTTCAATTCTCGGTTGGAAATTTCTGCTTGCCCGTTGGTTTGTGGGTGATATGCCGTGGCAATCTTGTGTGATATGCCGAAGCGTTGCAATATCTTGGCAGTTAGTCTGTTGTCAAAATGCTTGCCTTCGTCACTGATAATTGCTTTCGGCATCCCAAACCGTGTAAATATGTTTTTCTACAAGAATCGTTGCACGGTCTTGGAATCGTTGTTGGGAACTGCAGCTGCCTCAACCCATTTAAACACGTAGTCGACGGCAAGTAGAATGTAGAGGTCGCTGAATGAAGATGGGAAAGGTCCCATAAAATCGATCTCCCATACATCGAACAATTCCACCTCGATGATGTTCTGGAGTGGCATCTCATGTCGTCTAGAGATATTGCCCGTCCTCTGGCAATGATCACATTGCTTATAAAAGTGTTGGGCATCTTTATACAATGTTGACCAATATAAACTGGACTGCAAAACTTTGGCCGCGGTACGAGTTCCTCCAAAATGTCCTCCATAGGGTGAAGAATGGCATTGCCAGAGTACATTCTGTTGCTCTTCTTCAGGGACAGATCAGCGTATAACCTGATCTGCACATAGTTTAAACAAAAGAGGCTCGTCTCAAAAGTAATGCTTAGCATCATGGAGGAACCGCTTCTTCCCTTGGTGAGTAATGCCATATGGTAAAATACCACAAACAAGGAAATTAACTAAATTTGCGTACCAGGGTATTGCCGAGGCATGTGTTGCCGTGGCGACTGCTCCCAAAATTGCCGACACGTGCGCGTCAAAGGCTGTTGCGGCGTCAAGGGTTGCCGAGGCGTGTGCGTCCATGGTTGTCGAGGCATCTGTAGCGATGTCCTTTTTTCACTAAAAATGTGTTTTCGATGAGTTTGTGAATTTTTCGTATATAAAATGTTTATTCCGTGGGGTTTTAAAAAAAAACCGCATTTTATTTAAAAATTGGAGTCGCCACCGGCCACTTAGGTTGGCCGGACACCATAAAACCAGAGATTTAAAAAAATTGTTGGGTTCGAGAGCCGGTTATGGATGGGGAAGGATTAGCACCCCCACACCGCCCAAAATTGGTACTTTAATAATTACCGCTTTATTAATATTAGATTTTTCGGATTAAAGTGATGATTAATTTAAAATTCAGTTATAATTGCGAATAAATTTTAAAGGCCCCGTTATCTGAGAGTAAATGCCCAACCACTATCACTACGCCTAATACTGGCCCCGTTTACGCTCGGATAAAAGGGCACCGCATTGACAATTAATATATCTCATTATGCAAACTTAGCGAGCAAAATATAAAACATGGCAAAATAATTTAAAGACAGTAAATATTCACATAATGAACCATTAACAGAACTTAAATAAAGTACTAATCTAAAACATACATACATACAAATTATCCCTTATCATGACTAAAAACGGACCTAACATGTCATAATTACAAGGCATGGATCACAAACGCATATTACAAAGATGCACATTTTACAATAAAACATATTATAACATACGTAAAATATAGCATTATACATGACCAAGAAACCATACTGACACATAGCCTAAGAGGCAAGAAAAACATGCAGTACATACTGAAATATAAAATAGATCGTGCTCGAGTCAATTCAAATATCAGTATAATATGCATGATACAAATAACAGAACAAATACATGAAGATACATAATCATCATAAACTTAACACACATATACATGTAAACATAAAATACAAAGCATATATGAGGGACATGTGATAAAGCAAAAGGCTACATCAACATACACGATTATAATAAACTAACATGAATATTTACATTGAATCAGGACAGAAATGAAAAGAAATAAACATCAGGAGCAGAAATTAAAGGACAATAATATGCAATTTAGGGACGAAAATGCAAGCAGGACCGAACTTGAAAGGACTGAAACTGTAATTGGACCAAGGGGCAGACCCGAAGTGAAAAATTCAAAAACGCGGGATGGTTAAAGGGGTAATTTTACCATTTAAAAACTGATTCGATGTAATTTAGGGACTGGATTGCAAGATTTTGAAATATGAGGGGGACTGGAATTGTAAATATACCATGCGGTGAGACAGAAATGAAAATATCAAAAACGCGGGAGAATTTATTTCCGAATTTATCCATTTCACAAAATAAAAACACCTATAAAATCCCTTTTTTAGCCCAGACTCGAATTTTTCCCCATTTTCATTCAATTTCAGTTTTTATAACAAACCAAACCTTTCATTCTCTCTCGACCATCCTCTGATGAACCCAGAAACATACGGCCGACCGCCGTCTTCTCCGCCGCCGGCCGCCGCTAGCCGGCACCGGCGAGCCCAAAAAACACACCTTAAACCGTTCTTTTTCCCAACTGAACCCAAATACGAACTTAGATCTACGTTAGGACTCACCTCTTTCCCTAGATCTAAGAAATACGAAACGAAACAACCTCTTTTTTTGTATTCAACCCAAAATGAAACCAAAAGGGGCCTCCCACTCCCTTCAGTTCACCATGTTCGGCTTCGGAAAGCCGAAGAGGCTTGTCACTGGTGAGGGGAGATCCACAGATGAACAAAGGAAATAACTCTAAACCCCCTCTTTGTTATTACTACGTATATTTTTTGTATGCATGCAACAATGTAAGAAAAGAGAAGAGTATTACCACTGATGACTGGTTGTTTTTTTGAATTTTTTCTTTTCGATTACAACTTGACCGCCTTACAATTACTTGTTTCATACATATATGCTTGTCTCTTTGGTTTGGTAACAAGTAATATATTTTATTTTTTAGATCTGAACTGATACTGGCATAATCTCTTTTTTTGTGTTCTGATATGTCTGAACGCGGTGGATGGAGACCGGTATGGTGGAAGCATGGTGGCGGTGTGGGGGAGTTGTCTTCGGCCAGAGGCATTCTCGGCCGTTGGATCAGATTTGATCTAACGGTCGGGCTGGTTTGAAGGATGAACGACCCAGATGAAACCTCGATCGGTGAAACGGCTCCAGATCGTGACACGTGGGGCTCAGCAGTCGAGGAGTTATAACGCGTGGGACTCACGCAGGCATGGGATACCGAAGAGTCCGCGCGTGGGCCACACGCGCGCATGGCACTCGAACCGTCCAGACGTGTGGTTCACGCGGCTGGCTAGATATTTTATCCCTTCTTGATCGTGGCCTTTGGATCAGATCTTGAACCAACGGCCCATAGTTATCTGCACAAAAAAAATTAGAGTTAAATAGGGTATTGGGCTTGGGCCAACCGGGCCTTGTATTATTATTTTTGTAATAATGTGGAAAATTTAATTTAAGTGGGCTTCCTATTATTTTTCCAGTTTTGTCCATACATACTAATATACTAATATAACAGTAAACACAGATACATACGTACTTACGTATACATACATACAATTGTGATGAAATACGTTCACACATACATATATTTAATAATACATGCAACACTTATTCGTATATATTCAATAATAACAAGTACACTAATATACACATGCAAACACATATAGACCTACTCATATACTAACATCTATTTGTACGATACTCCTAATATAACCATATCATACATATATTAATAGGTACGTAATACACCATATCAATACATGCATACCCTCACACTTTACATATATTAATAACACTTATGCACATAATAAACATATAGCATAACATAATACTATGTATACATGAAACGCTAATATACTAATAATTATACTAATATGTATTTACAGACCAGATAAAAATGAGTGATTACAGTTGCCTGAATCTTCGGGAAACACGCGTTCTTCTAGAACTCATTTTTATCAGACTTCCCTGTTTGTAGCTTTTGAAACACGTGTTCTTCTGGAACTCTCCGTTCTTCATCGGTTGAATCTTCAGGCTCGTAAGTCCTTCCTATATATAGCTTCTTCCCCCTCCGATCTTGGAGCTACAGGCTCTTCCTATATAGAACCCTTCGCTCTGAAGCCTCGAGTTATGAGTCCCTCCTATATAGAACTTTTCACTTCGAGATAGTAAAGCTTGGAGTCCTTCCTATATAGAACTCTTCGCCTTCAACCCTGGTTTCTCCTATATAAAACCTTTTGCGTCGCTGATGGATTCTTCCGACTGGGAGTTCCTCCTATATAGAACTACTAGTCTTCAAACCCTGGAACTGTCAGTCCTTCCTATATAGAAATTTTAGCTTTTGAAATCTCAGAGCTACAGGTTCTTCCTATATAGAACCTTTCAATCTAAGACAGTAAAGCTCGGAGCCCTTCCTATATAGAACTCTTCGCTTTCGACACAACAGGTTTTCCCTATATAAAACATTGTGTATCATGGGTGAATTCCTTCGACTGGGAGTTCTTCCTATATAGAACTACTAGTCTTCACCTTGGAGCTGTAAGTCCTTCATATATAGAACTTTCAGCTTCTGAAGCCTCAGAGCGGCAGATTCTTCCTATATAAAACCTCTCTCTGTAGGCGCTTGGAAACATATGCCTTTTGTATGTAGAACCACTGTCTTAACATTTGGGGTTCACACCACGATGGCCACCGATGTCTCTTTGAATCCACATATACCTGTCTAAGATAAAACAAAATGCTATGACAAATGAATTGACATGCTCCTAATCCTAGTGATGTTTGACTATTCATGATGCATGAGTGTCAATATCTTGGTGGGCTTACTTTGGTCCTTATTCAATCTCATTGTTCACTTTCTTCTTTTTTACAGGCGACGATACCCCACTTCACTGTCAGGTTCAACCATTCCAACCTTTCTTTTTCTCCATTTACGACTTGGGATTCTAAAGTGCCCTTTCGGGTTTTCGCTTTAGAGAGTTTTTTTTAGGGGTGCCCTTCTGGGTTTTCACCCGAGAGATCTCTCTTGTTATCTCGCATGCTTTCCTTGAATAAGCAGGACGTGCGCCATTGGTCATCCTATCCGGTTGTTTGAAGCTTTTTGCCTTCCCTATCAACAGCCGTTATGTAGGGAGTTAGAGGGCGAAGTTAACATCATTTTCTTTAATCACCTGCATCTTTAAGGTTAGATCACAGTAATGCTCAGAAATCTCTTGTTTTACCATGAGCCTATGTTAGCTTATTTGCCTGAAATTAACAAGAAGGCAAGGAACGGATGCTCAAAAACACGATTTTATTACGATTAAGGGCTTGGGATATCTTAAAAGAGGTATGACACACATGAGAAAGAAGAAAAGTTAAGTATGAAATACAAGATCCCTCATTATCTTCGATATGAATGATACATGATCCTGTCAACCGGCGTAGGATCTTTTGCCTGAAGCTCCCTCTTCATGGCGTTCATGGGGATACCCTTCTCTTCAGATATCCAACTTTTCAATTTACCCGAGCCATCCTTTACGGGTTTTCAACTCGGGTCCTCCCTCTGCTTCAAGACGCCCTGTTTCGGGTTTTTGCCCTGAGCTCTCCATTTTTGTTCTTCTTTTTATTTCTTTTTCTTTTCTTTTCTTTTTCTTCTCTTTTTGCTTTTTCTTTTTCTTTTTTTCTTTCTTTCAAAGATAGTATTTCTTAACAGCATCAGAATTTACAGGGTTTTTCAGCTCATCTCCATCCATTTATGTTAGGATTAGGGCTCCTCCTGAGAAGGCCTTTTTTACCACGTACGGCCCTTCCCAATTAGGCATCCATTTTCCTCGAGAATCTTTCTGAATCGGGAGGATTTTCTTGAGCACCAGATCCCCTTTTTTGAATTCTCTTGGGCACACCTTTTTGTTGTATGCCTGCATCATCCGCTTTTGGTACATCTGACCATGACAAATAGCCTTTAGTCTCTTTTCATCAATGAGATTTAGCTGGTCGAGCCTGGCCTGCACCCATTCGCCTTCTTCCAATTTTACTTTATTTAAGACTTAGAGAGACAGGATCTCTACCTCGATGGGGAGTACTGCTTCGGTACCATACACCAAGGAGTAGGGTGCTGCCCCCGTTGATGTGCGAATGGACGTCCTATAGGCGAAAAGGGCAAATGGCAACTTCTCATGCCAATCCCTATAGGTATCCGTCGTCTTTGCTATGATCTTCTTTATGTTCTTGTTTGCTGCTTCCACTGCTCCATTCATTTTAGGACGATAGACTGTGGAATTATGGTGTATTATCTTGAATTGAGTGCACACGTTCGTCATCATTTTGTTATTCAGATTGGAAGCGTTGTCGGTGATGACCCTTTCTAGCAATCCGTATCGACAAATAATCTCCTTCTTTAAGAACTTACATACTATAGTCCTTGTGATGTTGGCGTAAGACGCTGCCTCTACCCATTTAGTGAAATAGTCTATGGCGACCAGAATGAAACGGTGTCCATTGGAAGCTTTCGGATGAATCTGCCCGATGACGTCCATGCCCATGCCGCAAAAGGCCACAGAGAATTCATGGTGTGTAAAGGCGATGGGGGTGCGTGAATCTTGTCAACGTAAATTTGGCATTTTTGGCATTTCCTGGCGTAATCGATGCAATCTCCCTCCATGGTCAACCAGAAATAACCATATCTCATAATTTTCCTGGCTATAGACAGCCCGTTGGCGTGCGTTCCACAGAGCCCGTCATGTACTTCGGCTAAAATCTCCTTCGCCTCCCGGGCATCCACACATCTCAACAATGTCTGGTCATGACTTCTCCTATACAGGATTTCCCCATCTAAGACATATCTTGTTGCCATTTTTCTGAGTGTCTTTCTGTCATTGTCATTTGCCCCTTCTGGATACTTTCGAAGCTTGACATATTGCAAGATGTCATAGTACCATGGGTTTCCATCAATCTCTTCCTGTACATTACAACAATGAGCAGGCCTTTCAAACGTCCGCATCTCAATGGGCTTCATTTCTGCCCCGGTGTTTGTTTTGAACATGGATGCCAAGGTTGCCAAGGCGTCTGCCATCTGATTTTCTTCTCGGGGCAGGTAATTGAAGCTGACCTTTTCGAACTCTTTGGTGAGCTCTTGGATCAATTCATAATATTTGACCAACTTTGGGTCCCTGGTTTCCCATTCCCCTCGCAATTGGTAAATTACTAAGGATGAATCTCCGAATACTCGAAGTTCCTTAACCTTTCTTTCAATAGCTGAATTTAGTCCCATAACGCAAGCTTCGTATTCAGCTATATTGTTAGTGCAGAAGAATTCCAATCTGCTGGTGAAAGGATAATAGACGTCCTCAGGAGAAATTAGCACTGCTCCTATCCCATGTCCGAGGGCATTAGAGGCTCCATCGAAGTAAAGTTTCCACGATTTATCATCTAAAACCTCTTCCTCGGTTGTAATGCACATCAAGTCCTCCTTTGGGAAATTAAAGTTCAATGCCTCATAGTCGTCCGAAGCGCAACTAGCTAGGAAATCTGCTACGGCACTCCCCTTTACGGCTTTCTGGTTAACATATACAATATCAAATTTGGATAAGAGCATCTGCCATCGGGCCATCCTTCCTGTTAGTGTTGGCGCTTTCATTAAGAACTTCAATGGGTCTAGCTTGGATATCAACCAAGTAGTATGGTACATCTATACTGTCTAAGCCGCTTGGTAGCCCAAACTAGAGCACAACACAGCTTCTGCACTGGCGGGTACCGCGTGTCGCAATCATTGAATTTCCTGCTTAGGTAATAGATGGCTTGCTCCCTTTTTCTTGACTCGTCGTGTTGTCCCAATACGCATCCCATTGAATTCTCAAAAACTGTCAGGTAAAGAATTAATGGTCGATCTGGTACTGGTGCGACTAAAAGTGGTGCATTTGTTAGGTACTTTTTGATCTTTTCTAGGGCTCTTTGATATTCTTCATCCCACACACTAGGATTATTCTTTCTAAGAAGTCTGAAGACCGGGTCACATCGGTCGGTTAATTGGGAAATGAAACGAGAGATATAATTCAACCTCCCCAGGAAACCGCAAACTTCCTTCTGAGTGTGGGGTGGTGAGAGATCCTGGATGGCTTTCACTTTATCTGGATCGATCTCAATCCCTCTTCTGCTTACCAAGAATCCTAAGAGTTTTCCAGAAGTAACGGCGAAGGTACACTTGGCAGGATTGAGCCTCAGCTGGTACTTCCTTAGTCTTTGGAATAGTTTTCTCAAGTTCTATAGGTGCTCTTCCTCTGTTCGGGATTTGGAAATCATGTCGTCCACGTATACTTCTATTTTTTTGTGCATCATGTCATGGAAAAGAGTCACCATTGCTCTTTGGTATGTTGCCCCTGCGTTCTTTAGCCCAAACGGCATCACCCGATAACAAAAAGTGCCCCACATGGTTATGAACGTAGTTTTCTCCATGTCGTTAGAGTCCATCTTTATCTGATTGTACCCTGAGAAGCTGTCCATGAATGAAAACCATGAATGTCATACAGTGTTGTCAACCAGTGTGTCAATATGTGGTAAAGGGAAGTTGTCTTTAGGGCTAGCTCGGTTTAGATCCCTATAATCTACACACATACGAACTTTCCCATCCTTTTTTGGTACCGGTACAATGTTTGCAACCCATTCGGGGTATTTGGCTACCTCTAAGAACCCAGCATCAAACTGTTTTTTTACTTCTTCTCGGATCTTTAACAACATATCTGGTCTCATTCTCCGCAGTTTTTGCTGTATTGGTTTACACTCTGGTTTTGTTGGCAATTTGTGCACCACTATATCAGTATTCAACCCTGGCATGTCTTGATAAGTCCAGGCGAAAACATCCTTGAATTCCTGAAGTAGGGTTATCAGTTCGTGCTTGGTTTTTGAGGAAATCATTGTTCCTACTTTTATTTCTTTTCTCTCTTCTTCAGTCCCCAAGTTTACAACTTCTGTTTCTTCTTGGTGGGGCATGATCTGCCTTTCTTCGTTGGCCACCAGTCTCTTTAACTCTTCCGGGACCTCACCTTCTATCTCATCATATCCTTCCTCAATTCCCTCTGAGACCTCAAGGCATTCAAAATTCACTCCAGGATTGGATCCGGTATCATTCATATCGTCAATCATGAGCGACCTGCATTAAATGAGAATGAATTGTATTGGGAAGGAGACGGTTTTATATGAAGGGAATGTACATGAAGAATGCATGAATGAAATAAATAAAACTTTGGTCATTCAGGAAAGGGGGGGATATTTTCATTTCAATCAAAAAGTTAATATAGGTGCCCCATACAAGAGATCCCCATTGTTTACGGGCAAAAACAAAAGGTTGATTCGGAGCATTACTCTGATCTATTCCTAAAAACTACAGGTAGATCAATGCAACTCCAGTTATCGAGTGTTTCCCCGAGATGGTAGGGGCGGATGTTGGTCAACATTTTGCTGCCTCGGTTTTTTCCAGCTATCAAGTTGATGTACATCCCTTCAAATGATTCATTGAATGTCTCCTCCTAGTTGAGTACGTCATTTTCCTTCATTGCCTTTTCAACCTCTTGACCTGGTTGGTAGAATCCTCCGGAGACAAAAGTGGTTTTTAAACTAGGAAAGGACATTGGTCTCCACGGAATGTCTTCCCCTTTAAATATGGCTTTTCATTGCTCTTCCTTTCTCTTGTATTCCTCTTTTCTCTATTGGACACTTGGTTGGTAACCCAGCCCAAAACGATCCTTCTTGGTTATCATATTCTTGGCTCTTAGGTTTCCTTGTAATTTCTTCCCCAGCCCCTTTCCTACTTTGGGTCCTCGGCCCAAAGTTTCTGCGACGGTCATCTTGGTACAATTAGATAACCTGGGGTAGGGGATCTGACTTCCCTCTGAAACAAACGTGGCTTTCACTAGTTCTAATGCTCAGAACGAGCATTCTGCAACATCTTCATCATTTTGAATATAGGGGGCGTCTGATGTCACGGAAGCAACAATCTCCTGCTCAGCCTCTACTATGACCAATTTACCTTCGACTACAAATTTTAATTTATGATGCAATGATGAGGGGACAAATCATGCGGAGTGGATCCATGGTTCCTCAATAGGGGCACCTCAATTTTCCCTATTGTTCCTCTTTGCGTACCATCAAAGGCTCTTACCGAATTGTGGCAGGGCTTTAGGTGAGAACCATCTATTGGTAGTTTTTGCAGGGTCACCATAGGCAAGACGTTCAATGCTGACCCGTTGTCAATCAGTACGCCAGGTACTACATACCCTTTGCAGTGGGTTGTGATGTTAAAGGCTTTGGTGGACCCCATTCCTCCTCAGGGATCTCATCATCACTGAATGTTATATGATTATAGGCAGTGATATGCCCTACTATCCTGTCCAGATTTGTCACAGAAATATCCTGGGGCACAAAAGTTTGATTTAGTACTTTTAATAGCGTCTCCCGGTGCTTTTCTAAACTCAAGAGTAGTTCCAGTACTGTGATCCTGGCCGGTTGCTTTCGTAGTTGTTCCACTATGTTGTACTCGCTATGTCTCAAAAACTTCAGAAATTCTTTGGCTTGGGCCTCAGTTACCGGCTCATTCATCCTTGGGGGAGGTTCTTCTCCAAATATCTACGTGGGGCTAACTGCTGTATTCTTCCCCTTATCTGTTTCAGCTGCTTTCAAAGCCTCAGAGGAATAACATCTGTTCTCCTTGTGAAATGGCCTGCCTCACCAACGTTTACATCGCTCTGGCTTTTTTGGTCTTTTAGCGTAGGCTCTTTTACCTGACCGTGTTCTAGTTTTTCTGGTGTGGTCACATTTATAGCATAATTCCAGGGGGTTTGCCGCATATCCTTGAATGGGAATGGGGATGGTGCAAAAATGATGATCCTGGGACTTATCTTGCTGGTTTCTCCTTGGGAGGCACCTGCATTCCCGGGCCTGGGAGAGATGATAAAAGGTCTATCCTTCCCGTATTTAGATTTGGGGCTATTCGTCATATGCATGTCCGACCCCTTCTTCCCCATGGGCTCCTCGAAGAATTCTATTTGCTTTTCATTCATCAATTGTTGTACCAATCTCTTGAACTCATCGCACTCCTGGATGTCATGTCCTTCATTCTGGTGGAATTCGCAATACACTCCACATCCCTTCTGCCTTATTATCATGCCTTTGTCGATCACACGGGCCATGCATAGCTGTTGAAATACCCACCGTAAAGGAGATTTGATTTTTGACACATCATCCTTAATCCTCCTGGTAAAGTATTCTTCAATAACATTTACTCCTCTGCTCCCATGATTAGGTAGCGGGTTAGTAGCTACACTTGGTTCTTCAAACTTCAATATCCCAGAATCGATTAAATTCTGCACAAGTTTTTTGAAGGCAAGGCAGTTCTCAGTGGGATGTCCAGGGGCACCGCCGTGATAGTCACAATGCGCGTTCGGATTATACCAAGAAGGGAAGGGCGGATTGACAAGAGTAACGATGTATGGACGAACCAGGTCTGCTTCATACAACTGGGAATAAAGTTCTGAGTACGAAATAGGTAGGGGAGTGAAAGTCCTCCTCTCTTTCTCTTTTCTGGAGATTCTCTCCTCTCTTTGATTCAAGTTTTGTGTTTTTCCCACAGGTGCTTGTGGCTGTGAGACTGTGAAGTTCTTCGGGGTGGTATAAGTGCTGGTGGCGTTCACTTTATTCCTCTTGCTATATTTCCGAGACCCTTCCCCGCCATCAATTCTACCACTCTTAATTGCCAATTCAAGGGACTCCCCAGTCCTGATTAAGTCAGCAAAGCACTGCGTTGTGTTATTAATGAGGCGATCAAAGAGTGCCCCTTTCAGAGTATTAACAAATAACGTCGTAATTTCATATTCCGGGAGGGGTGGCTGAATTTGGGTGGCCACTTCCAGCCACCTTTGCGCGTATTGTCGTAGACTTTCGTTGGACTTTTGCCCCATATTTTCCAACATAATTCTACTCGGGGTCATATCTGTTACATGCTTATATTGCTCAGTAAATGCTCTTGACAGATCCTTCCATGTCTTAACATTTGCCTTGCTCAACTGGGTGTACCACCGTAACGCCGCTCCAGTTAGGCTGTCCTGGGAACAATGGATCAGTAGCTTTTCGTCCTTAAGGTAGGCCGCCATCTTTCGACAGTACATTGTTATGTGTGCGGAAGGACACGTGGTTCCATCGTATTTGTCGAACTCTGGCGTTTTAAATTTTGGCGGTAGGACAAGATCGGACACCAGACTTAAGTCGCTGGCGTCATTTCCTGATTCTTCCATAGATTGTAACGTTTTAAAATTTTCCTCCATGAGGCGAAACCTCTCCTCCCACTTTTTCTCTACCTCAGTCCTGATCCTTTCAACCATGTTCAGGTCTGGCACCTCCTCTTCATAGAGTGCTTCAGCGTCGAGGGGTTGAGTTTCAGGTACCCTGATTTGAAAACTAGATGACATTCCTGCAGGGTCGATATACACCTTTCTAGCCGGGTTTGGTGCAGTTGGTTGAACCTTGTAGCGAACTGGCGTACCCTCTAGTTCTTGAACGATTTCTCCTTCCACCCTTTTTCCAAGACTCTTAGCCAATAAATACGGTTATGTCGGATACTATAGATGCTTGTGACTGTGCAATCTGGTCACTGAGGCTTCTTTGAGTCTATTCAAGCCTAGCCTCGAGCTCTTTTTGTCCCTTTTCTAGACTGATTATCCTGTCTTCCATGAGCTTGCTTTGTAATCGGGTAAGGTATGGGTGATGAATGATTGCGGGTTAGCTTCTATTTTCACACACACACTATGAAACAATATTCACAACATTAATATGGTTGCAAGAAAGATAAATGCATGTATAATGATGCGAATGTCATGATGCAAATACGAGAATGTATGCAGATAAGGTACTGATTCCGCTGGTAATCACCCTTTTGAACTACTTCCACGGGAATTAAAGGGTCTAAATTACAACAGAATTCGTATTACAAAATGAAGATTCCTAATACAAAAGAGCTAAATACAACACAAAGCCCTATAGATAAGCCCTAGCTATATCTCCTAATTTTCTAATTGCCCTGAGCAACTTAAGGAACCTGAGAGCTTCTTCCATTTTCGGGACTATGAAAGGTCGGAGTGTTTCAGCCTCAATAGCCAAATCATTCACATGCCTGGCGACTCGCTGTATGTCCACCATCAAGTTTGCGTAATACTGGTCCCTATCCTGTACCATCCGGGCAGCGTCACGCAGTCTCTTTTGCCAATAGGTGTCCCTTCCGGCTGCAGCCTCCTCGAACACACTAATTCTTTCCTTGTAATCCTCAACAGTTGCTTCGAGGGACTTAATTCGTGCTCTTAACATGCTTACTTCGTGCTCTCTTTCTTATAGCTCGGTGAAACCATTTCTCTGGCAGTACATTCGAAGGGAGTGTTCAACTTCCGCCACCTTTCCTTTTAATTCGCCATTCTGACTTTGCCTTTGCTCCAGACTTTGAATGGTGCCATCGTACAATTTTTGCATCTCTAACAGTCTATTCCGGCTACTCATGGACTTTCTTTTCCATACGGCGACGCTTTCTCTCTCATGATGGACAACTTGTTTTCCCTTGTTGATTTCTTGACTGAATCTTTCCTTTTCTTGGTCAATGGCCTTCTTGGAGGACCATTTTTCTTCCTCCATAGCCGACCGACAGCTTTCTATCTCTTTGTTGATCGCTCTCTTGTTGATTTCTCGTTCTTCTTCCACAAAACAGATGCCATTCATTCTTTCTCTCTCCACAGCTATGAATTTACTCTGGCCGGCCTTCTGTATCTTTGCTTGTAGTAAAAGGGCATCTTTTTTATAAAGAGCATTCTTGTCGCTCAAATATGCATTTAATTTCTTCAACTGCCTAATGATCACATCCCGTTCATCAATCTCTAAGCTTGCCTTATAGAGCTCGCTCACATGTTGAGTCTGTTGGATGTCCATTTTCTTTTTAATTTCTTCGAGTTCATTCCTTAAGATGTCAGCTTCAGACGGTATCACCCTTGTAAGCTCTTCTAGTGATACTGCTGGTCCTTGATAAGATTCGGGAATCATATCGTTTACCCTCAAACGTCTCCAGAGATCATAGTCTGGGGTGGTCATGTACTCGGTGTCTCCTTCCACCCTAATCCGGTAACAATGGTCCCAAGCCCTCATGATAGTCTGAACTTTCTCTTTGAACTCCCCTTTGAAAAGAAATTCAGTTCAGCTTAACCCGACGGTGTTGGGAATGAACTATCGCGATCCGAATTGTCGGGACACCAGAAGTGGGGCACAAGCAATCCCTCCATGTAGTCCCAACATCATCAGCCAATTGAAATCACCACAACTATATAAAAAGTAATTAACTCTACCGAGCCACGGGACCCTCCATACTATGTCCTCGCCTTGGATATTCCTGAAGAAACCGGCCCATTTTCTTATTTTCAAGTCCTCTCGTCACTCTTTTGTTAAGTATTCCCGTAAAGGCAAAAAATCTCAGAAGGATATTCCCGGCAGAACCCTCGTCGGTGTCTTCCACATGTGGCTCTGAATCCATACCTGTAACAGTTGTGCGCATCCTCAAAAACGCCCTTCTTCGTGCTTCCGACTGGCATTTAGAGAAATAAAGGTCTCGGCCAAAATAGCTGGTACTGGTTTGCTCGCCGTTTTATCCGCTCAAACAAATCTAGAATGGCCACATCAATGTTTCCCATAATTCTTGGGAAGATCACCAATCCATATATTCCCAAGGCAAGCATGTATAACTTTTTCTCCTCATCCGGATGTGCAGGTAGGATGTCTCGAATGTTTTCCTATACAAATATTGTACTATCTCCTCGAAGTCGGATCAAGCCATTGACCCAATCGTCGCTCATTCCGGTAAAGGTTTTGAGCTTGGAAGTGTAATTCTGATTCCTCGGAGGTTTTGCGTAGATCCAATCTTCCTGAACATTTTTATGATTAAGAAGAGCGGTGTATTCTTCTACTGTAGGCATCATTTCCTGTCCATTGAAGGTGAAGCAGCAAGAGGCAGGATTCCAGAACTGAAAAATGGGTCGGAGTAGGGGCTGGTTGACCCGGATGTACATCAACTGTGCAATGTCACCATAACTATCACGGAATCTATCTTGTAATCTCTAGTCCCATTCTTCCCAGATACTTTGAAGATCCCCTAAGTTGTTCTGTTGTAGACTCACATAGGTGTACCCGGCTATTACGCGTTCACTTGGTAAACTGTCGCCTTGGGCCTTCTGGCTGACTTCTGACCAATGTCTAACAGACAAGTTGAGTTCCTCTTTTCTAAGACACCTTTTTTCCATGGTGAAAGACTTTCTGATCGGGTAAACCACTTGATCCAGTACCTTTATGTAATGCGAATGTAATAATGCATGAAAAAAATAGCCAAAAAAGGAAACAAGTCAATACCGAATAGAATTAATAAATACACAAATAAAAGGACAAATTAAATAAGGTAAACAAACAAAAACAAAAAAACCTATTTATCCCGTCTAAAACACCTAAGGTTATCCGCATGGCTCTAAAGGGGTGGGTTTCTCTATGTTCTCTACATGCAGTGTTGGTGCTAAGAGGTACCCGAATTGTCCTTGTTGTCCTCTACTAAGAGTAGCAAGGCCCCCCATCATCACCAATTATAGGCTCCTTTCAACCGGGTTCAATTCAGGGGGACCCATTCGCTTATGCCTGCACGAAGGAACGATATCCTTACAAAAGCATAAGGTACTCGAGCCCCGAAGGTACTTGCTAGGCCTACATGGGAGAAAGATATCTTCACGAAAGCATTATCGTTCTCCCCCCTTAAAAAACGGGTTTATATGCCAAATTTTAAATGCGTTAAATAAACGCGCAATTACAACCGAATATTAATTTAATAGTCAACTTAATCCGGAACTTCTAATATTATTAAAGCGATAATTATTTGAAAAAGCTCGACTCTCTTTTTGTTTTTTTTAAAACAAAAAAGTCCCCAGCGGAGTCGCCATCTGTAGTGATGTCCTTTTCTCGCTAAAAACATGTTTTCGATGTGTTTGTGAATTTTTCGGATATAAAATGTTTATTCCGTGGGGTTTTAAAAAAACCGCATTTTATTTAAAAATTGGAGTCGCCACCAGCCACTTAGGTAGGCCGGACACCATAAAACCAGAGATTTAAAAAAACTGTTGGGTTCGGGAGTCGGTTACGGATGGGGAAGTACTAGCACCCCCACACCGCCCAAAGTTGGTACTTTAATAATTACCGCTTTATTAATAATAGATTTTCTGGATTAAAGTGACGATTAATTTAAAATTCAGTTATAATTGCGAATAAATTTTAAAGGCCCCGTTATCCGAGAGTAAACGCCCAACCACTATCACTACGCCTGATACTGGCCCCGTTTACGCTCGGATAAAAGGGCACCGCATTGACAATTCATATATCTCATTATGCAAACTTAGCGAGCAAAATATAAAACATGGCAAAATAATTTAAAGACAGTAAATATTCACATAATGAACCATTAACAGAACTTAAATAAAATACTAATCTAAAACATACATACATACAAATTATCCCTTATCATGACTAAAAACGGACCTAACATGTCATAATTACAAAGCATGGATCACAAACACATATTACAAAGGTGCACATATTACAATAAAACATATTATAACATACGTAAAATATAGCATTATAGATGACTAAGAAACCATACTGACACATAGCCTAAGAGCCAAGAAAAACATGAAGTACATACTGAAATATAAAACAGATCGTGCTCGAGTCAATTCAAATATCAGTATAATATACATGATATGAATAACAGAACAAATACATGAAGATACATAATCATCATAAACTTAACACACATATATATGTAAACATAAAATACAAAGCATATACGAGGGACATATGATAAAGCAAAAGGCTACATCAACATACACGATTATAATAAACTAACATGAATATTTACATTGAATCAGGACAGAAATGAAAAGAAATAAACATCAGGAGCAGAAATTAAAGGACAATAATATGCAATTTAGGGACGAAAATGCAAGCATGACCGAACTTGAAAGGACTGAAACTGTAATTGGACCAAGGGGCAGACCCGAAGTGAAAAATTCAAAAACGCGGGATGGTTAAAGGGGTAATTTTACCATTTAAAAACTGATTCGATGTAATTTAGGGACTGGATTGCAAGATTTTGAAATATGAGGGGGACTGGAATTGTAAATATACCATACGGCAAGACATAAATGAAAATATCAAAAACGCGGGAGGATTTATTTCTGAATTTATCCATTTCACAAAATAAAAAAACCTATAAAATCCCTTTTTTAGCCCAGACTCGAATTTTTCCCCATTTTCATTCAATTTCAATTTTATAACAAACCAAACCTCTCATTCTCTCTCGACCATCCTCTGATGAACCCAAAAACCGGCGGCCGACCGCCGTCTTCTCTGCCACCGGCCGCCGCTAGCCGGCGCTGGCGAGCCCAAAAAACATACCCAAAATCGTCCTCTTTCCCAACTGAACCCAAATACGAACTTAGATCTACATTATGACTCACCTCTTTCCCTAGATCTAAGAAATATGAAACGAAACAACCCCTTTTTTTGTATTCAACCCAAAACGAAACCAAAAGGGGCCTCCCACCCCCTTTAGTTCACCATGTTCGGCTTCGGAAAGCCGAAGAGGCTTGTCACTGGTGAGGGAAGATCCACAGATGAACAAAGGTGATAACTCTAAACCCCCTCTTTGTTATTACTACGTATATTTTTTGTATGCATGCAACAAAGTAAGAAAAGAGAAGAGTATTACCACTGAAGACTGGTTGTTTTTTTTGTATTTTTTCTTTTCGATTACAACTTGACCGCCTTACAATTACTTGTTTCATATATATATGCATGTCACTTTGGTTTGGTAACAAGTAATATATTTTATTTTTCAGATCTGAACTGATACTAGCATAATCTCTCTTTTTTTGTGTTCTGATATGTCTGAACGCGGTGGTTGCAGACCGGCATGGTGGAAGCATGGTGGCGGTGTGGGGGAGTTGTCTTCGGCCAGAGGCGTTCTCGGCCGTTGGATCAGATCAGATCTAACGGTCGGGCTGGCTTGAAGGATGAACAGCCCAGATGAAACCTCAATCGGTGAAACGGCTCCAGATTGTGACATGTGGGGCTCAGCAGTTGAGGAGTTATAACGCGTGGGACTCACGCACGCGTGGGATACCGAAGAGTCCGCGCGTGGACCGCACGCGCGCGTGGCACTCGAACCATCCAGACGTGTGGTTCACGCGGCTGGCTAGATATTTTATCCCTTCTTGATCGTGGCCGTTGGATCAGATCTTGATCCAACGACCCATAGTTATCTGCACAAAAATAATTAAAGTTAAATAGGGTCTTGGGCTTGGGCCAACCGGGCCTTGTAATATTATTTTTGTAATAATTGGACAATTTAATTTAAGTGGGCTTCCTATTATTTTTCCAGTTTTGTCATACATACTAATATACTAGTATAACAGTAAACACAGATACATACGTACTTACGTATACATACATACAATTGTGATGAAATACGTTCACACATACATATATTTAATAATACATGCAACACTTATTCGTATATATTCAATAATAACAAGTACACTAATATACACATGCAAACACATATAGACCTACTCATATACTAACATCTATTTGTACGATACTCCTAATATAACCATATCATACGTATATTAATAGGTACGTAATACACCATATCAATACATGCATACCCTTACACTTTACATATATAATAACACTCATGCACATAATAAACATATAGCATAACATAATACTATGTATACATGAAACGCTAATATACTAATAATTATACTAATATGTATTTACAGACCAGATAAAAATGAGTGATTACAGCATCGAGGGTTGCCGAGGCATGCGCGTCCATTGTTGCAGAGGCGACTAAAATTTGTTCATCCGGGAATGCATCGCATATCACTAAATCCGCGTCCTCCTCCCTATTGCGTTCCAAACGTGATAAGTGATCGACCACTTGATTTTCTATTCCTTTCCTGTCCTTAATTTCAATATCAAATTCTTGTAAAAGTAATATCCAATGGATCAAACGAGGTTTAGCATCCTTTTTAGCAAATAGGTATTTGATTGCCGAATGGTCCGTATGAACAATTACCTTTGTACCAATGAAATAGGATCGGAACTTGTCAAATGCGAAAACTACAGCTAGTAACTCTTTATCCGTTGTTGTGTAATTCACTTGAGTAGTATTAAGAGTTTTACTAGCATAGTATATCACATGGAAGGTCTTACCTGTGCGTTGGCCTAGGACTGCTCCTATCACGAAATCACTTGCATCACACATGAGCTCAAAAGGTAGCGTCCAATCTGGTGGAACGACAATGGGTGCCGAGGCAAGCTTTTTCTTTAGGGTTTCGAATGCTTGGGGTGCAAGAATCATCAAAATCGAAGACTTTATCCTGTTCAAGCAAATTGCACAAGGGTTTAGTGATTTTAGAAAAATTATGAATGAACCTCCTGTAAAAACCTGCATGTCCAAGAAAGATTCGAATTCCTTTAACCGACTTTGGTGGGGGTAATCTCTCGATCACGTCCACCTTGGCTTTGTCTACTTCAATTCCCTTGGATGAAATCTTGTGGCCGAGCACTATTCTTTCATCTACCATAAAATGGCATTTCTCCCAATTGAGGACTAAATCAGTTTCTTCACATCTTGCCAACACCCTCTCTAAATTGCCGAGACAGCTGTTGAAGTCATTACCGAAAACAAAAAAATCATCCATGAAGATCTCAAGGAAGTCTTCGACCATGTCTGAAAAGAGTGCCATCATGCATCTTTGGGAGGTTACCGGGGTGTTACACAATCCGAACGACATCCTTCGGAAGGCATAAGTACCGTATGGGCATGTGAAGGTTGTTTTTTCTTGATCTTCTGGTGCTATGGCAATTTGATTGTAACTTGAATAACGATCAAGAAAATAATAAAAGGGTTTACCTGCAAGACGGTCAAGCATTTGATCAATAAAGGGTAATGGGAAGTGATCTTTCCTAGTGGCTTTGTTTAGCTTTCGATAATCCATACAAACCCTCCAACCGATCACAGTCCTGGTTGGAATGAGTTCATTGTTTTCATTACTTACCACCGTTATACCTCCTTTTTTGGTACACATTGTACCGTAATTGCCCATGTACTATCAGAGATAGAGTATATAATGTCGGCGTCAAGCCACTTGATGATTTCTTTCATTACAACCCCTTTCATGGCATGATTCAGTCTCCTCTGGGCCTCAATTAAAGGTTTGTGATCATCTTCCAACAAAATCTTGTGCATGCACACTGCCGGGCTAATTCCCTTCAAGTCGGCAATTGTCCATCCTATTGCCTTTTTGTGTAGCTTCAACATCTTGATCAGCTTCTTTTCCTGCTCAGGCTGTAACTTAGAAGAAATAATTATAGGCAATGTATTAACGGTTCCTAAGTATGCATATTTTAGTTGCTCTGGCAATTGTTTCAACTCAAGAATTGGTGGTGGTTCAATATAGGGTTTTTCGAGTTTACCTTCCTTACCTGAGTAATCCAGTGGTTCAAAGTATGTACCTGGTCGATTGACAAGCCAATTTGCCTCTTCTTGTTGTTCCTCATCGACCGGTTCTTCATATTCCTCAGGTTCCTCTTGATCGACAATGTAGTTGCCGAGGCAACTAAATTCCTCATCGAAGTTAAACTCTATCGTGGCATGAAGAAGTTGGCATTCTTCTGGATCATCGGTATGCCTTAGTGTTTGGAACACATTTAGTTTAACTTGCTGGTCATTCACCCTCATTGTGAGTTCTCCTTTTTCAACATCGATCAAGGTTCTCCCTGTTGCTAGGAATGGTCTCCCGAGAATGATGGGTGCATGCTCATCTACTTCACAATCCAAAACAGTAAAGTCAGCGGGAAAAATAAATTTATCAACTTTTACCAGTATGTCCTCGATTTTTCCCTCTGGATGCACATAGGATATGTCGTCTAGCTATAGCATAACTGTTGTAGGTCTTGCCTTCCCGATTCCTAGTTTCTAGAAAACCGATTTAGGCATCAAGTTTATGCTAGCCCCAAGGTCACATAATGCTTTCCCGACATAGCGATTTCCAATAGAACAGGGTATTGTGAAACTTCCGGGATCCTTCAATTTGGGTGGCATACGATTGTGCAACATTTCCATGCATCCCTCTGTTGCGGCAACTGTTTCAAACTCTCCTAGCCTTGTTCTCTTGGACACAATGTCTTTAAGAAACTTGGCATAGTTTGGCATTTGTTCAATTGCTTCCACCAATGGCAAGTTGATGTGGACTTGCTTTAGGATATCAAGAAACTTCTTGAATTGGTATTCTTGCTTTTGGGAATGGTGGTGGAAGTCAGATATCTTCGATCCTTTTATTGGTTTGAAACCTGATTGACGGCATTGCCGAGACAACTGGAGTTTCTGAGGTGTTATCAACTGGGGTTGTCGAGGTACGCTTTTCACAAGTTGCCGAGGCATCTTTATCATCGGTTGCTGAGGCATGCTTATTGCCGGTTGCGCGGCAATTCCTGGTTCAACATCTGAGGCTTTGCCGCTAGGTTCGTCTTGATCTTTTTGTGGAGTTTTGTTTGATGAGCGGGTTTGAGCCTCTTTAAGTTGTTGGCCACTTCTAGTGGTGATCGCCTTACATTACTCATGGCCAGTTCCTCTTGCGACATCAGTATCGCTAGGTAAACCTCATTGCGGTCTAGTATTCAGATTTTGAGCAAACTGTCCGACTTGATTTTCCAATGATTTGATTGCCACCTCTTGGTCTTGCAATCTCATCTCGGTCCTGTTAATAAAAACATCAGTTCTTTTTATGAAGTTACTATTCTCAGCCATATAAGATTCAGTTTTCATCATAAAAGCATTTAGAGAATTTTCCAAAGAACTAGATGTTGTCGGTTGTTGCTGCGGTAACTGTTGTCGTGGCATATTCTGCTGGAATCCCGATGCTTGTGCATTCTGATTGTTCTGATTTAGAGCATTGTTGGGGTTACTCCATGAAAAATTCGGGTGCTTCTTCCAAGCTGGATTGTATGTATTGGACATCACATTGTTGTTCCGATTGTAATTCCCCACATAGAAGCTGGATTCCGGATTCTACATACATTCAGAAGAATTATGGTTATCACCACATAACTCACAAAAAGAATCCATTACCTTGACCTCATGTGTGTTGTTTGGTTTTTGCATGTTCTGGACCATCTTGGTTAAAGTGGCCAATTGTTCCGAAATTGAATCTGATGATCCTAGTTCATGTATTGTGGCTTGGCGTCTAACTCCTCCTCTTCTAGTAGATGGGAATTGATAATCTTTCTTGGCCAGCCTATTTAAAATTTGCATTGCTTCCTCCGGCGACTTATCTAGGAGTATGCCGTTTGCCGAGGCATCTAGCATCATCCTTGTTGGTGTATTCACGGCGTTGTAAAACATTGTTACTTGAGTCCACACCGGGAATCTGTGTAGGGGGCATTTGTGTAGAAGTTCTCTATATCGCTCCCAAGCCTCGTACATGGATTCATCATCTGCTTGTCGAAAAGAAGTAATGTCGTTACGAAGCTTATCAGTTAAATTTGTAGGATTAAACCGAGCAAGGAAATCAGGACAAAGATCGGCCCAAGATGCTATTGATCCGGCAGGAATGCTATTCAACCATGCTTTCTCCCTATCCCTCAGTGAATAGGGGGATAATCTTAATCGTAAGACATCAAGGGTGACTCCGTGTATTTTGAACGAGTTGCAAATCTCGAGGAAAGATTTCAGATGTTGTCGTGCATCTTCAGTTGCTGAGCCGCCAAATTGACCATTGTGTTGATCATATTAAACATTACCGGTTTTAACTCAAAGTGGTCGGCTTCAATTTCAGGTGCGACAACTCCTAGATTAAGTCCATCGAGATCTTCTTCAAGATAGTCTCGAATAGTTCTGTTTCGTGCAAGAATCACTTCTCCTCCTACTGGAACATCTTGATTCATATTGCCGTCTTGATTAGCCATTGCTTCTCTTATCCTTCGTCTAAGTCTTTGTAAGGTTTGTTCGATTTCTGGATCAAAGGGATATTCTGGTGAAGTCGGTCTCGCCCTGGTCATATACCAATGCAAAACCAAAGTTTGTTAGCCCTTTGAATCTTAAACAAGAAAAGTAAAAAGAAAGTGCAAGAAAATAAAAACAAAGTCGCTATTGCCAATCCCCGGCAACGGCGCCAAAAACTTGTTGCACGTAATAAATGCTACGCAAATGTGCAAGTATACACGTCGCAAGTTATAGTATAAAAGATATCGTCTCCACAGGGATTGGTGCCACTTCAAGAATCTAGTCTTTTGCACTGTAAAAAGTAAAAACACAAATAAAGGATTATAGGAGTTTAACTAATAACTAAACTAGAAAGCAATAAAGTAAAAGAAAAGATGAGATCAAATGAGAGAGAAAGATAGCCGATTAGATCATCTTGGTAAAAGAGTGCACGGGCAACTCAGTAGCCGTGGCAACTTGCACAACGGGGTTGCCTTGGAAACTAATCGATGGTTGCCTGGGCGACTAGATGGGCAACTACTTGGGCGTCTGGGCATAAACCTTCAAGGTTCGGCAGAGCGTTCTTCAATGGTTTCTTTTTATCCCTAAGTCGAAACTCTAGCTACTTGTGCATGCCTTGATAATACATCCCTGCGTGAATCAAGGGTGAACAACAACCAATCTTGCGCTCCTCTTAGCCGTTGAAATCCTTAACTTATTCCTAAGCCGGATTAATCTTCACCATCAATAGATTGAATAAAGATCATATTCATTCGTTTCTTGAATCTAACTCTCCCGATATTAGATAAATAGATGAAATCACGAGATCCTCTCCCAATTCACTCGCAAACAAGAATAAGAACCAAGAATGAATAAACCTTGAATAGAAAAGTGCAAACTCTTTTTACCTAAACAAAAACCAATAGTTTCTCACAACCACAAAACACAATCACCATAGCCAAATAGATTTTGTTCATGGCTAGGTTCCAAAGAAACACAAGATAAATAATCCCTAGCATGAACCCAATCGAACAAGAAAGAAAAGGATGAAGAATGAGGCTTGTCGAAATCCTCCTTGCCCTAGATGCTTGTCGAAAATTCTCTCCTCTTGCCTTCCTTGGAGTTGTCGAAATTCCCCTCTCTTGCTCTCTCTGGATTGTCGAAATCTCCCTCTTATTTATAGGGCTAGGCCAAAGTCCTTCTTTGAGGAGGAAGTTAAGTTGGAATTAAATTATCTTTAAATAATATAATTCTTTATTATAATTATATTCCTACTAGAACTTCTCCTATCTTCTTGGAATTTAATTCTTCTTTAATCTCTTCATGGAAATAAAATTCCTTTGGGATTGGGCTTTGCTCCACGTCATCTTGGGCTTGCCTAGTCATCAATTTCGACTACCATATCACCTTTGCTCTTGTCGACAATTGCCATGGCAACTGGCTCGAAGTCTCCTTCATGTATTGCCCTGGCAACTGGCTCAGCGTCTCCTTCATGCATTGCCCTAGAAACTAGCTCTAGCCTTGCTTTGGCAAGTGATCCTGCACATACACACAAAACACACCAAAGCAGCATCTTTTCCCACAAAACTACCAAGTTATGTAATCAAGCTCAACGATGGAAGGAAACATGGATTAATGCATGAATGGCTAATCATGCAACTAATATGAGCCTAAGTCTAACAATAATATGAGTAAAAAGGGTAAGAAAAATAGTACTTTTGAACATTTATCACACCCCCAAACTCGAACTATTTCTTATCCTCAAGCAATGCAAACTCATAATTACCTGCCAAGACTTCAATTTTCACAAACATAGCTTTGAACTTGATTTCAATTCTCTGAACCGGGGTAACATGTAACACCCCTACCCCAGGTTAGTGGCAAACCGGCTCGAGAGCGTTTCCAAGCATGGACAAGGCAATACAATACAAGAACAAGGCAAGGATTGATAAACTCATCCCTATTAGATGAGTTACTTAACTAGCAAGCAACCAAGCATACTTAACTTAACATGCTAGCAATCCCATATTTTGATTTCAAGTCATTAAGGGCATTCGAATAGACCATTAAAAATTTTGCCTTCATGATTACATTATAGGTTACTACTTTCATGATTCATTTTGCATATTCAATCCATGTTACCATACAACATTCGAATGGAAGACAAACAAGCATGGTTCCTCTCGTTCTAATTTTAATTCGAGCAAGACATGAAGCATTTCATGTAACTTCAATTAGACATGATCACTAAGGCACCCAATGGTACATACCTTGTGTCCAAGCAAGCTAGCATTGCCATTTCTTACCATTGGCAGCCACAAGAATAAGTATACATTACTTAAACATTCATGCTATTCATTCAATCATTCACATGTTCATTAAACAAGGCATTCGAATGGTTCAATGTAATCTAGATCAAACACTTAATCATTCTATATATAAATCCATATATGCGCAACAAATACCATTCCATTACATGAGATCTAAGTTCAATACAAACTTGTTCACATTCTCAACGAAGTTTATGACATAGTATGCCCATTCAAGAACACACATATATACAAGTTCTCAACTTCCAAAATGCATGATCAAGATAAACTATATACATTGTAGTGCCACCAATCTAGGAGATATACAAAACAAGTATGAAACCATACTTTAACTTTACTTGTGTCTTGCTTCTAGCTCAAGAAATCAGGCTTCAAGATCAAGCAGCACTCGAATCCTTTATCCTGTAGGTTGGAAAGAATGAAACAAGAGTGATAAGTACAAGAATGTACTTAGTGAGGTAGTAACTAGTTCTAACCATTTTTTATATCAAGTTTTGTGTCATTTAGTCAAGAATGATCCTAGCTAAGGATTTCAAGCATTCGACTAATATAGGATACAAAAAACAATGAATCATAAATCAAGCTTCTATGTCAAGAAATCAAGCAAATCATGCTTTCATATCAAGTAATCAAGTAAATCATGCTTACAAGACAAGTAACATACAATTCATGGCTTTCATGTCAACTAACATACAATTCAAGGCTTTCATGTCAAGTAACATACAATTCAAGGTTTTCATGTCAAGTAACATTCATTATATAACTTTCAAGACAAGTAACATATGCTATATGATTGTTATTTCATTTGTTATCATTTAAACAAACCCTTTGGTACTTCGTTTGTATAGGTAATCGAGTCTCCAACCAACTATTGCCACAAGATGCACCGTAGTGTTGGTCAACCCTCCTACTGTCGCCAAATACCACATACGTACCCTCCGTCTGTCACCAAATAGGGGACTTAGCCCTGGACCGTAGTCCACCCTAACACAATGAGCTCTAGACTCTAAGTCATGCCCTTCTACCTAGTCCAACTAGCTACCAAGGTTGTTAAATTTAAGCCATTTATACAAGTATTTCAAGTTTGAGATCATGTCAAGCAAGTTCATTTCATACTATGCCCTTAGGCCAATTGAGCCATAGCTCACATATCATGTAATGCTCATGTTTCATTTCATCATGTGGGATAATATTACAAGTAATTTCTTTAAGCATTTGATCACATGCCACATGACACATACAAGCACCAATGTTACCACTTAAACATGCTTAACAATCGAAACATACATGAATTCAAGGATGTGATCAAGTTTCATGCATTACTTTAATCATTCTTCCCTTATAGATCAAGATCATATTAAGTCAATTAACAATTCAATAATTTAGACATGCTTGCTTTAGTTAGGACCTAGTCCTAACTCTTAAGTAAACTACACTCACAATACTTCATGCTTAGCTAGTCTTGTATCCACACTCCTTTGTTCTTAGCTTTACGATGTTCCATCCTTTCCTCATCCACCAAGTTCACTCCTGGTTCTAACACATTACACAAGTATATACATGTTAAAACAAGTTCACATAATCATTCAATCAAGGTAATGTTACAAGTACACAACATATACAAATCTGGCAGCATGTTCATATACATTCTTTACTACACTTATCTATACTCTAATTCATGTAAAACATGGCAGAAATCAATGTCCCAAAACTGTTTACAAAACAGTTTAGAAACTGCCACAAAACAGTGTACAGTTGCCTAAACTGTTGTTACTAGGCAGCATGTACTCTGTTCACTTAAACATGCATAACTTTCATTATGTTCTTCGGAATTTCAATTGGTTTACACCATTGAAAAGCTAACTTAATTTTCCTTCTAACCATATAATCCATGAAATTTAGTTCTTTGCTAATTAATACAGTTTTTAACTTAAAGACAGGGCAATTTACAACACTGGACAGTCTGCATTGTCCCTAGTGTTTCTTCTCTACATTTCATTATACAATCCAGAATTCAGTTCTGTTTTCTCCTAATGAATTTAGACATGTTAAGGTACTATCCATAAAATTTCAGCCTTTAATTCCTTTTATACAATTTATGGTAATTTTTCAAAGTTACTACCCAGAACAGAGTATTATGGGCAGATTACACTAGGTTGAGTTTCTAGTTTCATAACTCATTTAAACAAGATTCTAACATGGCAATTCAACTTATTTTCATGTTATTACATGTCTAGGTCAGTCTAATTCACCTATAAAGGTGCTTAAAATAGGGCATTATCATGTTAAATTCAATTTGATCTATTTGATCAACATTATACTTCTAATTCACCATTTGAGCAGTTCATTACCTAGTTTTAACTAATCCGATTAGGTGCATTCATTTTCCAGAAACTTATTTACTCGAATCAATTCTTAATTCATCTAAAAACATGATCAAAAAGGGCATAATGTACAATTAGCTTCTTATACATTTTCTCCTATCAAAACAGTCCCTAATCAAAACTGTTTTCAACCATAATTCCTATTCTCAAATTTCCAACATCACTTACACATAATTAGGTATACACAATTGGTAAAATCAGCAAGTCCTATTTACACTAACTCATGATTTCAACAACAAGAACAAACATCATATAAATTCAAAGCAATATGTTCACACATGAACAATTTCGAATTAAGCAACATGATCATCACATAATTGACATTTCAAGTATAAAATTGCATGAATCAACATGTTGTTACCTTCCTTAATCTTGAATTCTAACTCAATTTTGTTATATACCAAAGCTTGACCCTTGTCTTTCTCACACTACTTTCTCTCTTTTTTTTCCCTAATTCATTGTATAATCAAATGAAGAAGGGCGTTTCCTCCCAAGTAGCCGGTTAGAGCATACCAAACCATTCATCTCAAATTGACAAGTGTAATGACCATAACCTTAAATTTGTTTAACATGCAATCTCAAAACTTTGTTATGTTTCTATTTAGCTCTTAATAATTTGGCCATCAACTTAGTCTTCCCTTCTAACTTAGCCACCAGGTCTAATCAATTCTTCTAATTTGTAGATTGTTTGTACAATTAAGTTTTAATTAGTTTGTGACATGCTACTAGGCCATTATCTGGGGTATTACATAACAACCTATGCTAACATGTATCATGGATCTCTAGAATAAATCTCCAAGCAAACCTCAACTTAAGCCCTTACATGCTTCTTCCTCAAATAGCAAGGCTTAAGGAGCACAACATCTATAAATCACATTATATAACATAATCCATTTATCATGATACATTAATTCATATATTGGCATTAAAGTGACCCAAAACCAAATCTTTCCATTTAAAGAAAACACAATTGATACATAGATTTCCCAAGTGGTTCCTTCGACCACTTACGTATACATCCTCGAACCAGAGCATGGTACTACTACCCCTCAACGGATATGATGTATAAATCCTCCAACGGGAGATTTCAAAGCAATTACCCTCAACCGCTACGGTTCCCATGGTGGAGTTCCACCCTTAACACACATGAGGCGACTTATTATACTGAACTCTAAACCCTATGGCTAGCCAACTATATCCGATAACTTTTAACCATTGCCACTTGCCAATATACTCAATTTAAGCACATTACCTCACTGTTTTACATATACATCGATCAAATCAATTTTCAGTACATCAAACCACATATTTTAACATTCTCCAAATCCTTTTTGCAAACCATTTCCATACTTATAAATCATCAATATATGATCGTTTGCAGCATCTTTCATTGGTAAAACATGCATATAACAATAGGTATTCGAATCCATAAACAAGAGCATGATAATGTATTTTGCAAAATCGAAAATGAGAGCGAGAACGTCTGATACTTACTTTCGAGATTAGACAAGCATTTCAAGCTTAATCTAAACTCCCAAAAGCACTTTCAAACCTTTATAAAGCTTTAAACCATGTTTCCACTCACCGACAATACAAAGCCTCACTTGTCGATGCGAAATCAAGCGTCTGAAGCTTTTGAAACTTCGCCTGTTGCTGTAGGCTCAATATCCCCTATTTTAACCACATAACAACATAGGATTAATGCATCATTATGCATCCATAATCCCAGCAACATCAATCCTGAACTTCGCCTCACAACAATCCATCAAACGCCTTCCAAAAATAACCAAAAACATCACCAAACAAAACGTAAACAAAGCCCAGTCATAAACTATTGATTTGAACGTCTTAACAACACCAGCTAACATCTAAAAACACTTACATCCACACTTTATACCTTCAGCAACCTTATAATATCATAAACACCTCAAAATCTAACTACTCAAAACTTAAGAAATTAGTAATTTGATTAGTTTCGGGATTCCTATTATAATTCCATCATTATAACATTCAATTACGTAATTAACATGATCTAAATCAACCTAGATGGCCAAAAATCAGATTTGAATCAAATATCTTCCAATTTCTTATCAAAACCCACTTTAACCACTTAAATCTTAATTTAATCAACAACAAATAACAAAAATAGGTTGTAAAGGATCAAGAACTTGGGAATTTCAACAAAGAACCTTTGATTAGAAGTGAGAAATGAAAATCACCTCTAATGGTTGGCTTCTCCCTTAATTGGCATGACTTGAGTGAAAACTCCAAGAAAACAAGTAAGGTTTGATGTAGAAATCAAGGGAAACAATTGTGGAATCAAAATGAAATAAAAAAGAGTTAATTCTTGGTCATTTTGGAATAAGGAAGTAGTTTGGCTGATGGGAAAATAGAGAGAAAGTATAGTGCAAAAGTAGTTACGTGAGAAAAGTAAATTTTAGTTCATAAAACCAAATTAATTAAATCCATTTTCTTTTTATTTAATTACTATTTTAAAACCATTTAAAAATAGCATAAATTAAGGGAAAATTTTGATTAAAAAAATTGGTAGATTACCTCTTTAAAAATTCTAAGTTTTGACCATTTTACAATTTAGTCAGCAAAACAATTTTAAAACATTACATTTTAGTCACCAAACCAAAATGTTATTAAATCTGAATTTATTTTACCAAATTGAGTTGATCAAAACCCTAATTATATTAATTAGGTATTTTCCAACCTTTTTCCATATTTTATTTCACTTTAAAACATTCATTATGAATTAATTCCCATGAAATTTGAGAGAAAGTTTAGAGAAAAAGTAATTACGTGAGAAAAGTAGATTTTTGTTCATAAAACCAAATTAATTAAATCCATTTTCTTTTTTATTTAATTACTATTTTAAAACCATTTAAAAATAGCCTAAATTAAAGGAAAATTCTGATTAAAAACATTGGTAGATTACCGCCTTAAAGATTCTAAGTTTTGACCATTTTATAATTTAGTTAGCAATCAGTTTTGTAACTTTACATTTTAGTCACCAAACCAAAATGTTATTAAATCTGAGTTTATTTTACCAAATTGAGTTTACCAAAACCCTAATTATATTAATTAGGTATTTTCCAACATTTTCCCATATTTTATTTCACATTAAAACATTCATTATGAATTAATTCCCAAAACTAACTCGAATCGACTAATCCGGTTCACCCGAACGTTCTATTCTACCTAGCTAACTCCTAGGCCCAAAATCGAGGTGTTACAAAATAATAGTTCAGAGCTTTCTGGTGTAGTTTACCCTATTTTTTGTAGTATTATTTATTTCATAAAATAATTTGAATTAATCTCAAGTAGTTTAGTGGTTAAGGCTTAACCTTTGCATTTGAAGGTCTTGGGTTCAAACCCCTTGAAGGAAAAATTAGGATTTAAAATAGCCGCACCAAAATCACATAGTTTTGAGTTAACATCCCGTAACGAGTTAACATCAAAGTGACATAAAGGAGTCGAAAAGTAAACTTGAGTGTTAAATTTCAAAAAATTTTAAGTTACTGGCATTTTCTAGTCAGTGGTAATAGTTTAGTGACATCTGGTGTATTTTACCCTATATAAAACTATGAATGTATGTACATATGTTAATAACTCTAAGATATTCTCATATATGTATATACACCTCTTGTACTTAAGTTTTTTCTCTGTTCGTTTATATTCTTGTTTTTTACTTGTGTTTTAATGCATTTTTATCTTTTTTTAGGATTTCTACATTAGTCTGTCGGTACATAACATATTTATGTTGATACAAAGTTACATAATATGTTTACTTGTTGTCACTTAGGTGAGCCTTGGAAAGAGATAAGATAAAAGATCTGCCTTTATATTTTTGGACCATAGAGAAGTTACTTGCACGAGACCTCTTGGGACCACAATTGCAATATGACCATCACGGGCGCTCCATTCTAGCGATACAATGACCACACGATACTTGGAGGTGCTGAGACCATTGTGCGTTAGAGGCCATAGACTACCTACTACATCAAGATAAATTGACAAGTCAGGCAACTAGACAATTCTTGGAGGTGCAGGATGGTAATTGCATCAAGACAAATGTAACACCCCAATTTTGGACCTAGCGATTTATAGGTTGATTAGACGGTCTGGTGGATCGGGCTAGAGATTTGAGTCAGATTCAGGATTAAAATCAGAATAAATATTTTTGAGTGAGAAAATATTTGGGAAAAATATCTAAAAATAATTATTTAATATATGAATATTTTTAGTAATGTAAATTTTGAAAAATGGAATTCAGAAATGTGACATTTTGGCTAGTGACCAAAATGTAAAGAATAAAAATTGTTTTTAGTGACTAATTTGTAAAGGGTCAAAACTTTGAATCTTTAAGGAGTTATTTGCCCAAAGTCTAATATCAGACTTTTCTCCTGAATTGTCTATTATAAAAAGATCTGGGAAGAGTATAAATATATTTTGGGAATTAATTTTATAATTAATTTCCTAAGCAAACTTTACGTAACTAACTTTTCTCTAAAAGATTTTTTCTCAAGTTCTCTTCATCCAAACACTTTTCTCTTCTTCAAAATCTTTAGGCGACTTCTTGATTTCTGCAATCTTTTGATTTCAAAAGAGTTCTTGATTGATTTCTATCAAAACCTTATTGTTTTAATCTTGTTTTCTCATGAAAATCAATACAATTAAGGAGGAAATTCAAAATTAGAGGTGAGCTTCATCCTTCTTCTCTAATATATGGTTCTTTAATGAAATATTCAAGTTATTGATCCTTTGTATATGTTTTCTAATGAGTTTTAATGATTTAATTATGGAAATTGGTTAAATCAAGGTGTAATTGACGAGATTAAGTGATTTTCATTTCAGATCAGTTTTACTGAGTTCTTTATTGATCATAATCATAATTTTGATGTTTTATAATGTTAATAAGTTGGCTTTAACAGTGGAATCCCAAAACTATGTGAATCTCTAATTGGTTAGGTTGCCAGTGCTGTGTCTTTGGTGAGCTTTAGTTGATTAATGAATGCTAGAAGTATAAGGATGATGTTAGGTTGTTTTTGGATGTCAATGGAAGTTAATTGATGGATTAAACCTTTCAGTTTTGGCTGCGTTAAGTGTGGAAGGTTTTTGATGTTTATTTCGGTAATTTTGGAAAGGTTTCAGCTAGTGTTTGTAGATGATTGTTGTGGATTGATGTTGTTGGGTTTGTGAATGCATTCTAATGCATTGGATCCTCTATTTTTGTATGGTGAAATTAGGAGAGGTTGATCCTAAAGCTTCAAGTGCCGCTTCAGAAGCTTTGGAGGAGTAATTCGCATCGGCGAATGAGGCTTTGCGTTGTCAGTGAGTGAGAACGTGGATTTCATCTTTGAAATGGTTTAAAGGTTTTTTGGGAGTTTAAACTTAGCTTGAAACGCTGGTTTAAACTCGGAAGTAAGTATAAAGAGATTTCTTCTTCGGTCGTGCTTTTACGAAATGGATTTTATGCACTTGATTTGAATGTCATGTTGCCTGCTGTTTAAGCATGTTTTGAAGTGTGATTTATATTATTTTTGATCATATAATATTTATGGATCCATTGATAAATGATCCATGTAAGTATGTCAAATACTTGTCTTAAAGCTTGGTTAGTTGCTTGTAAAGGGTTTTGAATTGATGAATATAAAAACAGTGAGGTAAATGGTTAATAATAAATTATATTAGCAAGTGATATGGTTTAAAATATTATCGGATATAGTTGGCCAGCAATAGGATTGATAGTGCACTATAAAAAGTTGCATTGGATGTCGAGGAGTTTATACGGCGTACCGAATACTCTATCCAAGTACCCTAACAGTTTATGGGTTATATGGTACCTAAAATTCCTGTTAGTGGATTATGCGTCTAACCGATGATTGGGGTTGGTGTCTCCAGGTTGTAAGTGGTACCATTATTTCGGTCGAGATGTCATAAAGTGTTGAGAGGACACTTGTTGAATTCATGTATCCGATGTAATATTTTGGAAAGTGGATTTGTTTAATGATCACTTGATAGCCAATATATTTTTTGATGTATCATGTTAATGGTTGTTAATTTATAATGTTGGCTTATACATGTTTACTCTTTAAGCTTTGCATATGGATTGTTATGCATGGGAATTCTAAAATTGAGGGTTAGCAATGGGATTTGCTGTGGATCCATGATACATGTTGCATATGGTTTAATATACTAGTTTTTGAAAGTGTTAAGTGCATGGTTTTCAAGGCATGATGTTTTGTACGATGATTGAAATGATGATTTCAATGTGGTTTGGAAAATGGTTTTAAAATGCATTCATGGTGTGTTGTTTGAGCACTCCTCACTAAGCATTGTATGCTTACGTTCTCTTTTGTCCATCAATGCAGAGAATTAAAGGTTGGAGGCAGCGAGCAAGCGAGGGAAAATCTAAGGACTCAGTTAACGGGAATGTATGATTTTTGAATTAGACTTGTAGTAATAAAGACAATGGGGTTCAATGTTCTTTTGGGAGTCTTTTGCTAAACTCCCTGTTGGAGCAAGTTTGTGTTGCTGTTTTGGATTGTATTTGGCCTTATATGTTTGGTTGTTGCCTTGGAATTATGTTTCGTATGGTGGTTGGTAGTTTTCTAGGAAGTATGCCTCCAAATTTTCGTTTGAAGTATGATGTCATGATTTGATCATGTTTCTGTGATGTTTTAACATGGTTTGATCTTTTGAATTATTGTGTATATGTTTGGGGTTTGATAGAACATGTTTGGATCCTTAATTGTACGAAAAACCAGCAAAATTGGGCATTTTAGGCCTAAGTGTATCGGTACGGGTAGAGGTGTATCAATAAGGGTAAGTGTATTTTATGTATGCGTATCGGTACGAGTAGAAATGTATCGAAATGTTTTTGAGCTACTGGAATTCTGGGAAAATGAATTGTAACCCACGTATCGATATGCGTAGGAATTGTATCAATGCGCCCCTACGTATCTGTACACTTTGAGACCGTATCTGTGCCCCTGGTTGTTATGTTAGTTGTTAATAATATTAAAGGTTTTAGATTCTTCTATTTTGGTCCCTAATTGTTATGCATACAATTAAAGGAGTTCTAAACGAGTTCAGATGGTCGTTTTAAGCTAATTTTTTACATGTGAGCATGAAACTGACTAATTAAGGATTGGTAACTTCAAAATGGATTAAGTCCATGTATGCAACACCCCTAAACCGAGCCTAGGAATGTTACCACAATTTAAGCTAATAGTTAATTAAAACTATGTCTTAACAAATGAAAGTAAAGGAGTAAATTGTGAAGATGTAAAAGAAAGGAAGTTGATAACAATTGACTAAGGACTAGAATGCTACAATTAGCATTTGTAGTTGCCAATTAAAAAGGGGCCAAAATGTGATAGTTAACACATAGACTTGCAAAATTAAAATGACTTAAGTGAACATTAATTCAAATTAAAGGATTGCAAGGCAAGGTGAGAATTTATAATGGACATTACACATGTGCCTTTAGCCATGCTTACCCGTCAGCTAAGTGTAAATATAAACCCCTTCATTTGGCTACCTAACTGGTTAGGGAGAGAGTGAGAAATGAGAGAATTTTGAGAGAGAAAGCTTAATCCATGGGATGAACCTTGCATAGATGTCAAATTGAACTTGTTAGCAGCATAAGGAAGGTAATAACATGTTATTTCATTCGATTATATGCTTGAATTTCTGATTAGGTGATGTTGTAATTGTTTGATTCGAAATGTATACATACATGGACTTGTTGCTATGAGATTTTGGTTAAATTATGAGATTAGTAAAAGGAATCGAACCAGTGTGCATGTAAAGATTTTTAATTCATTACTGGAAATTGTAGATGATAATCATGGTTCATATATATATGTGCTAGTTGTTAGAAACAATAAGCATGTTGCTGGAAATTGTATGAAATGCTACCTTGATAGAGTGATCGAATCTATTGATCACTAATGCCCTGTTTTGATCACATTGATAAGTTAATTAAACTGACAAAAACTTGTAAGGAAATGTATATAAGCTAAATTATCATGATAGAATCATGTACATAAGTAGGGTAATAACATGTTATTTCATTCGATTATATGCTTGAATTTCTGATTAGGTGATGTTGTAATTGTTTGATTCAAAATGTATGCATACATGAACTTGTTGCTATGAGATTTTGATTAAATTATGAGATTAGTAACAAGAATCGAACTAGTGTGCATGTAAAGATGTTGAATTCATTGCTGTAAATTGTAGATGATAATCATTGTTCATATATATATATGTGCTAGTTGTTAGAAAGAATAAGCATGTTGCTGGAAATTGTATGAAATGCTGCCTTGATAGAGTGATCGAATCTATTGATCACTAATGACCTGTTTTGATCACATTGATAAGTGAATTAAACTGACCTAAACTTGTAAGGAAATGTATATAAGCAAAATTATCATGTTAGAATCATGTCCTAATGAATTAAGAAGCTTAAAACCTAACCTAGTGTAATCTGCCCAGAAAACTCTATTCTGGGCAGCAACTTTGAAAAATCACCATAAATTCTATAGGTCGAATTAAGGGCTGAAATTTATACAGATTTAACCTTAATATGTCTATTTTCATTATAAGAAAACAGAATTGAATTCTGGATTGTGATCTGGAATCTGTAAATGAAAACCTCTGGACAGTGCAACCTGTCCAGAAATGCAATTGCCCTGTCTTTGAACTAAAAATTGTATTAATTGGCAAGACATTAAAATGCAAGGTCTAAACTGTTGTAAAGAGTGTTAAATAATATTTCTACCGGTATAAACTAATTGAAATTCCGACATATGGAATAAAAGTTATGCATGTTTAAGTAAGTAGTGTACAAGCTGCCTTGCAGCAGCAGTCTAGGTACTTTGAGACTGTTTTGTATACAGTTTGGTAAACTGTTTTGTAACAGTTTTGGGACAGTGGTTACTGCTCTGTTATACATGAATAGAAATATAAACAATTGAAGTCAGGTATGTTGAACATAAGTTGAGTGTAGTCACTTGAGTCTCGGGTAACGCGGAGTTATCTCGATGTCTAATTTGTTAAGATTATGTATCGATTGTTTATGAATGAGATGCATTACATGTACATTATGAAAAGGCTCAAATGGAGCTAATTGATGATAAGCATACATTCACAGCGTGACATTCATGTTTTAACTTGAATGATATTGCAATTGTAGTGTTTAAAAATGCCTTGCTACGCTTTAATGACTGTTTATGGAATGTCATTGATATTGATATGAATTGCTACATATAATAAGCCTGGATTAACTTATTAACTAATGGCAATAAGATTTACAAGAAAGACTAAATAGTTAACTTTAAAGTGTTAAGAAGTATGGAAGCTTGAATGATGATTATAAGTTACGGAAATAAAGAATTAAGCAAGGTTACTTGTAACCTAAGAAATCCTTTTTAACTTAAAAGTAAAGTTACTTGCACAGTAATATACTTCCCGAATGACAAAATTAAGAAGCAATATTTGATTCAGTTGCCTTTACTGAAACCCATAAGTTAAATGTTAAATAAATAGATTTATGTGACGTCTTGCATTGCTTGGAATCAGCTTGTTTGAGAAAATGTTTATTGAACACGTTTAATTTATGTAATAGCCAAAATCTAAGAGAAATTAGATTTGATATGTAGCAATTAAACTATAAATGAACTTTTGGGTAGTAAGATCAAACAAATACAAGATAGATAAAAGAATGCTTCTATTCAGCCAAATGCTTAATGATCATATATGTGATATATTGTTTGAATACTAAGTGTAATTGCACATGTTGTGTGATCAGTTGAGCGTTAAGTACTCATGCGCTAGATGTCTGTTAGTCAAAACATAAATAACATGATATGGAGTATTTGTTATTTGAATGCTAAGTAGTCTTGAAGAAACTATGAAATGTTTGAATTTCTAGTGACTAAGATAATGTAGGTTTATCTTTGAATAAGATGACCAGACATTGATTATTGAATGAAGTGATGTTGTTGATTTATGTTAGTATAACTAACCAAAACATAATAGGCTTATTCATGAGCTTGCTTGGCTATTCATCTTCTGGTAATCAAATTTGTGTAAGGATTAATTCTTTAAAGAAAGTCTATAAGAGATAAGAAACACTCTGTTTGATATAGTTAAGTGTTTAATAAATTTGAAATTTTCTGGTTTGTGTTTTCGGTTTTCTTTGCAGTAATGGTATTAACTCCGATTTTCTTCTAAGCCAGACAGAGGACAGTACAAATTGGTACTAGAGCATGGTTTAGTCGATTCTCGGACTAACCATGGACTCGCCACGTCTCCCTAAGTCTAGTGTCCCACCTAGGAGATTATTGTATTGTACAGGCTTGTGTTCTTGCTTAATTGAACTTCTTCTGTTCTATCTAAATGATAGACTTGGTTTCTTAGTTCGAGAGAAATTTGAGGGCGAATTTATTCCTCTCCTTGCTCTAGTAATTCACATAGATAGAACAAGATTAAAACATGTAATCACAAGGTTATTCAACATAGCAACAAGGTTAATACATCAAATATACAAGACAAGACAAATAGCATATTCATATACACACTTTAATGCACATTACCAAACGCCTACATTCCATGTTAAGGCAAAACAGGGTAGTAATTAAACTATCCCAAAACTGTTTGCAAAACAGTTTACCAAATTGCATACAAAACTGTGTACAATTACCAAATTGTCTTTCTAACCATATAGGCCTTGCATTTTAATCCTTTGCCAGTTGATACAGTTTTTAACTTAAAGACATGGCAATTTACAACACTGGACAATTTGCACTGTCCCTAGTGTTTCTTCTCTACAATTTATTCTACAATCCATAATTCATTTCTATTTTCTCCTAATGAATTTAGACATGTTAAGGAATTGTCCATAAAATTTTCAGCCTTAAATTCCATTTATACAATTTATGGTGATTTTTTCAAAGTTACTGTCCATAATAGAGTATTCTGGGCAAATTACACTGGGTTGAGCTTCTAGCTTCATAATTCATCTAAACAAGATTCTAACATTGTAATTCAACTTATTTTCATGTTCTTACATGTCTAGGTCAGTCTAATTCACCTATCAATGTGATTATAACAAGGCATTATAGTGCTATGTTCAATTTGATCCATTTGATCAACAATATACCTCTAATTCCCCATTTGAGCAGTCTATTACCTAGCTTTAACTAATCCAATTATATGCATTCAATTTCCAACAAGTTGTTTACTTTATTCAAGTCTCAATTCATCTATCAATGTGATCAAAACAGGGCATTATATACAATTAGCATGTTTACACATTTTCAATTTGATCAAAGCTCAATCAAGAAGCATGAATTGAAGACGGTCTATGAAGCTTTCTCTCCTCCTTTCTCTCTCAAAAATTCGGCTATGGTGGATGAAAAGGATAACAAAATTTTGTTCATCCTTGCCCACCTTGTTGCCGTGAGTCATGACACACAAGGCACATGTTCTCATCAAATGAGAACATGTGTCTAGGACTTAAATTTTAATTCAATTTACATGCAAACTCTAGAGCTTTGCATGTTCACGTTTCCATCCTTCCATTTAAGCCTTCTAGTTTTAATTTTAATTCAATTTGGTTCTAATTTCACTTATTTGATCTTCAAGATAGTTAATGTTCTTCCTTCTTTAATTTCATTAGTACATAATTCAATTAGTCTATATCTTAGATAGTGGTAACCTTCTTAGGTGAAGTTTAGGGTGTTACAATTCTCCCCCCTTAAAATAAATTTGCCCTCGAATTTACCTGAATCAAATAGGTGAGGATATTGCTTCCTCATAACTTCTTCTGATTCTCACGTTGCCTCTTCTACCTTATGGTTTCTCCAAAAGACCTTGACAAGAGGAATGGTTTTGTTCCTGAGCTTTCTAACTTCACGATCAAGAATTTGGACTGGTTCTTCTTCGTAAGACAAGTCAGGATTCAATTCCACTTTTCCAGGCTCAAGGACATGAGATGGATCAGATCTATATCTTTTGATCATAGATACGTGAAAGACATTAAGAATCTTGTCAAATTCACTAGAGGAGCTAATTGATAAGCCACTGGTCCTATCCTTTCAATGACATCAAACGGACCAATGAATCAGGGACTAAGTTTCCCTTTACTTCCAAACCAAAAGACTTTCTTCCAAGGAGATACTTTGAGGAAGACTTTGTGAATCTATCAACAATCTCCCATACAACATCATTCTTTCTTTGAGTCGAAGGAGGACCAGTAACGAAGTCCATTGTAATTTGATCCGATTTCCACTGAGGGAAATCGATTGGTTTGAGCAGTCCAGTGGGGACTTGATGCTTGGCTTTGACTCTTTGACAAGTTAGGCACTTTGAAACGAAGTCTGTGATAGCCAATTTCATGCCTGGCCACCAGTATAGTAGCTTTAGGTCCTTGTACATCTTAACCGATCCCGTGTGAATCGAGAAAGAGCTTTGGTGAGCTTCTTGTCAAATCTCGTGTCTTAGTTCCTCATTGTTAGGAACACATACTCTATCTTTGAAATAGAGGAGTCCATTCGACTCAGAGTCTGGCTTGGAAATGATCTTCTAATGATCTGGATAAATTTGTTGGAGTTCTTTGATTCTCGAGATTAGATTAGATTGAACATGAAGTTCAAACAAGAATTTTCATCCTTTGGATAAACGGAAATGAGCACTGATAGCCAAGGAAGCTACAAACGAATGGACAAGATCATTAAGGTAGATTTCTGAATGGTTACTTGTAAGACAAGAAAGGTTTAATTCGAACAGTTACTTGCAAGTCAAGAAAGGAACAATTTGAATGAATTATTCTAGGATTTAGATTTAAGGGTTTACCCGAGTATGGTCTGCGACTAAGGGTATCATAAACTACATTTGCTTTCCCCGGATGGTAGTCGATAACCAAATCGTAGTCTTCATGTAACACCCCTCACCCGGGTTAAGAGTAACTAGCCAAGGAGTGTTAGAACAAGCAAAACAAGAACACAACAAAGAAACAAGAAGGCACAAAATTACAAGCAAATTAAAATTTTCCACTCATCACTAAAATATGAGTTACTTATCTAGCAAGAAGCATAAATAAGCATAGGAATAACAACAAGATCAAGCTTCCTATTCATAAGGGGTTTTCAAATTGGTTAAATTCATTTGCAAGTTACATACAAGTTTGCTTACAACTCATTCATGTCTACACAAGAAGCATTCGAATAACACATATAAGCCAGAATCATGGTTAAGTTCGTTACAAGGTTGGTTTCTTCCTATATGAGTAATCATACAAAGCATATGAATACATACTTAATTATGGACACATCCCATACAATTTCTATTTCATGCTTGCACAGCTAAATCCATTCCAAGACTTGATCTAACATGTTTATTATGGCTTATAACAATTTCAAATCATTTAACTAAGCATGGTTTTAAAGGTTACTATAATCAAGTCATGTGAGCAAACAAGTTGAATAAGCTATGGAGGAATTCTTGTTGTACAAGGTTATTCAAGAGTTTGAATAGGATGATCCCGTCTCAGAGTAGTTACAAGATGATCAAACATCTCTTTCATGCTTTGGAGGCATTCTTGTTGTACAAGATTTATAACAGGTGCTTCTTGTTGAGTAGCAGCTTGTGCTCGAGGTTGATTTTGTTGTTGTGGAGGATTCTGTTCCATCCTTACACTGCCTCTTTCATTTAAGGAGCCTTCAGGACTTTCATTGTCCCTGGCGAGTCTTGTTTCAGACATTTCTAGTTCAGGCAGAACAAGAAGAGTTTAGTTTAAGCAAGGACACAAGCAACTTGAAATAGAACTCATAGGTGGCACAATTAATCCTATATGATGCATGATGGCCCAGTTTAGTCCTAGAATCGAATAAACCTAAAGCTCTGATTACCACTTATATAACACCCCTCACCGGGTTAAGAGTAACCCGACCAAGGAGTGTTAGAACAAGCAATACAAGAACAAAACAAAGATACAAGAAGGTATAAAATTACAAGCAAATTAATTTTTTTCCACTCGTCACTAGAGGATGATTTACTTATCTAGCAAGGAGCATAAATAAGCATAGGAATAACAACAAGATCAAACTTCCTATTCATAAGGGGTTTTCAAATTGGTTAAATTCATTTGCAAGTTACATACAAGTTTGCTTACAACTCATTCATGTCTACACAAGAAGCATTCGAATAACACACATAAGCCAGAATCATGATTAAGTTCGTTACAAGGTTGGTTTTTTCCTATACAAGTAATCATACAAAGCATACAAATACATACTTAATTATGGACACATCCCATACAATTTCTATTTCATGCTTGCGCAGCTAAATCCATTACGAGACTTGATCTAACATGTTTACTATGACTTATAACAATTTCAAATCATTTAACTAAGCATGGTCTTAAAGGTTACTATAATCAAGTCATGCGAGCAAACAAGTTGAATAAGCTATCATGCTATTGTAAAATCGATAAATCTATCCATCAATAATGCATAACCTCAATAAGAAATTCATTACATAGACAAAAAAGGATATTATTCAGGATCATACTATTCGAACAAGGGTAAGCAATCGTACTCAAGGTCACTTCGAATAGGCTATCAAGGGTCTAGCATGTAGTGTTCCATTTTCAATCACATTTGAACATAGCAAGGTCATGTAATTCAAGTACCAAGATCACCATTTCAATAAGCTATGATTATGTCATTCACGGGATATTCAGGCCATATAAACTTCAAACCATAATGACCATATATTTACAAACTATGGCAAAAAGAAATAGGTTTATAAATGTTTTGGCAAACAACTATAATGCAAACAGAGATGAAATAAGGCCACTTCAAACGTCCACTCACGTATATGAAACTCTATATGGGAATGACTGGCTATACCTGCTATGGACCCATATACCTAAGCCTAATAAATGTCTAGAACTAACTTGCCTTCCTCATGCTCGACAGAGTTCACAAGATTGCTTCTAAAACTATCTATAGCAAGAAACCTGGTAGAAGGAAATATTAAAGCAATACCTCTCGACGTAAATCCTCAACATGCAACTACCGATTAAAGCTCTACTCCTTTTAGTCGTTGAAACTATATCCTTGTCTCTAAGATGAGTTAGGATTTTGCCTCTCAGCATCAAACCCTATTTTCTACTTTAGTCTTAGCCTAACTCTCTTGAATATTAAGCTAACCAAAACCTAAACAAAGGCTAACTCTCAGAAGCTCTTACAAGTTTAGGGTAATAACGAACAATGGACAATGCATGAAATAAACAAGAAAGCAACTAAACATCCATTAAAGCATCAAGCATAACAGGCCCTGACCACTTAAAATTAGTTCATGTCTGGGCAAATAGCATCCATAATCATTCGTTTAACACAACCCGTTCAAAAGAATGAAATGAAACAGCAAAGCAACTAGGAGAGGGAGAAACTCCTGAGTTGTGTTGGATTGCGTTGCACTGATCTAATCCTGCTGCTTCTCTCAAAGTCCAGCGAGAGCACCCCTTGGAGCTTCAACAATGGAGGACGCTTCGATAGAGGAAGAAGAAGATAGAAGGCAACTGCCTCTTGCTTCTCTTTCTTAGCTCACTAATAACTTTTTCAACTCTCCCTTAAATGAGGGTATCTTGTCCTTTATGTATTGGGGGCTCTTAGGGTTTTGTGCCCTACATTCCAAAGAATATTCCCTTCACATGTGGGAATAAAGTAGGCTGGCAGGTATACGTGTAGGGCCACAATAAATATCTTCAGTCTGTTGTCCTTTATTGCGTCCAGGAATGCTATCCAAAATGCTATGTCATTCCTTCCTTCATTGCTCCTCATTTACCTACACATCACCATACCAACCAAAACCCTCCAAAGTAGCACTATATGTCATGAGATGTGATGAATTGGGCTTGATTTCATACAATAACTTAAGTAAAAGGGAATGAAATGTTGACCTTTTTCAAGGTTAATACACCCCCAAACTTAAGACATTGCTTATCCTCAAGAAATGAATAGAAATAAGCAGAAAAATGTTACAACATAAAAAATCAGTTCAAGATAGTGCTACGGCAAAATTTCAGTCCTCGAACAATTTTGGCTCAAACATGTTAGACAAATATGATATTTTAAGAACTTTTTCCTTTAGGCCATGATTCTTCAAATGTGTGTGCATGTGACTACATCCTCCTTATACTTAACAAACTTAGAAATTTTTTAGCTAAGTTCTTGAGTTTGCCCTAATTTTTTCTTAATAAAAATAAGCACATACTACTCCCATATTCCTTTTTCTCTTTTTTTTGCCTTGAGGGGTGTTAGCTCATCACAACTACCGTCCCTAACTCTAGATGAATATGGAGCAAACATCTCACCCCGAGCTGGTAAGTAGAGTCATCCCATGACAACTTTCATTCACTCATATGATGTTGCTACCATTTATTTTAAGCATAGTAACCAGGCACTACAACACATAGAGGAGTGTCCCTCTTTACCTATGCTTTTGCATTTATTCATATTTTAACACAAACAACAAGGGAGCTAATTAAGCCTTTAAGCTTTCATTTTTCTTTCATGCTTAACATGTATTCAAACTAAGGCATCCAAGAGTTCTTTTCACCAAAAATAATCTAATAGTTATAAGCATTCGAAGCATGCAATCAAGTAGCAAAGCATCACAAAGAAAATTAGGTCCTACAGGCAGTTTTACGAATCTCACAAGTCAAAACCATTCAATCAATTCCTAGCCATAGTAACCAATTTCTCATCATTGGACATCATCAAATTATTCATACAAATATCTTTAAACCAATCAAAATACTATAGCAAAGTTCTGCTTATCACTACATGTTAATGCAAATGATTAACTATGAACACTAACACCCTAAACTTGAAAAATGCAATGTCCTCAATGCATAAAAATGAAATGAACTAAACCAGAATGCAAATGCAAATGTAGGTAACCTCCTAAAAATCTACTTTGGTGTCGCCATCTTGGTGGTTTTGTGCTTGATTTTCCGTTTCCTTTGTAGTGTTGCGATGGGTTCCTCGGCCTCAATAGGTTGGGTAGGCTGGTTTTCTGAGTCCTTTTGCGTAAGGTGGTCATCATGATCAACATCAAATTGGGTGTTCCATGCATGTCCAACGGTGCGTTTAAGGCGAATCCTTGCTTTTGCTGAAGCATCTAGGGCTAGCTCAGATGGCGGTGTAGGAAATTCTTCAATTGGCTCTTCTTTTTCTTCAATGCCGATAGGGACAGGCTCTTCAATGATCAATTTTAGAGGTGGTAGGGTACTTTGCGGAGCTTTTCCTTTTCGTTTCCTCGCTGTCTGAGGGCTTTGTCTAACATTAGCAGTGGTAGACTTCTCTGGAGCTGGAGTGGTGGTTGGGGATGGCTCTATTGCTGGAACAGGTTGTGGGCGCTTCTGTGCATATAGTTTAGGAGTTGGCGGAGCTTGCGTTGTAGGCTGGGCCATCTTCGGTATAATTAGATCATTGGAGAGAGGCAGGAAGTCAATCTCCATATGGGGGAACATTTCCTTTGAGTAATAATTGATGGTTGCGCCCCTCTCCTGAACATACTTGAAGTAAGTGGTCATGTTGGCCTTCATGTCATCTATGTCCACTTGCAAGTGCTTAGTAGAGGCTACAAGGGTAGCTATCCTTACTGCAGCAACAGTGCGTGCTCCCCCTCGAGCATTTATGCTGAAGCATCCTCGTCAAATCCCCTTAACCCAGGAATTTTGTTCTGGTGTAAGGGCATTCTTGTTCTTTATTATCTCATCCTCCTATGGGTCCTGAAAGACTTGCGTTTTACAACACAAAACAGGTTTATAAATGCTGTGGCAAACAACTATAATGCAAAATGAGATGAAATAAGGTCACATCAAATGTCCACTCACGTATATGAAACTCTATATAAGAATGACTGGCTGGATCTGCTATGGACCCTAATACCTAAGCCTAATGAATGTCTAGAACTAACTTGCCTTCCTCATGCTCGACAGAGTTCACAAGATTGCTTCTAAAACTATCTCTAGCAAGAAACCTGGTAGAAGGGAATATTAAAGCAATACCTCTCGGCGTAAATCCTTTACATACAACTATTGATTAAAGCTTTACTCCTTTTAGTCGTTGAAACTCTATCCTTACTCTAAGATGAGTTAGGATTTTACCTCTCAACATCAAACCCTATTATCCACTTCAGTCTTAGCCTAACTCTCTTGAATATTAAGCTAACCAAAACCCAAACAAAGGCTAACTCTTGGAAGCTCTTACAAGTTTAGGGCAATAACAAACAATGGACAAAGCATGAAATGAATAAGAAAACAACTAAACATCCATTAAAGCATCAAGCATAACAACCATAACAGACACAAGCCACTTAAAATCAGTTTATGGCTGGGAAAATATCATCCATAATCATTCGTTTAACACAACCCATTCAAAGAAATAAAATGAAATAGAAAAGCAACTAAGAGAGAGAGAAACTCCTAACATGTGTTAGATTGTCGTGCACTAATCTAAGCCCACTGCTTCTCTCAAAGTCCAGCGAGAGCACCCCTTCGAGCTTCAACAATGGAGGACGCTTTGATGGAGGAAGAACAACATGAAAGGAAACCACCTCTTCCATATCTCTCATAGCTCACTAATAACTTTTTCTAGCTCTCCTTTAAATGAGGGTTTCTTGTCCTTTATATAGTGTGGGCTCCTAGGGTTTGTGCCCTACATTCTAAAAGAATACTCCCTTTACATGTGGGAATAAAAGAGGTATCGGTACTGAGCTAGCGTTGATACTTCCATACATGACCATCACTAGCGATCCTTGAATGCCTTATATGGTAGCATGATGCTCTAATCTAAACTAACTTCGTAAATTCCATCACATATCGAGTTCACTTTACTTAGGTGGTGACCGATCACAGTCAAATCAATAGCTCTTAATTACTTCAACTCATGTCTTCATCCACAACTCCAATTCCTTAAAGATCGAGTACCTAAAATTTCACACTGTCGGGATAGGCACACCCTTCTCTCTCTTGCAAAAATGCAGTCCTGACAAAACAACAAAACATCCTCAAAGATCTCAAAATCTGACTCGACTTTAATCGAGTCAGCACAACTATCACAACAAAATGGTCTCACGTAGCTCGGACATCCACCCAATGTTCCTCAGCTCACGTCAAGGAAACTGTGATACAATCAAAAGCATTTACGAAGCCTCAAACCTTTAATTCCTTAACTAATTACATGGTAACTAACCCTTCACACATACAATGTCATTAAGATAATTATATTGTTGACGCTCATATTTCCAAAATCCTTTTACATTCACACGTGTCACGCAAAGTATCAACTTACATTCGAGAGACCACACGGTGGCCCCCACCTTACCATCACTAAAACACCTAAAACATCACAGAAAATGTTACCACAACACACTCTAGAGAGAGAAATCATCATTCTAGAATTCATCTTATAACTACTAGCTTCTAACACTTTAATTGTAATAATCTCATTCTCGAACCAATCCCGGAAAAACACATGGGTATTTCACAATCAGTTAAATGATTCATCCACCTTAGTAGACATGTAACGGTCTTCCACTATCACTTAACAGTCTGTTAGTGGTTTAAACACCACCTCAATGAAAGAACTTCTCACTAGAGAACAAGCCTGACTCTCTCTAGGGTGAAGCACTTAGACAAAAAAAACCTCGTTCGAGTTGCGCCTTCGCAACTGAACCTCTGACTTTCTCAACTAGGTCGGTTTCCTCTAACAAGGGTGATGGGCACCGACATCCCACTCACCCTTACCTCAACATCTACTAACATCCTTGACAGGAAGGAAGTCTTGACGACTCCTCTAGGAAGCATAGACAAACACTCTGGCAGTCTGAAAGCTCTTGAGCATTGAACAACACATGCCAGCATCTACCTACAATCAAACATACTCCACAACCCCGTTGTGCCATTATCTAATCAACCACTAAAGAGATCACAGTAGAAGGGCAACAATTCCACATTATCCTTATCAAAGGTTGGATTCCCTCGAGGTCTCCAAGTCTCGAGTACAACTCTCAACATTACAGGCTAGAGATGCACTTGATTAACAAAATTAATTACCAAGGTGCCACAACTCTTGTAATACCTCGAATTATGGCCTAGTAGTATGTTACAATAATAGCTAGAACCTGTGTATACAATTGAATTGCTAATGATGAGAATTAAAAGAATTTGTGACTTAAATGAAAGAAATGAAAGGAATGTGACCAAATTAAAAAGGACTAAACCAAAATAAATGACAACTTGAAGGAATGCATGCTAAAAAATAGTATTCTTAATTACCCTTGATTAAGCCTTAGATTAGTGGATAATCAATGGGAGAAATGGACATTTCCAGGATCCATTAAAATGAATATATCATCTTCATTCATCTCCATTCAGCTGAATGGGTTAGGAAATAATAAAGGGAGATAAATGGTGAGAGAAACACCATGGATGAGAGCTTAAGAGCCTGCATGCATGTAATCTCACATGATGATCAAAGCTAGGAATATAGTAAGTTCATTTTTCTCCTTGTTCGATTCAATTCCATGTTTGGATGCTTTGTTTAAACTTGAGTTTGATGAATTACTTATGGAACGTGTGTATATGTGAATTGAGTCTAGATCAAAATCTGATGGGTTGCTAAATCGGTAATGAAAATGTTAACATGCATGAGAAATACGGCTTGTATGAACCCTAGACTAGTAGTATGGTTTGAATCGCTATTAGATTGGAATTTAGATTTAATTGAATGAAAGATTGCTGGAACAACTTGTATATAAAATGAATTGGATCATTAAGCAATTAGAAATGGTGTCTAAATGCTGGAAATGGACCTAGTAACTAAACTAGTCACACTTGTTGCTATAAATTGACTAGGGACTGTTTTAAATAAATCATTAAATTTGGGTTTGAAATGGATAAGATTAAATCCTTGAAAATTTATTTAAAAATAGGGGAAAGGTTAAAATAAATGCTGGATAACTCGAATTGCATGAATTGTAGCTAAATGGATAGCTTATAGTGTAACTCACAGAATTAGTGAAATATGGACTGTTCTGGAAAAACTGTTAATTTAAGGACTGAACAGGATTATTTTGGGACCAATATTGACTGGTAAAAAGAGGATAATCAAGGTCTAAAAGGACTAAATTGAATGGAATAAGGGTCATAGGCTAATTAGCTTACTAAAGTGGACCTAAGTGTAATCTGGGCAGTTTTGAAACTGTAAATTGACCCAACTTTAACTAAAAAACTGTATTGATGTAGAAGGGCTAAAAATATGAGCCACATATGGATGGATAGATAATTATGTTAGCTTTCCAACGGTATAAACAGATTTAAATTCCAACGTGTATATTAAACGTTATAGACATTTTAGTGAAGGGTGTACAAACTGCCAGAAAACAGTTGATGTTTGTAATAGCATGTATACTTGAAATGGAATGCATGTGTGAATTGAGTTTGATTTGGTTCTAATACATGCTTACATTATTTGAATACTAGATTAAGAAAATGATAGAAAGGATGAATAAGTATCAGGATATGAATGAGGATTCGGGTATCCCTTAACTTCTGGATACAAGGTGAGTGTAGCTTTACTTAGGGTTATCATAACCTTGAAGAATAAGGATCTAATTAACTTAAGGGAGATCATAACCTTGAAGAATAAGGCTTGAACTTGAATGTGCTTGACTATTGAACACTTAAACTTGGATAAGCTTGATACTTAAGTGATTGTGATTTAAACATTTGATTGACTACATGACCCTGCTTGATAGCTAAAGGACATTTAAATTGAATATACACTTGGAACTATTGAATGCTGGATATGTAAATAACTTGATACTAAAGCTAGACTATGAAACAAATGCTTAATAAGACCATTTGAATACTACATGAATGGTGAAGAAAAATTCTTGCTTGAAACCTAATGAAAATGAATGAAACATGCTACCTTGTCTTGAATGGCTTGTTCGAATTGCTTGAAGGTTTGAGTGACCTTACTTGATGCTTGAAATTCTTGTTCACTTGTGAAATGAATTAAGGTTCACATGGTTTAAAGGATTAAAATGAAATTGATCTTGATGTTCATGATGCTAAATCACTTGATGTGTGATTGCTTGAAAATAAAAGATTCAACAAGCCCTTGGTTTCTAGTTGGTTTTAGGTAGAATGGCATGCCTTAGAGTCTAGAGCTCGACATGTTAGGTGCTTTGTGTACCATCTTGCTTGGTGTTATATACACCTTCTTGTTAGATGCCTTGGGCATCATCTTGCTAGGTACTTTGTGTACTCACTTGTTTGGTGTTGTGGACACCTTCTTGTTTAGGTAGTTTTTGTACCCACTTTCTAGGTAATTTGTGTTCCCACTTGCTAGGTACTTTGTGTTCCCACTTGAGACTTGATTACCTAGTCCTACTATCTACCAAGGCAAAACAAGACTAATAAACTTGCAATAAGACATGTTAACATGATAAATGAATGAAAAAACTTGACACTTGCAAATGAAATTGTAATGTAATGAAATTACATGAATAAAATGATGTACATGCTATCTTGAATTGCTCATTACTTGAAGGATAAATCATAAGGTGAAAGATCCTATTCAAATTGGATTTGGTGATCTCTATGCTTGAATTGCTTGATATGTTTGATTCTTGTTAAAACATTGCTTGCTAGATCACCTAATACTTGTAAATGGCTACTTGCTTAAATTGTACAATATAATTTCTTGAAATGAATCCTTGATTTTATGAGCTTTCCCATTCAAAAGATGCTAGATGAACTAGCTAAGACTTGTCTTTGCTTGATTTGGCTTAACGTGGTTAAACTTGATTAATGATAGAAGATATGCTAAGTTAATTGGGCATAAGTATGACCATGTTTCATGATTGTTTCTTGCCTTGAAATGTATATAAACTGCACATACTTGTAAATGATGATTTGACTTTGAACTAGTTATAGTACTCGAATGCATACATGATTAACTTGAAATATATATATATGTGTGACCAAAATTGAATATAACAAACTAGTATCATGTCTAGGTTGATTGAATTTCTTATGCATTTTCGTGTTCAAATGAAAGAAGATTTACTTGTATAGGTTGTAACAAATCTTGAAATGAAGATACCATGAAACGCATGCTTAACCGAATGTATCTAGTGATCTTATGAATGAGTAGTAGGCTATCCTAAACATGTCTTGTAAATCAAGTAACCCTTTTTGATTTAGTACTGTCCTAAAGTACATGCTTGATCGATTACTTGTTATGTTCTATATGTTCTTGGTTGCTTGATTCAAAAACCATGTATGTTCTTATTGCTTGAAACTGCTTGATGTCCATGCCTAATTCGAATGGAAGCTTTCTAGTTTATGATCAAGCTAGTTGAACAATTCATCTTCTAGTGATGAATTCAGAAAAATTTTAATTGGCTTGCCTATTTGCTTGCTTGTTTCCGTGTAGTAACACTCCTTGGTCGGGTTACTACTAACCTGGGTGAGGGGTGTTACACTTCCCAAACCTCAGGTTAAAGTCATCCCGATCGATACCTGGACCCTGAAGATATATTTTTCTCTGACCCAGATCGAGGCATACTATGCTTGATGTGCGATTTTGTAATTATTTTAAGTACTCCTAGATGGTGGAAACCTAGACTTATGTATAAGTCCTATAGTTCATGCATGTGGTTGTTTTGTAAATTGTATGTAAGATTTGATTAAGTCTTGTAATGACTTTAATGGTACTCTTGATGCATACATGTATATAAGGTGATGACTTGGTAGTGTTCTAAATTTGTCTTGCATTTGAACCATGTTAATAACTTACTTGTTTCAAATTGGCTAAGCTATTAGAGATCATGAATTGGTTTAGTTTGATTATAGATAGCTTGATTAGCGGACCAATCGAATAGGTCTAGGATCCTAATTGGTTTGCTTAATTCACTTGTAATGCCTTAGAAGTCTAAGCTTAACCTAATTGAATTGATCCTGATAATTTAATGGTCTTGTAATGAAGTTGAACCTAATCGAATGAACCCTTGAACCTTGCTTGTAGCCTCATTCGAATGATATATATATATTGATCTCATAGGTTACTCTAGTTCGAATAGAAGATTTAAATTGGACTTGAAATTATCTTAAACTTAATCTAGTATGAAATTCGAAAGTTTAATAGAAATAGTCTTGTAATTTGCTTGCTAAACAAGTAAATGTAAAATATTTTAATTTGATACTATAAGTAGTCACTAAATCATATTGGTATTCTATAATGAGTATAAGTTTAATCTGTTTGATCATATTAATAACTTGCCAGATAAGCAACTCATTTATTAGAGATGGGTTCTATATGAAAAGAAAAATTTTAATTGACCCTAATTTCTTGATTTTCTTCTTGTTTTCTCGTCGTAATGCTCCTGACGCCTAACCCGAGTTGTGGGTGTTACAAGTTTGGTTTTAGAGCTTAGGTTTAGCCGATTCTCAGACTAAACCAGGCCATCATGCATGATTATAGGTATTTGTGCCACCTAGGAGTTAAACTTTCTTTGGTATTGGCAATTGGAAACCAATACAACTTCAGTTAATTTGTTTGAAACTCAGAATATGTCAAGGGTTCTGAGTTGATAATATAGTATCTCGAAAGAAATTCGAGGTCAATTTTTTTTTGAAGGGGGGATAATTGTAATACCTCGAATTAGGGCCTAGTAGTATGTTACAATAATAGCTAGAACCTAAGTATACAATTGAATTGCTAATGATCAGAATTAAAAGAATTAGTGACTTAAATGAAAGAAATGAAAAGAACGTGACCAAATTAAAAAGGACTAGACCAAAATGAATGACAACTTGAAGGAATGCATGCTAAAAATTAGTATTCCTAATTGCCCTTGATTAAGCCTTAGATTAGTGGATAATAAAGGGGCAAAATGGACATTTCCATGATCCATTAAAATGAAGATTTCATCTTCATTCTTCTCCATTCAGCCGAATGGGTTAGGAAAGAATAAAGGGAGAGAAATGGTGAGAGAAATACCGTGGATGAGAGCTTAGGAGCTTGTATGCATGTAATCTCACATGATAATCAAAGCTAGGTGGATAGTATGTTCATTTTTCTCCTTGTTTGATTGAATTCCATGTTTGAATGCTTTGTTTAAACTTGAGTTTGATGAATTACTTATGGAACGTGTGTATATGTGAATTGATTCTAGATCAAAATCTGATGGGTTGCTAAATCGGTAATGAAAATGATAACATGCATGAGAAGTATGGCTTGTATGAACCCTAGACTAGTAGTATGGTTCGAATCACTATTAGATTGGAATTTAGATTTAATTGAATGAAAGATTGCTGGAACAACTTGTATATAAAATGAATTGGATCATTAAACAATTAGAAATGGTGTCTAAATGCTGGGAATGGACCTAGTAACTAAACTAGTCACACTTGTTGCTATAAATTGACTAGGGACTATTTTGAATAAATCATTGAATTCGGGGTTGAAATGGATAAGATTAAATGCTGGAAATTTTAGTTAAAAATATGGAAAGGTTAAAATGAATGCTGGACAACTCGAATTGCATGAATTGTAGCTAAATGGATTGCTTATAGTGTAATTGGCATAATTAGTGAAATATGGATTGTTCTTGAAAAACTATTAATTTGAGGACTGAATGGATTATTTTGGGACCAATATTGACTGGTAAAAACAGGGTAATCAAGGTCTAAAAGGACTAAATTTAATGGAATAAGGGTCAAGGGCTAATTAGCTTACTAAAGTGGACCTAAGTGTAATTTGGGCAGTTTTGAAACTGTAAATTGACCCGACTTTAACTAAAAAGATGTATTGATGTTGAAGGGATAAAAATATGAGCCATACATGGATAGATAGATAATTAAGTTAGCTTTCCAACGGTATAAACTGATTTAAATTCCGATGTGTGTATTAAAAGATATAGACAATTTAGTGAAGGGTGTACAAACTTCCAAAAAACAGTTTTGGTGTTTGTAATAGCATGTATACTTGAACTGGAATGCACGTGTGAATTGAGTTTGATTTGGTTCTAATACATTCTTACATTATTTGAATACTAGATTAAGAAAATGATAGAAAGGATGGATAAGTATTGGGATATGAATGAGGATTCGGGTATCTTGTAACTTCGGGATACAAGGTGAGTGTAGCTTTACTTAGGGTTATGACTTAGGTCCTAACCAATTACATTTGTTACCTTGTTGATATGGAATTGCCATGAAATAAACCTAAATTCTATTCGGTAAATGTATAAGGGAAGAATGCTTAAATGCAAATTGGATTAATGAGATATGCTTGATGTAATTCTGGCTATGCAAATGAACTATGAGACCATTGTTTGAGTTTACTTGAATTCTTGGATGGTTTATTTGAATGCTTCTTGATATGTCTAGGATAAACATGCTTCATAACCTAAAACACGAATATATGTACTTGACAATAACAGAAATATAGATATCGCTTGAGCTAAGGCTCTAATTAACTTAAGGGTGATCATAACCTTGAAGAATAAGGCTTGAACTTGAATGTGCTTGACTACTGAATACTTAAACTTGGATAAGCTTGATACTTAAGTGATTGTGATTTAAACATTTGATTGACTACATGACCTTGCTTGATAGCTAATGGACATTTAAATTGAATATACTCTTGGAACTATTGATTGCTGGATATGTAAATAACTTGATACTAAAGGTAGACTATGAAACAAATGCTTAATAAGTCCATTCGAATACTACATGAATGGTTAAGAAAAATTCTTGCTTCATACCTAATGAAAATGAATGAATCATGCTACCTTGTCTTGAATGGCTTGTTCGAATTGCTTGAAGGTTTGAGTGACCTTACTTGATGCTTGAAATTCTTGTTCACTTGTGAAATGAATTAAGGTTAACATGGTTTAAAGGATTAAAATGAATTTGATCTTGATGTGCTTGATGCTAAATCACTTGATGTGTGATTGCTTGAAAATAAAAGATTCAACAAGCCCTTGGTTGCTAGTTGGTTTTTGGTAGAACGACATACCTTAGAGTCTAGAGCTCAACTTTTTAAGTGCTTTGTGTACCATCTTGCTTGGTGTTGTAGACACCTTCTTGTTAGATGCCTTGGGCATCATCTTGCTAGGTACTTTGTGTACCCACTTGTGTGGTGTTGTGGACACCTTATTGTTTAGGTACTTTGTGTACCCACTTGCTAGGTACTTTGTGTACCCACTTGAGACTTTATTGCCTAGTCCTACTATCTACCAAGGCAAAACTAGACTAATAAACTTGCAATAAGACATGTTAACATGATTAATGAATGAGCAAACTTGACACTTGGAAATGAACTTGTAATGTAATGAAATTACATGAATAAAATGATGTACATGCTATCTTGAATTGCTCATTACTTGAAGGATAAATCATAAGGTGAAAGATCCTATTCGAATTGGATTTGGTGATCTCTATTCTTGAATTGCTTGATATGTTTGATTCTTGTTAAAACAATGCTTGCTAGATCACCTAATACTTGTAAATGGCTACTTGCTTGAATTGTACAATATAATTTCTTGAAATTAATCCTTGATTTCACGAGCTTGCCCATTCAAAAGATGCTAGATGAACTAGCTAGGACTTCTCTTTGCTTGATTAGGCTTAACGTGGTTAAACTTGATTAGAATGAAGAAAACTTGATAATAAGATTAAAATGAGCTAAGCTACACTTGATTGAAAAATGTGTGCTTTTGTTTCTTGATAAGGAAATTGTAAAGAATTCATATGAATGATTTGATGAGCTTGTCACCATAAGAATACTTGTAAAATTGAACAATCGAACATGGAAATAAGAGCTCTTAATTGAATCGGGAACATGTGATTGTTTGATAGATATTGCTTAATGCTTGTAGTTATAATCCTTGCTTGATTGGTGAGATGAATGACTTTGAATTGGTTTGCTTGGTTATTGAGATTGATTTAATTCTTGTTTTAAAATGGAATTGTACCTATAAGTCTACTTAATTCGTATAGAGCTAAGAGTCTAAGTAATTGGATTAAATTTAAAGGAATTAAATGTAGAATGATGCTATATAAGATAAGTTTACCTTGTTGTTGTTCGAATAGGACTAGAGTCCTAAATTGCTTGTCTAGCTCAATCTAACACGAATTAGAAGTTTAGATTTAATATAAGAGATTATTCACGCTAGTTTAATGATTAAAATGAACCATAACTACATGGAATTGAATTGGCTAGGACTAGATGATGGACTGCCCAAATAGTGAATTAAAGAAATGTTGTTGATCAAATGGATTATTTCGAACATAGTACTAAAATGCATTGTTTTAATCACATTAATTGGTAAATTGGACTGACTTAGACTAGTAGGAATATGTGTATATGTTGATTAATGAAGCTAAAATCAAGCCTAGTGAAATCTGCCCATAAAACTTTGTTCTGAGCACCAACTTTGAAAAATCACCATAAATTGTATAGGTCGAATTAAGGGCTGAAATTTATATGGAATGAACCTTAATATGTCTATTTTCATTAGGAGAAAACATAATGACTTCTGATTTTTGAGCTGGAATCTGGAAATGAAAACCTCTGGACAGTGCAAACTAATAGATATTTCGACGTATGGAATGAAAATTATGCATGTTTAAGTAAACAATGCACAAGCTGCCTGACAATAGCAATCTAGGTGAATTGGACAATTTTGTAAATTGTTTGGACAGTTTTGGTTACTGCCTAAAATGAACTCTTGACCTTGAATAGTGAATCACCTTAGATATTTATACTTGAAACCAAGACAAGAGCTAACTAATATAGAATATTAGGCTTAATCAAATAGCCTCATAAGTTTACATGCTATGAAGTAAAACCTAAATTCATAATCAAACCTAGACGGTAATGCCTAGTATTCAAGCATCCAACCATGTCGCATATACTTGCGTGAAGGTCTCTACAAAGTCAAGTTGCTCACCCAAATAAAATAATTCAATAATCTACCATATCAATTACTTAATGTACAAGCTAATATAACTCATTATCATTAATCTTTGGTTATTTGTAAATTTTAACGTCCCGAAAGCTTATCTTTCTCTCAAAGCTATCTAAATGTTTAAATCCTTTGAAGTTTCAACGGGGAAAACAACCATTTTAAGGTAGAATATTTAATTTTAAGCTTAGATTACTATGAACATGGGCCATTCAAATATTTCATGCTTATTAGCATTCATTACAATCAAACAAGTCACAGTACATTATCATTTTAACCAATTTACTCATTACAAAAACAACCTGGTTCATGAACTTATTTGAGTATTCCAAAACTATAAGTTATATTATAATTTTTTTTTATTATATGAAACCACTTTTGATAAAGATTTCTTAAGCCTTAACACCAAATCCATATGACTTTGTTTCAAGGTCTACTAAGTTCTAACCGATGGCACTTCACCTGGTGCTAATTATCAAAATCACCATATTTATACTAAGACATTTCTTCTTATGTCAACCATACTCTCATATTATTCAATCATTAGTCAAATAAAGCACAAGTATTAAGATAATTAACTAGCTTAGTTTATGAATTTAAAGATTCATCTTGACGTAGTCCCCTATGGCACAACTTACTTGCTAGCTTATAAGCTACATCATATAACTCATCAACTACCATATCGCAACCTTAATTTCTTTAGCACATGAAATATTAATTACACTAAGGATTCATGGAGGTTCGCTTAGTCAAGATTGGGAATTTCTGACACAATTCATTCAAATCAATACCATATATATTCGCCAATACATTAGTACACCTACAAGTAGCCATCCGAATAGTCATAATCATACATGAATGAGCCAGTTTCCAAGCAATCAGACAATCGTCCATGTATTGTCATGTACCTTTAAAAGATTGTAATTCATTCAAAAAAATCTTATAAGTACTAATGAATATACACGTCATGAGAATCAACTTATTACCAAATTCTTATTTATGTAAGCACTTATACTTTTGTCTTCTCATTAACATAGCCTTGAGATCCGAACTATAGTCTAGGTACACGAATCTTATTCAACAAGTATCAAACAAGGGTACACAAATACCGAATTTATTTCATTACTGAACAAGGGTACTATTCGTACCAATAGATCATTTGATCTTTAACAACAAGGGACCGTAGTCCAAACTAGTGAGCTCGACGGACTCTATGGCATGCCATCTATACCTACGACTGACTCGAAACCAAGGCTTTAGCGTTAATCATTAACTTTTAAACATGCCACCAAGGCTTTTCTTGTAGTATATCACAATTTCAAGTTCTTGCTTCATTCGTACAATAATGTTATCAAGAGTATATAATTCCCCTTTTTTTTATTAATTCAAGGGAAGCATAGCTTCCAAAGCACACAAACACAATAACTTTTAAATCCTATCATGGCAAAATGATCATGATTGATATGATCACACAACAATTTGTAGGATCTTCAACATCATACTCACTTATTTTTAACATCGAATGGGTAAAACTACCATATCTCATTTTAGACAATTAATCACTTCATGAAAGTCATCCCTTGCATTCTTAACTCATGCTTATCTTTAACTAATTAATGGCAAATCCATAGCCAATATTCGCATCTATGTGATTATGAGTAGAATTTCATCTTGAACAATCAACAGTTCAAAAATTTCATTGCAAGGGAAATCAATTATATTGGCACTTACCTCTTGTCCATGCTTAACCATAAGTTTTCAATTTAACTTTGAAGGTAGAATACACTAATTTAAACATACAAATTTGGCTCGGAAGAATTTTACTCCATTTCGAATTTAAAACTACTCTCACCTCTTGTCCTGACATTACAAGATACCTGAATCCCCAAATATATCCAATCCTTTCCTAGCCTCCACATGGTCTAAGCATAACAAAACTTAACTATATGTTAGACTCTATTCGATATTCCAACATGTACTCAATAGGGTAGTTTCATTACACACATTAGATTACTCTGATTTATTAATTTACAATAAAATAGTTCAATACATTTAAATATAATCAAAACAATACACTTAACATATCTTTATGCAAAACAGTCCCTTTTCATGTGTATTCCTACATGAATCTCAAAACAGTCCCTTCTCATGAATCTCAAATCTTTTCGAAGAAAGAATATTAAAAATAGTGGAATGGTCATACAACCAAACAACAATGAGGGAATTCCTCATGCTCCAGAAAACCCACCAGTGCACCCACCAACCCATAACTGAACAATCTGCGAGGTTGTTATTCCCAGTTGAAAGAATTGCAACCGATAATTGTTAGACCTTCTATTTAGGCTGGAAACTTTGAGTTGAAGTTGGTGATGTTCCAAATGCTCAACTCCAATGGGCAGTATGCGGGGTTACCACATGTGGATTTTCAAGAGCATCTTCAATCTTTTCTTTTAATTTGTGTTTCATTTAGCCAACAAGGCATTCCTGATGATGCCTTACGAATGCAATTGTTTCCTTAATCATTGCAGGGTAGAGCTCGCACATGGTTCAGAGGATTAGCTACTGGTTCTATCACATCATGGAATGACCTTGCGACACAATTTTTTATGGGCTTTAATCCAGCGACAATGTATTCATGCCTTAGGAACAACATTATAGCCTACTATCAGTTAGATGATGAGATCCTTCATACTACATGGGATAGATATAAGTCTTTGTTGAAATGATGTTCCAACCATGGCATTCAATCGAAAACTCAGATCAAGGTCTTTTGTAATGGGTTGAATGCAGCGGCGAGACATATTGTCGACGGGTCGTCTGATGGTCCCCTACTTAATTGTACATAATCTGTTATTGTTGGTTTATTGGAGCAATTTGCTCAGAACGATTCACAATTTCATATCTCTAGAGCTACATCATGCAATGCTGGACCGAGAGTACTTGATCTTGATGATCTATCTTTCTCTAAAGGCTTAGATTTCTATTTTGGAGAAAAAATCAAGAATATGGAAGGGACAAGTGATATTCTCCTATTCAGTTACCTTAACAAACTACAACCTCTATCTTTTCTTTTGAAATTTGTGGAGGCAACCATAGTTTTGAGGATTGTCCACAACATGCAAAAAATGCGAGTTATGTTAGCAACATGCGAGGCAACAACTTGGGTATATTTTACGATGCAACTAATAGGCGACCTTCGAATAATCCTAATTCTACTCAGCCTCAAGATGCCTTTCACTTTGGGAATAACTCATTTCAAGGCAATTTTAATGTATGTCAAAGAAATTTCAGTTACTCATAGCAATAGTTCACACCGCAGACTCCAATGCAGCCACAACATAATCAAATGCAACCATAACATACTACATTACAGTCTCCATAATCATAGTTTGGAATGCAATCACAAAATGGTGCAGCATCTCAAGCCCCATCTTAGATGAGTCATTATGCTCTCTCAAGTATTTCCAACCCATTCGCTCTTCTTGAAGAGATGTTGTGTGATCACTTATCTCACATTGGGAACGCATTTTCATCATACCTTGCTCAATTAGTAATCATTATTTTAATAAAGCTCTTTGTGATTTAGGGGATAGTATAAATTTAATGCCACTTTCTACTTTTCAAAATTTGGGCATTGTAAAAATAAAGCCCACTGCAGTCACATTATATTTGGCTGATCAATCTTTGACTCATCCAAACGGTCAAATCAAGGATGTCTTGGTCATTGTTGATAAGTTTGTTTTCCCATTTGATTTTATAATTTAGAGGCCGACAAAGATGTTCCTATTATTCTTGGTCGTCCAACTTTAGCTATTGGGAAGACATTAATCGGTGTGTCAAAAGGAGGGCTTACAATGAGGGTTGATCATGATACAATCACATTTGGGATGTTTAGTACTGCTAGGGGAAGGAAGTCTGAAGAATGTCACCATATTGATATTCTTGAGCACATTATTCAGGAAGACCTCCATTATCGTGGTATTCTCATTGCGAAAGATACTGCACTGATAGTAGTAGAGGATGATTTCCCACATTATAACCATATTTTTTAGGTTCTCACTGCTGCAGTACATCATAAATGGCAAGTCGAATACTTAGATCTCGCTCACTAGTCAATTCCTACATTTAAACCATCTATAGAAAAGATCATGCTTTGGAACTCAAGCCATTGCCAGCCAACCTTCAATATGTATTCCTCGGAGATGCAGAAACACTCCCAGTCATTGTCTCTGCAACTCTAGATGCAATACAAGAAGCTAAGTTGATAGATATACTGAAAAATACACAAGCGCATTAGTTTGTCATTATGCATGCACAAGATTAAGCTAGATGATGAGAACAAATAGTTCATTGAGCCCTATAGATGATTGAAAGAAAAAAAATAAGGAAATGGTTGCTGTGTGATTTAAGTGCAACGTAAATAGTGCAAGTGAACACATCGTAAGTAATAGTATAGATAAAGATCATCTACACAAGGATTGGTGAAACTCTGACTTCTCACTTCTTGTACTGAAAGAGAATAATATTAAAAGTGATAGGTGGTGATTAATAACGAGTAAAATAAACTAAGCAAAGTAAGTTAATAGAAGGAGTATGTAATACCCCAAATCATGGCCTAGCAACATGTCATAAATTACTTAGAATGTAATTGTACAAACAATCTACAAATTACAAGAATTGATTAAACCTAGTGACTAAATTAGATGGATTGCTAAAGCAGTATCCTAATCATGAAGGATCAAATAGTAACAAATTGTAAATGTAGAATTGCATGCAATAAGAATGATTAATTAAGGATTTATGAAGCATTAGACCAAAATTTGCTAAGTGGAGGCAAATAGCTAAGCCATGTGATAACACCTTGGCCAAGTGGCCATCTTGCAATCATCTTCTCCACTCTACCTTGGTCGAAACTCTCCTCGTCCGTCTAGGAGAAGAAAATAACCATTGTTGGGGAGTAAAGCTTGCATGAGATCACAATTGCAAGAAAATTTAATAGCTAGGAAGATTGTAAGTGGATTCTAAATCCTTCCTCCCTAGCAACTTGTTTGAATGAGTGATTGATGATGTCTTTGTTATATGAATTGAATTGGATGATTATTATGTGTATTAGGAGCATGCTAGCTTCAATTTGAACTTGAAATTATGATTTCTAGTAACCAATTAGATAAAGGATATGCATATAGTTGCTGGAAATTTGAGAAATGTATATAGTTGAAAACAATCTTGATTAGGGACTGTTTTGATAGAGAAAATGTGCAAACATGTCAGTTGGATATAGAACCCTGTTTTGATCATGTTTCTAGATAAAATGGAGATTTAATTGAATAGATATGTTTCTGGAAAATGACTACACCTAATTGAACTAGTTAAATTAAGCAATGGACTACCTAATTGATGAATTGGATGTGCAATGTTGATCAAATATATCAAATTAGGTTCAACATGATAATGCCCTATTTTTAAGCTCATGGATAGGTGAATTAGAATGACCTAGACATGTAAGATCATGAAAATGAATTGGATTGCCATGTTAGAACCTTGCTTAGGTGAATTAAGAAGCTAGAAATTTAACCTAGTGTAATATTCCCAGAATGCTCTATTCTGGGCAGTAAATTTGAAAAATCACCATAAGCTATATAAAATGAATTTATGGCTGAAATTTTTGTGGACAACACCTTGATATGTCTAAACTCATTAGGAGAAAACATAACTGAATTATGGGTTGTATACTGAAATGTAGAGAACAAACACTAGGGACGGTGCAAACTGTCCAGTATAGCAAAATGCCCTGTCTTTAAGTTAAAACTGTATTAATTTGCAAAGAAATAAAATGCAAGCCTTATATGGTTATAAATACAATTACATTTTCTTTCTAACGGTGTAAACCGATTGAAATTCCGACGTAAGGAATGAAGTCATGCATGATTTAGTGACTAGAGTGCAAGCTGTCTGGCAGCAGCAGTATAGGCAATCGCATACTGTTTTGTGGCAATTTGTAAACTGTCTTGTAAACAGCTTTAGGCCATTGATCCTGCCTTGTTTTACATGAACTAGAGTATAGATAAGTGTAGTTAAGTGTGATGGAAAATGTATATGAGCATGCTGCCAGATTTGCGTATGTTATGTATTTGTAACATTGCCTTAATTGAATGATCACATGAAATTGTCTTGACATGTTTGTACGTGTAATGTGATAGAACCAGGAGTAAACTTGGTGGAAGAGGATAGAGTGGATCATCCTAAAGCCAAGAACAAAGGAGTGTGGATCCAAGACTAGCTAATCTTGGAGTATTGTGAGTGTAGTTATCTCTAGTGTTAGGACTAGGTCCTAACCAAATGCATACTTGTTTACATTCTTGAAATGTTAAATGAACCTAATCATGGACTAGACTTAGTAAGGGAAGAATGACTAGCAATGCATGAAACTTGATCACAACTTTTCATACATGTTTAATTCGAATGTTTAAGCATGATTAAGTGGTAACCTTGGTGCTTATATGTGTGATATGGCATGTGATCAAGTGCTTAAAGAACTTGCTTGTAATGTATCATACTTGATGAAATGAAACATGAAAATTACATGAAATGTGAGCTATGGCTCAAATGGCCTAAGGGTCTAATATGAAATGAACTTGCTTGACATGATCTTGATCTTGAAACCCTTGAATAAATGGTAAATCGAACAACCTTGGTAGCTAGTTGGACTAGGTAGAAGGGCATGCCTTAGAGTCTAGAGCCTATTGTGTAAGGGTGGTCTTCGGTCCAGGTATAAGGCCCCTATTTGGCGACAGATGGAGGGTATGTATGTAGTCCTTGGCGACAATAGGAGGGTTGACCAGCACTACGGTGCATCTTGTGCCGACAGTTGGTTAGAGACTCGATTACCTATACAAACTAAGTACCAAGGTGGTTGTTTAATTGAAAATACAAGAAATAACATTCCAATAACACATGATTCTTGTCTTGAATTCTATGAATTGAATGTTACTTGTCTTGAAAGTCATGATTTGTATGTTACTTGTCATGTAAGCATGATTACCTTGGTTACTTGTTTTGCAAGCATAATGTGATAGAACCTTGATATGAAAACATGATGTATGATTCCATGTTCATGCTCATTAATATCCGAATGCTTGATATCCTTATCTAGGATTATCTTCGTGCATGAAAGCCTTAGCTAAGATCGCTATAATGGTTGAAAGCCTTAGCTAGGTCTATACTTGATTAAATGATACAAAGCATGACATAACAAATGGTTAGATCTAGTACTACCTCACTAAGTACATTCTTGTACTTATCACTCTTGTTTTTCATTCTTCCCAACTACAGGATAAAGGATATGAGTGTTGCTTGATCTTGAAGCTTGTTACCTTGAGCTTGAAACAACTCACACAAGCTTTGCGTAAGTATGGTTTCATACTTGTTTTTGTATATCTCCTAGAATGGTGGCACTATAATGTATATACTTAGTTGAACATGCATTTTGGTACTTGTATATAATGTCTTGATGGGCCTACTATGTTATGTATTTAGTAACAAGTATGTAATGAACTTAAGTATCATGTAATGAATGGTGATTGCTACGCATATGATGATTTAAATGGAATGATCTAATGTTTGATCTAGTTATAAGTATCATTTGAATGCTTTGTTGAGTACATGTTGTTGCGTGTAATAAGTGCTACGCAATTGTGCAAGTATATACGTCGCAAGTAATAAAGTGATACGAGTATCGAGTATCGTCTCCACAGGGATTGGTTTGGGCCACTTTGCTTTAGTTATCGCACTGTAAAAGTAAAAACACAATTGATAGTAGGAGTTGATTTTAATGAGTAAAGTAAAAGCAATAAACTAAAAGAATAGATGAAAGAAAAAGAGAGAATATGCCAGGTTATCGTGAGTTCTGGAGTGATAGCCGATTGGATCATCTTGGTAAAAGAGTGCAAGGGCAACTCAATTACCGTGGCAACTTGCACAGTAGGGTTGCCTTAGCAACTAATCGATGGTTGCCTGGGTGACTAGCTGGGCAACTACTTGGGCGGCTGGGCAGCAACTTCAAGGTTCGGCGGAGTGTTCTTCAATGGTTTCTTCTTATCCCTAAGTCGAAACTCTAGCTACTTGTGCATGCCTTGATAATACATCCCTACGTGAATCAAGGGTGACCAACAACCAATCTTGTGATCCTATTAGCCGTTGAAATCCTTAACTTATTCCTAAGCCGTATTAATCTTCACCATCAATAGATTGAATAAAGACCATACTCATTCGTTTCTTAAATCTAACTCTCCCGATATTAGATAAATAGATGAAGTTACGAGATCCTCTCCCAATTCACTTGCAAACAAGAATAAAAGCCAAGAATGAGTAAACCTTGAATTGAAAGTGCAAACTCTTATTACCTAAACAAAATCTAATTGTTTCTCACAACAACAAAACACAATAACCCCAACCAATCAAGCTAGTTCATGGTTGGGTTCAAAAGATATACAAAGAATAATCCCCAAACCATGAATCTAATGGAAGCAAAGAAGAAGAAGAAGAAGAAATCGAACTCTCTCCACCTTGCTCTCTTGTCAAAATTTCTCTCTTCTTGCCCTATGGAGTTGTCGAAATTTTCCTTCTTCTTACTCTTTGGAGTTGTCGAAATTTTCCCTCTTCTTGCTTACCTCTCTTTGACGGCTTGGTCCTTTAAATAGGAGATGGCTAGGTCAAAATCCTTCTTGAGGAGGAAGTTAATTTGAAATTAAATTATCTTTAAAGAATATAATTTCTCCTATCACACCCCCAAACTCGAACTATTGCTTGTCCTCAAGCAATGAAAACTAACAATTACCCGCCAAGACTTTAATCATCAAAGACATGCTTCAAAATTGAATTCAAACCTCGGAACTGCGGCACAAAGTATGATCACCTTTTAAATTTTTGGATAGCACAAAAATTACCCGGAACCCAATTATAATGCTCGTGACAATGTGTGTGCGTAGTTGTGTACATGTTGATTTTCAAGATTCTATATGAACAATATGCTTTTATCAATTTAATTATCGGGGCATTTATTTTTATTTTCACTAGAGCCAATTTCGGGCACCTATAGCAAAGTAAGTAATTTCTCATTTTATTTTAGTCGACTAGAGCCAATTCGGGCACCTCTAGCAAAGTAAGCAATTTCTCGTTTTATTTTAGTCGACTAGAGCCTGACCTATAGCGATTCTTTAATGTGCATTAACTACTAGAGTCAGTTTCGGGCACCTATAGCAAGAAAGTGCAATTACTACTAGAGCCAGTTTTGGGCATCTCTAGCAATAAATTAACTTTTAATTTTCAATTTTAAATTTACCCTAATTTTAAGCAACCTAAGTTCACTAAGTTTATTTCAATCAACAAGCCACAACCGTGTAAAAAATTCAGCATCATAGTAAAATTCTAAGTTCTTTTCATGTAATCCTAAAATTAAAGGTTCTTTCAATTAAGTGTAGTGGTAAAAATTCATCATTGGATATTCAACAAGTCTTAAGCAATTAAATCCAATTAAAGGCATGGCAAGTAACATATGCAACCTATATGTGATTGCTAAAGATGAATACAACTAAACATCAAACTAACTAGAAACCAACACCCCCAAACTCGAGATGCATTGTCCTCAATGCATGTAAAAGTGAAACAAAATTTAAAAGAAACTAAATGAAATGAGTTAGGCGGAGAGGTCGTCACCTTGAGTGATAAGTTTCCTTCGTGGCGTTTGCTTGATTCATTTTTTTTGGTCGGTGGTTGAATGCTTGTGGCTAGTACCGCGTGAATAGAATTGCTTTGATTTTATCTATGTTTGTCGAGGCAGGTTCACTTGCCTGGGCATCAGTAGTTGCCGAAGCCATTATTGTTGCTTGGGCATCGCTAGTTTATGTTGCCGTGGCAACTGCTGAGGTAGTTGTAGGGGCATCCTCTGTTGCGGTTGTTGTGGCAAGTAGTCGGCAGTGAATTTCCTTAGAATGGTGGTTGTGAGTCTTGTTGTGGAAAAGAAAAGAAAACAAAGAAAACCTAAAAACTGAAGATAATGAAGAAAAATAAAATATCTCCTAAAAATTCCAAAAATAAATAGAGAAAAAAATGAAAAAAACGAAAAAAATAGTTAAAAAAGGATAAAAATAAAAAGAAAAATAAAAAGAAAATATCAAAAGGAGAGCATGCTTATGCATCTCCTAAGGTGTCAACTTCTTTGTTACGTTCTACATGGGTACCGTTGTAGTGCTTCAATCTTTGTCCGTTAACTTTGAATTCATGTTCTTCGGTAATGGACTTGATTATCACGGCACCATGGGAGAATGGTTTGACAACTCTGAATGGTCCCGACCATCTTGGCTTTAGTTTTCCCAAGAAAAGTTTTAGCTGAGAATTGAATAAGAGAACTAGTTGCCCTGGCATGAATTGTCGCGGCAATAGTTTCTTGTCATGCCATTGCTTTGTTTTCTCCTTGTAGATTCATGCATTGTTATAGGCGATTGCATAGAATTCTTCTATCTCATTGAGGTCCAACAAACGCTTTTACCCGGCACTTTCCCAGTCTATATTCACGGTCTTGATTGCCCAATATGCCTTGTATTCGATTTCCACCGGTAGATGGCATGTTTTGCCATAGACAAGTCGGAAAGGGGACATATCTAAGGGTGTTTTGAATGCAGTGCGATATGCCCAAAGTGCATCATCTAGTCTTACTGACCAGTCCTTCCTAGAGGGATTTACAACTTTCTTGAGTATACCCTTCAATTCCTGGTTGGAAATTTCCGCTTGCCCATTGGTTTGTGGATGATATTGCCCATCCTCTGGTAACGATCACATTGCTTGTAAAACTCTTAGGCATCTTTGTACAGTGTTGGCCAATACAAATTGGATTGCAAAACTTTGGCCACAGTACGAGTTCCTCCAAAATGTCCTCCATATGGTGAAAAATGGCATTGCCAGAGTACATTCTACTACTCTTCTTCAGGGACACATCAGCGTATGACCTGATAAGGGTATTGCCGAGGCATGTGCTGCTGTGTCGACTGCTCCCAAGATTTTTGAGGCGTGTGTGTCTAGAGTTGTCGAGGCATACGCGTCCATGGTTGCCGAGGTGTGTGCGTCAAGAGCTGTTGCGGCGTCGAGGGTTGCCGAGGCATGCACATCCATGGTTGTCGAGGCGTCAAGGGTTACTGAGGCGTGCGCATCCATGGTTGTTGAGGCAACTAAAAGTTTCTCATCCAGGAATGCATCGCATATCTCTAAATCCGTGTCCTTCTCCCTATTGCATTCTAAACATGATAAGTGATCGGCCAGTTGATTTTCTGTTCCTTTCCTGTGCGTTGGCCTAGGACTGCTCCTACCGCGAAAACACTTGCATCACACATGAGCTCAAAAGGTAACATCCAATCTGGTGGAACGACAATGGGTGCCAAGGCAAGCTTTTCCTTTAGGGTTTCGAATGCTTGGGCGCAAGAATCATCAAAATTAAAGACTTTATCCTGTTCAAGCAAATTGCACAAGGGTTTAGTAATTTTAGAAAAATTATGAATGAACCTCCTGTAAAAACCTGCATGTCCAAGAAAGCTTCGAATTCCTTTAACCGAACTTGGTGGGGGTAATCTCTCGATCACGTCCACCTTGGCTTTGTCTACTTCAATTCCCTTGGATGAAATCTTGCGGCCAAGCACTATTCCTTCATCTACCATAAGATGGAACTTCTCCAAATTAAGGACTAAATCAGTTTCTTCACATCTTGCCAACACCTTCTCTAAATTGTCGAGGCAACTGTCGAACTCATTACTCAAAATGGAAAAATTATCCATGAGGATCTCAAGGAAGTCTTCGACCATGTCTGAAAATAGTGCCATCATGCATCTTCTAATGTTACTGCATATATGAGAAAACTTGAGGAGGGTCGTTTTCGATACTTCTTATAGTCCATCCGTATCCTCCATCGGGTGACAATATTGCCCAAAAAGTGTTGGGCCAATGTGCTCCCAGCTACTCCCTTTTGCATTTCCCAGCTACTTGTGCCACCTAGGAGACTTGTATTGAATAGCTTGTGTCTTGCTTATTAAACTGAATCCTTAATTGTTCTATTTGAAAGTAGAATGTCTGAAACATTATTTGGCCGAGATAATGAAAGTCCTAAAGGATCCTCGAATGAAGGAGATAGTGTGGGGATAGAGCAGAATCCTCCACAACAACAAACTCAAACTCAAACCCGAGCCCAAGCTGCTGCTCAACAGGAAGCTCCTGCTATAAATCTGTGCAGCAAGAATGTCTCATGAGTATGAAGGAGATGTTCAATCATCTAGTAACTGCTTTGAAACAAGATCACCCTATTGCTCCTCCTGTTGCTGTGCCAAATAGAGCCCCGATTGACAAGCTGGCTCAACACTGGGCCTATACTTTCACTGGCATTGATAAAGCTAATCCCGAAGTAGCTGAGTACTGGATAGAGGCCACTACTCGAATCTTGACCAAGCAACTACCTTGTCCTAATGAGAACAAGCTTGAATGTGCCATAGCCTTGTTGGTAGATGAAGCTTTAAGCTGGTGAGAAACCACAACCCTGACTGCTCCTACTAAAGCCGTAACTTGGAAATTCTTTCTCGAGGAATTCAAGAAGAAATACATCAGTGAGCACCGAAAACATTTCTTGTATCTCGAGCAAGGTGGCCGACCCAGTAAACAATACTCGAGTGACTTCTGCAAGTATTGCAAGTACGGGTTGGAATACATCAAGATTGAAGCTGATAAATATCGGATGTTCATCGATGGACTGAATGATGAACTAAATCCTATTTTCACTGCCCTGGGCATCACTGTCTTTTAGAATATAGTGAACCGTGCTATTGCAATCGAGGCAAAGATGAAGGCCTCAGAGAAACGCAAGAGTGGTAACTCCTGGAAAGATAAACGATGCATAAATGATGACAAGCCTCACTGGCAGTCAAAGGAATCTAAACACTCCAAAGACCACTCTTTGAATAACACTCATATTCAGAAGAGCAATTACATACTGAAACCTCAATCGGTAACCAAGCCTTCAGTCCTGATAATCTCTATTGATAGTACGTGGAATTCTGGTAAAGCTGTTCAATATCCTACTTGCAAGTTCTATCAGAAGCATCACACCGGGCAATGTAGAACTCAACATAATTTGTGTTTCTTATATGGAGCCTCCGGTCATTATATCTGGGATTGTCCTCAGAATCCTAACAAGGTTCCAACTCAAACTCTAGCAAATGCTAGTTCAGCTCCATCTAATTAAAACAAGGGCCCGAGACAAGCTTAGTCCATGAATCAATGCAAAAGTGGAGGCCAATATTCCGCACCTACACACCAAGAATCTCGAGCCCCTACTCGAATCTACCTCATTCGTGGGAAAGAGGAAGAAGAAGCACCCAATGTTATCGCAGGTACTATTGAATTAAATTGAAGTCCTGCATATGCTTTGATTGATTTGGGATCTACCCACTCCTTTATATGTTCTTCCTTGATTGCTAAGTTTAACTTAAAACTCGAACTTGTTAAAACTAGCCTTGTAGTTTTGAACCCTATAGGAGGAAATATGCCTACTAAATTCGTTTGCAAGCAATGCCCTATAAGCATTCGAAATGTGACTTTTCCCATGTACCATTATGTCTTACCTTCTTGTGAGTTCGATCTAGTGTTAGGACTAGATTGGCTAAGCAAACATGAAGCTTGGATAGATTTCCAAAATAGGAGCTGTATCTCCAGGGTTTAGGAGAAGAATCAATCCTCCTAATTGATAGAATACTAACCTCAATCTTTGCTGCCATGACTATGCAAGATGAATTTGAATTTTGCCTACCTAGTATGCCAATTGTGTCTGAAATCATTGATGTTTTTCCCGAGGAACTCCCTGGTCTTCCTCCAACCAGAGAAGTAGAGTTCGGGAATGAAGTACAACCTAGAACAACTCTGGTGTCCATCACACCCTATCGAATGGCACCTGCTGAATTGAAAGAACTCAAGAAGCAACTCCAAGAGCTACAAGATAAAGGCTTTATTCGGCTAGCTCATCTCCCTAGGGTGCTCCAGTCTTGTTCGTGAAAAAGAAAGATGGGACTATGAGACTCTGTATTAACTACAAACAATTGAACAAGTTTACTATCAAGAATCAGTATCCTCTCCCAAGGATAAAAGATCTCTTCGATCAACTCAAGGATGCTTCGGTGTTCTCAAAGATCGATCTTCGATCGGGATACTATCAAATGAGGGTAAAAAAAGAAGATGTACCCAAGATAGCCTTCCGTACTCGATATGGCCACTTTGAATTTCTTGTAATGCCATTCGTGTTGACTAATGCTCTGGTTGCTTTCATGGATCTCATGAACCGTGTATTCAAGCCCTATCTTGACAAGTTTGTGGTTGTCTTCATCAATGATATTCTGGTGTATTCTCGGAATAAGAAAGAACATTCCGAACACCTTCAAATTGTATTGCAAACTCTTCGAGAACATCAATTGTTCACAAAGTTCTCTAAGTGTGAATTTTGGTTATCAGAAGTCTCGTTCCTTGGCCATGTTATCTCGGTAGAAGGGAATAAAGTAAACACGAGTAAAATTCGATCCATCATGGATTGGAGACCTCCTAGGAATGTTAGTGAAGTCAAAAGCTTTCTTTGTTTAGCCATGTATTCTCAGTGTTTTGTCAAGGGATTCTCATCCACTGCCGCAAGCTTGACTAAGCTAACCTGTAAAGACACGCCCTTTGTATGGTTGGAGAATCAACAACGAAGCTTCAATCAACTTAAACAAGCCTTGACTCATGCTCCAGATCTTATCCAACCAAAATCGGGCAAAGAATTCACTCTCTATAGTGATGCATCTCATTTAGGACTAGGATGTGTCCTAATGCAAGATGGAAAAGTGGTAGCTTATGCTTCAAGACAATTGAAACCACACGACTCAAACTACCCTACGCACAATCTTGAATTGGCAGCTATCGTGTTTGCTCACAAATTTGAAGACATTACTTGTACGGGGAGAAATGTAACATGTTCACAGACCACAAGAGTCTCAAATATCTGTTGACTCAGAAAGATTTGAATATGAGAGAAAGAAGATGGCTAGAATTGCTTAAAGACTACGATTTGGTTATCAACTACCATCCGGGGAAAGGAAACGTGGTTGCTGACGCCCTTAGTCGCAGACCATACTCGGGTAAACCCCTAAATCTAAATCTTAGAATAATTCAATCAAATTTAATCTTTCTTGGATTACAAGTAATCCATTCGAATGCCTTTCTTGTCTTACAAGTAACTACTCAAAAATCTCTCTTAGTGATGTTGTGTATTCTTTGTAGCTTCATTGGCTATCAATGCTCATTTCCGTTTATCCAGAGGACGAAAATTCTTTTCTGAACTTCAAGTTCAATCTAGCTTAATCTCGAGAATCAAAGAACTCCAGCAAATTGATCCAGATCTTTAGAAGATCGTATCCAAGCTAGATTATGAGTCAAATTTTGACTTTCCCTCAAGTCGAATGGTCTCCTTTATTTCAAGGATAGATTATGTGTTCCTAGGAACGAGGAACTAAGACAAGAGAAGTTGCAAGAAGCTCACCAAAGCTCTTTCTCGATTCACCTGGGATCAGTTAAGATGTACAAGGATCTAAAGCCACTATACTGGTGGTCGGGCATGAAATCGGCTATCACAGACTTCGTATCGAAGTGCCTAACTTTTCAAAGAGTCAAATCATCAAGTCCCTACTGGATTGCTCCAACCACTTGAATTCCCTCAGTGGGAATGGGATCAGATGATAATGAATTTCGTTACTTGTCTTCCTTCCACTCCAAGAAATAATGATGTTGTTTGGATGATTGTTGATAGATTCACAAAGTCTACTCACTTTATCCATGTTTGAATGAACATGAGCTTGGAAACCTTAGCCGAGCTATACATCCATGAAGTGATTCGGTTACACGGTGTACCTATAGCTATAATTTCTGATCGTGACCCTAGATTTGCATCTCAATTTTGGAATTCCTTGCAGAAGGCTCTAGGAGCTAAAGTGCATCTTAGTACAACCTTTCATCGTCAATCAGATAGACAATCTGAAAGAATCATCCAAGTACTTGAAGATATGCTACGTGCTTGTGTTATAGACTTCAAAAAGAACTGGGAGAAATCTCTACCCCATGTAGAGTTTACTTACAACAATAGCTACCAGACATCTATAGAGATGGATCACTTCGAAGCTCTATACAGAAGAAAATGTAAAACTCCCTTTGTGCTGGTCTGAATTGGGAGAAAGCAAGATTTTAGGACCTCAATTGCTCAGAGAAACCGAAGAACAAGTGAAGATCATTCATGATCGATTAAAGGCAGCTTTCAATAGGTAAAAAGCTTATGTTGACTTGAAAACGAGAGACATCCAATACAATGTTGGAGACAAGGTATTTCTCAAAGTATCTCCTTGAAAGAAAGTCTTTAGATTTGGAAGAAAAGGAAAGCTCAGCCCTCGGTTTATCGGACCATTTGAAATCATTGAAAGTATTGGTCCAGTGGCTTATCCATTGACACTTCCTAGTGAATTCGATAAGATCCACAATGTCTTCCACGTCCATGTGCTCATAAGATATAGGTCTGATCCATCTCATGTTCTTGAGCATGAAGAAGTGGAGTTGAATCACGATCTATCATATGAATAAAAGCCTATTCAGATACTTGACAAGGAAGTCAGAAGACTTCGAAACAATAATGTTCCTCTTGTCAAAGTCTTGTGGAGAAATCACAAAGTAGAAGAGGCAACATGGGAATCTGAAGAAAACATGAAGAACCAATATCCTCACCTATTCGATTCAGGTAAATTCGAGGACGGATTTATCTCAAGCGGGGGAGAATTGTAATACCCCTAATAATGGCCTAGCAACATGTCATAAATTAATTAGAATGTAATTGTACAAACAATCTACAAATTACAAGAATTGATTAAACCTAGTGACTAAATTAGATGGATTGCTAAAGAAGTAGCCTAATCATGAAGGATCAAATATTAACAAATTGTAAATGTAGAATTGCATGCAATAAGGATGAGTAATTAAGGAGTTATGAAGCAATTAGACCAAAATTTGCCAAGTGGAGGCAAATAGCTAAGCCATGTGATAACACCTTGGCCAAGTGGCCATCTTGCTATCATATTCTCCACTCTACCTTGGCCGAAAATATCCTCGTCCATCTAAGACAAGAAAATCACCATTGTTGGGGAAGAGAGCTTGCATGAGATCACAATTGCATGAAAATTTGATAACTAGGAAGATTGTAAGTGGATTATAAATTCTTCCTCCCTAACAACTTGTTTGAATGAGTGATTGATGATGACTTTGTTGTATGAATTGAATTGGATGGTTATTATGTGTATTAGGAGCATGCTAGCTTCAATTTGAACTTGAAATTATGATTTCCAGTAACCAAATTGATAAAAGATATACATATAGTTGCTGGAAATTTGAGAAATGTATATAGTTGAAAACAATCTTGATTAGGGACTGTTTTGATAGAGAAAATGTGTAAACATGTCAATTGGATATAGAACCCTGTTTTGTTCATGTTGCTAGATAAAATGGAGATTGAATTGAATAGATATGTTGCTAAAAATGACTACACCTAATTGGACTAGTTAAAATAAGCAATGGACTGCCTAATTGATGAATTGGATGTGCAATGTTGATCAAATAGATCAAATTGGGTTCAACATGATAATGCCCTATTTTTAAGCTCATGGCTAGGTGAATTAGAATGAGCTAGACATATAAGAACATGAAAATGAATTGAATTGCCATGTTAGAACCTTGCTTAGGTGAATTAAGAAGCTAGAAATTCAACCTAGAGTAATCTGCCCAGAATGCTCTGTTCTGGGCAGTAAATTTGAAAAATCGCCATAAATTGTATAAAATGAATTTAAGGCTGAAATGTTTATGGACAACACCTTGACATGTCTAAATTCATTAGGAGAAAACAGAACTAAATTCTAGGTTGTATACTGAAATGTAGTGACTAGAGTGCAAGCTGCCTGCCTTATATGGTCATAAAGACAACTACTTTAGCTTTCCAACGGTGTAAACCAATTGAAAATTTGACGTATGGAATGAAAGTTATGCATGATTTAGTGACTAGAGTGCAAGTTGCCTGGCAGCAGCAGTATAGGCAATTGCATATTGTTTTGTGGCAATTTGTAAATTCTCTTGTAAACAGCTTTAGGCCATTGATCCTGCCTTGTTTTACGTGAACTAGAGTATAGATAAGTTTAGTTAAGTGTAATAGAAAATGTATATGAGCATGCTACCAAATTTGTGTATGTTATGTGTTTGTAACATTGCCTTAATTGAATGATCACATGAACTTGTGTTGACATGTTTGTACTTGTAATGTGATAGAACCAGGAGTAAACTTGGTGGAAGAGGATAGAGTGGATCATCCTAAGGCCAAGAACAAAGGAGTGTGGATCCAAGACTAGCTAAGCTTGGAGTGTTGTGAATGTAGTTATCTCTAGGGTTAGGACTAGGTCCTAACCAAATCCATACTTGTTTACATTCTTGAAATGTTAAATGAACCTAATCATAGACTTGACTTAATAAGGGAAGAATGAATAGTAATGCATGAAACTTGATCACAACTTTGCATACATGTTTAATTCGAATGTTTAGGCATGATTAAGTGGTAACCTTGGTGCTTATATGTGTGTTATGGCATATGATCAGGTGCTTAAAGAACTTGCTTGTAATGTATCCAACTTGATGAAATGAAACATGAAAATTACATGAAATGTGAACTATGGCTCAAATGGCCTAAGGGCCTAATATGAAATGAACTTGCTTGACATGATCTTGATCTTGAAACACGTGAATAAATGGTAAATCGAACAACCTTGGTAGCTAGTTGGACTAGGTAGAAGGGCATGCCTTAGAGTCTAGAGCTCATTGTGTAAGGGTGGACTACGGTCCAAGGCTAAGGCCCTATTTGGTGACTAGCGAAGGGTACGTATGTATTCTTTGGCGACAGTAGGAGGGTTGACCAACACTACGGTGCATCTTGTGGCAATAGTTGGTTGGAGACTCGATTACACATACAAACTAAGTACCAAGGGGGTTGTTTACTTGGAAATACATGAAATAACAATCCAATAACACATGATTCTTGTCTTGAATGATATTATTTGAATGTTACTTGTCTTGAAAGTCATGATTTGTATGTTACTTGTCATGTAAGCATGATTACCTTGGTTACTTGTTTTGCAAGCATAATGTGCTTGAATCTTGATATGAAAACATGATGTATGATTCCATGTTCTTGCTCATTAGTAGTCGAATGCTTGATATCCTTAGCTATGATTATCTTGATGCATGAAAGCCTTAGCTAGGTCTATACTTTATTAAATGATACAAAACATGACATAACAAATTGTTAGATCTAGTACTACCTCACTAAGTACATTCTTGTACTTATCACTCTTGTTTTTCATTCTTCCCAACTACAGGATAAAGGATACGAGTGTTGCTTGATCTTGAAGCATGTTACCTTGAGCTAGAAGCAACTCACACAAGCTTTGCCTAAGTATGGTTTCATACTTGTTTTTGTATATCTCCTAGAATGGTAGCATTAGAATGTATATACTTAGTTGAACATGCATTTTCGTACTTGTATATAATGTCTTGATGGGCCTACTATGTTATGTATTTAGTAACAAGTATGTAATGAACTTAAGTATCATGTAATGAATGGTGATTGCTACGCATGTGATGATTTAAATGGAATGATCTAATGTTTGATCTAGTTATAAGCACCATTCGAATGCTTTGTTGAGTACATGTCTTGCTTGAATTGAACTTAGGTTGATCGAATCATACTTGCTTGAATTCAAATCGAATACCTTGGAAATTATAAGATCACTTGTGTGTTTGAAAATACCTTGATGAAAGTATTGTCTTGTCTTAATTGATGATTGTCGAATGGTCTATAGAGGTTGGGAAACTAGATACATGCAATGGTATGATAACATAATCATGTTTTGAAATCTAAGTATGTAATGTTAAAATATATATAAAACAAGGATCAATGAATTGAGTGGAAGCATGTTATACTTAGGATCATTCGAATGATATGGTATAAGATGTAGTAAATTGAAATGTAAGTAGTAATCTATAGTGTAAGAATGAAAAAAAAATTATGCTTTGTTCGATTACCTTTGATAAAACTTGAAATAACAATTGGTTAGACTTAGTACTACCTCACTAAGTACATCCTTGTACTTATCACTCTTGTTTCATTCTTCCTAACTACAAGATAAAGGATTCGAGTTTGCTTGATCTTGAAGCCTATTACCTTGAGCAAGATGTAACTCACACAAGCATAGTTAAAGTATGGTTTCATACTTGTTTTGTAAATCTCCTAGAATGGTGGCACTAGATGTATATAGATAGCTTGATCATGCATGTTGAAGCTTGTATATAATGACTTGTTGGGCCTACTATGTTATGTATTTAGTATCAAGTATGTAATGAACTTAGATAACATGAAATTGAATGGTGATTGTTGCTTATATGGATTTAAGAATGAATGATATAGTGTTTTATTTAAAGTACCTTGATCCTTTCGAAAGTCTTGCGTAGTGTACATGTCTTGCATGAAATGAACATTGTGTGAGATGAACCATGTTGCTTGCCTTTCATTCGAATGCATGGAAAGTATATGATTCTCTTGTGTGTTTGTTTATACCATGATGTATGTGCTTGGTATTTTTATAGGTGATTGCCGAATGTATAGGCATAAAGTATGGCTTGAATGGAACTAGTTACATGTAAATTGAATGATCAAAGAATCATGTTAGAAATTTTGGGTTAGGTGTACATGTATAAGTCTAAGAAACAAAGAAATGAAATGGAATTAGGTTGTTTGTTAGTTCATTCGAATGATAGGTATAACATGTAGTGAATTGTACATGATAATGTAGTAACTTGTAATGATAGCATGAAATAAAGTAAGATTAGTGACCTATTCGAATGGTTAGATTGAAGTGAAAATCAATTGTGTGGTTACTTGTTTGCTAAGTAAGTAAGATGACTTGATTGTTTGTTCTTACTTGTTTTTATTGCCATTGCTTACATGTTAAGTAACACTCCCGAGCCGGGTTCCTACTAGCCCGGGTACGGGGTGTTACACTCTGATTCCGTTCTACTTGCCCATGATTGGGCTTCCTTTAAATAGGCATGCATGAAAACCCTAGATGGGTTTGAATTTAAAAGTTGGTTATGCTCTTAAGATAAACGTTTTATCCATTTTATCCTCTTATATTCTCTTTTTGAATTTTTAGGGCTGACTGGATTTTTGACCAACGGCAAGTAGACCTAGCATCGTCATCCATCTTTTGCTGTCCAAGTCTGGCAATCTTCGTCCTGCATTACCAACTTGACTTGACATTTCTCTTCAGGTTTCCTGGTTTTACACTAATAATTGCTCCTGCTCTGCTCCAGCCATCATGCTCCTGACCTACCCTACACACCAAAGTATAGAAATCAACCTTTACTCTGGGAAAAGAACCGTTCCCTAACTCCTTAATATGAAAGGATGATTTTACTAACTAAATGCATGAATATATACCCAAAGTCAAGCAAAATCATAGCAATATATGTATGAAAAATAGTACTTTTGAGGAGTTAACACACCTCAAACCTAGCTCATTGCTTGTTCTCAAGTAATGCAACTAAAAATTAGAAAATAATAGAAAATAAACAAAGTACCTTGGCAACATTGTCCTAACTCACAACACATGCTAGCAAGCAGAATCTTGTCCTAGTTCTATCCTTAGATTTATTAGTGCAATAATGCCAAGCAGATAAGTAAATTCAAGTGCAACAATATAACTTAGTCTAAGGTCATGATGTGCGCATGAAGTGCAGGCAATACGCATCAAGTATCATTTAACTCCCTTAGTCAAATTTACTACCCACGGAATCATTTGTCATTATCTCACATAAACATAGCATAATTTAAACACCTATTAACTCCCTTAGACAATGTAACAAATGGATACACGGATTCCCCTTTTCACCAAAACATATATAGAAAATAGGTCGTAGCCTTGAGTCGTAGCTCTAGATAAATCCCTTACACAATCCATCCTTATCTCCCCACATATAGGTCGTAGCCTTGAGTCGTAGCTCTAGATAAATCCCTTACACAATCCATCCTTATCTCCCCACATATAGGTCGTAGCCCCAGACCGTAGTCCACCCTTACTTATACGAGCTCAAATAACCCTATGGTATGCTAATTGTATCCAAAACTCACAAATGTCCTGGGTTCACATGTATCAATGTATTTTCTTACCTTTGTGCCTGTAGGCCATAACATATCGGAAACGAAAGTGAGTCGTAGCTGCGTACCATATCATAGTACATGTAAACATTGAACCATCACATAGCCATATCAATTTCACTTAATATAACATATTTGTTCATGCCTCAACATATTATTTTCATAGTTCATTTATATAGGATCATATGTCACATGTATAACCATATCAAAATAACACAAGGGCTTATCCAACCTTACCATTCGAATTTATAGCCGATTGCTCCACTTGAGCTTTGACATAATGCATAGCAAACCACAATAATGCAATGGGATGGCACCGAGCCTATTCCATGACACGACTACACTCACCTTGGAGCACGAAAGCTTTTAGGATTCTCAGATTTCAATTCCCTTGTTCCTTGCCTCAATTGCAGATGGTGGATTGATTTCTTCAGTGTTTTGAGCTAGAAAAAAAAACACAAGGAATTATCACAACAACATAACAACATGGTTCCAGAATGGCTTAAGATTTCAATTCGAAATTATACTCCAATCTTACATGGAATTTGACAATAGATAAAGGGCTTTGCTTTACCCAAGTGATGGCTTTGCTATGGTGCCTTCAAATTCAAGAGAAGTTGAGCTTAAGATGAACAAAAAGGGAGGTGTGTGCTTAAGCTCGAGGTAAGAGATAACAATGGAGGTGTTAGCTTGATGGAAGACAAGGTTGATATTTGCTTTTGGTGGATTTAACAAATGAAGAAGGGCCTTCTTTTCTTTTGATATAAAAGAATCTTACAACCTTAATGATATCCCACCTATACATAGACCAATAAGAACCTTTCCTCCAACAAAGGTTTTCTAAACTCAAGGATTGATAAGTCCTTTCAAATTGGCTAATGACCTCATTTGGTCATGTTTTCTGATGGACTCCACGTGGGAATGGACAAGCATAGAGGTGAGTAAGCACCTAGCTTACTTTCATTCCAATTTTGACTTCGAACAGATTCAGAATAGGGGAACTGGATCGATACGCCCAAACAAACAAGTTAGTTTTTGACAGTTGGGCCGTATTGATACGCCTAACTCAGAATTTGCATCTTGACTTTAAATTTCGTACAAAGGATTTCATCCACACAAATAAGACCAAATTATGATTTCATTATAAAAGAGCAATACAAAAGTCAACTATTACAAATGTGTAACACATCAGATTCAAAATTTCTGATCACCAGAACCTACTTCTGACTAAGCCAGTTTTTGGGATGTGACAACTCTCCCCTGCTTAAGAAAATTCATCCTCGAATTTTCACTTTAAGAAATATATGAGGATAATGCTTTTGCATACTCTCTTCAGGTTCCCACGTTGCCTCTTCAACATAATGACTTCTCCACAGAACTTTCCCTAAGGGCACAGACTTGTTACGAAGTCTTTTGACTTCTCGTGCGAGAATTTGCACAGGTTCTTCCTTATATGTCAGATTAGACTGAATCTCTACAGATTTCGGCTCGATCACGTGGGAGGGATCTAATCGATACTTGCGTATCATGGATACGTGGAAAACGTTGTGAATCCAACATAACTCCTCAGGTAGAGCTAATCGGTATGCTACAGGTCTAACTCTCTCAGTCACTTCGAACGGGCCAATGAAACGGGGGCTTAGCTTCCCCTTTTTGCCAAAATAAAGGATCTTCTTCCACGTAGATACTTTGAGGAAGGCCTTCTCACCAACCTCATACTGGATATGTCACATACCAAAAATCGGTCTGGTCGGGGTTAAGTTCTGGTGATTGAATATTTTGTACCGGTTAAAAAATTAGCTCGATCATGTATCTAATTAGAAGTAGTAAAGGTTGTTCGGGCTAATCGTATCAGTTTATTATTATTATTATTGTTGTTGTTATTGTTGTTGTTGTTATATTAAAAAAACTAACTAAAGGCCGTTGGCAGTCCCACGTTGGGGAATACGTGGCAAGCAACAAAGGGTATTATACCCCAAATTGTGCCACGGTTCTAACATACGTAGAACATAGGGAAATTAATTGGGGAGTTACAATTAAGCCGGCCATTTGTATAAATAGGGGAAATCTTGCGAAGGCAGGCAAGAAAATAAGAAAAAAAACAATTTGGTTCAGTGATAGGTTGGTAAGCTTGAGTTTTTTGGTTCAATAAATTTGAGTCCTTGCTATCGATTGGCTTAAAGGGATGATGCAGAACAACTGTCATCTCTTTTGAAAGTCAAGAATAAAGGCACCGTTATTCAAAAGTCTTAAAAATGTTGGGTTGTCGAGGTGAGTGTAGTTGTGTCAAGGGATAGGCTCGGTGCCATCCCGTTGCATTATTTGATGATTATGTTTGTATTTGTTTAAGGTCTCCCATAGAGAAATTATCTCGAATTTGATTGGCAAATCTGGTAAGTACCTGCATTGCTTTGATATATGCAAATATTACTATGACATGCTATACGTATGTGATATATGAAATTAATATGAAATGTGACATGATATGGAGCTAAGGCTCATTTTGATATTTGATATGTATGACTTAAAAAAATATATGGACTATGTGAATTTGTGTAATTATGGACATTGGATACAATTGGCATGCCATTGGATTTTTGAGCTCGGTTAAGTAAGGGAGGACTATGGTCCAAGGCTATGGCCTATATATGGGGGAAATAAGGATGGACTGTGTAAGGGATATATCTCCAGAGCTACAGCTCAAGGGCTACGGTCCATTCTCCATCATATGTGTTGGTGTACATGGGAATCCGCGTATCCAATGGTACCTAATATGATGTGTGCCTATGAATTGTGTTATGACAATATGATTATGATATGACTGTGTGACATGTAATATGTGAATACGGAGCATGAATTGTGTATAGTATAATATGACTACTTGTATATCTGATTATCATGCATTCATAATATTAATTATTCATTTTAATTGTTATAACTACCTCACTAGGCTATGTAAGCCTAACATGTGTGTCTCATGCATTTTTAGGACCTTGAACAATTATGAGCTTTAATCGTGTTGTTGCGGTTGCAAGTCAACGTCTCTACCATATATGTATGTTATCTTTTGCTATAGACTCCTAGTGAAGTAGCATATGGACCAACTTGTTTTGTAAAACGCTTTCTAGATATATATGATGACTTTGTAAAGTGGTTTTGTTGTATGCTTAGATTTGGATAGGTTAAAATGGTTAAAAGCTGCCTAAAATGAGCCTAAGGTGAAAACTTGTTAAATGGATTCCGAACGCCCAAAATTTTGACGTACCAATAGGAATATGATTTGTAAGTGTACTGGTAAAATTTGGTAAGGTTTGGAAATCACTCGATAGGTTAATATGATTAACAAAATAGTTTTGAACAGTTTACAAAATGGTCACTAAATATTGTATCGTCTAATCAAATAGGTAAATGACCTTCGTTAGTGATGAAATTTCACAGGCTAATAATTATTAAGATTAATTTTAGTATGATACCCTGAATTTCGGCTAAGGACCTTTAAATTATAAAATTTACAATGTAGTCCCTAAGGTTAAGAAAATTTTAAAATTAACCCCAACTCTAATTAAGTTTATTAACAAACAAAGTGGATAAGTCTTAAGAATAACCAATATGATACTTAGACTAGGTTTTGAACTCTGATACTTTTTCTGAACCTTCGATTAGTCTTCCGATAACACTATCTGACCTGAATCTCTACCAGACCGGGAAGGGGTGTTACAATTGTGGTATCAGAGCCTAGGTTTAGTTGATTCTAGGACTAACTAGACATTCGTTATGAGTCTCTGTCCACATATGTCACTTAGGAGTTATTGAATATGTATTTTGTGACTTGCAACTTACACGATTTAAATTGTTTATGTATGATTAGATCTGAAAATATCTGTGCATAATGATAGACGTGTTGTAATAGAAACACGTCCAAGCTCTACGTATCTCTTTATTGGTGAACCGTTGATTAAAAAAGTATGTTTTAGAATTTGAACTAGTTAATTCTAAGGTTATTGTCTCTAACCCAGTAGAGGACAGTGTGGTTATACGATTGATTTTTAAAGCTTGTCCTTGAGGATCCAAGGGATCCCATTTTCTGGCTAACTTGACGGCCCTACCTTTCCATGAATTTGATCTCATCTTAGGCCTTGATTGGTTAGCTAAGAAGAAGTTATATCTCTATGGACTCGGTAAGGAGAGTATAACCCTGATAAAATCCTAACCCGAGCCTAAAAAGACTCTCATGTATGCCGTGAGAGATCTAAAACTTGAAAATGTACTTGTTGTGAAGGAATTCTCTAATGTATTTCCTGATGAACTTTCGGGACTCCCTCCTACCAGTGAAGTTGAGTTTGGGATAGAAGTGCAACCTGGAACTACTCCAGTCTCTACTACTCCATATAGAATGGCTCCGATAGAGTTGAAGGAGTTAAAAGTTCAAATCCAAGACCTTCAAGATATGGGATTCATCCATCCGAGTTCCTCACCCTGGGAGCGTCAGTTTTGTTCGTCAAAAAGAATGGTGGATTGATGTGTCTATGCATTGACTATCGTCAATTGAATAAAGTGATGAATCAAGAACAAGCACCAACTTTCGAGAATCGATGACCTTTTTGATCAGTTGAAGGATGCTTCTGTCTTTTCCAAGATAGATCTTCGGTCCGGATACTACCAAATGTTCGTAAAGGAGTCAGATGTTCCAAAGACTGCCTTTCGAACCAGATATGGTCACTATGAATTTCTAGTGATGCCTTTTGGGCTCACGAATGCACCTGAGGAGTCGTGTATTCTGACCCTATCTTGATAAGTTTGTGGTTGTCTTTATAGATGACATTCTGAGCTATTCTAAAGACTCTGCTTCTCATGAAGAACATCTCCGGATTTATGCTTCAAACCATCCGGGAAAAACAACTCTACGCCAAGTTTAGTAAATGTGAATTTTGGCTGTCTGAATTATCTTTTCTTGGCCACGTTATCTCTTCTGCGGAAATTTTAGTGGACCCAAAGAAGATTCAAGAAATCCATGATTGGACTCCTTCGAAGAGTGTGGGAGAAGTTTGTACTTTTCTAGGCCTTGCAGGCTATTACCGTAGATTCGTTAAGGGATTCTCATTGCTTGCAGCACCTTTAACGAAACTTCTCCACAAGGATACTCCTTTTGTGTGGATTGTTGATCAACAAAGGAGTTTCGACAAGCTCAAGAAAGTCCTTACTCATGCCTTTTGTGTTAGTGCAACCCGAGACGGGCAAAGATTTCACCGTGTACAGTGATGCATCCCAGCTGGGATTAGGTTGTGTTCTGATGCAAGAACGCAAAGTCATAGCTTATGCCTCACGTCAACTCAAGCCTCGCGAGTTGAACTATCCGACTCATGATCTAGAACTTGCCAAAGTTGTGTTTACTTTGAAAATTTGGTGACATTATCTCTATAGTGAGAAGTGTTACCTATACACTGATCACAAAAGCTTGAAGTACCTCTTGACTCAAAAAGAGTTAAATCTTCATCAACGTTGATGGACGGAGCTATTAAAAGATTATAATTTAGTCATTGACTACCATTCTGGTAAATCCAAAGTGGTGGTTGGCTCTGTTAGCTGGAAGCTCACTTATTCTCTAAGATGCTTGAATGCTCACTTTCAGCTCAAGAAGCATGGTAAATTGCTAGCCGAGTTAAGAGTTCATTCAACCAGTGTATCTCTAATAAGAGCACTCCAAGAAACTGATGAGGAGTTACAACCTATCATTGCTAAGATCAAAGATAATTTGGATCCCGATTTTGTTATAAATTCCAAAGGATTACTGTGTTTCTGCAACCGCATTTGTGTTCCCGATGATGATGATCTTCGAAACCAAATCCTAAGTGAAGCTCATTCTAGCCCTTTCTCTGTTCACCCTAGAGCTATCAAAATTTACAAAGATCTGAAAGAGATCTATTGGTGGTCCGGTATGAAGAATGAAATCACAGACTACGTAGCTATGTGTTTGACTTGCCAACGGGTCAAAGCCGAGCACAAGGTACCTATGGGTCTTCTGCAGCCTATTGAACTTCCACAAATGAAATGAGAGCGTATCACGATGGACTTCATGAGTGGTCTACCTTCGACTCCAAAGAAAAATTATGCCATTTGGATCATTGTGGACCAATTCACCAAGTATGCTCACTTCCTTCTAGTAATAATAAATTTCAGCTTGCCCAAGCTCACAGAGTTGTTCATCTATGAAGTCATTCGTTTACACATAATTTCGGTATCTATCATCTCCGATCGTGACCCATGATTTATGTCTCAGTTTTGGAGGACCTTACACGAGGCCTTGGGAATGCGAGTGCATCTTAGCACTGCTTTCCATCCTCAAACTGACGGCCAATCTAAAAGAGTTATTCATATTCTGGAAGATATGCTCTGAGCCTGTGTCATCGACTTCGGGAATACGTGGGAGAAATCCTTACCCTTGGTTGAGTTTGCGTACAACAACAGTTACCAGGCTTCAATTCAAATGGCTCCGTATGAAGCTCTCTATGGAAGGAGATGTAGAACTCCTCTTTGTTGGACTGAACTCGGTGAAGGCAAGATGCTAGGTCTTGACTTACTTCGAGAAACTAAAAAAATGACTACCATTATTCATGACCGGCTTAAAGCTGACTTTGACTGACACAAGTCCTATGTCGATCTGGGCAGGAGAGATATTTAGTACGAGGTTGGTGAGAAGGCCTTCCTTAAAGTATCTCCGTGGAAGAAGATTCTCCGTTTCAAAAAGAAAGGAAAGCTAAGTCCATGCTTCATTGGTCCATTCGAGGTGATTGAAAATATTGGGCATGTTGCCTACCGATTAGCCCTCCCTAAGGAGTTAAGTCAGATTCACAATATCTTCTATGTGTCTATGCTATGCTAGTACCGGTCAGATCCTTCCTATGTGATTGAACCGGAATCTGCGGAGATTCAATCTAATCTGACATACAAGGAATAACCTGTTCAGATCCTCGCACGATAAATTAAACTGCTTCCTAACAAGAATGTGCCCTTAGTGAAAGTTTTGTGGTGAAGTCACTCTGTTGAAGAGGCAACATAGGAACCCAAGAAGACTATACAAAAATAGTGTCCTCATCTGTTCGCCTGAAATGAAAATTCGAGGATGAATTTTCTTAAGGGGGGAGAGTTGTCACACCCCGAAAATTGGTCTAGTCGGGGTTAAGTTCCGGTGATCGAATATTTTGTACCGGTTAAATAATTATCTCGATCATGTATCTAGTTGGAAGTAGTACAGGTTATTCGGGCTAATTGTATTAGTTTATTATTATTATTATTATTATTATTATTATATTAAAAAAACTAACTAAAGGTCGTGGGACCCACTGCCAATTCCTTCAAATTGAAGGAATTACGGTGGGCAATCCAACGAATTGGGATGCCTAGCCATAAGCCCTCACGTTGGGGAAGACGTGGCAGGCAACAAAGGGTATTATACCCCAAATTGCGCCACGGTTCCAACATACATAGAACGTAGGGAAATTAATTGGGGAGTTACAATTGAGCCGGCCATTTGTATAAATAGGGGAGGGGAAATCTTGCGAAGACAGGCAAGAAAATAAGAAGAAAAAAAAACAATTCGGTTCAGTGATAGGTTGGTAAGCTTGAGTTTTTCGGTTCGATAAATTCGAGTCCTTGCTATCGATTGGCTTAACGGGTTGATGCAGAACAACCGTCATCTCTTTTGAAAGTCAAGAATAAAGGTGCCGTTATTCGAAAGTCTTAAAAACGTTAGGTTTTCGAGGTGAGTGTAGTTGTGTCAAGGGATAGGCTCAGTGCCATCTCGTTGTATTATTTTATGATTATGTTTGTATTTGTTTAAGGGCTCCCATAAAGCAATTATGTTGAATTTTATTGGCAAATCTGGTAAGTACATGCATTGCTTTGATATGTGCAAATATGACTATGATATGATATACGTATGTGATATATGAAATTAATATGAAATGTGACATGATATGGAGCTAAGGCTCATTTTGATATTTGATATGATACGACTTAAAAAATATATGGACTATGTGAATTTGTGTAATTATGGACATTGAATACAATTGGCATGCCATAGGATTATTGAGATCGGTTAAGTAAGGGAGGACTACGGTCCAGGGCTACGGCCTATATGTAGGGGAAATAAAGATGGACTGTGTAAGGGATATATCTCTGAAGATACGGCTCAAGGGCTACAGCACATTCTCCGTCATATGTGTTGGTGTACAGGGGAATCCGCGTATCCAATGGTACCTAATATGATATGTTCCTATGAATTGTGCTATGACAATATGATTATGATATAACTATGTGACATGTAATATGTGAATATGAAAGCATGAATTGTGCATAGTATAATATGACCACTTGTATATCTGATTGCCATGCATTTCATAATATTAATTATTCATTGTAATTGTTATAACTACCTCACTAGGCTATGTAAGCCTCACATGTGTTTCTTATGCATTTTCAGGACCTTGAACAATTCCGAGCTTTGATCATGTTGTTGCGGTTGCAAGTCACGTCTCTGCCATATATGTATGTTATCTTTTTCTATAGACTCCTAGTGAAGTGGCATATAGACCAACTTGTTTTTCTATAGACTCCTAGTGAAGTGGCACACAGATACAGTTGCGAAAACATAACAAGCCTTCAGAATTCATGGCAAAGTCAGGATCTATGTTAGCCTTGACCTTAGCAATGAGAGGGTGCAACTCCTCCTCATTTTCTTAGAGTGCTTTGATTCGAGATATAATAGTCGACTGTACACTCAATTCAGGCAATAGCTTGCCACACTTCTTGAGCCGAAAGTGGGCATTCAAACATCTCAGAGAAGGACTGGGCTTCCGGATAAGAGCATCAGCCACAACATTGGCTTTATCAGGATGGTAAGAAATGACTAGATCGTAGTCTTTCAAAAGCTCCATCCACCAGCATTGTCGAAGGTTCAACTCCTTCTAAGTTATGAGGTATTTTAGGCTCTTATGATCGGTGTATAGGTAGTATTTCTCACCATACAAATAGTGTCGCCAGATCTTCAAAGCAAACACAACAGCGGCTAACTCCAGATCATGAGTCGGATAGTTTAGATCTTGTGGCTTGAGTTGACGTGAGGCATAAGCTATGACTTTGCCTTCTTGCATCATAACACAACCTAATCCCGGTAGGATGCTTCGCTGTAAACAGTGAAGTCTTTGCCTGACTCGGGTCTCACCAAGACAGGGGCATGAGTAAGGACTTGTTTGAGCTTATCGAAACTTCTTTGCTGATGCATAGTACACATAAAAGGAGTGTCCATGTGGAGGAGCTTAGTTAAGGGAGCAGTAATCAGTGAAAATCCCTTAACGAATCTACGGTAGTAGCCTGCAAGGCCCAGAAAACTACGAACTTCTCCCACATTCTTCGGAGGAATCCAATCAAGGATGGCTTGAATCTTCTTTGGGTCAACTTGAATTCCTGTAGAAGAGATCACATGGACATAGAATGATACTTCGGATAGCCAGAATTCACATTTGCTAAACTTGGCGTATAGTTGTTTTTCCTGAAGAGTCTGAAGCACAATCGGGAGATGTTCTTCATGAGTAGCAGCATCCTTTGAATAGATTTTAATGTCATCTATGAACACCACCACAAATTTTATCAAGGTAAGGCCAGAACACACAGTTCATCAAGTCCATGGAGGCTGTTGGTGCAATCGTAAACCCAAATGGCATTACTAGGAATTCATAGTGGCCATATCTAGTTCGTAAAGTAGTCTTTTGAACATCAGACTCCTTCACAAGCATTTGATAGTACCCGGATCGAAGGTCTATCTTTGAGAAGATAGAAGCATCTTTCAATTGATCGAAAAGGTCATCAATCCTAGGCAACGGGTACTTGTTCTTGATTGTCACCTTATTCAACTGACAATAGTCAATGCATAGGCGCATCGACCCATCCTTCTTCTTAACGAACAACACCAGTGCTCCCTAGGGTGAGGAACTTGGTCGACTGAATCCCTTATCCAAAAGGTCTTGGATTTGGGCCTTTAGTTCTCTTAACTCCACCAGAGCCATTCTATATAGAGTGGTAGAGATCAGAGTAGTCCCATTTTGCACTTTTATCCCGAATTCCACTTCTCGGGTGGGAAGGAGTCCTAGAAGTTCATCGAGAAACACATCAAAGAATTCTTTCACAAAAGGTACATTTTCAAGTTTCAGATATTTCATGGCATATATAAGAGTCCTCTTAGGCTCGGGTTCGGATTTCATCAGGGTTATGCTTTCCTTATCGAGCCCACAGAGGTACAATTTCTTCCTCGAATAGTTCACCTATTCTTGGTGTTCAGCTAGCCAGTCGATACCTAATATGAGATCAAACTCTCAAAAAGCCAAGGCCATCAAGTTAGCCAAGAAAGGGATCCCTTGAATCTTTAGAGGGCAAGCTTTACAAACCCATCAGATGATCACATTATCTCCTAATGGATTAGGGACAACAATCTCGGAAGTGACCGATTATGATTCTAAGGCATACTTTGCAATCATAGGTTCGCTAACAAAAGAATGTGTAGAGCCTAGATCTACCAAAGCATAAACAACACCAGAACATAATTCCACTATACCTGTAATCACATCAGGATCATTCTCCTTCTCACGACCCCGAACATGGTACATCTAGTCTAAAGTTTGAGGGCCACGACTAGCTGGAGGGGCATTGGTGTTGTAGGGTCTCCTCGCTGATCCATACTATATCTGCTTTGCTCCTCTTCCCTTGTTAGGATTATTCTAAGAAGCTAACGGTGTAGGGGCATGCAGATTCTACGGGCAATGTCAAATAAAGTGGCCAGACTTGCCATAGAGATAGCAGGATCCAGATTATCTATGACACTGCCTGGGTGCCTTTTCTGGCATAAATTACACAGAGGGATCTGAGAACCTTTCGTAGAACCACCTTTACTGTCTATTGAAGTTGTGCGAGCAACAGATGCTCCTGCAGGCTAGAATTGTGGTATATAACTAGATCGTGGTAGCTGTTGAAAGGTAGCAGACTTCTGGTTCCACTGTCTACCCTTTTTCTGAGACGTGGATAGCTTAGAATCATCTCGGAACCTTTCCTTCTTTCGGAAGCCTTTTGGGAGGCTTCAACAGTAATGGCTCGATTAACCAAAGTTTAGAAGTCTTCTAACTCAAAAACAGTGAAAAGATGACGCAGTTCGTCACAAAGGCCATCCTCTTTGCCTCAGATATACTGCTCTAACTTCAGACATCTGGCATTTTTCTTTCTCCGTGCGTATAATCTCAGCACCATATCTTCCATACTTGCAGAAATCCTAGATATACTACTCTATGGACCTTTCTCTTTGCCTCAAATGGATGAACTTCTTACGCCTTTCAGCGATGTAATGGTCACTAATATACTTCTTGCGGAACTCGTGAAGGAAGAATTCCCACATAACTCTTTGTTCAGGCACGGTGAGTGTCATTGTATCCCACCATCTCTAGGCCTCCTCAACAATCAAGGCTACGGTGCACTCCAGCTTATGTTCTTCAGGGTAATTCATTTGCTTATTCAGCAATTTCAGAGTGTTCTCCAGCCAGTATTCTACAGCTTCAGGGTTGTCCAGGTCCTGGCTGTTAAAGGTGTAAACCGGGTATTGTTTGAACTTGTCCATAGGTGCCCTCGAGATAGTCGAGGTTGCTGCAGCAGGCTAAAGTGGTGGTTCTTGTCGAAGGGACACAACCACTTGCTTAATAATATCAGCCATGGACATTAGATATTCCTGCTTAGCGGGTGAAATTGACGGAGGATGAGGTAGATCATTTTGCCCCACTCGTTCAGGCCTAACTTCTGTCCTCAAATTATCCCCTTGAATAGAGGAGGAGCCAGGATTTGGTTCATCATTAGCACGTCTATCAGTAGGTGTAGACATATTCAGATATAATTATATAGAAAGATTGAATTTTGTAAGCTGCAAGTCACAAATAACATATACAAATAACTCCTAGCGGCATAAGTACATACGGACTCGTAATAGGCTTCAGTTTAGTCCTAGAATCGACTAAACCTAGGCTCTGATACCACAACTATAACACCCCATCCCCAGTCTGGTAGGAAATCAAGTTAAATAGTGTTATCAGAAAATAGATTGGGAATCCAGAAACGAAATCGAAGTTCAGATCATTATTCGGAGTATCTTAATAGTCAATTAGAAAGCTTACTGGATCTGTCATTACTATTCTTATTAGAATTAAGGCTAATTTTAAACTTTTCAAACTTAGGGGACTAAATCATAAATTTTGCAAATTAGCGATCCTAATAAGAATTATTTATTACCAACTTGTAATTAAACTTATCACTTATTAATCTGTGAAGTTCCATTATTATCAGATATCGTTAACATAATTAATTAGACCGTAATGTTATTAGTGACCAAATTGCAAAATGCCTAAAACTTCTTTTTATTCATTATAAACAAGTATAACTAACATCATATCGATACCTTAAAGGCCGTATCGATACGCTAAGCCTATTTTCAAATTTCCAGATTCGAAGAATGTCAAACCTGTATCGATACAACTAGTGTAGTATCGATACGCGTTGATCGCGTTGACTCCGTACCGATACGCACTATGACCGTATCAATAAGTTTTTCCCATCCAGATTCTAGTGACCAAAATCTGTACTGATACGCCCTGTTTCATTGAGCCCATTTATGCCTGGCTGTATCGATACGCCATGACCTGTATTGACAAATTTTTGCTGGTTTTTATTTCGAATTACCCAACCAAAAGTTATTCAAATTTTACCAAACTTTACCAGCAATTTTAAAAATAGTATTTCCAATCGCATGTCAAATTTTAGAGAATTTCGAATCCATTTACTAAGATTTTATCCATTAGTGCATTTAAGCTCATTTTAGTTAGGTTAGCAACCTCAAAATATACCATATTACACATACATCACTTAAGCTATTTTAGGCTTATACAAACATACCAAAATAAGTCATTTCAACACGTCTAGACCTTATGCCACCTTATTAGGAGTTCATAAATGAAAGTAAACATACATATGGTAACGGAGGTGACTTGCAATTGTGGATTGCACGATCAGAGCTCAGAATACTTCAAGGTCCTGAAATGCATGAGACTCACACATATGTTAGGCTTATATAGCCTAGTGAGGTAGTCATAACAAACATATTAGGATAACATGTCATGCATAGCTATCTATCATCATGAATGGCATGGCAACATAATTAGGCATCACAATAATATTTAATTTCATAAGCATCATGCTTGGAATCATTTGTCATTTTCTCACATAAACATATCATAATTTAAACATCTATTAATTCCCTTAGACAATGTAACAAATGGATACACTGATTCCTCTTTACACTAAAACATATATCAAAAAATAGGTCGTAGCCCTAAGTCGTAGCTCCAGCTAAATCCCTTACACGATCCATCCTTATCTCCTCCACATATAGGCCGTAGCCCCAGACCATAGTCCACCTTACTTATATGAGCTCAAATAACCCTATGGCATGCCAATTGTATCCAAAACTCACATATGTCTAGGGTTCACATGTATCAATGTATTTTCTTACCTTTGTACCCGTAAGCCATAACATATAGGAAACGAAAGTGAGTCGTAGCTCCATACCATATCATAGTACATGTACACATCGAACCATCACATAGCCATATCAATTTCACTTAATATAACATATTTGTTCATGCCCAACATATCATTTTCATAGTTCATTTATATAGGATCATATGTCACATGTATAACCATATCAAAATAATACAAAGGGCTTACCCAACCTTACCGTTCGAATTTATAAATGGTTGCTCTACTTGAGCTTTGACATAATGCATAGAAAACCACAATAATGCAATGGGTGGCACCGAGCCTATCCCATGACACAACTACACTCACCTTAGACCACGAAAGCTTTAAGGATTCCTGAATTTCGATTCCCTTATTCCTAGCCTCAATTGGGGATGGTGGATTACTTTCTTCTGTGTTTTGAGCTAGGAAAGAAAAACACAAGGAATCATCACAACAAACATAACAACATGGTTCCAAGAATGGCTTAAGATTTCAATTCGAAATTAAACTCCAATCTTACATGGAATTTGACAATAGGTAGAGGGCTTTGCTTTACCCAAGTGATGGCTTTGCTATGGTGCCTTCAAAGAGAAGTTGAGCTTAAGATGAAAAAAAGGGAGGTGTGTGCTTAAGCTCGAGGTTGGAGATAACAATGGAGGTGTTAGCTTGATGGAAGACAAGGTTAATATTTGCTTTCGGGGGATTGAACAAATGAAGTAGGGCTTTCTTTTTTTTGATATAAAAAGAGTCTTACAACCCTAATGATATCCCACCTATACATAGACCAATAAGAACCTTTCCTCCAACAAAGGGTTTTCTAAACCCAAGGATTGATAACTCCTTTCAAGTTGGCTAATGACCTCATTTGGTTATGTTTTTTGATAGACTCCACGTGGGAATGGACAAGCATAGAGGCGAGTAAGCACCTAGCTTACTTTCCTTCCAATTTTGAATTTGAACAGATACAAAATAGGGGAACCGTATCGATACGCTCGTGACTGTATCGAAACGTTCATGCCCAAATAGACAAGTTAGTTATTGACAGTTGGGCCGTATCGATACTGGCTTTACTGTATCGATACGCCTAATTCAGAATTTACATTTTGTCTTTGAATTTCGTACAAAGGAGTTCATCCACTCAAATAGGACCAAATTGTGATTTCATTATAAAATAGGGATACAGAAGTCAACTATTACAAACGTGCAACACACCGAATTAAAAATTTCCTATCATCAGAACCTACTTCTGACTAGGCCGGTTTTCGGGATGTGACACCACCACTTTGCTACCCACCAATCAAGATCTAAATTTTTCAAAGGTAAAGACAACTACAAGGAAATCCTTCTCAGTTGTTGTATAGTTAATTTGGGCATCCTTCAATGTATGGCTGGCATAGTAAATTTACCATGCCTTTATCCTCACACAGCTCCAATATCATAGTCACTAGCATCGCTCATTAGCTCAAATGGCTCATTTCAATATGGTTCCATGACTATATGGGCATTAATCAACCTGTCTTTGAGTTCTTCAAATGCTCTCAAATAAGATTCATCAAACGCAAAAGTTGTATTCTTTTCTAAAAGTAACCATAAAGGTTTAGAAAATTTTAAGAATTCTTTAATGAAACGATGGTAAGAACCTGCATGTCCTAAGAAAATTTTAATACCTTTTACACTTGTAGGTGGTGTCAATTGTTTGATTGCCTCAACTTTTGCTTTGTCAACTTCTAGTCCTCTCTTAGTCACTTTGTGTCCAAGAACAATGTCTTCTTTCACCATGAACTGGCCTTTTTCCCAGTTCAGGACTAGGTTGGTGTCAATGCATATTTGTAAAACAAGCTACAAACTCTGAAGACATTCCTCGAATGTTTTGCCAAACACTGAGAAGTTAACCATGAACACTTCCAAGTTGTTCTTTATCATGTCTGAAAAAATTGACATCATGTAACGCTGAAACATTGTTAGGGCGTTACACAATCCAAAGGTCATTCTTCTAAAAGCGAACGTACCACATGGACAAGTGAACATGGTTTTTCCTGATCTTATAGGGCGATTGCAATCTAATTGTACCCCAAGTACCTATCCAAGAAGCAATAAAATACCTTACCTACCAATTTGCCCAACATCTAATCAATGAAAGGCAATGGGAAGTGGTCCTTCCTTCTGGCATTATTTAGCCTCCTATAATCCATGCACACTCTCGAGCTGGTCACGGTCCTTGAAGGGATCATCTCATTTTTGTTATTTTGAACCACAATCATTTCTCTCTTTTTTGGCATACACGAGCTGTCAAAAATGGTATAAATTATCCCACATCTAGCCACTTTATGACTGCTTTCTTGACTACCTCTTTCATGCTCAAATTCAATCTCTTTTATGCCTTGATTGTTTTACCAAGGTAATCCTCCAAAATGATTTTATGCATACATATTGTAGGGTTTATCCCTCAGATATCGGCAAGGGTCCATCCCATGGCTTGCTTGTGATTGTCTAATGAGATGGCTTGGTAAAGTTTTCAGTTCTAGTTATGGTAGCTCCACAATGGATGGTTTAGGTGCCTTGATTTCTCTTTCGGCCAACTCAAGTGGTTCTTGTCTACCAAAATAACTCACGACCTCATTCAGCATAGTTGATTCCTCAAGTTCTTCTCTCATCATATCCTCATCATCCAGTTCTTTGGCTTCATCATTAGTGTTTTGGCAAAGTTGTGCCTTGTCCACGTCTAATAGGTTATAATTATATACTTTTTGTTGTGATTAATCCCTTCACATTCTAATATATTTTGAGCTTAATTGTGGAAATTATGTTTGTTTTGATATAGGAGGTGAAATATGGATGCAAAGGTGAAATTCAACTTAAGAGCATTTTTTAGCTTCTCATGTGAAAGTCAAGTCTTTTGGAAGATAGCAGAAACGAGCATAATGTTATTTTCGATAAGGCATGACCACATCTTGTGACTGATGCATGGCTCGTGTTTGATATAAGAAATCTAAGATTTTGAAGCAAATTCGTGATGGAGCCCACTTTTATGGTTATTTCCATTATTCTGGAAATATTGGACCAAGAATCAATCTCTTTTATTAATTAGGATTTTATTTATTTAGATTTTCTTTTATATTATCTTTCCTTATTTTATTAAAACTAAATTAAAGGAGAATATCTTTTTAGGGTTAGGGTTTTTGCTCTCTATATAAATAGCTCATTAGACCCTCTAGAATCCATCTCATCTTGGACAACACTTCCTCTTCATCTCTTGATGTTTTCTTCCATCATGAGTGGCTTAGGATTTTATTTCCGATTCAAGGGTAAAGTGATTCCGCTATAATTTTGTGAGGCTTGTACTAAACTTTTATCTCTCCTTTAGTCCAAGTAATCTTTCTTTCTTGATCTTATTTTCATGAATGTTTGATATTGATTAAATTGACGCCATAATTCAATATTGAATGTTTTATCACTATCCATGACGCAAGTAGCAAAGGGTAAGGCTCATGTTTTGTGTTCGTTAACTACACATCACGCATTATAGTCCATAGGGAAATATAGATACAAAATTAATTTTATTGATTTTGTTTTAGTCATTCTCATTGATCTTAATGCTATCATTGAATTTATTGAATGGTATGTTTCGATTTGTATGCTTGTTGTGGTGTTCCCCAAGTAGACTAATTTCTTGGATACGATAAATTCATCTTTAGCCTATGAACAAAGTTACGGTTGGACGAAAATCACACCTTTGAGTTGGAAGTTCAGTAAGATCGATTTTTGTTAATTTTAATATTTAGCTTTTAGTTATTTTCTCTTTCGTCTTTAATTCAACAATCGAACCCCCCCCCCCCCAATTTTAGTTTTATTGATTTAACATTGGGATTCTAATTTTAGCTCTCTTGGGATTCAACTTGATCTCACTATTAGAACAAGTTAGTATAGCTAAATCAGTTTTATTTTGCAGGACTTCGACAACCCTGTCAAAATTGGCATCGTTGCCGGGGAGCTATTTTTAGTTTCTCATTGTTTATTTTATTTTTTATGACTCGTTCTTCTCAAATTTCTGATTTGCAGTATATTCCTGAGATTGAGAAAACAACGCATAGATTAAGAAAAGAGACTAAAGAGAGGAAACGTCGTCTTAAAGAAGAAGCTAAGATATATTTGACTATCAGTCATTTATCTTTATTTGAGGAAGTAGAAGAAAGATTGGTGAACAAAACTCTCAAGGAGTTAGCAGCACCTGATCTAGATCAACAACCATTATGCATTACTTTTCCTAATTTTGAAGGTGATTTTGAATTATGATCTGGCTTCATTTTCTTCCCTCTTTTCATGGACTCGTAGGTGAAGATCCTCATAAACACTTGAAAGAGTTCTATATTGTATGCTCTGGGATGAAGCCACATGGAGTCACCGAAGAGAAAATCAATCTAAGAGCTTTTCCTTTTTCCTTAAAGCACCAAGCGAAAGATTGGCTCTATTATCTACCCTCCGGATCAATTAGGACATGGAATAGGATGAAGAAATTGTCCTTGGAGAAGTTCTTTCCCGCATCTAAAGCTGCCAACGTTAGGAAAAAATATATGGCATCGTGCAGCTAAACGGAGAAACTTTATAGGAGTATTGGGAGAGGTTTACGTGATTGTGCGCTAGTTATCCTCGTCATCAAATCTCAGACCAGCTTTTAATCCAATACTTCTATCAAGGATTGTTGCCAATGGATAGAAGTATGACCGATGTAGCAAGTGGAGGAGCTTTAGTGAACCTCACACATGAAGGAGCCAAAGAGTTAATTTCAAACATGGCTAAAAATTCCTAGCAATTTGGTACAAGAACGAACAGAGCCGTTTGTCAAGTTAGCGAGGTAAGGATTGATTCCCTTGAAAATAATATTTATGATTTAACTACTTTGGTTCGTCAAATTGCTATAGGGAAAGTACAAGGAGCAAAAGTTTGTGGAATATGTTCGATTCAAAGACATTCTGCAGATATGTGTCCTACATTGCAACCTGATTCGGTGCAAGAGGCTAATGCTTTTGGTGGATTTTTTGGTCAAAACCAAAGGAAGAACGATCCTTTTTCTAGTCATTACAACCCAGGATGGAAAGATCACCTGAATATAAGTTATGGGAATCAAGGAGGACAACAAAGATATGCCTCTCAAAATTTTGTTAAGCCAAATCAAGCATCGACACAACGATCTCTGAGTTCAGGTATGTCATTAGAGGATATTGTCAAAAGTCTTGCTAACTCTACTTATGAACTTCGGCAGGAAACAAAAAAATTGGGCAATCAAACTCAAGCGCTTCAACAAGAAATCAAAATTTGGGCAATCAAATTACTCAATTGGCTATGTCAATTAGTAAATTGGAGGCCAAAAATCCTGGAAAATTACATTCCCAAAAAGAGGTGAATCCAAGAGAGAATTGTAGTGCAATTTCATTGAGAATCGGAAAGGAAATTCCTTCGGGATCTATTTCACGTGAAAAAACTAAGATAGTCAAGGAATAGGAGGAAATCAAAGTTCCATGCAAAGTTTCGCCAAACGTAACTTTCGACCCTCCATTGTCTATTTCACCTCACGCTCCTTTACCTCCCTTTTCCTAGCAGGTTGTATAAACCAAAAGAAGATGAGCACAAGGAAATTTTGGATACATTTAGGAAAGTTGAGAGGTCAAGTAAGTAAGAATGTGCCGAAAATCTTACAACAGAACATGCCAGAAAAATGCGAGTATCCAGGTATGTTTTCTCTACCTTACGTTATTCGTAATAAAAAATTGATCATGCTATGTTAGATTTGGAACTTCAATAAATGTCATGCCATTTTCCATTTACCAAGAATTAAAATTAAATAACCTACAAAAGACGGGCGTGGTAATTGAATTAGCATATCGTTCTTATATTCATCCGCTTGGAGTTGTTGAAGATGTTTTGGTGTAGGTTAATGAGCTAATTTTTCCTGTAGATTTTTATATCTTGGCGATCGAAGGTAATTCTTCTTCGGAATCACCTTCAATTTTGTTAGGGAGACCATTTCTGAAGACATCGATGACCAAGATTTATGTGGACGAGGGTACCTTCTCCATGGAGTTTTCTTGATGCAAAGAAGTATCCTAATGATACACAATCCCTTTTTCAAATTGATTTTATTGATTCGATTCTGCTGGACGTCTTTGCGGAAGAAAGTATTGAGTACGAGCTGAAATTATGTGTACAAGCCAATCTAGAAGAAACTGATGATGAGTTTAACTCGGAAGAAATATTTTCAGCATCATCTATTGAGCAAGCAAGTTCAGACGCTAACGTAATTCTTCCTTCTGATGTGCAGGCCCCGAAGTTAGAGCTAAAAGCCTTACCTGATCACCTAAAATACGTGTATTTAGGTGAAGATGAGACATTGCCGATCATAATAGCAAAAGCGCTCACAACCGAACGAGAAGAGAAGTTGGTTTGAATCTTAAAGGGGTATAAAGCAGTAGTTGGATGGACCTTAGCTGACATCGAAGGTATAAGTCCATCGATTTGTATGCATAGAATACTTCTTGAAGATAATGCCAAGCCTTCAAGAGAACCACAACGAAGGTTGAACCAGGCCATGAATGAAGTGGTGACGAAAAAGATACTCAAACTTAAAGACGTAGGCATAATCTATCCAATCTCGGATAGTAAGTGGGTAAGTCTAATACATGTTGTCCCAAAGAAGACTAGGATCATTGTGGTAAGAAATTCGAACAATGAACTTACCAATGCGTGTGCAAAATGGTTGGCGAATGTGCATAGATTTTAGGAAGCTTAATCATGTGACTAGGAAAGACCATTTTCCTTTACCTTTCATAGACCAAATGTTAGCGAGATTGGCGGGAAAGTCTTTCTTTTGTTTTCTTGACAGTTTTCCAGGTTTTTATCAAATCCCTATTGCTCAAGAGGACCAAGAAAAGACAACGTTCACTTGTTCATTCGGTACCTATGCATACAGGCGAATGCCTTTCGGCCTTTTTAATGCCCCAGGTACGTTCCAAAGATGCATGATGAGTATTTTTTGAATATATTGAAGAATGCATTGAGGTTTTTATGGATGATTTCACAGTATACGGAGATTCATTTGATGAATGCTTAAATAATTTAACCAATGTTTTAAAGAGATGCATTGAAACTAATTTGGTTTTAAATTATGAAAAGTGTCATTTTATGGTTTCTCAAGGCATAGTATTGGGACATGTGATTTCTGCTAGGGTATAGAGCTTGATAAAGCGAAAGTGGACATAATCGCCAACTTACACTACCCTACAAATGTTAGGGAAGTGCGTTATTTTCTTGGACATTCAGGTTTTTATCGCAGGTTTATTAAGGATTTCTCCAACGTTCATGGACAATGAGTTGACAAAAAGAGTTATGTCATTTATTACGCTTCTCATACCTTGAACGCTTGTCAATTTAATTTAATTTAATTTTATTCTTATTTTATATTATTTTGTTTCAATTTTAGAGATTTTGATTTTTGGATAGAGGACTATTCAGAATAAGGTGTGACCATGCATTAATACAGACTGGCTACTGAGTTGGACCTTCACAAACTTGAACTTGGGTAGACGACTAGATCACATAGAGCGTGACCACGCTTTATTTAAAGCTTCAACCACTCATCCCCACTCCTTTGCGACGCACGTTACCCCAACCCCACTTATCCAGTACTCGATAGCAAGATCCCACCTTTCTCACCAAATATGAGCATCACAGAGACACAAGGAAGTGGGCCCCGACAGAGATGTCGATTGGGCAAAGGTAAGGCGGTGTTACCACCATCTAAGGGAGAGTTACACGGAGTTTTGAAATTCACAACCAAGGCTAGGAAGGCTAGGTATGCCGACGTTAAAACTCGACAAATCAATCCAGCTTACATGTAGCTTGTGAGATGGAGCCATTGAATGTTGACTCCCGCTAAAAATGAAAGTGATGTCCCACGATTTAGGAAATGTGCTCATACGACACAAGATCGCCACCTCGATGATGATTCTGCTGAACCCGATATTGATGAACCATGGGCTAAGTTAGAATGTCAAATTTCCAGAATAGAGAAAAACTTAGAAGCATTGATGCACCACTGTGAAGTCCCACTTCCGTGTCCACAGTCACCTTGAACCATCTCTGTTATACCTGCTCACATATCAGGGGAGTTTCTTTTCTCTTGCATTTTTTTTTATTTTTATGAGAATTTTATTTTGATATACATTGAGGACAATGCAAGGTTTAGGTGTGGGGGAGATATTTCATAATTTTTAAAATTTTCACTTTCTTTTTCAAAATTGTGTTTTTGTGCTTGGATTTTGGTGTACTTTAATTCATATGTGTTAACTTTTTCCTTTGAAGCCTTGAGTCTCTGTCTAATATCCTAGAATACCTTGTAAGTTTTGGATACATCTTGGTTTGAATTATAATGCATGAAAGTGATGAGCATGACTATTGTTTTCTCGAAATTTTGATGACGTCTCATTGGGTTGATAGTTAAAAAGTACACAAGACTTGATACAAACTACACACTTTGGTGAGATTTTGAGCCTAAGAGCAATTCATTATATCTTGCTCATTCTTTCTTCTTGTTAAGTGTGTCAAACATAGCGTGTTTATTCAAGAACTTGCTTGTGAATGCATTTTGAGATCACGTTTTTTGGATTGATGTTTTAAGATGATAAGGGCAATTAGGTTTAACCCATTTCTTATACTTTCAAAAAGCCTACCCATATGTTTCCCCCTATTTAGCCAATTTGAGCCTGCTTTCCCTTTTCTTTGTCTTACCACATCTTAACCCAAAGGCATTTTGTTTGTTATTCCCTTCTTTTTGTTATCTATGTCAAGACATGAGGAAAATATTGTTCCATAAAAAATAGAAAAAAATAAAAAAATGAAGAAAAAAAATTGAAGTTTGTTCCCTGATTAAAGATATTTGGAGATATGTTTGTAAATGCAATTAAATGACACTTCTCCAAAAAAATTCTTATTGCTTAAACGAGATGTGGGAATACATTTCCATCTTTGTTGGCAGTATGTTAGATGTTGTTATGTGGAATCGACATTACTAACTCTTGTCTTGACTCATAAACCTTCATTTTTGCCTTTTTACCATACCACTACCTAAGCCCCGTTACAACCCTTTTAAAGACCCTTTGATTTTTGCATCAATTCATATGTAGTGATGGAGATTTGATTCATTTGCAAGCTTATGGTAATATCGTGCTATGTTTTGATCTTGAGAGTTAATTGCACCCTAAACACTTTGAGAGCATTGATTAAAACCATGTGAGGGTGTTAAGTCTTGCTAGCCTTGATATTAGTTAATTGATGAGATGTCTTATTTTTGTTACAAATTTTATCCTATGAATGCTCATTGTCTTGACTATTAGTATGATTCAAATCCTTGATGTATGCTTAGCCTTATTGGTATTGTGGAGTATTAAATGAGATGAAAGGAGGCAGATGAGAGAGTTAGGATGTTGAATTGAGGTATGCTTGAGGACAAGCATGAATTAGGTGTGGGGGAATTTGATAGGTTATAATTATATACTCTTTGTTGTGATTAATTCCTTCGCATTCTAAAATATTTTGAGCTTAATTGTGGAAATTATGTTTGTTTTGATATAGGAGGTGAAATATGGATGCAAAAGTGAAATTCAACTCAAGAGCATGTTTTTAGCTTCCCATGTGAAAGTCAAGTCTTTTGGAAGATAGCAGAAATGAGAATAAGGTTTTTTTCGATAAGGCTTGACCACACCTTGTGACTGATGCGCGACTGGTATCTGACATAAGAAATTCGAGACTTTGAAGGAAATTCATGATGGAGCCCATTTTATGGGTGTTTCCATTATTCTAGAAATATGGACCAAGAATCAATCTCTTTTATTAATTAGGATTTTATTTATTTAGATTTTCTTTTATATTATTTTTCCTTATTTTATTAAAACTCAATTAAAGGAGAATATCTTTTTAGGGTTTGGGTTTTTTCTCTCTATATATAAAGATCTCATTAGACCCTCTAGAATCCATCTCATCTTGGACCACACTTCCTCTTCATCTCTTGTTGTTTTCGTCCACCATGAGTGGCTAAGGCTTTTATTTCCAATTCAAGGGTAAAGTGATTCCGTTGTAATTTTGTGAGGCTTGTACTAAACTTTTATTTATCCTTTAATCCAAGTAATCTTTGTTTCTTGATCTTATTTTCATGAATGTTTGATATTGATTAAATTGACGCCTTAATTCAATATTGAATGTTCTATCGCTATCCATGACACAAGTAGCAAAGGGTAAGGCTTATGTTTTGTGCTCGTTAGACTACACATCATGCATGATAGCCCCTATGGAAATAAATATACAAAATTAATTTTATTGGTTTTGTATTAGTCATTCTCATTGATCTTAATGCTATCATTGAATTTATTTAATGGTATGTTTTGATTTGTATGCTTGTTGTGGTATTCCTCAAGTAGACTAATAGATTATAAAAGGGAATAAATGCTTGTTGTGGTGTTCCCCAAGTAGACTAATTTCTTGATACGAGAAATTCATCTTTATCCTATGAACAAAGTTATAGTTGGACGAAAATCACACATTTGAATTGGAAGATTGGTGAGAACGATTTTTTTTAATTCTAATATTCATCTTTTAGTTATTTTCTCTTTCGTCTTTAATTCAACAATCCAAACACTCGCCCAATTTTAGTTTTATTGTTTTAACACTGGGATTCTAATTTAAGCTCTCTTGGGATTCGACCTGATCTCATTATTACTACAAGTTAGTATAGCTAAATCAGTTTTATTTTGCATGACTTCGACAACCCTGTCAACGTCGAAAATGGACTCCATGATCTCAACAGCTTGACATTCATATGCATAGTAAATGTTGGTCATTCATACACATAGTAAGCTCACCTTTATGAACATCAATTAAAGTCCTACCCCTGGCAAGGAAAGGTCTTCTCAAAATAATTGGGACATTATCATATTCATATTATAAAATAATGAAATTAGTAAGAAATATAAATTTATCAACCCTTACAAACAAATCTTCAATCTCACCCTTGGGATCTGCAAAAGATTGATCAGCTAATTGAAGTGTTACGGTGGTAGGTCTTGCTTCAATGCCCAGTGTCTTGAAATATGACATTGGCATCAAATTAATGCTGGATCCCAACACTCTCCTAAATGTCGCCTCCCACAATGCCCACACTCGGGTACTTGAACATAAGTGTTCTGACCATGTCGTCCACGCCCAGTATTACCTCCACCTTATCTCTGGTCAGGGTGATACCTCCTATCTTGATTCCTCTTGTATCGGTCTCAACCAACATCCATTTCAGCCACTCTCTTCCCAGATCTTAAACTCCCCAAATTAGAGGACAAACCCATATTATGCTTCATAACCTTAGCTCGAGTAACCAAAACATCAAAATCAGTGTAATCTAAAGCCAACATATAACTCTTCACCTCCTTGATCAGCCTATATAAAAAATGATCACACCACTGACGATCATCAAGAACCAGTTCAGGTGCATACTGGCTCAACTGAGAACATTGAACCTCGTATTTTGATATGGACATGTTACCCTGAACTAACACCATGAACTCACACTTCTTTTCATCCTAATATCGGGAACCCAAATACTTTTTCCTAACACCAAATCTACATCACTAGCATCTATGGTAACAACTACTTCTAATATTCAAACAGTGTACCAACTCCACCTAATAACTCACGAACAAGGACATCGTCACTCAAGTTTAGAGACCTCTTCTTATCTACTCTCGATATAGGACCAAGTCAACTCTAGATCAAACTCTTGTTTTGGTCTCATTCTCAAAAATAATATGAATCTACGACATGGAATTGCAACAATAAAAATAATTCAGCTAGCTTGAAGCAAGAATCCAAGATGCTCATGTTTCAAAACAAAATCATTTCTCACTTGTAGTAACAAGGCAATGTGTCCCCAAGCTTTTACCCTAACATAGCACATTTTAACCATAAAAACATATAATCAAACACCGTGCATGTCATAAAATAAATTAACAACATCACAACTAACACAACTTACCTTCCAACAATCATAACCTGGCTTTGATACCACCATATATATCCCCCATGGCCTGACCTAGATGCCAGATTGAACAAAGCGAGCTACATTTTGTTTACCAATACAAACCCAAAATGTTTTACTCAAACTACGGACCATTTTTTTCTTTTTATCTTGTCTACATGCTTATTTAATTCCTAGGTGTACATGCTGGCAGCAGATAAGTTATCGATTGAATCGGGCGTCGAATTGACATTCAATTGAGCGTAGATGCAATTTAGGGACCAAAATATACCATTTGAAACTATTTTTCAACTTTGCAGAATAATCCTCATGAAAGGTATTGAAACCTCTCTTAAAAGTTTCAAAACCTTTACTCTAGTAGCCAAAATTAGGCTACTGATTTCGAAACCTTGGGGCTCGTTTCGAAACCTTCCTATAGCTTAGCAAAAATTGCACCTAAAATTTGCCCCTTAGTTTCAAAACCTTGAGGCTGGTTTCAAAACCCTACTGCAGATTTGCAGAAAATGAACATTTGTGACACTTTAGAACCTCCCTAAACAAATCCAAATTAGCCCGGAACATGCTCAACTCACAAAACATCATACTTGGATCATCATACAAACATCATATCAACCAAAGACAACTATGGTATGGAAGCATAGACTTTACGGCAACAAAGGTAATCAACAAGATAGACCTATTGGCATGATATCTACCCAACATGCTTAAACTTTCCCAAATCCCCCAAATCAAAGCATAAACCAACATATCAGTCTAAGACACCAAACGAACATGTCCAAGACAGGGAGTATCCAAAACAACCCTCCCAATTACAACTTGATTACAATGAATTTATCTCTACTAGGTATTTTAAAAAACCATACTTGAAATAGTTCCACTTTTGGATTCCTCCTTGCTTGCTTGTTGCCCTGTAAGCTCACTTTTCTTCATTGATAAGACAGGAGAGCATAAGCACAAAATGCTTAGTGAGGGATTCATAAAACACTCATCAATATATTCAAAACCATTTGCTTTAAAACATGTATTGAATATCATGCCAAAACATCTCATGCTTCTTTTCTCTTCCCAAAATATGCATTTAAAACCATATTCTAAACATGTATCATGGATATCTAGCATAACCATTATACAAACTTCAATTTAAGCCTTCACATGCTTATTCTTCCAAAAGCAAAGCTTAAAGAGCACCACATGTATAAATCACATTATACAAACATTGTCCATTTGTCATGATACATTAATTCATATATTGGCATTAAAGTGACCCAAAACCAAACCTTTATGTAATCACTAATTTTATATGGGGTTAACCCGTTTTTTTATATTTTTGCAAATAAGGGCTTCATTTACCTACCTTAACTATATAGTATATGTTTATTATTAAAACTCAAAGAAACAAAAAATTTACTAGTATTATCGTTTGTTTATTACAACTATACCATCCAATTGAAAAACCCCTAAACATTATTAACATCATTTGTTATTAGTATTCTTATTATGACATATAATTTGAAGTAAAAACCCAAAAACATTACTAGTATATTATACCTTTATTACTAGTACTATTGTAACACCCTAAACATGGCCTAGGAAGGTTACCACAATCTAAACTATAGGCTAATTGAATATATGAGCTAATCAAATTAAAGAAGAAAGAACATTAGCTATCTTTAAGATCAAATAAGTGAAATTAGAACCAAATTGAATTAAAATATAAACTAAAAGACTTAAATGGAAGGATGGAAATGTGAACATGCAAAACTCTAGAGTTTGCATGCAAATGGAATTAAAACTTAAGGCCTTGACACATGTTCTCAATTTATGAGAACATGTGCCTTGTGGAATGGTGACTCGCGGCATGCATGAAGGGAAAGATGAACAAAAATTGTATCATCTTCCTCTCAAAGTCATCCTTCATGGACGAATGTTGAGAGAGAAAGGGGAGAGAGAAAGCTTCATTGGTCATCTTCAATTCATGCTTCTTGAATTAGCTTTGATCAAATTAGCTTGGAGAAGGTAAATTGCTTGATTCCTACATGTTATAGAATGTTTGAATCTTGAAATGATGATGTTCTTGTTGCCTAGATTGATTAGGATGATTGTTATGTATGTTATGATCATGTTAGCTTCTAATAGAACTTGAAATTGTGAATGCTAGCAGCTAAATTGCTAAAGAGAATGTATATGGGATGGAAATTAAGAATAGGGACTGTTTTACTAGGTGAAAATGTGTGAATAGACTAATTGTATATAAAGCCCTGTTTTGATCATATTGGTAGGTGAATTGAGGCTTGAATAGATTAAATAGGTTGCTGGAAAATGAATCATAACATTGGATTAGTTAGAACAAAGTAATGGACTGCTCAAATGGTGAATTGGATGAATGTTGTTGATCAAATAGATAAAATTGAACTTAGCATTATAATGCCCTGTTTTAAGCACATTGCTAAGTGAATGAGACTGACCTAGACATATAAGAACATGAAAATAAGTTGAATTGCATTGTTAGAATCTTGTTTAGATGAGTTATAAAACTAGAAACTCAACCTAGTGTAATCTGCCCAGAAAACTCTGTTCTGGGCAGTAACTTTGAAAAATCACTATAAATTTTATAAAAGGAGTTTAAGGCTAAAAACTTTATGGACAATGCCTTGACATGTCTAAATTCATTAGGAGAAAACATAACTGAATTATGGATTGTAGAATGAATTGTAGAGAAGAAACACTAAGGACAGTGCAAACTGTCCAGTGTTGTAAATTACTCTGTCTTTAAGTTAAAAACTGTATTAATTGGAAAATAACCAAACTTCAAGGCCTATATGGTTAGAAATAAAGTTAAGTTATCTTTCCAACGGTGTAAACCAATTGAAATTCCGAAATACAGAATGAAAGTTATGCATGATTAAGTGAGTAGAGTACAAGCTGTCTGGCAGCAACAGTATAGGCAATTCTAGACAGTTTTGTAAACTGTTTTGTAAACAGTTTTGGGACAGTGGTTACTGCCCTGCTTTACATGAATTAAAGTTTAGATAAGTGTAGTTATGTATAGTAAAGAATATATATGAACATGCTGCCAGATTTGTATATGTTGTGTACTAGTAACATTGCCTTGATTGAATGATTATGTGAACTTGTTTGTGTAATGTGTTAGAACCAGGAGTGAACTTGGTGGATGAGGAAAGGGTGGAACATCCCAAAGCTAAGAACAAAGGAGTGTGGATCAAAGAATAGCTAAGCTTGGAGTATAGTGAGTGTAGTCTACTTGAGAGTTAGGACTAGGTCCTAACTATAGCAAGCATGTCTAAATTCTTGAATTATTAATTGACTGAATATGATCTTGATCTATAAGGGATGAATGATTAAAGTAATCAATGAAACTTTATCACATCCTTGAATTCATGTATGTTTTGATTGTTAAGCATGTTTAAGTGGCAACATTGGTGCTTGTATGTGTGACATGGCATGTGATGAAATGCTTAAAGAAATTGTGTGTAATGTTGTCCCACTTGATGAAATGAACACATGAGAGTTACATGATATGTGAGCTATGGCTCAATTGGCCTAAGGGACTAGTATGAAATGAAGTTGCTTGACATGATCTTGAAATACTTCTATAAATGGCTTAAATCGAGCAACCTTGGTAGCTAGTTGGATTAGGTAGAAGGGCATGCCTTAGAGTCTAGAGCTCATTGTGTCAGGGTGGACTACGGTCTAGGGCTAAGGCCCCTATTTGGCGACAGACGGAGGGTACGTATGTGGTCTTTGGCGATAGTGGGAGGGTTGACCAATACTACGGTGCATCTTGTGGCGACAGTTGGTTGGAGACTCGATTACCTATACAAACTAAGCACCAAGGGGGGTGTTTAAATAATAACAAATTAAATAACAATCCTATAATACATGTTACTTGTCTTGAAAGTTATATAATGAATGTTACTTGACATGAAAGCCTTGAATTGTATGTTAACTGACATGAAAGCCATGAATTGTATGTTACTTGTCATGTAAGCATGATTTACTTGATTTTTATATGAAAGTAGGAATTATGATTCATTGTCTCTTGTTCCTTATGCTAGCTGAATGCTTGAAATCCTTAGCTAGGATCATTCCAATGCTTGAAATCCTTAGCTAGGATCATTATTGTTTAATTGACACTTAACTTGATATAATAAATGGTTAGAACTAGTTACTACCTCACTAAGTACATTCTTGTACTTATCACTCTTGTTTCATTCTTCCCAACCAACAAATAAAGGATTCGATCGTTGCTTGATTCTGAAGTCTGTTTCCTTGAGCTCGAAGAAACACACAAGCAAAGTTAAAGTATGGTTTCATACTTGTTTTGTATATCTCCTAGATTGGTGGGACAATAATGTATATAGTTTATCTTGATCATGCATTTTGGAAGTTGAGTACTTGTATATATTGTCCTTGTATGGGCCTTCTATGTTATGAACTTGGTTGATAATGTGAAACATGTTTTGAACTTAAATTACATGTAATGGAATAGTGTTTTGCTGCGCATATATGAATATACAAATGGTATGATCAAGTGTTTGATCTAGTTTACATTGAAACATTCGATTGCCTTGGGAACTATATGGTCACTTGTGTGTGTGAACATACCTTGTTGTATGTGTTTTTGTGTGTTTGTATCGTGTATTGCCGAATGGATAGGCTTAGTGTATGGCTTGAATGGAAATAAGTTACATGAAATTGAATGTTCAAATAATCATGTTAGTAATTTAGGTATGAGATGTTACATGTATACATCTAGGACCAATGAAATGAAAGGAAGCATGTTTGTACACTTAGGTCATTCAAATATGGTATGATATCAAGGATTGAATATGCAAAATGAATCATGAAAGTAGTAACCTATAATGTAAGAATGAAAGCAAAATTTTTAATGGTCTTTTCGAATGCCCTATAATAACTTGATATCAAAATATGGGATTGCTTGCATGTTAAGTTAAGTATGCTTGATTGCTTGCTAGTTAAGTAACTTATCTAATAGGGATGAGTTAATCAATTCTTGCCTTGTTCTTGTATTGTATTGCGTTGTCCTTTCTTGGTAACTCTCCCGAGCCGGTTTGCTATTAACCCGGGGTAGGGGTGTTACAACTATTACTACTATTACTCTTATTAGTATTATTGTTACTATTATTATTATTACTATTATTGTTATATTATTATCATCATTATTATATTTATATATCATCATTATTAGTAGTAGTATTACTATTAGTATTATTATATTATTATTATATTCTATTATTATTGTTATTATCATCGTTACTATTATAAACCAAAATCAAATTTAAAAAACTATGTTGGATAAATAAAAGCTTAATATATTAAACAAATGCCAAGATGACAATGGTTATTTATAATTAAAAAATAAAAGCCTAAAAAAGTAATAATAATAATACATTTTGGCCTAATACGGCCCGAAATTAGGTAACCCCAAAAAGCCCTAATGGCTCTTCATCTTTGTGCAGCCAAATATGGGCTGTCAGATTTGGCTGCTGATCGAATGGTCCAGATCGCGCCTCTTTGAAGGAAACCCTAAGGAGCCAAGCACTACAGCCTCTCGGCCACTCGATCCAGATCACATCGGACGGTTTTGATCGCTCCCCGTGCGCGTGCGATCCATTCCTGACCATTCCACTCCTCCACGCGTGCATGCAACACTGCCCGACTCTTCGCTTCTCCCACGCTCCCACGCGTTTGATCTTTCAGATCCTCTACACCGTCTGTCGTGTCCATGCGATGTCTCCTCCCTAGTCAAGCGCAAACGACATGCAACCAAGCAAAAGCATGGAAGATTAGATATCAAAAATATGATATGCAGACAAAAAAGACAACAACAAGGGTCAACTAGACAATGACAGAGTCGCAGATGAGTATAGACAGCTTTCAAAAAAAGCAACCAATAAGGTATTTTTAGAGTTTTGTTTCCATTTTTTTGAACCCATGTAATACTTTGGTTATAAAATGGAGACCAAAAATTGTAAACCCTACGGGGGAGATTTTAGTATTTTTGAGATATCAATACAAAGCCAAAGAAACCTCAAAGTTTCAGAGGAATTGTAACACCCCAAATCCTAGCTTAGAAGTATTGGAACCAAATTGAATAAGTTGATAGCTTAATTGAATTTAGAATTAAGCTAAATTGAATAGTTAAGGGTTTAATTGAAAGAATGTATGAAATAAGTTACCAATTTAGAATGACTACATTGAATTAAAGGAGAAAGAAGAGGAATGCATGATAAATTTCATGGTTCTCTTATTTGCCTTTGACTAATTACATGACTAGTAACTAATTAAGGGTTAGTTTAGTAAAATCCTAATTCCATAATGTGGATAACCACATTGTCATCCTCCCTTTCATTTCACTTAGCCGAAAATTGAGAGAAAGAAAAGGTCAAAGAGAAAGCTTGAAAATAAGCCATTGATGAAGGAATTAAGCTTGCATGTGAAGTGATTTTCCATTGAAATTAAGCTAGAAACAAAGTAAGTATAATTCTTCTTCTGTTCAATCGAATAGGCAACTATGATTGTTGAATTGGACTGTTTTGATGATTATAGATGGAATTAGATATTGAATATGCTGTTAGATGATTAAATGATTGTAGAATCATGCAAAATTGAAGAATGAACACTAGGTTCAATGCTGGAAATCATGTGATTGTGATAGTGTAATAAGCTAGGTTGCTGGAAAATTGAATTGTGTTGTTTAAGTAAGAATTGAATGATTAGAACTTAAAATTGAGCTATGGAATTGATGAATTGATTATGATCGTGAATAGGTAACGTAATTAAGGTGTTAAACAAATTGAATTGTTAACAAACAATGCTGGAAATGAAGGATAAAAGCATGAACATAGTCACACAACATAGAAATTGTTTTGTGGAATTGAAATTGAATAAACATGCAAGATTATGCATTATAACCAACCTACTCAGTTTTGGCAGCCTTGTATAATGAATTAACATGGACTCAACATGTTTAGGATGCCATATGAAATGAACTATAGGACCAAAACATTGGTTAAAATGAATTTGAGGAATTAAAATGTGATTAGATGCAATCTGCCCATAATTGTTCTGCTCTGGGCGTCACTTTGAAAATTCACCAAGAATTGTCTAGATTGAATTCAGGGCTGAAATTTTAATGATATGATCCTTAGAATGTCTATTTTCATTAGATGAAAACAGAAGTGAAAACTGGGTCCTATACTGGAAACTGTAAATAGGAATTGCTGGACAGTGCAAATTGTCCAGGCAATCTAAATTCCCTGTCTTTGAACAATAAACTGTATTAATTGGCTAAGAAATAAAATGCAAGTCTTACATGGTCTTATAGGAAAATTTGTTATATTTCCAACAGTGTATAGCAATCGAAATTCTGACGTATGGATTAAAAGATATGACCATTTAAAGGGACAGTGTGCAAACTGCAAGGCAGCAGTGTCCTGGGCAGTTTGGGACTATTTTTGTACCTAAATGCAAACTGTTTCCAAAACAGTTTTGGGACATTGTAACCTGTCCAATTGTGTATTAAAATGAAGTAATAAGAATGTGGACATTGTAATCTGTCCAAGATAATTGAATTGCTAGGAGTATTGTGAGTGTAACTATCCTCAGGGTTGGGACATAGGTCCTAACCAACCTTGTTATTGCCTAAATGAAATGTGAATGCCATGTATATTTGGCTAATTAAGGGAAGAATGAAATGTATAACAACTTGATTGATGCCATGATATTTGTGTTTACTTGGGTGTTAAGCAAATGTAATGAATTGTGTTTCATGTTGCATTGCTTATGCCTAAGGTATGAAATGGCATGATTGCTTGGAGAATAAGGTACGCACAATGCATACATATGCATGTGTTTGTGAATGTTATACATGGCTAATTGAAATGAATTGAACAAGGATACTACTTTGTATTCATGCTATTTGAATGGCATGGATAGTTTTGTATTGGGAGTTAAGACTCCATAAGCATAAGGGCTTGGCCTTTGAATGGAATATTGTTGAATTGAATAAATAATTGTACAAAGCTTAAATGAAATGGATAATTAACAACCTTGGTAGCTAGTTTGATAGATAGAAGGGCATTTCTTAGAATCTTGAGCTCATATTGGCACTACGGTGCATATTGGCACTACGGTGCATATTGGTACGACGGTACATATTGGCACGATGGTGCATATTGGCACGACAGTGCATATTGGCACTATGGTGCATATTGTTAAGATTTGATAATCTAGTAAGCTACTTACCAAGGATGTTGAAAGATGACTTAATAATTCAAATGATCATTGCTTGTATTGTAAGAAACTTGTATGAACTTCCTTGCTTTGAAAGTAGACACATGAATGGATGTATAACTAGTTACTTATCAAGAAAGAAACGTATAGATGGTGGCTTTGTGTATGAATGCCTAATTGGTGATTAGAGTTTTTGATTGCTTGTCACCTAAGCAAGATGATCAAATAGTACATGTGTATTATGATGTATGTTGCATGTCTTATAAGCAAGGTGTTCGAATGATATGCTATGATTACATGATGGATGTTGCAATGATTGAATGGATGATATGTGAAACTTGCCTATGTTTTCCTCCTTGCAATTCGAATGGTACATGACTTAGGGTGATGGTATTGATTCCTTGGATTACATGTAAACTTGGACTTATATGCTTAGAAATTGGTTATATTTAGTGTTACCTCACTAAGTACATAACTTGTACTTACCACTCTATTCTTCATTCTTCCCGTAACAGATTAAAGATTACTTCAAGAGGATATCTTGGGTTTGAAGCAACACTTGAGGCAAGCTTAAAAGTATGAATTCATACTCTTTGTATACTCCTAGTTTGGTGGCACTAGATTTTGTAATAGGTAGTCTTGATCATGCATTTGAATATGTGTTTAAAACTAGTTTGTATAATGTTTTGATGGGCCTATTATGTAACCTATTTGGATGATTTGTATATGAACCATGATAATATGTATATATGAATTAGATGTTGCGCAAATTATGATGGAAATTCAATGTTGTTGAATCTTGTTTAAATTGAATGTTAGACCAATGTGTATGTTCATGCAATTGATCCTATGTTGTTAGCATGTTTTGGCTATAACAAGTTTGAGGCTAAGGTATGTTAAGCATGCATTATCAATATACTATCCAAGTATGCTATGAAATATGATGACTTGAATGTAAAGAAACAATTGAAATGAGGTTAGGGATTACATGTTATTTGAATAGGTATATGAAAGTGTAAAGAATGTAAATTGAATGCTTTGTAATGATCATGTTGAAAGATTGAATAAGTAGTTTCTTAAGATGCAAGTAAGGTAGTTAAGACATGTTTAGAGATCACCTAGTGTATTTCAAATAAGGTTCTTAGAATTGTTGTAAGAATGAAAGTTATACCATGTTTAATAGTAACTTAAAGTGAAGTTTGCCACTCTTGTGTTTATTGTTTGAATGATGTATGTAATTTGAATGGAATGATAATATGATAATAGTAACTTAGGTTATAAGTATGAAATGGAATGAAATGGTACCTCAGAATTACTTGTTCAACAAGTAACCTATCTATTGCTTTGTTTTCGCTTTGGTAACGCCCCCGAACCAGGTTACGACTAACCCGAGGATGAGGTGTTACAAGTATATCCTCTCCCTACATTTCACTCTGATGCATAGAAAAAACCTAGAGTTCCATTTAGGTTTACCTTTGACGTTTTGCATCCACCGGTCGGTTCGTCTTCCTCTGTGCCCGTTGCACTCATCGGCCGATGATAAGCCATTTTGGTATCTCCAAGGCTGTGTGTGGTGAGTCGGTAGAGAAACCGGAAAGAGGGCAAGGGCTTTCGTTTTCAAAAAGGGTCGTGGTTTCAAAAAAGATGACTTTGGGTTTCTGGTTTTTAAAAAACAAAAGGAACGAGAAGGATTTTCATTGTTTTTAAGAGATCTAGAGTCAGATTTGAGTTTTAAAAGGTAGATTATAGTGGTCGGCCATCGAAATCTGCAAAATGGGGAGGTTTTTGGGTTTAGGGATGAACACCACGATTGTGTCCATCCCCGTTTTAGAGAGAGGGGAAAACCTTTTGGGCCACCGATTTGTTCGAAATGAAAAGGGGGCCGAGTGCTTTCTGAATTGGGTTTTATACTCGGTCCCCCTTTTAAAAATGGGATATTCCTCTTTTAAACCCTTCTGCCCCTATTTAATTACACCCACGGCCATTTTGCATTTTTAAATCCTGACCGTAGTCCTCAGATTTTTAAAATCTTTGTTGTTTCACCCCTTTCGTCATACATTTTTAATTTATGCCCTTTTCTATTACTTCTCTTCAATTTCAGCCCTTTTCTATCACCTCTCTTCAATTTTAGCCCTATTTATTGTTTATGTTCGTTTGTGTACCTTATTATGATTTAGATATATGTATGTGACATGTATATAGTATATGTTACACAATATATAGTTTTATGTGTATAATATATGTTATACATAATATAGTTTTTATATATAATATATGTAGTTTTTATTGTATACATAGTTTATATATAACATATGTAATATGCGTTTTTTGTATGTAATACACGGTTGTAAATATAATATATAGTATGCACAATATATGTTTATAATATCTATATAATTTATGGTTTATTATATGATACTACTTGTATATATTACCGTATGATACATTTGATATATGGTATATGTATTTCACATGTTAGATACGTTTTGTTATCCCCTTTTCTGCATGATTTATTTACATGTTTATTTGTTTTATTTTAGATAGTTAGTCCTTATAATTTAATTTAATTAATTTAAAATATATCCTTAGCTTAATGAGGTGAATGTTTAATTTAATTAAATTAAATTAGATATAGGGGAAGTTTCTAGAGCTGTAGTTAGATTTAAGGTCCAAATTAGTTTAATAAGTTTAAATTTATCATTGGCTTATTGAGATAAATGTTAAATTTATTAAACTAGTTGAATACCTCTTAATTACCCCTTAGGATAAAATTGACAAAGCTTAGATAGACACTTAATTCAAATCACGATTTAATTAATTTGATTAGTTTTAAATAGAATACTTGGCTTGTTGGGACACTAGTTTAAAATTAATCAAATTAATTATCATTCAAGATAATTTGTAAATCATTAGGAGTTTCTTTTTTAGGGTTAATAAATTTATGGTTAATATTAGACTAACTTAGCTAATAATTAGATCACTAATTAAATTTTCATAATTCGGGCCTTGTAGGATAGGACTTTAGTTTCTTATTAAAAGCCTTTCCTTGTCATGCATTTTTAATTGTCATTCATATGACTTTCAATATTCTAATTCGATATGACAATTAATCAACTTTAAACCCTAAAAATGAGGTATTTATTAATTCCGATTTTTGCGTCGTGACAGTCCTAATTAATTGGATGTTGACCAAATATTTGAATTAACCCTTACCGTCTGATGGTAAACATTAATTTGAATTAAAAGTTGATAAATCATACCACCATATTTAAAAGCTTGCATCATGCATAAAGGTGATGTACGAAATTCGAACCATAAATTAACACGGTAGTCTACCTTATTCGATATTGGTTTAATCTATGGTCTATTGTATCGTCACTCTTATTAATTAAACGTTTAAATAATTCGAACCCACCAATTTGACTAAGCCCACTTAACTAGAGTCCATACTCAATTGAGAACACTTAATTAGAGTTAATTTGAATTTCATCTATTTCTATCGGTTAAAAACAATATATGATTTGGTACCGATTTCGGGCATTGTGGGGTGCTAACCCTTTCCCACACATAACCAATTCCCGAACACAATTTCAGGAATCTCTAGTTTGTGGTGTCTGGTCTATCTTATCCAAGTGATCGATGGCGACTCCAAGTCCTCTTATTTTCCAAAAAAAGAGAAAAAAATATTTTTCAAAAGAAATATGTCGCTACATCATGGCGACTCCGCTGGGGACTCATTTTGTTTTACAACACAAAAAGAGAGTTAAGCCAAAAATTATATTTTTACTTTTATCGATGGAATTTTTGAAATTTAAGTAAACTTTAATTAATTTGTTCTTTCTCGAAGATGACGCTTTTATTAAGTGGGCTTTGATAAATGGTGTTTTTGAGTTAATTTCTCATTTGATTTGTAAGGAATCACTGGCATTGTTGCATCATGATTATCAAGCTCTATACCTGAGCTCTGTCCCTTGAGTAGGAGTGAAATGCCACATACCCGCGTGAATGCCACATACCCACATGAGTACCCCTCCACGGGTCAGTAATTCACTTCCAAAATCCATGCCTTTGACAGGTTAGCAGCCCTCCACGTCACTAGGTTGTGCTTTTGCTCGAACCGAATCCGATTTCCAAGCTTGTAATAGGCCATAATTAGGATTCTTGTTACCTTAGTAGGTGATAAAATAGGTTCGGGTACCCTTTTCTAGAACTAACCCACATGTGTGAGAATCTAGGAAGCCCACCCCTATTAGAGCCATGGGGACATCCATAGTAAGCTAGAATTTACATGATTGGGATTTTCTCTCCTTCTTAGTCTTCTGTCTAATTTGTTTGTATTTATCTTTTTCTTAATTTCGAATTTATTGTTTATTCTGTGACTGACACAATTCTTTTTGTCTCCCATCTTTTCATTTTTCCCTTTTTATTTTGTATATTTTGCCATATCATGAAGAGCACACTGAGTTGGAAATAGTCTAAAACTAAAGGCTCGATCAATGGGAGATTTGGTATGTAGCAACGACGAGAAGAATTCTGATGTACAAGTATGGTTAGAAGGAGAACAGCTCCATAATGGAGACAATATTTCTGCTGGGTTTGGTATGTTATGTCAGTCGAGGCTTTCATGAATATGAAATATAATGATGTGTCCATATTGAGGTCGGTTTGGAATAGTTGGGATTTTGAGACAAGAGACGCTTTCAAAGGCAAGTATGGAAACATTGCATACTTGTTAGATGTTCCTGCCGATCAATCATTACTTCAAGCCTTGGTGAGGTTTTGGAATTCAGCCTACAGTTGTTTCATAGTTGGAAATGTCGATTTGACCCCGTCAATTGAAGAATATCAAGCCCTTATAAATTGCAAAAAGATCGACAAGAACCGTGTCTACTCAAAACTGAGCAAGAACAAATCCTTCTGGGCTAACCTTGGTAGGTTCTCAGATACTTTGCCATCTTGGGTCAGCAATTAGGTTACAACTTGGAATTAGAGAGAGTATCTCAAGTGGGAAGGAATTATGGTCTTAGCTTCAGTGCATCTCGTGGGTCGAGTTCAGTGGGTCCTTTTTTTCACTTTTGATCTATGGGTTAGTGCTATTTCCTAAGGCCTTGGGACTTATCGACCTGTCAGCAATAGACTTGTTCGACCGCTTGGGTGGAGGGACCAATCCGGTACCCGTGATTTTGGTAGAAACTTTTCGATCTTTAAGATTTTGTAGAGGGCACAGAGGGGGTCATTTCCGAGTATGCCCCAAGCTTTTGACCGTTTGGCTTTACAGTCACTTTTGGTCGGATGTTCATTTTTCAAGACCTATTTTTGATGGCAAATTCTCACCATTAGAGGAGTTCGTACGGAAAGGGGATTGGCCGATCGGGATATCCGAGGAGGTTTGGATAGACATTTTTTGGCATCTAAAGGACAAGGACATAGTTTGAAGAGTTATGTGGCTATCGGCGAGGAAAATCCTTTTAGATGTGGGGAGTACTCTTGGGTGCCATTACTCGGTCTTTGGGGGCATATAGCTAACGCACCCTTTTTGGTTTTGAGACAATATGGTTCTAAGCAGTTTGTGCCGGCCACAAGCAAATTGAACGAGTTCAACATGGACTACGAGACTGAAAAAGTCTACAAGGGGAAGGTTTATAGTGCTTCTTCATCTTGGAACAACGCAAGACGGGGTTAGGATCGTGAGTGCTCTTTACGAGGTCACCCCCGAGTATGAAGTATAGTGGTTCAACCGCTTCAATGAAAATATTCCTAAGTCGGATCTGGGTAATAGGAAGTCTATTGAAGAAAGGTTGGCTACGCTCCTCACTGTAGCCGATTTGATGAGAAAGTAGCTTGATAAGGAACAAAATAGGTTTAATCTACTCGAAGAGGAAGTCACCCGAGAAAGGTTTGACTTTGAGTTGGATAAAATCAAACTCTAAAGGACAGATTAAAGGTTTGCAAAGAAGTTATGATGATTTGGAACTTGAGCTTAAGTTAGAGAATGAAGAAATTCGAAAACTGCAAAGGCTAATCAAGAACAAGAGAATTGCAGAGGACGGGTCAAGTGAGGGACTAGAGTTTCGTCTTAAGGAATAAAAGGCAAGAGCCGAGACTTACAATAGGAAGAACAAGGACCAAGTACTTGTTGTGATGAAAGAGATAGAAGACTTACAGACTTCTCAGTCAAGGCAGCTCGAGAAGGAACAACACTAAAGTGAAGCATTGAAAGCCTAAGTAAAATGTTTGGAAAATTCTCTCCTCAGGTATAAGGGTTCTACCTGAAACTTGAAAGCTAGTAGCTTGGAAAACCAGGCATTGAAGACCCGTATTGAAACGCTAGAAATCAATGTTTAGCAACTCAAAGACCAAATAGCAAGTTTTAGAAGGGAAATTCAAGTGTATTAGATGCCGACTTTGGAGCAACTACAGTTTTCCGCTTACACTATTTGGAGGCAAGAGCAAAAATTAGCACATTTGATGGCTCAGATGCAGGGGTCGCCCAAAAACTACAACTCCTAGCGGAAGATGCTACTGGCTTCATGAATCGTGGACGATGAATGTGAGGAGGGAGAAAGAATCGTTTGGATCTTGTGCGAGATCATCGACCTAGATTCTAGCTTAAGACCATATGTTTCTTTGGTTATTCTAACAAAACAATGTTTCCATTAGTGCAAGTTGTTTAATGATGATATTTGCCAAACTCAGTGTTGCTCTTTGCATTCATGCATGACACATTTATTTGCATATTTTGTTTAATTACTAAAATGAATTAAAAGAATTTTTATTTCAGAGAGCATTTTGATTCATTAAATTGCAATCATTCCACACCCATATTGCACTCAGATACAAACAAGGATAATGGAAAAAAGCTTTGCAAAGTTGGAAGCCGATTTTAGAGGCAAGTTGGAACGGGATCAACAAGAACTAAGGGACACCATCATTAAGTCCCAACAAGACATGATGAAGAAGATCTTCTTCTTATCAGGTCGGCACCTTCGAGGAGCCAACCAAAGACTCAGGGGATCGCTCATATGCCTCAATCTTTAAGAACCCTCTCTTTATCAACCCTTCACCTCCGCAAGAGGTATCTTCTTCTTATTAGACTGATGCCTTCGGCCCATCTCAGTCGAACGTGACATTCAGAAACATTAAAAATGTCAAAGATAGCATCCCAGACTTTGATGAGTTGGAAAAATAAAACCAAGTGAAAGCGGAGTTCTCGAAGCAGTTAGAGGACACCTGAAAGGACCTCAAAGAAAAGTTCTGAGTAAAGAAAGATGAAGAAGGTCTCTACAGACTAAACGCTAGAAAGCTCAGTTTGGTATTGGATGTAGAAATCTTGCACAAATTCAAGGCCCCAAAATTTGAGAAGTTTGACAAGATGACTTGCCCCACTACACACCTGGCTATGTTTTGTCAGAAAATGACCAGGTACACGGACAATGAGAAGTTGTTGATCCACTGCTTTCAAGAAAGCTTAGGGGAATTTGCCTCAAGGTGGTACAATCAGCTAACATGAGATCAAATCACGTTGTGGAAAGATTTGGCCAAAGTTTTTACTGACTAGTACAAGCACATAACTGACATGGTCCCGAATCGACTTCTATTGCAAAGAATGGAGCAAACACGTGATGAAAGCCTCCAAGAGTACGCTCAGAGGTGGCATGATGTAGTGACATAAGTTCAGCCCCATTTTGTGCAAATGATATCTCTCCGATGTTCGTAGTGAAGCTAAAGGGACACTCTATGATCCTTTGATCAGCAATCCTATTAGCAATTTTGCGAAGATAGTTATGACCGACGAAAGCATCAAGGCTGCCGTTAAGAGTGGGAGAATTGACGGGGAGAACCATCACGCAAGCACTAAAAGAATAAGGATCACGAGGTTAACAACACTTATGAGGCCATCAAGAACGTCACTATCTCCCAACCCCAAGCCACGACATGAAATGCCCAAAACCTCAACAATAGAGAAGACATGGGACCTATGAGGGAAAGCGAGAATAGGTCCTTCACCCCTTACCAATGTCTTACAAAGAACTTTACTCACAGTTGTATAAGGCAGATCTAGTTCGGCCTTATCATGACACACCTTTCAGCCCGCCTTACCCGGCGTGGTATGACCCCAAGGAAAACTATGAGTACCAAGCCGATGTCCCAAGGCATTCAATTGAAAATTGAATGGCATTTAAGAAGTTTGTTCAAAATTTGATCCAGACTAGAGTCTTGTAGTTAGAGGAGCCAAGCACGACCAACAACCCCCTACCGAATCATGGGGGAAAAGACGTAAATGCTATTGAAGAATAGTATGTCTGAAAGGATAAAGTGATTGTGTTCGAGATTCAGTCTCCGTTGAGATGTCTTTTCTAGCAGTTGTGCATGGTGCATCTCATCGACTGAGGAATGGTAGTCGTGAAGAATGGTTGTGAACCATACTGCGAGTATCATCAGTTGGGGGATCATGACATACAAGATTGTGGGGAGTTCCACCAATTAATTCAAAATATGATGGGTAACAAAGAAATTGAGTTTTTTAAGAAAAAGAAAGAAAGGAAGGAATCTAAAGTCTATGCGTCGGAGAATCAAGACACCAAGTACAGTGCAAAGAGACCACTTGTCTTTAGTTTCAAGCCAGTTGAGATGAGTGCCCTAAGGTGGCCCCCAAGGTTATAATTTTTGCTCTGACATCCTTTCCTTTCAAGGATACACAGATGGTCCCGTTGAATTACACCGCAAGCATTCCAATACCGGGCTCCTCTAGTTTACAAGTAGGTGGAAAGACAGCGACGGGGATAAAACCCACCCAAGATGGGCCTATGGAACCAAATGCTAGAGAGGTAAATGATGTGGGACATCTTACAAGGAGTGGTCGATTTTATGCTCCAGAAAATCTAAGGGCGCCAGAAGAACAAAAGTAAGAATGCACGGAAACTGAGGTTTAACCCGAAATGATGTTTATGGAAGAACCACCTCCAGATCAAGGAACCAGTCACGGAGACTCAAGCTCGGGAATCTTTTAGATTCTTGAAACATGTCAATTACAACATCGTGGAATAACTTTGAAAACAGCCAGCTTGAATTTCGATACTCGATCTCCTACTAAACTCAGAGAAGCATCGCAACGTACTGTTAAAGGTTCTAAATCAGACTTTCGTTACAAGTGATATTTCAGTTGGGAATTTGGATCGGATCATCGGCCATATCACCACCAACAACTACATCACCTTCAATGGCGATGAAATACCAGAAGAAGGTAGGGTTCCACAATGCCCTAAACATTACTACCATTGTTAGGGGTATGTGTTACCAGGAGTGCAGAATTTGACAATGGCTCCGCTTTAAATGTTATGCCTTTGGCTACTCTGCAACTTCTTCCAATCGACAGTTCGCACATGAAGCCCTGTCATGTGAGCATTTGATGGGACCCAACAAGATGTGGTCGAGAATATCGAACTACCCTTGCTGATTGGTTCTAGTGAGTACATCATCGATTTTTGTGGTCTTGGACATTAGGCCATCATATAATTGTCTATTAGGAAGGCCATGGATACATTTAGCTGGTGTAGTCCCGTCTTTGCTACACCAAAAATTCAAAAATTGATGTTTGTTATTGAGGGGAAGCTGGTCACGGTCAATGCCGAGCAAGACATTACCGCTTCGGTAACTTCTGACGCACCATATCTCCAGATCGATGAAGAAGCAATGGAATGTACTTTTAGGGCTTTGGAATTTGTCAACGCTACCTTTGTCACTGAGGGGAGCCGGATTCCCTGCCTTAAACTATCAAACTGCACCAAGATGGTGGTATTCGAAACCCTAGGAAAAGAAGCAAGGAAAGGAAAAGGGATTGAGAGGAAATCTGCATGGACCCCTCTGACCTATCAATTTGATCCACAAGAATGATCGCTTCGGGCTCAGCTATAGGCCCAATTTCCTCCAAAAAAAGTAAGAGTGGAGGAAAAGACAAGCACAAAGGGAGGCCCGGGTCAGGGGGAGGATATTCCTTGGGCCCCCATGGCCTATAAGGATTTCGAGAGCGTATTCATATCCGGTAGGATAAGGAACCCTGAGCTACAAGTCCACGAAGCAAACCAAGAGGAATTGGTCAGTGAAGCTTTGGAAGAAATGGGCATGAACGTGATCTATGATGATGACAAACTTGACCGCCTCCGACCAAGATCCGCCCGTGCTTCCCGGGTAAAGAGCTCAACAATTGGACCTATGCGGACATGCCTATGGTTTTTAGGTCCAAATCAAAGTAATGCTCATAACAACCACGTTACTTTTGGCCTGAAAGTAACGTGCATCCTTTGTAAAAGGGCAACTATGTCACTTTCTATCTATTTTCAATAAAATGAACATTTTCTATATCCCCTTCTCAAATGGAAAACATAACATTCATTCCATTCATTATTTATTTGCTTATTATTTCATGTCACAAGTTATTGCTTTCCATTCCCAATGCATACTTTCAAACTCGTACATGCCCCTTAATGTAAACTGTATAAATGATTCGGAACCTAATCTTGAGGTGGATTTCAAGTGACCCAACTATTTAGCAGAGATCAATGAGGAAGATGATGAGGTCCTAGATGAGTTGTTATGGCTAATGGAAAGTGAGGAAAAGCAAATCCTGCCACATCAAGAAGTAGAGAGTTTGAATTTGGGGACTAACAAAGAACGGAAAGAGGTGAAGATCGGCACTACCCTATCGCCAAATGTTAAGAAGGATTTGGTGGAACTACTTCTAGAATTCAATGATGAGCTTGCATGGACATATCAGGATATTCCAGGTTTGAACACGGAATAGTGGTACACGAGCTTCCTATAAGGCCAAAATGCAAGCCTGTGTAGCAAAAGCATCGGAGGATGAGAACATACATGCTGCTAAAAGTCATAGAAGAAGTACAGAAACAGTTCGAGGTAGGATTCTTAAAGGTTTCCAAATACCCAAAATGGGTAGCCAACATAGTGCCAATACCAAAAAAGGACGAGAAGGTCCGCATGTGCGTGGATTATAGGGACCTTAACAAGGCGAGTCTCAAAGATAGCTTCCCCTTGCCCCCACATTGATACATTAGTTGACAACACTGCCAAAAATGCTTGGTTCTCATTCATGGATGGATTTTCGGGATATAATCAGATAAAAATGCACCCTAAAGACATGGAAAAGACTACTTTTGTGACCATGTGGGGGACGTTCTACTATAAGGTACCGTCTTTCGAGTTAAAGAATGTTCGAGAAACTTATCAACGAGCCATGGTGACCTTGTTCCATGACATGATGCATAAGGAGATTGAGGTTTATGTGGATGACATGATAGCCAAGTCTTGAACCGAGGAGGAGCACATCCAAAATTTGCGAAAACACTTCTGGAGGCTTAGAAAGTACCAGTTGAAGCTCAACCCTACCAAATGTACCTTCACAGTTACATCTGGGAAACTCTTGGGTTTTGTGGTAAGCCATAAAGGAATTGAGATCGACTTTGATAAGGTGAAAGCAATCCAAGAGCTCCCACCACCCCAAACTCAAAAGGAAGTCCAAGTATTTTTAGGAAGGTTGAATTACATTTCTCGGTTTTTCTCCCAATTGACCGAGAAATCTGATCCCCTCTTTAGACTACTTTGAAAGAATAATCCAAGAATTTGGGATGAAGATTATCAGCAAGCGTTAGAAGAGATCAAGAAGTATTTAACCAATGCTCCGATCTTGGTGGCGCCAGTGCCGAATAGGCTGTTAATCCTATACTTGGCAGTTTTAGAAAATTTGATAGGTTGTGTCTTGGGACAACACGACGACTCTGGCAAGAAAGAAAGGGTGATTTATTACTTAAGCAAGAAGTTCACCGAGTTGAAACACTATACCCATTGATCCAAAAGTTGTGTTATGCCTTGGTGTGGGCTACGGAGCAACTTAGGCAATATATGTTGTATCATACCACCTAATTAATCTCTTTAATGAACCTATTGAAATTTTTGATGGAAGCACTAGATCCCTAAAATGGCTCGTTGGCAAATGCTACTATCGAAATTCGATATTGTTTATGTGATCCAGAAAGCAATAAAAGGAAGTGTAGTGGCAGATCTTTTGGCAAGTCGTGCTTCAGACGACTACGAGCAGTTGGATTTTAATTTTTTGGATGAAGATTTGATCTGTACTATGCTTGAGGAGAAGCCCATCACCGAGGGAGAGGGTTGGAAGCTTTATTTTGATGGAGCATCTAACGCCTTAGTGTCGCAACCCTTTTTTAGGAAGGTTTTGACGTTTAGGAAAACTTTATAAAATCACAGAGTCGCCACCAATCCTTTTTAAAAAAGTGTAATTGGATCACTTTTAAAACAAGGGTATTTTGATAAAAATGTTTTATTTATCAAAATAACATTTTGGTCCATGGAAAACAAATAAAACAAGTTCGGGGTCGGTTACGTATGCGGAAGGGTTAGCACCCCCACAACACCCAAAAATTAGTACCTAATTGATTTCAAAAAGACATTTTTAAAACTGGAATTTTCAAGTTCACAAATTTTTGATTTATTTGTCTTCAAAATGAATGTAAATCTATTTTAGCAGCCTTATCGCCTAGGAAATGAACTTTAATCACCGCCAACACTCCTGGGGCTAACCTGTCATTCTCGTTTGATAAGACATCACTTTAATTAAGTTTTCACTTTTTAACAAATAAACAAGAAAATTAAATGTGTTATTGAATTTTAATTAAAGTCTAAATGGTGAATAATCCAAAAGAAATGTCTATATTCCTTTTAATTATTAAGGTTATAATAAAATTAAGTGTGTTTTATTGAAAATGAAGAATGTTTTACATACTTATCTCTAATCTATGTTTTAAGTCACGGATCCCAAGGTTTAACACACATACATATACATACAAGAATAAAGAAACAAAATACTAAAACTAAATTAATTATCAAAGTAATTAATATAAAAAATAATTTTATTTAAAAAATCTGTATCATGGACTAAATTTAAAGAAAACCAAAATGTGAGGGTTAATTTGAAACTAATTTGAAATTAGGTGCCAAATTGAAAGGGAAAAGGACGAAATTGAAACAATTGAAAACTGAGGTGCTTCAGTGCGAGATCTGGGAAAGAAGGGCGCAGGTTATACTCGGGTCTGGGTCGAGTCAAACGGGTTACTATATATACTAAATATTATAACATGTTTCATTTTATAATTTCTCCCCCAAATGAATCAAAATTAGCTCTATTGAAATCCTCTGAAGACATTAATCGTGTTCTTCATGAATTGAAGAACACAGTGGTGGTCTGCCGTACCGGCTGCCTTCCACCAGCGCTGGCCGCCGTTGCCAGCGGCAAATTTCCCAGAAAACCTAGATTTTCCAAATTCTGACGACTTCAAATTTGTATTTTTTTCACTAGAGTTACATTATAATCGACTCATAATAGCATTTCAAAGGAAAACAATGGTAAAAACAACTTCTTTCCTTTATTTAAATCGAACAGAAAAGAAAAATATAAGAGATATTACCAGAAACTTGCTTATTTTATTGCTCTTGAATGTCGATTACAAATTGCTTGCTCCTATGAATGTTATTATGTAATTGCTATCTGTGATTCCTATCGAATTGTTTTGTGTCCGATAATGATTGACATTGGGGTTTATATAGTACAAGAATTGCTTGAATTGGATCCCTAATTTCTTCCCTAGATTATCTTGATTTGCTTCATCTTTTCCAGAGGCTTTAATTCAGGGATTATCCCTTTCTTTTTTCATTCCGGTTTTGCCTTTTACATATCTGATGACATCTTAATTCTTAATAAGGCTACAAATTAGGGATTATCGCTTCACGTTTTGCTTCTAACTTTTCATCTAGGGCTTTGAATTAGGGATTTCATCTTGAATTGCTTCTGCCTCAATTTAAGGATTTAATCCTTTATTTTCTTTTGTTTGTATATTTCGGATGATTCGAACGGCGTTGACGAGGAACAATCGGAGCGAGTGAAGTGACGGAGAAGATGAAGTAATCAGCCAGAGCTTAAACGTCGTGCACGTAGCTTCTACGTGCGAGTGGTGATCCACATGAACACTCCAAAGTGATCTGAGCCGTTGGACAGCATCCTGATCGAATGGACAAGAAATACGGCTTTTGGTGATCCTTGTGCAGTCCCCGTGTGCGATCCCGTGCCATTGGATCTATTCTCCCTTGATCCAACGGCTCTTCGTTTCCTGCGCATATAAGAGTTAAACCTTTAATAAAAACAGGCCAAACGAAACTTTGTGTAATGGACCTTTTATGTATTTTTTAAATGGATTCTGATTTGAATGAAATCCAATAGACTTTTTATTTATTTTCTAATTACAATTGAGCTATGTATTCTATGTTTTTGGTTTTAATATCCTATGTTAATTCTATATAAACAACTATATACTTTTAAAACATATGACACATTTAATAATTCTAACTAACAATTATACTAATTATAACACATTGTATGAGACCTAAACTATTCTAATACTACATTAATCTTTTTATAATACCCTAAGTATATTAGCAATGTTACATGATACTCAAATAATCCTAATACTAATTGCAATATAAGACTACCTAAACAAAAATGACAAAGTTAAGAAGTTAGGTGAAAATTCAATGACAACAACTGCCCCTTTTTGGTCATTCTGGTGAAACAGGAATAGAGAAAAGACAAGAAGGCACTGGTTTTCATTAATTAACAAACCGTTTATGCATGAAAGATAGGCGGGGTCTAATCTCCTTGTGCTTGAATAGATGAGCATGTTCTATTCTCCAAATTCCCAAATTGATAGGCAGATTCCATTCTCCAAATGCCCGAATAGATAGCTAGGTTCTATTCTCCTCATGCTCGAATAGATAAGCAAGTTCTATTCTCTAAATTCCCAAATTGATAGGCAAATTCCATTCTCCAAATGGCCAAATGGATAGACGTGTTCTATTTTCCCCATGCTCGAATAGATAAGCAGGTTCCATTCTCCAAATGCTTGAACGGATAGGGGGTTCTATTCTCATCATGCTCGAATAGATAAGTAGGTTCCATTCTCCAAATTCTTGAACGGATAGGCGGGTTCTATTCTCCTCATTCCCGAATAGATAGGCGGGTTCTATTCTCCTTGTGCCCAAATAGATAGGCGGGTTCTATTCTCTTTATGCCTGAATAGACAGGCGGGTTCTATTCTCCTCATGCCCGAATAGATGGTAGGCTCTATTCTCCTCGTGCTCGAATAGATAAATAGTTTCCATTCTCCAAATGCCCGAATAGATAGGCGGGTTGTATTATCCTTAGGCCCGAATAGATAGGCGGGTTCTATTCTCATTGTGCCCGAATAGTTAGGCAGGTTCTATACTCCTCATGCTCGAATGGATAAGCGAGTTATATTCTCCTCATGCTTGAATAGATAAGCAGGCTAAAAAATAAAGGTTCTATTCTCCTCATGCTCGAATGGATAAGCAGGTTCTATTCTCCTTATGCCCGAATAGATAGGAGGGTTCTATTATCCTCGTGCCTGAATAAATAGGCAGGTTCCAAAAGATGACTTCACCCTCCCAGAACTTGGATGAATAAGCAGACTAAAAACCCTGTCAAAAATAATTACAAATGATCCAATTAAAATGCATATGCTCCTAGGGATGACTAGTCATGAATGTATGTCTTATTTCTTTTTCTTTTTTTCTTAACATTTTTTAATTAACTTAGAAGAAAACTGTGAAGCTCCGGGAAACTCGGATTATATCATCTCAAACATTTTCTCAACTATGGCAACTAATGGTGTGTCTGCATTGGCCCATCCCATCAGAAAAGACAGTTTGGCTTCCCTAATTTCTTGTTGTTAAAATTCCATCGTCTATTCCTTGGAAAATAATCTGCACCATTTTCCACTCTTAACCCTTTTAACAGCCATGCCACATCATGGATTCATATTACTTTAGACAATACATTCATCATTTCCTGCAACTTCTACCTTGACTTTTCAAACAGGGAAATTCTTTGTTGCTAGAACACCTAAGGGCGAAACATCGTGGGGATATGGGGAATGCATCGGTTTTCCGTCATTAATGTATGAGAAATCATCTGAAAATTGTGACTGTATACTTTGATGATTAACTAAATAATTATAGATAGTCATCTCCATCACTTCTATTTTACCATTCTCATTCTTAGCACTTCCTTGCTTCATATGATCTTTGCACATTTGCTCACTCAATCCAGTTATCTTGTACTCCTGGTTGGAAGGACTGTCTTCATCCTCATATTCTTCAACACTCTGTTATCATTATAGTTGATACATCAATATTCAGTGACAAGCTTCCTAGAATCTTGTTGCTCTTCCAATGTCTCATATCCTTAGCTTTTCCTCCAATGTCTGTAAAATTGTTCTCATTTTGTAGAAAGCATAATATCTCATGTAAGCAACTTTGTTTTGCAACATGCTTTCTTGAAGCAAAGTCAAAGATCTCATGAGGTTTTCTATCGAGGTTTGTAGCAAAACCTATTTCCATCTTGAATTTCCTTATAAATTTTGCTTATCTTTATGCCCTAAGCTCCAAATTTGACCATTGAATATCTCATAGTTCCAATACCCTTGTAGACAAATTTCAAAGTAATGCTAAAAAATCTTTTGTATATTTCAAATAATGTCAAACTTTAATCCTCATTTCAATGCAAGATGCTTTATTGAAATATGTCAAAGAAGGAAAGAAATGATCTATACAACAAAATTTATTAGTGTTGTGGCAATCACAAAAAGAAATTACAAAGAAAATATATTCAGCTATCAAAAACCAAAAATCCTCTGTCATGGCTTCGTAAGATGCTTGAATGTCCTCTTTGCTGAGAAGACCTTGAAGATGATGATTATGTGGAAAAACATGAAGCTCCCAAACCAATCCTTGAGGAAAGTCTTATTTGCAAATTGTCTAAGCCGCCCTTTAAGGGATTTCAACTCAGATCCTCCTTTGGTTTCAAAATGCCCTTTCCGGATTTTCATTTTGAACCCCATTTTCTTTTCTTTTTTTCTTTTTTTGGTTCTCTTTTTTTCCTTTTCTTTCTTTTTCTTTTCTTTTTCTTTCTTTTTTTCTTTTTCTTTTTTCTTTCTTCAAACATAATACTTTTTCACTGAGTCTGAATTTATCAGGCTCTGGAGTTCGTCTCCATCCATTTCAGCTAAAATTAACGCACTTCATGAGAAGACCTTTGTTACAATGTAAGGTTCTTCCCAATTCGATGCCCGTTTTCCTCAAGAGTCTCTTTGGATTGGCAGCTTCTTCCTCAACACTAAATCTCCCTCTTTGAATTCTCTTGGGTAAACTTTCTTCTCGTGAACCCTTATCATCCTTTTCTGGTACATTTGCCAATGACACAGTGCTTTCAGTCTTTCCTCTTCAATTCAATTCAGCTGATCGTATCTTGCTCGAACCTATTCTGCTTCTTCCAACTTTGCTTCCATTAAGACACAAAGCGATGGTATTTCAACCTCAATGGGTAGCACAGCTTCCATTCTATATACCAATGAGAAAGGTGTTACCCTGGTGGAAGTTCTTACTGCAATTCGATAAGCGTATAAGGCAAACAACAGCTTCTCATGCCAATATTTATAGGTATCAGTCATTTTTGCAATAATCCTCTTAATATTCTTATTCGCAGCCTCCACTGCCTCATTAATCTTTCGAGCAATATACCACAAAATTATGATGTTTGACATTGTACTATTCACAGACTCCACTTATCATCCTATTGTTCAAATTTGAAGCATTTTCAGTGGTGATACTTTCAGGCAAGCCATATCGACAAATGATTTCCCTTTTCAAAAACTTGCGAACCGTGGATGTAGTAACGTTTGCATACGAGGTTGCTTCTACCCATTTTGTGAAATAATCAATGGCTACCAGGATAAAACGATGCTCGTTTGATGCCGTAGGGTGAATCTGATCGATGACATCAATGCCCCACATGGAAAATGGCCATGGGACTGTCATAACATGTAGAGGTTGAGATGGCGTATGAACCTTGTCCGCATAAATTTGGCACTTGTGGCATTTGCGAGAATAGTTGATGCAATCACCTTCCATGGTTGTCCAATAATACCCAAGACGCATGATTCTCCTGCCCTTGGTGAAACCACTAGGATGAGTTCTGCATACTCCTTCATGAACTTCTTCCATAATTAATTGTGCCTCTTTTGCCCCCACACATCTTAGAAACACTTGATCACGACTTCTCTTATATAAAATCTCACCATCAAGGACATACCCTAACGCCATCTTCCTGATCATTTTTTTCATTCTTTACAGCTTAAGGCGGGTATTGTTGGAATTTTACATATTGTAAGATATCATAATACCATGGCAATCCATCCACCTCTTCTTCCACATCATAATAATGAGCCGGAAAGTCAAGCATATATAACCTGATGGGCATCATCTCAGAACCTTCATTTACCATAAACATGGTGGCTAAGGTGGCTAAAGCATCAGCCATTTGGTTGTCTTCTCTGGGAAGATATTTGAGAGTAATCTCATTAAATTTTTTCGTCAATTCAAGGACTAGCTTGTGGAATCCCAACAACTTTGCGTCTTTTGTCTTCCATTCACCACGTATTTGATAAATGACCAATGCAGAGTCCCCAAAAAATCTTAAAGTATGATTTTTCCTTCTTATAGCTTCTCTTAGACCCATTATACATGCCTCGTATTCTGACATATTATTAGTGCAGAAAAATTTCAAACGACTAGTAAAAGGGTAATAATCTCCTTCCGGTGATACCAGAACTGGCCCTATACCTCTTCCTAATGCATTTGCTACACCATCAAAGTTCATAACCCAAGATTCTATTGAAGCTACATCATGTTCTGTGATACACATCAAGTCTTCATCAGGAAAATTAAAGTTTAATGCTTCATAGTCATCACAGGCGCGACTTGCCAAAAAGTCTGCTATGGCACTCCCTTTTATCACTTTTTGGCTCACCTACTGGATATCAAATTTTGATAATAACATTTGCCAATGCGCCAACCTTCCTGATAAGGCTGGAGTTTCCATCATGAACTTTAGTGGATCCAACTTCAAGATTAGCCATGTAGCGTGATAAAGCATGCATTGTCTTAGCCTTTTAGCTGTCCAAATCAGAGCACAACATAGCTTTTCAATTGATGAATATCTGGTTTCACAATCAGTGAACTTCTTGCTCAAGTAATATATCACCTTTTCTTTGCTTCCAGTATCGTCATGTTGCCCTAACACGCAGCCCATTGAATTTTCATAGACCGTTAAGTACAAGATCAGTGGTCTCCCTGAAACAGGTGGTACTAAAACTGGAGGATTGCTCAACTGTTCTTTGATCTTTTCCAAAGCCACTTGACATTCCTCATCCCAAGTCCCTGGACTATTCTTCCTTAGTAGCCTAAACATTGGATCATACTTATCAGTTAGCTAAGAAAAGAAGCGTGCGATGTAATTTAATCGTCCCAAGAGACCTCAAACTTCCTTCTGTATTTGAGGTGGGGGAAGTTCCTGTACGGCTTTTATCTTAGCAAGATCGATCTCAATTCCTCTTCTGCTTACAACAAAACCCAATAACTTGCCATATATGACCCCAAATGTGCACTTAGGTGAGTTGAGCTTCAATTGGAACTTTCTCAATCTTAGGAAGTGCTTTTCTAAATTGACCAAATGTTATTCTTCAGATCGAGATTTGGCAATCATATCATCGACGTATACCTCTATTTCTCTGTGCATCATATCATGGAAAAGGGTGACCATGGCTCTTTGATAAGTTGCCCCTGTATTCTTAAGTCCAAAGCGCATCACTTTATAGCAAAAAGTTCCTCATAACGTTACAAAAGTTGTCTTTGCCATGTCTTATGGGCACATATTGATCTGGTTATTCCTAGAGAAACCATCCATGATAGAGAAAAGTGAATGACTTGTCGTGTTGTTGATTAAAGTGTCAATATGTAGGAGCGGGAAATTGTCCTTTGGCCTTACCTTATTGAGGTCCTTGTAGTCAACACACATTCGTACTTTTCCATCATTCTTCTGTACCGGGACAATATTTGCCACCCATTTTGGATACTTGGCTACATTGAGGAATCCTGCATCGTATTGCTTCTTTACCTCATCTTTTTCAAAAGCTCAATCAAACTTTGTCTAGTTTTGGTTTATTTATGCTAATGATATCTGAAGACCTGAAAAAGGAACAGGCAAAAGATATATACAAAGGGAAGAAACAAAATGAATGGAATGTTTTTTATGTTTTTAACTTTATGGTTTTATGGTTTTGGTTTATTTATGATAAGAAAGTTTGCCGCACAAGATTTAAGGGAATGCATCTTTTATTGAATTTCAAATTAAAATTTTGACATAGACCCTTTACATAAGATCCCTTCTTGTGTCCGGGCCTGGAGCAAAAAGGTTCGTTTTGAGAATTACTCTAAACATGTCTTAAAGACTACAAGAATTTCTTCAGCAGTCCAATTGTCAAGCTCGGAGCAAGGGCGAATCAATGACAGGTACTATTTCTCTTCTCCTCTCTTGATGCTTTCTGATTTCAGCTCTTCTTTGCCATTTGTTGAGCTTGAAGCCAAACTGAAGGAATTTTTTTGCCAGGATTACTACGGGATACAACCTTCCTTGATGTCTCTTTCCGAATCCTTTTTCGATTTCAGCTGATTTCCCAAGCATTTGATTTAACTGCATCTTTACACAGCTTGATAATTTTGGTTCTGGCACCTTACTCCCTTCAGTGACAACGGTTGCATTTACTAGCTCTAATGTCCTGAAATGACACTCGAGCGCACCCTCATCAATCTCGATAAAGGGTGCATCAATGGTTACTGATGCAATGATTTCTTCCTCTGCACCGATAGTTATTAATTGACCATCGACCAAAAACTTCAGCTTCTAGTGTAAAATAGATGGGATCGTTCCTGTTGCGTGAATCCATGGGTGCCCAAGCAAGCAACTATAATTAGGCCTTATATCCATAACCATAAATTCAACGTCGAAGGTCATTGGTCCAATTTGCAAAGGCACGGCATTTTTCCCCAACACATCCTTCCGAGTTCCGTCAAACCCTCTAACCGTATTTTTATAAGCTCTCATATGAGAACTATCTATTGGCAGTTTCTTCAGAGTAGCTAGTGGTAGAACATTTAGTGTCGACCCATTGTCAATAAGGACACCTGGTAACATATGTCCTTTACATCTAATAATGATGTGTAAAGCCTTGCACGATCTCGTGCCTTCACCTGGTATTTCATCATCATTGAACGAGATGAAATTGTTAACGACAATGTTACCGACTAATATGTCCATCTTATCAGTTGTGATCTCCTTTGATATGAACGTACGGTTCAAAATCTTTAATAAGGCCTCACGGCGGCCCTCATAACTTAGTAGCAACGAACCATAGAAATTCGAGCCGAAAGCTTGTGGAGTTGCTCTATGACGCTGTATTCTCTGTGTTTTAAGATCTTCAAGAACTCTTGAGCCTCTGATTCTTTTACGCGCTCATGATATGTTGTCGGTTTTTCCTTGAAGAAATCTCTATCATCTTCTTTTTTCAGGCTCTTCAGTAGCGGCCTTTCTTTGCGCCGCATCTATATCCTCTGCTTTTGGCTGGGAATAGAGCTTTCCACTCCTCGTGAAATGGCTCACCTCATTAATTGGTTCTTCTTTCTCCTGAACATATGTTTCTCCCTGAGCTGCCACTGTACAAGTGTAATTCTAAGGGACCTGCTTGCTATCCTTGTAGGGAAATAGCGTTGGTGCCTTAATTATGAGCCACGGGGTTACACTCCTTGCCGGCTCACCGAATCTTGCTTTAGCGTTAATAACCAAAAGCTTCATTCCAGTGTAGTCTCTTCTAGAGGATGATTCCTCTGATGCACACACATCCAACAAACATTCTTTGTCTTCTATCTCAAAGAACTCAAGTTCTTTTTCATTCATCTTCTTTTGAACTAGTTGCCTAAATTCTAAGCAACAATCAATCTCATGCTCTTCCTTCATGTGGTACTCACAGTATGATTTTTTCTCAATTTTTAGTTCCTAGGTTTCTTCTTCCAACATCCCTACTGCCACCATCTAAGCCCATATCCCCCTCATGGGATCTCTAACTTCAGCAACAGATTCCTTAACCACCTTATCCTCCTCCTCAATGATTGTATTCACTCCTATTTTTTTGATGATTTGGAAGGGGGTTTCCTTTATCTTCCTACATATTGAATGATAGCATCCCTGATTTTCTTAAGTCATCTACCACACTTTTGCATGCAGTACAATTTTCAATGGTATGCCCCCTAACTCCTACATGATATTCACATTGTACCTTCTCATCATACCATTGTGGATATGGTGGTGAGAATGGAGGAACATGTCTTGGCAACACCATCTGGGATTTGATCAACTCAGCAAACAATTCTGCATATTTCATCGGATAGGAGGAAAATATGGTTTCGAGCTCCCTTGATACCTTCGTTCTTCTTTTGGCGAGTTTGTGACTACTGGAGTTGTGGTCGAGACATTGGGATTGTTGAAGACTACCCCCTTCGGGTAACTGGGGTTATAGACATTGGCAACATTAACTTCATTATCTCTCTTTTTGTAAGGTTTCTTAGTTTCCCCACTACCCAACCTTCCATTTTTCATTCTTGCAAGTATCAATTCTCTATTTATAAGCATGTTCGCAAAACTCTTTATGGCATGGTTGAGCATACGATCATACAAAGATCCCTTTAATGTCTCTACGAATATCGAGGTGATTTCACTTTCCAACAATGGTGGCTGGACTTGGGCATCTACGTCCCTCCATCTCTGTGAATTTTGGAGGAAGCTCTCATGGTGCTTTTGCTCCAATCCTTCCAGAACTAAACGAGTTGGTACCATGTCTGAAACATGCTTGTACTGCTCACTGAAGGCTTTGGACAGATCTTTCCATGATCTGATGTTGATTCTACTTAGATGTGTATACCAACGCACAGCTGACCCTACTAGACTTTCTTGGAAGCAATGGAAAAGCATCTTCTCATTCTCCAGATACATTGACATCTTCCTGCAATACATAGTCAGATGTGTTGTAGGGCATGTTGTTCCATTGTATTTTTCAAAGTCAGGAACTTTGAACTTTGGTGGTACTATCAGATCACTCACTAAGCTTAAATCCTTGGCATCCATTCCTCCGTATATACCTCATTCTTGGAAAGATTTAATTATTTCTTCTAATTTCTCATAGCGGTCCTCCCATTTCTTCTCAACTTTCACTTTATCGGCAATTTCATCGAGATCAGGCACCTCAATGACTCCTCAGAACCTATCTTCCTATCATTCCGCGCTGATGCCTCAGCAATATGTGGGGAAATTTTGACCTTAGATGATTGAGCTTCCCTTTGTATGTTCTGATGAACAAAGGCCATCCTCTGAAATTTTGGCACAGCATTTGCTTCTTCACCAGTTTCCACTGCATTAGGGTCCTTAAAACCTAGCATGGCTGCAATTGAACCAACTGTCATTTGGTGAACCAACTCCATCTATTGCCTCAAATCTGTCTCCAGCTTGTCTAACCTATCCTGGGTACTATTGTGGTTGCTTTCTAAGGCCATCACTCTATCTTCCATTGCTCTGACTTGAGACCGAGTACCGTACTTGTGATTTGTTGTTGCTATTTTGATTTTCTGTCATTTTTATTTAAGTTAGATTCTTACTATGTCATGTATGCATGCACAAATGTAAATAGAAATGCAAAGGAAAACTATTAAACACAAAAGAATGAAATGTAAATGCATGGATGCAAGCGAAGGGCCAACAATTCCATGAAACAATTGCTCAATAAACAAATCTTTTATTGGATATAAAATGGTCCTTATTACATCAAATTTTGTTTACAAATATTTTTCAGCTTGAATTCCTAATTCCTTGATTTCTCCAATGAGCCACATAAGCCTCGGTACCACTTCTCCTACTGCCTGACGTACTGACGAAGAGCTATAGCTTCAATGGCTAGCATCATCACGTGCCGAGCCACATCTTGTACCTGGGTCATGACAGTCATATCAAACTCATCTCATTCTTGGAATCTTCTAGCCATGTCCCTAAGACTAGTGAACCAATAGTCGTTACCTCCCTCAGCGATGTCTTGAAGGACCAAGATCTTCGTTCTATATTCTTGGATGATGTTATTCATTCCTTCAACATCTTTCTTCAAGTTATCGTTCTCACTTAGGCAGGCCTGAAGTTCAATATAGGTGTGATGATTCTGGAGTCTATGCAACGAATGGTTCAGATCTTCTATCTTCGTTTGCAACTTAGCAACACAAGTCTGATTCTGCTTTAGCTTCGCACTGGTCTGGTCATATGCCTTCTGCAACTCAAATAAACGAATCATGTTGTCGTGGGCTTTCCTTTTCCATGTAGCCACACTTTTCTTCTCACTTTCTTGGGCCCATTTGCCATTTCCATTTTCAGTTGCCAGCTTACTCTTCTTAGTTTCTTCAGCATGGGTCTGTCTATATTTCTCGACCTCGCGCCTTTCTCGTTCATTTTATTTCCCTACTACATACTCGATTTCTTGTTTCCACTGTTCAGGAGTCTTTCTTAGTACAACATTCCTAACAACAGTCTGAAGCTTGAAGAAGTCAACCCTTTGGATTTCAAACTTATTTTCTAGGTCTTCATACAACTTCACTACTCACTTCGTTTCCCCTTTATACTTTTCAACATCGAGGCTTGACTCAAACTTGTCTCTTTGGTTCTACTCTTGTAATGCTTCTATCTCCAGGTTAGCCCTTCTTAACTCTTCTCTTAAGATGTCAAATTCTGTAGGGACTACCTTTAAGTGTTCTTCTAGAGACTTAGCTTGCCCAGATATAAGGGCTGTGACTTTGTCATTCATTCTCGTATGCCTCCAATCGTCATAGTCTGGGGTGTACATGCAGTGACTATCAGATTCTAGCTTCATGTGATAACAATGGTTCCAAGCTTCGCTGATTATCTGAATCTTCTGCCTGAACTCACCTTGGAACTCAAATTCTGATGAACCAAGACTGGTAGTGAATGGGAAAAACTACCGAGATCCAAATTGACAAGATGCTAGCAACGGGGCACATGCAATTCCTCCCCACAAACCTAGCAGCATTAGGAATATGAAATCTCCACATTTATATAGGACTTTGGTATGGCCCATCCAAGGAACTCTCCATCTGATGTCTTCATCACGACGATCCCTAAATATATCAATCCACTTTTTCTTTTTAATAACAGGCCACTTTGCCAAAAATTCTCGAAGAGGTGAGAAGTTCATGGAAAAAACATTTGATAAAGCTAATGTCAAACACTTCCAAAAGTGAATGAGGGCCTAAACTTGCAGAACAAAAGCACATCCTCCAAAACGAACACCTTCAACTTTCCGGCAGGCATTGAGGGAGGTGAAGGTTTTAGAAAGCACGACTGGTACTGGATTGACTCCTCTCTTCAGTTGTTCAAGGAAATCAAGTAGCACCACATCAATGTTTCCTAGAACCCTCGGAAAGATGACTAAACCATAAATTGCAATGGCTATGAGATCAACCCTCTTTTCCATGTCAGGGTAGATTGAAATTATACTTTTGATGCTTGACCAAGGGAAATTAAAAGTACCTCCCCTCTTTTGTATCAACCCCTTAACCCAACCATCACTCATACTAGCAAACGCCTAAAGCTTTCCGTGTGGGTTTTTGTTTTTAGGATGCTTGGTATAAACCCATTTCTTCTTCACTTTGTATAGGTTGAAAAGGGCTAAGTACTCCTCAAATGTAGGCATCATGTCTTCTTTATTAAAAGTGAAGCAAGAATATCCCAGATTCCAGAATTGAACCAAGGCTTTCAATATTGTTCATCAACCTTCACGTACAAGAGATAGACTATGTCGCCATAAACTTCATGGAGCAACTGCTTGGTCTCATAATCAAAGTGCTCCCAGATTTCTTGTAATTCTTGCACATTGTTCTGCTTGATGCTGATGTGGGCATATTCTGAAGTCTCTGTCGCATGATCAGCTACTAGACTATCTCCAAATGTTCGATGATTTACCTCGGACCAATGTTGGACCTTTGCATTCTCCTCTTCACTTTTCAAAATTCTTTCGTCCATAACAATATATTTTCAAAGTTGAGCAATGATTTTGAGAATTAACCCCTTCTAAATATGTAATGATGTGGTATGAATGGTTATGCAAAACAACAAGACAAGTGGAACACATATTAGAATCAAGAAAACATAGAGTATTCACAACAATTTCACAAACAATTCTGGGCAGCACATTCCAATACTCCAGGACATGTCTCCCTTTATTACCTAAACCCTAAGTTTTTTGCTTGGCTCTATTGGGGTGGGCTCTAAGTTCTCAAACAATTGAGTTCTAAAAGGTACTTGAGCTGTCCTTGCTATCCCCTAATAAGGGTAGCAAAGCCCCTGGTTCTCACCCATCATAGGTTTCAAACGAACCACATTCAACTCGGGATGACTCACTTCCTATGTCTTCTCAAAGAATCAATATCCTTATGAAGACATGAGGAATATGAGTCCCGAAGGTACTTGCTAGGCTCATATGGAGAATCAATATTCTGACATGAGCAAAGTATTTTCCCCTCATTTAACAATTGGGTGCAGCTCGGGAATAGAGCTTTTTTGCAACAATTTTTAAATTTCTTTAAGCAGACAAATAAATTGAAACCTTTGTAAACTTGAAAATTCCTTTTATAAAAACATTTTGAAAACAGTTTGTGGCATGAACCTCTCTTGTTTTTTTAAAACAAAACAAAATGTCCCCAACGGAGTCGCCAAGCTGTCGCAACCCTTTTTTAGGAAGGTTTTGACGTTTTGGAAAACTTTATAAAATCACAGAGTCGCCACAAATCCTTTTTGAAAAAGTGTGATTTGACCACTTTTAAAACATGGGTATTTTGATAAAAAAAATGTTGTATTTATCAAAACAATATTTTGGTCCATGAAAAACAAAGAAAAAAGCTTCGGGGTTGGTTACGTATGGGGAAGGGTTAGCACCCCCACAACGCCCAATAATTGGTACCTAATTGATTTCAAAAAGACATTTTTAAAACTGGAATTTGCAAGTTCACAAAATTTCAATTTATTTGTCTGCAAAATGAATGTAAATCTATTTTAACGGCCTTATCGCCCGGGAAATGAACCTTAATCACCGCCAACACTCCTGGCGCTAACCTGTCATTCCCGTTTGATAAGACACCGCATTAATTAAGTTTTCACTTTTTTAACAAATAAACAAGAAAATTAAATGTGCTATTGAATTTTAATTATAGTCTAAATGGTGAATAATCCAAAAGAAATGTCTATATTCCTTTTAATTATTAAGGTTATAATAAAATTAAGTGTATTTTATTGAAAATGAAGAATGTTTTACATACATGTCTCTAATCTTTGTTTTAAGTCCATAATCCTAAGGTTTAACACACATATATATACATACAAGAATAAAGAAACAAAATACTAAAACTAAATTAATTATCAAAGTAATTAAAATAAAAAAACAATTAATTTTATTTTAAAAAAATCTGTATCATGGACTGAATTTAAAGAAAACCAAAATGTGAGGGTTAATTTGAAAACAATTTGAAATTAGGTGCCGAATTGAAAGGAAAGAGGATGAAATTGAAACAAATGAAAACTAAGGTGTTACGGCGCCATATCCGAGAAAGAAGGGCGGGGGTTATACTCGGGTTTGGGTTGGGTCAAACGGGTTAGTATATATACTAATATTATAACAGGTTTCATTTTATAATTTCTCCCCCAAATGAATCAAAACCGGCTCTGTTGAAATCCTCGGAAGATATTCATCGTGTTCTTCATGAATTGAAGAACACAATGGTGGTCCGCCATGCCGGCTGCCTTCCGCCGGCCGCCGTTGCTGGCGGCGAATTTCCTAGAAAAACCTAGATTTTCCATATTCCGACGACTTCAAATTTGTATTTTTTTTCACCAGAGTTACATCGAAATCGACTCACAACAGCATTTCAAATGAAATGAAGGTAAAAATAACTCCTTTTATTTATTTAAATCGAATAGAAAAGAAAAAGATAAGAGATGTTACCAGAAACTTGCTTCTTTTATTGCTCTTGAATGGCAATTACAAATTGCTTCCTCTTATGATTGTTATTATGTAATTGCTATATGTGATTCCTATCGAATTGTTGTGTGTCCTACAATGATTTACTTTGGGGTTTATATACTACAAGAATTGCTTGAATTGAATCCTAATTTCTTCCCCAGATTTATCTCGATTTGCTTGATCTTTTCCAGAGGCTTCAATTTAGGGATTATCACTTTCACTTTTCGTTTCGACTTTGCCTTTTGCATATATGATGATAGCTTAATTCTTGCTAGGGCTACAAATTAGGGATTATCCCTTCCCGTTTTGCTTCTGACTTTCCAGCTAGGGCTTTGAATTAAGGATTTCATCTTGAATTGCTTCTGCCTCAATTTAGGGATTTAATTATTTTTGTTCTTTTGTTTGTATGTTTCTGATGATTCGAACGGCGCCAGTGAGGAACAATCGGAGCGAGTAAAGCATCATTGAAGATGAAGTGATCGGCCGAAGCTAAAACGTCGTGCGCATGGCTGCCACGCGCGAGTGGTGATCTGCGTGAACACTCTGAAGCTATTTGAGCCGTTGGATAACATCCTGATCGAATGGACGAGAAATGCGGCTTTTGGTGATCCATGTGCAGTCCCCATGTGCAATCCTGTACCGTTGGATCTATTCTCCCTGGATCCAATAGCTCTTCATTTCCTACGCATATAAGAGTTAAACCTTTAATAAAAACAGGCCAAACGAGCCTTTGTGTAATGGACCTTTTATGTATTTTTAAATGGATTATGATTTGAATGAAATCCAATAGACTTTTTATTTATTTTCTAATTACAATTTGGCTATGTATTCTATGTTTTGGGTTTTAATATCCTATGTTAATTCTATATAAACAACTATATACTAATTAAAACATACATCACATTTAATAATTCTAACTAACAATTATACTAATTATAACACATTGTATGAGACCTAAACTATTCTAATACTATATTATAAGACTACCTAAACAAAAATGACAAAGTTAAGAAGTTATGTGAAAATTTAGTGACAACACTTAGGACGCGAAATATGGGCAATATTAATTTATTCTGACAAGGTCTACTACCCTTTATGAGTAGGCTGAAATTCTTTTGCACCAACAACATAGCCGAATATGAGGCTTGTGCCATGGGCTTCCGCGCGGCCATAGAAAGGAAAGTCAAAGTACTTCAAGTCTTTGGAGACTCGTCTTTAGTGATCTATCAGCTCCGAAAAGAGTGGGAGACTAGAATCCAAAATTGATCAAGTACTACGAATTGATTCAAGAGTTGGTCAACGGTTTTGAAGAAATCAGTTTTGCCTACTTGCCAAGGGAGGATAATTAGATGGCCGATGCCCTAGCGACCTTGGCCACTGTGTTCAAGTTGAGCTTGAAGGCCTAGATGAAGCCAATTGAGATGCAGAATTTTGAGGTACCAGCCTACTACTATAGTTTGGAGGAGAAGGAGGATGGTAATCCATGGTATCATGATATCTTCCAATACATCATGTTCCAGGCTTACCCAAAAGGGGCCGATGATAATAATAAAAGAACTATCTAAAGGCTAGCGTCAGGGTATGTCCTTGACGAAGAGATTTTGTACAAAAGAAGCAAAGATCAGATACTGTTAAGATGTGTCAATGCTTGAGAAGCTAAAACTATTTTAGCCGAGGTCCACGGAGAATTGTGTGGAACCCACGCCAGTGGATTCTCAATGGCTAGAAAAATCATGAGGTATGAATACTTCTAGTCAACCATGGAGCAAGATTGCATCAACTATGCACAGAAGTGCCATAAATGTCAGATCTATGCCGATAAGATACGCTCCCTACTAGTGCCACTCCATGCCATGAATTCACCACGGCCTTTTGCTACTTAGGGTATGGATGTTATCGGTTGATACACCTGAAGGCTTCTAATGTGCATCGCTTCATCTTAGTAGCTATCAATTACTTCACCAAATGGGTAGAAGCCACATCATATGCCAACATCACAAAAATGACGGTATGCAAGTTCTTAAAGAAAGAAATTATATGTCGCTATGGTCTGCCTAAAAGGATCATCACTGACAATGCTTCCAAATTGAATAACAAGATGATGACCGAAGTATAAGAACAGTTCAAAATTGTCCACCGCAATCCTACTGCCTATCACCCCAAGATAAATGGAGTAGTAGAAGTGGCAAATAAAAATTTCAAAAAGATCATAGCAAAGACCACTGAGACTTTCAGGATTGGCATGAAAAGCTACCATTTGCCCTATTTGCATATTGGACCTCTATGAGAACCTCTACTAGGGCTACGTCGTACTCGTTGGTGTATGGTACGAAGGTAGTATTACCCATTGAGGTAGAGATCTCGTTGCTTCAAATTTTAAACGAAGTATAGTTGGATGAAGCTGAATAGATGCAAGATAGAATTGATCAGTTGAACCTCATTGAAGAAAAAAGATTGAAGGCCATCTCTCACAGCCAAATATATCAGAAAAGGATGATGCATGCTTATATCAAAAAGTTTTGCCTGAGGGAATGTCGAGAGGGGGATATGGTGCTTAAGAGGATCCTATTGAATCAAAGAGACTTCCGAGGGAAGTGGATACCCAATTGGGAAGGGCCTTACGTTGTGAAAAAAGGCTTTCTCTAACAGAGCGTTAATCCTAACGGAGATGGATGGAAAAGAGTTAAGCAATCCTATAAACTCGAACTCTATTAAGAAGTATTATGCCTAAGAATGGAAAGGAAAAAAAGAAGAAGAAAAAAAGAAAAGAAAAAAATAAAAGGGGGTTAGGGTGAAAACCCGAATTTGGACGCTTTGAAACCAAAGGAAGATTTGAATTGAAAATCCAGAAAGGATGGTTCAGGTAAACAAGAATTTTGGCATCCGGTTGGCAGGCTTCACTTCAGTTGAAGAACGATGCTTCGGTCTTCAGTAGTAACGATCGAGGGTGGCAAGTAAGAGGTCTACCGCGATAGATGGTTTCTCATCATTCATGCAGTTGATACCATCTGTATCTTTTCCATTTTCTCATGTTTTCCATGACTTTAAAAATCATCCAGTATTTCTTTAAGCATTAATAGAAACCTTTTTTATTTCCATTCTCTATTTCCTATGCATCTCTCGGATAGATTGACATAGATCATGAAAAAACAAAGGATTTCTCGACAATACTATGATTTAACCTATTAAGTGCAGTTTGTTTTTGGATTGTGGAGGCAAAGTTGATGAGACATCGTATGCCTCTCGGGTTGAAATCCAAGGAGGTGGAGGTGAAAACCCAGAAGAAAAAGAAAAAAAGAGAGAAAAGAAAAGAAGAAGAACCTCTAAGTGAAAACTCAAATTGGGTGCTTGGAGGAAAGGAAATCTCTAAAGTGAAAACCTAAAAAGGCACTTTAGAGCAGATGTTTGACAGTTCAAGAAAAGGGGCATAGAGGGCGAACCCGAGTGAGAGGTTGGGCACCGCCATTACCATTAAGAGAAGTGGAAAACAATAAAAGATTAAAGTTGAGGGACAAAGAAGAGAAGTGTCCAATAAAGCTATCATTCATGCATCACGCTTAGTTAGACATCCCTAAGTTGGGAGCATGCTAACTCACACCATCATAGTATTTCATCTATTTTCACAGATATCTAAACGACAAAGTAAAGAACCAGGAAAGGGTTGTAAGCGAATTATTTCAAGCTCGCCACCTCAAGGACTTGAGGTGAAGGATTTCAAACTCGCCATATTAGAGTGAAGGAGGCAGATACTCATAGCTCAAGGACTCCATGCGAAGGATTTCAAACTCGCCACATTAGAGCAAAGGAGGCAGATGCTCATAGCTCAAGGACTTTAGGTGAAGGATTTCAAACTCTCCATATTAGAGCAAAAGAGGCAGATACTCATAGCTCAAGAACTTCAGGCGAAGGATTTTAGGCTCACCACATTAGAGCGATGGAGACAGATACTCATAGCTCAAAGACTTCAGAGTGAAGGAGGCAAATACTCATAGCTCCAGATTTCAAGAAAATGAAGGGTGAACAGTTTAAGAGGAACTCACATCTCGAAATTATAAAATAGGAAAGTTGGATAAAATTAGTGCTTATGGCCTTTGTTTTATTCTTGTTCTACAAGGATAAGTAAAGAGGGGCAGTTGTAATCACTAATTTTATACGGGGGTTAACCTGTTTTTTTTTTATATTTTTGTAAATAAGGGCTTCATTTACCTACCTTAACTATATAGTATATGTTTATCATTGAAACTTGAAGAAACAAAAAGATTACTAGTATTATCGTTTGTTTATTACAACTATACCATCCAATTGAAAAACACCTAAACATTATTAACATCATTTATTATTAGTATTATTATTATGACATATAATTTGAAGTAAAAACCCTAAAATATTACCAGTATATTATATCATTTATTACTAGTACTATTACTACTATTATTCTTATTAGTATTATCGCTACTATTATTATTACTATTATTGTTATATTATTATCATCATTATTATATTTATATATCATCATTATTATTAGTATTATTATTATTATATTATTATTATTATATTATTATTATTATATTCTATTATTATTATTGTTATTGTTATCGTTAAAAAACTATGTTGGATAAATAAAAGCCTAATATATTAAATAAATGCCCAAGATGAAAATGTCCATTTACAATTAAAAATTAAAAGCCATAATAATAATAATACATTTTGGCCTAATACAGCCCGAAATTAGGTAACCCTAAAAATCCCTAATGGCTCTTCATCTTTGTGCAGCCAAATGCGGACTGTCAGATTTGGCTACTGATCGAACGGTCCAGATCGCGCCTCTTTGAAGGAAACTCTAACGAGCATAGCATCGCAGCCTTTCAGCCATTTGATCCAGATCACATTGGTCTGTTCTAATCGCTCCCTATGCGCATACGATCCATGCCCGACCATTCCACTCCTCCACGCGTGCATGCAACACTTCCCGACTCTTCACTTCTCCCACGCTACCACGCGTCTGATCCTTCAGATCCTCTACGCCGTCTACCGTGTCCAGCCAATGTCTCCTCCCCCGATCAAGCGCAAACAACATGCAACCAAGCAAAAGCACGTAAGATTAGATATCAAAAATAGAAAAGTGACCTGTAGACAAAAAAGACAACATCAAGGGTCAACTAGACAACGGCAGAGTCGTAGACGAGTATAGACAGATTTCAAAAAAGCAACCAATAGGGTATTTTTAGAGTTCTATTTCCATTTTTTTGAACCCATGTAATACTTCGGTTATAAAATGGACACCAAAAAGTTGTAAACCCTACGGGGGAGATTTTGGGATTTCTGAGATTTCAATACAAAACAAAAAAGACCTCAAAATTTTAGAGGTATATCTTCTCCCTACTTTTCATTTTGAAGCATAGAAAAAACCTAGAGTTCTGTTTAGGTTTACCTTTGACGTTTCTCATCCCCCCAGTCTGTTCGTCTTCCCTTGTGCCCGTTACACTCCTCGACCGATGATAAGCCATCTCGGTATCTCTAGGGCCATGTGAGGTGAGTCGGTTGAGAAATCGGCATGTGGGGAGTGGCTTTAGTTTTCAAAAAGGCTCTCGGTTTCAAAAAAAGGACTTCGGGTTTCTGGTTTTTCAAAAAGAAAAGAAACGAGAAGGATTTTCTTTGTTTTTAAGAGATATAGAGTTAGATGTGAGTTTAAAAAATGGAAAGGGTTGTTTTGGCTCTTCTTTTGGGTTCGTCGGCCGTCGGTGAGTGACGGCCGATGCGGCAGATTATGGTGGCCAGCCACTAAAATCTGGAAAATAAGGAAGTTTCTAGGTTTAGGGATGAATACCACAGTCGTGTTCATCCCCGTTTTAGAGAGAGGGGGAAATCGTTTAGGTAATCAGTTTGTTCAAAATGAAAAGGGGCGAGTGCTTTCTAAATTGGGTTTTATACTCGGTCCCCCTTTTAAAAATGGGATATTCCACTTTTAAACCCCTCCACCCCTATTTAATTACAACCACAGCCATTTTGCCTTTTTAAATCACAACCGTAGTCCTTAGATTTTTAAAATCTTTGTTGTTTCGCCTCTTTCTTCATACATGTTTAATTTCTGCCCTTTTTTATTACTTTTCTTCCATTTCAGCCCTATTTATTGCTTATGTTCATTTCTGTACATTGTTACGATTTAGATATATGTATGAGACATATATATAGTATACGTTACATAATATATAGTTTTATGTGTATAATATATGTTATATATAATGTAGTTTTTATTGTATACATGGTTTATATATAACATATGTAATATACGTTTTATAGTATATAATACATGGTTGTAAATGTATATAGTATGCACAATATATGTTTATAATACCTATACAATATATGGTTTATTATGTGATACTACTTGTATATATTATCGTATGATATATTTGATATATGGTATATATATTTCACATGTTAGATACGTTTTGTTATCCCCTATTGTGCATGGTTTATTTTCATGTTTATTTGTTTTATTTTAGAAAGATAGTTCTTAGAATTTAATTTAATTAATTTAAAATATACCCTTAGCTTAATGAGGTTAATGTTTAACTTAGTTAAATTAAATTATATCTAGGGCAAGTTTCTAGAGCCGTAGTTAGATTTAAGGTTCAGATTAGTTTAATAAGTTTAAATTTATCCTTGGCTTATTGGGATAAATGTTAAATTTATTAAACTAGTTGAACACTTCTTAATTACCCCTTAGGATAAAATTGACAAAGCTTAGATGGACACTTAATTCAAATCACGATTTAATTAATTTGATTCGTTTTAAATAGAATCCTTGGCTTGTTGCGATACTAGTTTAAAATTAATCAAATTAATTATCATTCAAGATAATTTGTAAATCATTAGGAGTTTTTTTTAGGGTTAATTAATTTAGAGCTAACATTAGACTAACCTAACTAATAATTAGATTAGTAATTAAATTTTCATAGTTCGAGCCTTGTAGGATAGGACTTTAGTGGGCCTAGGGTTTCTTTTTAAAAGCCTTTCTTTGCCATGCATTTTTAATTGTCAATCATATGACTTTCAATATTTTAATTGGATATGACAATTAATCAACTTTAAACCATAAAATGAGGTATTTATTAATTACGATATTTGCGTCGTGACAGTCCTAACTCAATGGATGTTGACCAAATATTTGAATTAATCTTTACAGTCCGATGGTAAACATTAATTCGAATTAAAAGTTGATAAATCATGCCATCATATTTAAATTCTTGCATCATGCATAAAAGGGGTGTATGAAATTCGAACAATAAATTAACATGGTAGTCGGCCTTATTCGATGTCGGTTTAATCTATGGTATGTTGTATCGTCACCCTTATTAATTAAACGTTTAATTAATTCGGACCCACCAATTTGACTAAGCCCACTTAACTAGAGTCCACACTCAATTGAGAACACTTAATTAGAGTTAATTTGAATTTCATCTATTTCCATCGATTAAAAGCAATATATGATTTGGTATCGATTTCGGGCGTTGTGGGGTGCTAACCCTTCCCTACCGTAACCAACTCCTGAACCCAATTTCATGAATCTCTGGTTTTGTGGTGTGCGGTCTACCTTATCCAAGTGACCGGTGGCGACTCCAACTCCTCTTATTTTCCAAAAAAGATGAGAGAAAAAAAGATTTTTCAAAGAAAAAAGGTCGCTACACTTTCCATTTGCAAAAACACGTTGAGTCAAAAGGGGCGCGTTGATATGGAAGATGGTGTATTGATACGGATTTTGTTCACTGGAATCTAGAAAAATTAAAGGTATCGATACGGTTATGGGGTGTATCGATACAAAGTCAACGTAGTCAACTTGTATCGATACGGTTCTAGCTTTATCGATACAGGCTTGATACCCTTGAATCTGGAATTTGAAAATTAGGCTTAGAGTACCGATACAACCCTAAGTGTATTGGTAGGATGGCAGTTAATTCTGTTAAAAGAGATAAAACACAGTTTTGCATTGATTACAAAATGGTCACCATAAATTGTATGGTATAATTAGATAGGTAAATGACCCTGTTTGTAATGAGACTTCATAGGATAATAATTGAAAGGTTAGATTTCAGATTAATAACATGAATTTCAGTTAGTTCAATAAGTCGTAAAAGAGATTAATAAGACTTTTCGAATAAGATTATGAACTCCGATTAAGCTTCCAATCTCCAAAATATGTTTTCTGGTAACACTTTCCGATCTGGCTCTCTACCAGGTCGGGTAAGGGGTGTTACATTTGTGGTATCAGAGCTTAGGTTTAAACGATTCTAAGACTAAACCGAGGCCTGTCATGAGTCTGCATGTGTATATGTGACCTAGGAGTTTATTTGTATATGTTATCCATGACTTGCAACAACACAATTCAATTTCTTTTGTTTGATTAGCTTTAAGAATGTCTGCGCCCGATAATAGACGTGTTATGGTAGAACCACACCCTAGCTCCTCCTCGACACAGGGGACAACCTTGGAGCTAAAGTACGAACAAAATAGGTGGGACAGAATGACCCGCCTAATCCCCCTCTGATGCCTCCCACTCAACAGGAATATTTGATGTCCATGGCTGAGATGATCAAACAGGTGGTCATGTCTCTTATGCAGGAGCAACCACCTCAGCCTGCTAAAGAACCTTCATCTGTTTCGAGGGCTCCTATTGACAAGCTCCGTCTATACCCGGTCTATACTTTCACCGGCCAAAAACATGATAATCCTGAAATAGCATAGTATTGGCTAGAAAACACTCTCAAAGTCCTGAATAAGCAAAAGTAGTGTCCTGATTAACATAAGCTGGAGTGCGCTCTGGCGTTAATCTCTAAAGAGGCTCAGAGCTGGTGGGACATCGTGACACTCACAGCGCCTGAGCATAGAATTACTTGGGACTTCTTTCTTTTGGAGTTCCACAAAAATTACATTAGCGAGCACTACATTGCTGAAAGGAGCAAGAAGTTCCTCCATCTGAGACAAGGAGGACGACCCGTGGAGCAGTATATCCACGACTTCTGAAAATACTCAAGGTATGGTGCATAGATCATACGCACAGAGAAGAAGTGTAGAATGTTCATCGATGGCCTTTGTGATGAATTATGTCCTCTCTTTACTACCTTGGAGTTGGAGGACTTACAGAATCTGGTCAACCGGGTGATTACTACTGAAGCCTCCTAGAAGGCTTATGAGAGAAGAAAAGAGAACCAAGCCAGATATAGGGTGTATCGATACAAAGTTACATTGTCAACTTGTAACGATACTGTTCCAGCTGTATCGATACAGAATAGTTGTATGACATGTACATATATCATTAATCATATATAGATCATACTCAAAGTCAAATGTCATATTTTCATATATCAAATGTAAACCATAAACACATATCATCTCCTAGGACATAGCAACCAATGTATACGCGGATTCCCCTGTATGCCACACATATCAGAAGTAGGCCTTAGCCTTGAGCCGTAGCTTCGAAGTCCCTTACACAACAAAACTTTTCTCCCCACATATAGTCATAACTCAGACTGTAGTCCAATCACTTACTTATTGAGCTCAATAACCCTGTGGCATGCTAATTGTATCCAATGTCCACGGGTGTCCAAGGTTACACATATCATCATAAAACTCATCTTTGTGCCCTTAGGCCATATTGGATTGTAAATTGAGCCTTGGCTCCAAATAGCATAACATAACATGTTCATATCAAATTCCACATGTAACATATTTCTAATACCGCACCTAAGCAAACAAAATTAGTAGAACAATATGAAGGACTTACCACACTTGCCATTGAATCCACATATGTTTGCTCTACTTGAGCCCTTAACAAGATGCAATTTTAAGCACAAAACAAATGCAATCGGGATGGCACCTAGCCAATCCCATGAGACAACTACACTCACCTAGCAATAGGAGGCTTCAAGGTTCACGGATTACAATCCCCTTGCCCTCGGAAGAGTTCGGAATAGTTGATGGTGAAGATGGCTTGTCTTCCACCACTTGAGCTAGCTCAAAATTAAGGAATTGTATTAGAATCGAAACTATTGATTCACAAACGCTTTCCAAGCTTACCCTAGCTTGTAGACAATATTACAACAAGGAAATTGGCTTTCTAACACATGGGCTCAACTTGAACCTTCAAGACTTAAATCTTGAAATTGAACTCTAAGGATGGATGGAATCATCAAATTGACACAGGGGTTTTACTTACCAAGCAACAAGTTTTTGAATGGTGTATTGAAATCACACAAAGGCCAAGGATTGGATCTATGTGCTTGCTTCAGCTTAAGCTTGAAGATGGCAATGGAGGTGTGCGCTTGGTCTTTCACTCAAAGGTTCAGTTTTAGTTTTGAGGAATTTAAAAACTAAGGTCAATGCTTTTCTTATCCATTTTAAAACAATCTAAATCCCTTAATCATTTTCCCACCTCACTCATAGCCAATGGGAAGGTTTCCCTTGGGCAAAGGTTCGCTTAATCCATTAATTAACACAATTTCTTATTCTTTTCCAACTTTTGACAATTGATGACCAATTGTCACCCTTTTTTGATCAATCTCACATAGAGAGGTGGTAAGCTAATAGGTGAGTCATCCCCTACCTCCAATCTTTTCAATTTTGTCACTAAATCAATTTGGACAGGGACCCGTATCGATACACCTTATGGTCGTATCGATACGACTAAGCTAAGTTTGGTAAGTTAGTTGGAAACGGTTGGGGCGCATCGATACAGGTCATACCGTACTGATATGCCTAGCTTAAATCTAACTTTTTCATCATTTTCAATGAAACCCTTCACTTCTATTCCATAGAAAAAGATCCAACAATTTCAATTAAGCCCAAATAACTTTCTTTACATCGGAATTGATTACAAGGATCAAGCAATTACATCATTCGGCACAATCATTGTAAAATTTCTGAAAGACAATATGTATATGACTTAACTCTTCAGGTAGAGCCAGTCATTAGGCAACAAGACCAACACTCTCAATTACCTTAAATGGGCCGATGAAACGAGGACTGAGCTTCTTCTTTATGCCAAAACGAAAGATCTTCTTCCATGGAGACACTTTAAGGAAAGCTTTCTCACCAATATCATACTGAATGTCCCTTCTTTTCAAATCAGCATTAGCTTTCTGCCGGTCAAACGTAGCCTTGAGCCGGTCACGAATGATGGTTACCCTTTTTTAGTTTCCCGAAGTAAGTCTGGGCCTAACACCTTTCCTTCACCTAGCTTGGTCTAACAGAGGGGGTTCTACATCTTCTCTCGTAAAGAGCTTCATAAGGAGCCATTTGAATCGAAGCTTGATAACTATTGTTGTATGCAAACTCCACCAATGGTAGGGATTTCTCCCACGTATTCCCGAAATCGATAACGCAGGCTCGTAGCATATCCTCCAAAATCTGAATAACCCTTTTAGATTGGCCATTAGTAGTTCTTAGATGCACTCGAGTTCCTAAGGCCTCGTGTAGATTCCTCCAAAATTGGGATGCAAAATACGGATCACGGTCGGAGATGATGGACACAGGAACTCCGTGTAAACAAATGATCTCATGAATGCATAACGCATCAAGTCTAGATAAGCTAAAATCTATTCTCACCGGAAGGAAATGAGCATATTTGGTGAATCTGTCTACAATGACCCATATAGCTTTATTTTTCTTTAGTTTCATTGGTAGAACACTTACGAAATCCATCGTAATACGCTTCCATTTCCACTTCGGAAGCTCAATAGGTTGCAAGAGGCCTGTAGGCACCTTGTGCTCGACTTTAACCCATTGACATGTCAAACATCTAGCAACAAAGTTCGTGATTTCACCTTTCATGCTAGACCACCAATACAGCTCATTCAAGTCTTTATATATCTTGATAGCTCCAAGATGAACAGAAAAAAAAACTCGAATGAGCTTCACTCAAAATTTGATTCCGTAGATCATCATCATCAGGGACACAGATACGGTTCTGAAAACACAACAAGCCCTCAGAATTCATAGTGAAATTAAGATTCGGCTTATCCTCGATCTTAGCAATAAGAGTTTGCAACTCCTCATCAGATTCCTAGAGTGCTTTGATTCAGGACTCGATGGTTGAATGAACTCTCAATTCCGCCAACAACTTACCATGATTCTTGAGCTGGAAATGAGCATTCAAACATCTCAGGGAGGGAGTGGGCTTCTGACTAAGAGCGTCAGCCACAACATTGGCCTTATCGAGATGGTAATCAATGACCAAATCACAGTCCCTCAAAAGTTTCATCCACCAACGTTGACAGAGATTTAACTCTTTCTAATTAAGAAGATACTTCAGGCTCTTGTGATCAGTGTACAAGTAACACTTCTCGCCATACAACTTGTGCAAAATTTCCGATCATCGAAACCTAATTTCGACTAGGCCAGTTTTCAGGGTGTGAAACACTAGCGGGAGAATTCTACGCAATTATCCCTCGACCGCTGCAGTTCCTATGGTAGAGCACCACCCTCGACTCACATAAGGTGACTTATTATAGTGTACTTTAAACCCTATGTCTAGCCAACTATATTCGATAACTTTTAACCATTGACACTTGCCAATATACTCAATTAAAGTATGTTACCTCAATGTTTTACATATTCATCAGTCAAACCAATTTCCAATACATTAAACCATGTATTTGAGAATTCTCTAAACATTTCGCAAACCATTTTTCATACTCATAGATCATCAACATATGATCATTTGCCACATCTTTCATTGCTAAAACATGCATATAATAGTAGGTAAACAAAAGCATAAACAAAAGCATGAGAATGTATTTTACAAAATTGAAAATAAGAGCAAGAACGTCCAATACTTACTTCTGAGCTTAGACAAGCATTTCAACCTTAATATAAACTCCCAAAATAACTTTCAAACCTTTATAAAGCTTTAAATCCCGTTTGCAATCATCGACGACACAAAGCTCCACTTACTAATGTGAAATCAAGCGTCTGAAGCTTCTGAAACTTTGCCAATGTTTATAGGATTAATCTCCCCTATTTTATCCACATAATAATAGAGGATTAATGCATCATTATGCATCCATAATCCCAGGAACAACAATTCTCAACTTCGCCTCACTAAAAACCATCAAAATGCCTTCCAAAACAACTGAAAACATCACCAAACACAACCTAAACAAGCTCAGCTACAACCTATCAATTTGGACACATTAAAAACATCAATTAACATCTAAAAACACTTATATAACCACCTCAGAATTCTATTAACCTTTGAACACTATAAACACCTCAAAATCCAACTATTCACAACCTAGAAAATTAGTAATTCATTTAGTTTCTTATTTCTTCTGTAAATCTCTTCTCATAAAATTAAAACATACTTCAGATGTGATCTAAATCAATCAAGACCACCACAAATCAAATCCATAACAAATATCCATTATTTCCTTATTAAAACTCACTTTAAACCCTTTTGATCTTGATTTAATCATCAACCCAAATAAAAATGTAACACCCCCTACACTGGGTTAGTAGCAAACCGGCTCGGGAGAGTTACTAATGCAAGGACAATGACAAGGCAAGCAAGCAATATAAGCAAGATCAAGGCAAGGTAAGATTTGATAACTCATCCCTATTAGATGAGTTACTTAACTAGCAAGGAACCAAGCATTTATTACTTATCATGCAAGCAAACTCACATTTGATTTCAAGTCATTATAGGCATTCGAATAGGTCATTAAGTTGTTTCTTTTCATGATTCATTTATAGGTTACTACTTTCGCGATTCGCTTAACTTCATCTTATACCATAATCATTCGAATGACCCTAGTATGCAACATGCTTCCATTTTATTTCAATGTTCTTTAGTTTGATACAAATAACATTTCATACCTAGATTACTAAACATGATCATGTTAACAAACAATTGCATTTAACTAGTTTTCAAACATATACCATTCGGAAATCATCATACAACTCACAAAACACTTACATCATGGTATGTTCATACACTAGACTATTCGGCCTTTATCATCCAAACACATAAAAATACTTTCATCATGGTAAATTCATACAAGACCATAACATTCCACAAGACATTCAAATGGTTCAATGTAATCTAGATAAAACACTTGATCATTCCATATATAATTTCATATATGCGCAACAAAACACCATTCTATTATATGTAGTTTAAGTTCAATACAAGCTTCACATTATCAAACAAGTTCATAACATAGTAGGCCCATACAAGGACAATATATATACAAGCTTCAAGAATTCTAAAATGCATGATCAAGATAAACTATATACATTCTAGTGCCACCAATCTAGGAGATATACAAAACAAGTATGAAACGATACTTATGCAATGCTTTTATCTTGCTTCGAGCTCAAGGTAAAAGGCTTCAGAATCAACCTACAAATTCTTTATCCTGTAGGTTGGGAAGAATGAAAACGAGAGTGATAAGTACAAGAATGTACTTAGTGAGGTAGTAACCAGTTCTAACCTTTTATTATATCAATTTAATTGTCAATTAAACAATAATGATCCTAGCTAAGGATTTCAAGGATTTGAGTAATCCTAGTTAAGGATTATAGCATTCGGCTAGTATAGGATACAAGAAACATGGAATCATACTTCATGCTTTCATATCAAGAATCAAGCAAATCATACTTACATAACAATTAATCAAGTAAGTCATGCTTACATGACAACTAACATACAATTCATGGCTTTCATGTCAAGTAACATACAAATCATGGATTTCAAGACAGGTAACATACAAATCATGGATTTCAAGACAAGTAACATGGGATAATAGGATTGTTATTTCATTTGTTATTAATTAAACAAACCCTTGGTACTTAGTTTGTATAGGTAATCGAGTCTCCAACCAACTGTCGCCACAAGATACACCGTAGTGTTGGTCAACCCTCCTACTGTCGCCAAATAGGGGCCTTAGCCCTGGACCGTAGTCCACCCTGACACAATGAGCTCTAGACTCTAAGGCATGCCCTTCTACCTAGTCTAACTAGTTACCTTAGTTGTTCGATTTAAGCCATTTATACAAGTATTTCAAGTTCAAGATCATGTCAAGCAAGTTCATTTCATACTAGGCGCTTAGGACAATTAAGCCATAGCTCGCATATCATGTAATTCTCATGTTTCATTTCATCAAGTAGGATAACATTACAAGCAAGTTCTTTAAGTCATTCGATGTCATGCCATACCACACATTCAAGCACCAATGTTACCACTTAAATACGCTTAGCAATCGAATTGAACATTTATTCAAGGATATGATCAAGTTTCATGCATTAATTTAATCATTCTTCCCTTATTAAGTCAATTTAAGCAATGCAAGAATGTAGACATGCAAGTATTGGTTAGGACCTAGTCCTAATCCTAGAAACAACTACACTCACAATACTCCAAGCTTAGCTAGTCTTGGATCCACACTCCTTTGTTCTTGGCTTTAGGATGTTCCACTCTTTCCTCATCCACCAAGTTCACTCATGGTTCTATCACATTACACAAGTATATACATGTCAAAACAAGTTCACATAATCATTCAATCAAGGCAATGTTACAAGTACACAACATATACAAATCTGGCAGCATGTTCATATACATTCTTTACTACACATAAATACACTTATCTATACTTTAATTCATGTAAAATAGGGCAGAAATCAATGTCCCAAAACAGTTTACAAAACTATCCCAAAACAGTGTACAATTACCTAAACTGTTGTTACTAGGCAACATGTAGTCTGTTCACTTAAACATGCATAACTTTCATTCCGTAAATTGGAATTTCAATTGGTTTACGTCATTGGAAAACTAACTTAACTGTATTTCTAACCATATAGGCCGCCTTGCATTTTAGCTCTTTGCCAATTAATATAGTTTTTAACTTAAAGACAGGGCAATTTGCTACACTGAACAGTTTGCACTGTCCCTAGTGTTTCTTCTCTACAATTCATTCTACAATCCAGAATTCAATTTTGTTTTCTCCTAATGATTTTAGACATGTCAAGTCATTGTCCATAAAATTTTAGCCTGAAATTCCTTTTTATACAATTTATGGTGATTTTTCAAAGTTGCTACCCAGAACAAAGTATTCTGGGTAGATTACACTAGGTTGAGTTTCTAGTTTCATAACTCATTTAAACAAGATTCTAACATGTCAATTCAACTTAATTTCATGTACTTACATGTCTAGGTCAATATAATTCGCCTAGCAATGTGCTTAAAACAGGGCATTATCATGTTAAATTCAATTTGATCTATTTGATCAACATCATTCATCCAATTCACCACTTGAGCATTCCATTACCTAGTTTTAACTAATCCAATTGTATACATTCATTTTCCAGCAAGTTATCTACTCTATTCAATCCTCAATTCATCTACCAACATGATCAAAACAGGTCTTTACATTCAATTAGCATGCTTCAACATTTTCACTAGTAAAACAGTCCCTAATCAAACTACTTTTAACCATAGTTCCTATTCTCAAATTTCCAGCAACCATATACATTGTCTTTAGCACTTTAGCTACTAGCATTCAGAATTTCAAGTTCTAATAGAACCTAACATGATCCTAAGATACATAACAATCATCCTAATCAATCTAGGCAACAAAAACATCATCCTTTCAAGATTCAAACATTCTATAACATGTAGGAGTATGAAGCTTTCTTTCTCCTAAATGGATGAGTATGGTTCGGCTAAGGTGGAGAAAGGTGGAGTGGAGAAGATGATAGGAAGATGGTCTCTTGGCCATGTTGTTATCACTTGGCTTAGCTATTTGCCTCCACTTGGAAAATTTTGGTCTAATTGCTTCTTAAATCCTTAATTACACATCCTAATTGCATGCAATTCTACATTTACAATTTGTTACTATTTTATCCTTCATGATTCTGACACTTTTTTATCAATCCATCTAATTTAGTCACTAGGTTTACTTAATTCTTCTAATTTGTAGATTGTTTGTACAATTCAGTTCTAATTAGTTTATGACATGTTATTGGACCATGATTTGGGGTATTACAATTCTCCTCCCCTTAAAATAAATTCATCCTCGAATTTACCTGAATCAAATAGGTGAGGATATTGCTTCCTCATGACTTCTTCAGATTCCCAAGTTGCTTCTTCTATCTTGTCATTTCTCCATAAGACTTTGACAAGAGGAACAGTTTTGTTCCTGAGCTTTCTAACTTCACGATCAAGAATCTGGACTGGTTCTTCTTCGTATGACAAGTCAGGATTCAATTCTACCTCTTCAGGTTCAAGGACATGAGGTGGGTCAGATCTATATCTTCTGAGCATAAAACATGGGTGACATTGTGGATCTTATCGAATTCACAAGGGAGTGCCAATCGATAATCTCATCTAAGGTTTCCAAACTCATGTTCATTCAAACAGGGATAAAGTGAGTAGACTTTGTGAATCTATCAACAATCACACATACAACATCATTCTTTCTTAGAGTGGAAGGAAGTCCAGTAACGAAGTCCATTATAATCCGATCCCATTTCCACTAAGTAAATTTATTTGGTTGGAGCAATCTAGTGGGGACTTGATGCTCGGTTTTAACTCTTTGACAAGTTAAGCACTTTGAAACATAGTATGTGATAGATGATTTCATGCCTGGCCACCAGTATAGTGGCCTTAGGTCCTTGTACATCTTAACCGATCCCGGGTGAATCGAGAAAGAGCTTTGGTGAGCTTTTTGTAGCATCTCTTCTCTTAGTTCCTCATTGTTAGGAACACGTACTCTATCCTTAAAATAGAGGAGTCCATTCGACTTGAGTGAGAAGTCAAAATTAGACTCAGAGTCTAGCTTGGATATGATCTTCTGAAGATCTAGATCAGTTTGCTGGAGTTCTTTGATTCTCGAGATCAAGCTAGATGGAACTTAAAGTTCAGACAATAATTTTTGTCCTTTGGATAAACGAAAATGAGCATTGATAGCCAAGGAAGCTACAAAGAATAAACAATATCACTAAGAATGGTTTTCGAATAGTTGCTTGCAGGACAAGAAAGGTTCAATTCGAATGGATTACATGTAATCCCAGTAAGATTAAATTTGAATGAATTATTCTAGGATTTAAATTTAAGGGCTTACCCGAGTATGGTATGCGACTAAGTGCATCAGCAATCACATTTGCTTTCCCCAGATAGTAGTCGATAACCAAATCGTAGTCTTTAGCAATTCTAGCCATCTCCTTTGTCTCAAATTCAAGTCTTTCTAAGTTATGAGGTATTTGAGACTCTTGTGGTCTATGAACAGGTTACATTTCTCCCCGTACAAGTAATGTCTCCATATTTTGAGAGCAAACACGATAGTTGCCAATTCTAGGTCGTGTGTAGGGTAGTTTTACTCGTATGGTTTTAGTTGCCTTAAAGCGTAAGCTACCACTTTTTCATCTTGCATTAGGACACATCCTAGTCCTAAATGAGATGCATCACTATAGAAAGTGAATTATTTACCGGATTCTGGTTGGATAAGAACCGGTGCATGAGTTAAAGCTTGTTTAAGTTGATCGAAGCTTCGTTGTTGGTTCTCCGACGAAATAAAGGGCGTGTATTTACGATTTAGCTTAGTCAAGCTTGCGGCAATGGATGAAAACCCCTTGACACAACGCCGATAATACCCGGCTAAACCAAGAAAGCTTCTAACCTCGCCAACATTCTTCGGAGGTCTCTAATCCAGGATGGATCAAACTTTGCTCGGGTCTACTTTAATTCCTCTGCCGAGATAACATGGCCAAGGAATGAGACTTCTGATAGCCAAAATTCACACTTAGAGAACTTTGCAAACAATTAACGTTCTCGGAGAGTTTTCAATACAATTCGAAGGTGTTCAGAATATTCTTCCTTATTTCGAGAATACACCAGGATGTCATTGATGAAGACGACCACAAACTTGTCAAGATTGAGCTTGAATAAACGGTTAATGAGGTCCATGAAAGTAGCCAGAGCATTCGTTAACCTGAATGGCATTACAAGAAATTCAAAGTGGCCATATCGAGTACAAAAAGTTGTCTTGGGTACATCTTCTTCTGTTACCCTCATTTGATAGTATCCCGATCAAATATCGATCTTTGAGAACATTAAAGCATCCTTGAGTTGATCGAAAAGATCTTCTATCCTTGGGAGAGGATACCGATTCTTGATAGTAAGCTTGTTCAATTGTCTGTAGTCAATTCAGAGTCTTAGTCCCATTTTTCTTTTTTACGAACAAGACTGGAGCACTCTAGGGAGATGAGCTAGGCTGAATAAAGACTTTGTCTTCTAGCTCTTGGAGTTGCTTCTTAAATTCATTCAATTCAATAGGTGCCATTCGATAGGGTGTGATGGACACTGGAGTTGTTCCAGGTTGAACTTCGATCCCGAACTCTACTTCTCTGGTTGGAGAGAGACCAAGGAGTTCCTCGGGAAAAACATCAACAAATTCAGATACAATTGGCATACTAGGTAAGCCGAATTCAAGTTCATCTTGTATGACCATAGTAGCAAAGATTAAGGTCGGTTTTCTATCAATTAGAAGAATAGATTCCTATCCTAAACCTCAGAGATAAAGTCTCCTATTTTTGCAATCTACCCAGGCTTCATGATTGCTTAACCAATCTAGTCCTAGCACTAGATCGAAATCACAATTTGGAAATACATATAGATCAATAGGAAAGGGTATGTTTCGAATGATTGCAGAACATTCCTTGCAAAGGAAGTTAATGGACGTGATTCCCATTATAGGGTTTGAAACTACAAGGCTTTGTTTTACAGTTTTAGGTTTCAAATTCAACTTTACAATCAAAGATGAGCATACAAATGAATGAGTGGATCTCGAGTCTATTAAAGCATAAACAGGAGTCAAATTTAGCTCAACGGTACTTGCTATGACATCGGGTAATTCTTCATCTTCTTTTCCTTGATGTGGCAGATTTGAGCAGGAGCCCGAGATTCTTGGTGAGTAGGGGCATTCGAATGGGGTCTTTTGTTCTTCCTCTGATTTCTAGACTGAGCTTGTTTGGGTCCCTTGTTTCGAATGGAAGGAGCTAAGCTAGCATTTGCAAGAGTTCGATTTGGAACCTTGTTAGAATTCTGAGGACAATCCCAGATATAATAATCAGAGGCTCCACATAAGAAACATAGGTTCTGTTGAGTTTTACATTGCCCAGTGTGGTGCTTCTGACAGAACTTGCAAGTAGGATATTTAGTAGCTTTACCAAAATTTCCTGTACTATCAACAGAGATGATTGGGGCTGAAGGCTTGATTACCGATTGAGGTCTCGGTATGTAATTTCTCTTCTGAACAGGAGTGTAATTTGAAGAGTGTTCCTTAGAGTGTTTAGACTTCTTTGACTACCAGTGAGGCTTATCATAATTTCTAGATCGTTTGTCTTTCCAGGAGTTACCACTTTTACGTTTCTCAGAGGCCTTTATCTTTGCCTTGGTTGCAATAGCCTGGTTCATCAAATTTTAGAAGTCAGTGATACCGAGGGCAGTGAATATAGGACTTAATTCATCATTTAGTCCATCGATAAACATTCTACACTTATCAGCATCAGTCTTGATGTATTCTGACATGTACTTGCAATACTTGCAGAAATCACTCACGTATTGTTCAATGGGTTGACCACCTTGCTTGAGGTACAAGAAATGTTTCTGATGCTCGGCCAGGTATTGTTCACCGATGTATTTCTTCCTGAATTCCTTGAGGAAGAATTTCCAAGTTACAGCTTCAGTAGGAGCAGTCAATGTAGTGGTTTCCCACCAGCTTAGAGCTTCATCTGCCAACAGGGCTATGGCACATTCGAGCTTGTGCTTATCAGGACAAGGTAGTTGTTTGGTCAGGATTCGAGTAGTGGCCTTTAACCAATACTCAGCTACTTCGAGATTGGCTTCATCAGTGCTAGTGAAAGTATAGGCTCGGTGTTAAGCCAACTTGTTAATCGGAGCTCTATTTGGCACAACAACAGGAGGAGCAATAGGATGGTCTTGTTTCAAAGCAGCTACAATATGATTGAACATCTCCTTCATGCTCAGGAGACATTCCTGCTGCACAAGATTTATAGCAAGAGCTTTCTATTGAGCAGCAGCTTGGGCTCGAGGTTGAGCTTGTTGTTGTGGAAGATTCTGCTCTATCTTCACACTATCTCCTTCATTTGAGGAGCCTTCGGGACTTTCATTGTCCCAAACAAGTCTTGTTTCAGACATTGTACGTTCAAATAGAACAATTAGGAATTCAGTTTAATAAGCAAAGACGCAAGATATACAATACAAGTCTCCTAGGTGGCACAAGTATCCTATATGATGCAAGAGAACTCAGTTTAGTCCTATAACCGACTAAAAAGCTCTGATACCAAATAAATGTAACACCCATACCCCGGGTTAGTAGCAAATCAGCTCGGGAGCGTTACTAATGCAAGGACAAGGACAACGCAAGCAAGCAATACAAGCAAGATCAAGGCAAGGTAAGATTTGATAACGCATCCTTATTAGATGAGTTACTTAACTAGCAAGTAACCAAGCATTCATTACTTATCATGCAATCAAACTCACGTTTGATTTCAAGTCATTATAGGCATTCCAATAGGTCATTAAGTTGTTTCCTTTCATGATTCATTTATAAGTTACTACTTTCAATATTCACTTAATTTCATCTTATACCATAATCATTCGAATGACCCTAGTATGCAACATGCTTCCATTTCATTTCAATGTTCTTTAGTTTGATACATATAACGTTTCATACCTAGATTACTAAACCTGATCATGTTAACATACAATTGCATGTAACTAGTTTTCAAACATATATACCATTCGGCAATCATCATACAACTCACAAAACACTTACATCATGGTATGTTCATACACTAGACTATTCGGCCTTTATCATCCAAACACATAACAATACTTTCATCATGGTAAATTCATACAAGACCATAACATTCCACACGACATTCGAATGGTTCAATGTAATCTAGATCAAACACTTGATCATTCCATATATAATTTCATATATGCACAGCAAAACACCATTCTATTACATGTAGTTTAAGTTCAATACAATCTTCACATTATCACACAAGTTCATAACATAGTAGGCCCATACAAGGACAATATATATACACGCTTCAAGAATTCCAAAATGCATGATCAAGATAAACTATATACATTCTAGTGCCACCAATGTATGAGATATACAAAACAAGCATGAAACCATACTTATGCAATGCTTGTGTCTTGCTTCGAGCTCAAGGTAAAAGTCTTCAGAATCAAGCTACGAACAAATTCTTTATCCTGTAGGTTGGGAAGAATGAAAACGAGAGTGATAAGTACAAGAATGTACTTAGTGACGTAGTAACTAGTTCTAACCATTTATTATATCAATTTAAGTGTCAATTAAACAAGAATGATCCTAGCTAAGGATTTCAAGCATTTGAGTAATCCTAGTTAAGGATTATAGCATTCGGCTAGTATAGGATACAAGAAACATGGAATCATACTTCATGATTTCATATCAAGAATCAAGCAAATCATACTTACATAACAAGTAGTCAAGTAAGTCATGCTTACATGAAAAGTAACATACAATTCATGGCTTTCATGCCAAGTAACATACAAATCATGGCTTTCAAGACAAGTAACATACAAGTAACATACAAATCATGGTTTTCAATACAAGTAACATGTGATATAGGGTTGTTATTTCATTTGTTATGAATTAAACAACCCCCTTTGTACTTAGTTTGTATAGGTAATCAAGTCTCCAACCAACTATCGCCACAAGATACACCGTAGTGCTGGTCAACCCTCCTATTGTCTCCAAAGACCACATACGTACCCTTCGTCTATCGCCAAATAGGGGCCTAAGCCCTGGACCGTAATCCACCCTGACACAATGAGCTCTAGACTCTAAGGCATGCCCTTCTACCTAGTCCAACTAGCTACCAAGGTTGTTCGATTTAAGCCATTTATACAAGTATTTCAAGATCATGTCAATCAAGTTCATTTCATACTAGGCCCTTAGGCCAATTGAGCCATAGCTCACATATCATGTAATTCTCATGTTTCATTTCATCAAGTAGGATAACATTACAAGCAAGTTCTTTAAGTGATTTGATCTCATGACATACCACACATTCAAGCACCAATGTTACCACTTAAACATGCTTAGCAATCGAATTGAACATGTATTAAAGGATGTGATCAAGTTTCATGCATTACTTTAATCATTCTTCCCTTATTAAGTCAATTTAAACATTGCAAGAATATTGACATGCAAGTATTGGTTAGGACCTAGTCCTAACCCTAGAAATAATTACACTCAGAATACTCCAAGCTTTGCTAGTATTGGAAGCACACTCCTTTGTTCTTGGATTTAGGATGTTCCACTCTTTCCTCATCCACCAAGTTCACTCATGGTTCTATCACATTACACAAGTATATACATGTCAAAACAAGTTCACATAATCATTCAATCAAGGCAATGTTACAAGTACACAACATATACAAATATGGCAGCATTTTCATATACATTCTTTACTACACATAACTACACTTATCTATACTTTAATTCATGTAAAAGAGGGCAGAAATCAATGTCCCAAAACTGTTTACTAAACAATTTACAAAACTGTCCCAAAACAGTGTACAATTACTTAAACAGTTGTTACTAGGCAGCATGTAGTATGTTCACTTAAACATGAATAACTTTCATTCCGTATGTTGGAATTTCAATTGGTTTACCTTGTTGGAAAGCTAACTTAACAAGATTTCTAACCATATAGGCCTTGCATTTTAGTTCTTTGACAATTTATATAGTTTTTAACTTAAAGATAGGGCAATTTGCTACACTGGACAGTTTGCAGTGTCCCTAGTGTTTCTTCTCTACAATTCATTCTACAATCTAGAATGCAGTTTTGTTTTCTCCTAATGATTTTAGAAATGTCAAGGCATTGTCCATAAAATTTTCATCCTTAAATTCTCTTTATACAGTTTATGGTGATTTTTCAAGGTTGCTGCCCAAAACAGAGTATTCTAGGCAGATTACACTAGGTTGAGTTTCAAGTTTCATAACTCATTTAAACAAGATTCTAACATGGCAATTCAACTTAATTTCATGTTCTTGCATGTCTAGTTCAATCTAATTCACCTAACAATGTGCTTAAAACGCAGCATTATCATGCTAAATTCAATTTGATCTATTTGATGAACATCATTCATCCAATTCACCATTTGAGCAGTCCATTACCTAGTTTTAACTAATCCAATTGTATACATTCATTTTCCAGCAAGTTATATACTCAATTCAATCTTCAATTCATCTACCAACATGATCAAAATAGGGTTTTACATTCAATTAGCATGCTTCAACATTTTACTAGTAAAACAGTCCCTAATCAAACTGCTTTTAACCATAGTTCCTATTCTCAAATTTCCAGCAACCATATACATTGTCTTTAGCACTTTAGCTACTAGCATTCACAATTTCAAGTTCTATTAGAAGCTAACATACATAACAATCATCCTAATCAATCTAGGCAACAAGAACATCATCCTTTCAAGATTCAAACATTCTATAACAAGTAGGAGTCAAGCATTATACATTCTCCAAGCTAATTTGACCAAGGCTAAATCAAAAAGCATGAATTGAAGGTTATGTATGAAGCTTTATTTCTCCTAAATGGATGAGTATGGTTCGGCCAAGGTGGAGTGGAGAAGATGATAGGAAGATGGCCGCTTGGACATGTTGTTATCACTTGGCTTAGCTATTTGCCTTCATTTGGCAAATTTTGGTCTAATTGCTTCATAAATACTTAATTACACTTCCTAATTGCATGCAATTCTACATTTACAATTTGTTACTATTTGAGCCTTCGTAATTTGGACACTTCTTTATCAATCCATCTAATTTAGTCACTAGGTTTACTTAATTCTTCTAATTTGTAGATTGTTTGTACAATTAAGTTCTAATTAGTTTATGACATGTTACTAGGCCATGATTTGAGGTATTACAAAAAATCGATTGTAAAGGATCAAGAACTTGAGAATTTCAGTAAAAAACCTTTGATTTGAGGAGAGAAATTAAAATCACCTCTAATGGTTGACTCCTCCCTTAATTGGCATGACTTGAGTGAAATCTCCAAGAAAATAAGCAAGGTTTTGATGTAGAAATCAAAGAAATCAATTGAGGAATCAAAATGAGTTGATTCATGGAAATTTTAGAGGAAGAAAATTAGTTTGGTTGCTAAGAAAAGTTGAGAGAAAAGTGCAAAGCAAAAGTAGTTACGTGAGAAAAGTGAATTGGCTATTAAAACCAAATTAATTAAATCTTTTTTATTTTTGTTTAATAACCATTTAAAAATATCCTAAATTAAGGGGAAAATCTGATTAAAAACTTTGGTAGATTAGCTCCTTAAATATTCTAAGTTTTGACCCTTTTACGAAAAACTGTTTTGAAAACTTCACATGTTAGTCACCAAACCAAAATCTTATTAAATCCAAATTTATTTTATCAAATTGAGTTTACCAATATTGATTAAAAATTTTAGACCATTTTCTCATATTTTATTTTAGCCGAAAACAATTTATTATGAATTAATTCACGAAACTAGTTCGAATTGCCTAATCTTGTTCACCCGAACCTTCTAATCTATCTAGCTAACTTCTAGGCCCAAATTCGGCGCGTTACAATTTTACTAACTAAATCCATGAATATATACCCAAATTCAAGAAAAAGCATAGCAATATATGTATGAAAATAGTATTTTTGAGGAGTTAACATTGGGATGATGTTACATATTCTTAAATTGCTAGCTTATCTATTGTTGTGGAGTTGAGAATGCATCTATCTTTCTTGTCGATGCATCTGATTTATTGATTGATAAAGATAATTCAAGCATCTAGAATGCCACCCTAGTAGGATTAGGTAAGTTACCACAATTACAATCAATGATCCATTCAATTAAAGCTACTGAGTTCAATTCGTTTTAAGCCTTTCTTGCTCATTAAGCAACTATTTGAATAGGTGAAGACTCAGTAGACAATGCATGATGCACCTACTAGATATATTGGAACCCATAATGCAATTAGTTATCATGATCAATACCATTTAGGACTTACTTGTTCATCAAACAACCATTCGAATTGTTGGAAAACATAATAGAAAATTTCAACGTTCAATGTAGATATTATGTATACCAATAGGTGATTTACATCATTTACCTATGTGACCATAATCAAACATACATGCTTTCAATGTTATGTACATCATTCAACTAGGACAATAAGTGACCAAAGTGGTTCATGTTTAAACATGTAGGTTGCTACATTTACTTGATGTTAACTAGCCAACTTCAATAGGTCTATTCGAACCTTTACATGCATAACACAACCATGCGAATCTAACATTAGGCTAACAAGCATTCAAGCTCAATTAAGTGTATACATTGTTGTCACTGAACTTTCACCTAACTTCTTTAGTTTCATTATTTTAACTGTCATTTTTGGTTAGGTAGTCTTATATTGCATTGTTAGTGTTATATCATAATTAGTAGCAATTAGTATTAGGATTATCTGAATGTCATGTAACATTGCTAATATACTCAGGGTATTATAATAAGTACTATATGCTAGTGTTATAAAAATTAATATGGTAATTAGAATTGTTTAGGTGACATATAACGTATACTTTGTGTGCTATAATTAGTATAATTGTTAGTATATTATGGTAGTTAGAATTAACATAGGTTATATGCATTAGATATTAAAACCCAAAAAAATATAAAATACATAGCCCAATTGTAATTAAAAATGAATAAAAGGTCTATTGGATTTAGATCAGAATCCATTAAAAATACATAGAATGTCCATTATACAAAGGCCTGCCCGGCCTGATTATTATTTCCTGAAGGGCTTGCTCTTATATGCGCAGGTAATGAAGAACTGTTGGATCAAGGGAGAACAGATCCAATGGCACAGGATCGCACATGGCCTACACACGGATTACCAAGAGCCACGCTTCATGTTCGTTCGATCAGGATGAGATTCAACGGCCTAGATTACTTCGGGGTGTATCACGCGGGTCATCACTCGCGCGTGGCAGCCACGCATACGACATTTTAGCTCTGGCCATTCGCTCTTCTCTGCCGCTCCACTCACTCCGATTGTTCCTTACCGGCGTCATTCGAATTATCAAAAATATGCAAACAAAGGAAAATGGTTAAATCCCTAAATTAGAGCACAACAATTCAAGATAAAGATAAAAGGGAATTAAATCCCTAAATCAAAGCCCTAGCTAGAAAATCACAATCCAAAATAGGAAAGGCTATTCCCTAAATCGATGCCATGGCAAAGATCAAGCAATTTCATAGGAAGAAATTGGGGATTTATTCTTGTAATCTAAGTGTAATCGCTAATTTTATCCAGGCAATTAAGTCGTTGCTTTTACATTCTTAAATAAGGGCTTCATTAACATTAATAGATTAGTATTACCATTTGCCTTTACTATATGTTTCACTTTATAACAAGTATCTTATAATACTACTATTGTCTGTCTTAAATATATATGGGAAACGAAAGTTTTTAACATTGTTATTAGATGTTGTTGTTATATTAATTAGTATTACAATAGTAATTAAATATGTAAGCCCAATGTATTTAAACAAAAGAGAGGCCCAAATCTTATTCAAACAGTCCATTTACAAAATATAATAATTTACAGATGGCCCAACGAGGCCCTAAATACATCAAAAAGAAACCCTAATCATCTTTATCTCTGAGCAGCTGATCCTAGACCGTTGGATCCAAGATGAGGATCGAACGGCTGACACACACGCAGAACGTTCCAGATAGCCCCACGCGCCACACGCGCGACTGCTCAGGAACCTCCACAAGCGCGTGGGAGTCACACACTACTCCTTCATTTTCCACCCGCGTGTCTAACGCCTTGATTTCCATGCGCGATGAATGATCATCCACTCCAATCGCCACACGGATAGATCCAATGACTCCTAGAGGTCCTCGTTCCCTGAGCCCTTTCTCACTCTGGTCCCCTCCCCTCTTTAGTCTGCCACGCCATTCCAAAGGACGAGCGCCGCGCTATCTGACCGTCCTCTTCCATAGCTGGACGTCATGGCTCACAAGCAAGGGAAACAAAGGCAGGAGCATTAGAGATAACAGGCCAACAACCAAATCAAAAGACAGCAAAAGCGTTATCAACAGGCAGCCAATAGGATTTTTCTTTTCATTTTCAAAAAAATGTAACCCTCGGATATAAAAGGGAACCCAACAGACACGTAACACAGATTCGGAATTCCAACCAGCAATACAAAAAACAGATTCCAAATGTACATTTATCTTTCAAAAAATGCATATAGATAGATAACTAGGGTTAGATTATACCTTCGAGCCTGTTTTCCCTTCCGATGGCAAGCCTTGTAGCATCGTCTGGCGTTACGAATGGTGAGTTGGCAGGGGAAAGGTGTCGCTTCGAGTCTTGTTTCAAAAAAAAGGGACTTTTTGTTTCGGCTTTTTGAGGAAGAGAGGGTTTTTGTTTTATTCTATTGAAACTAGGTTTAAATCGAAGTTTAGGAGGCAGAAAAGAGTGTTTGGGGGGTATATCAAAGGTTGCCGACTGCCAGCGAACGGCAGTCGACGCGTCGGAGCGCGACCATATTCTACAGATTGTGGTGGTTTTTGAGTTTGGGGATGAACACCCCTGTTTTGGAAAAAGAAGAAGAACGAGGAGAGGAATTTAGGGCTGAAAAATATAACCAAAAAGGGAAATTGTTATAAAATGTTATGTTTTATACAAAACCCGTCCTTTTCTGGGTTATTCACATTATGAGTCCCTCCGCCTCATTATAATTGCTCCAGGAGGGTCTCCGCATGGGTAAATAACCCATTTGATCCCTCTGCATGGTCTAATTACCAGATAGAGGTCATTTCGCCTTTTTTAATCACCATTTGGGTCCTCAAACTTTTCACTAGCTATCAATTGCACCCTTTTTCTTCTTTTTCTTTTTACATTAGTCCCTTGAATTTTGCTTCTTTATAATTTGGTCCCTTCCAGTGTTTAATTTCCTTTTAATGTACATGCATTTTATTTCAATTTGTCAATGTTATTATTTCTATTAACAAATCATTTTACTATTTGGATGTAATTATTAGAACCTCTATTTTGTCTATTTGTTTCAATATACATATTTGCCCTAGGTAAAGTTTATTACGTGTGTATTTTAATGCAATATATGATTATCTCCTTTTAAATGGAAAGATAAAAAAGAAAAAAATACAACTTAAAGTATGTATTCTTTCGACATATGGACATTGAATGTTTCTTTTAATTAAGCATGATATGTTTTTTCTTAAAGTGTATGTAGTTAGGTTTTAAAATTCAAATATATGTGGGTTTAGGTGCTTTGGGCCTTTCTTCTTAGACTAAGCTTAGAAACTTGGGCTACTTGGTCTGTTGGGATTTGGGTTTGTTAGATTAGGCCTCTTGGATTATTTTAAGCAAAATTAGTTTAATTAATTTAAAATCGTGTGCTCGTCTTATAGGGACACGGTTTTTAAGTTGATTAAATTAATTTAGGACTAGAATTTTTAGAGCCTTAGTTAGAATTTAGGTTTAAACTAGCTTAATCAACTTAAATTTGTCCTAGTCTTATTGGGATAAATGTTAAGTCCGTTAAGTTAGTTAAACGACTCCATAATTACCTTTAAGATAAAATTAATAAGGAGATTAGATTGGCACTTAATTAAGGCACTGATTAACTTGATTAGTTCTTAAATAGTGTTCTCGACTTATTGGAATACTAGTATAGAACCAATCGAATTAATTACCATGTTATAAGATAATCCATAACTTATTAGGGTTTCCTAGATTTTAGGGTTTAATTAATTTAGGCTAACATTAGATTCACTTAGTTAATAATTAGATCACCAATTGATTTTTTCATAATTTGGGCCTTTCAGGTTAGGACTTTTATGGGCTTTGGAGTGTTTATCTTTAAGCCCTTTGCTTGGCATTCATTTTTAATTGTCATTTATTTGGAATTAATCACTCTAAGTCAAAGAAAAGGTGACGTACGAAAATGTTTGCATCATGCATAAAGGTGACGTACGAAAATCGAATCATAAATTAACACGGCAGTCGGACTTATTCGATGTCAGTTTAATCTATGGTCCGATGTATCATTAACCTTACTAGTTAAATGTCCAATTAATTTGAACCCACCAATTTGATAAAGCCCGTTCAATTAAAGTCAATTTTCAATTAGGATCACCAAGTTAAAATTCTTTTCAAATTTTGACAATTTTCTTTAATTAAAAGCAACAAATATTTTCGGTCTCGATTTCTGGGTGTGATGGGGGTGCTAATCCTTCCCCACATGTAACCAACTCCTAACCCTTCCAAAATGAATCTCTGGTTTAGTGGTGTCCAGCCTACCTTATCCAAGTGGCCGGTGGCGACTTCAAGTTTTTATCGATTTTCAAAAGAATAAGTTTTTTTAAAGCCAAGATTACAAAGAAATGATTTTGGGGGTAACCCGTAGCGCCAAATCCATAAATTATCTACCCTGCCAAGAAAAGTCACCACAGCATGGCGACTCCACTGGGGACGTTCGTTATTTGTTTTTATAAAACAAGAGAGAGTTAGGCCAAGAAAATAATTGTCATTTTAATGAGGGAAAATTGTTGCAATTTCAATTGATTTTAGTAAGGTCGATCCTTTCTTGAAAATGTGACTAAGATCACACGGGCTTTGAAAACTGGTGGTCTTCGAATTAATTTTTCATTTAATTTCTAAGGAATCACCGACATGTGTTGCACCATTTCATTAAGCTCTATACCCGAGCTCCATCCCTTAAGTGGGAGTGAAACTCCACATACCCACGTGAGTAGCCCTCTACAGGTCAGTACTTCACTTCTGAAATCCACACCTCTTGACATGTGAGCAGCCCTCCACGTCATTTGGTCATGCTTTCCCTTAAATCGAAACCAATTCGCAAGTTTGTAATGGGCCAGAATTGGGTTTCTTGTTGCCTTAGTAGGTGATAAGATAGGTTCGGGTACCTTAATTAGAACCGAACCCATGTGTGTGAATCTAAGAAGCCCACCCCGTTAGAGCCATGCGGATGGCCTTAGCGAGCTAGAGTTCATGCGGTTAGGGTTCTTGCTTTAATTGTTTGCCTTATGCTTAATTGGTTTGTGTTTTTCAAAATGATTGCTTATCTTATGACTAACAGACTTCCCTTTGTTTTCTTTTCGTTTCCTTTTACCCTTTTGTTTTGAATCATGTCATGAAGAGCGTACTGAGTTAGAAATAGTTTGAAGTTAAAGACCAGGTCAATGGGAGATTTTGTCTGCAGCAGTGACGAAAAGAATTCTGATGTTTAGATATGGTTAGAAGGGGAAGAGCTGCATGAGGGAGACAATATTATCAATAGGTTCAGATCAACCATGTCAACCACGACATTCATGAACACCTGGTTTAACGATGTATCTAATCTGAAGCCGGTTTGGAACAGCTGGGACTTTGAAACAAAGAACACTTTCAAGGAAGAATATGGTGACATCGCATATTTGCTGGAGGTTCCAGTTTACCAAGCACTATTGCAAGCTTTAGTGGGTTTCTAGAACTCTGCCTACACCTGCTTTACCATCGGTAATGTCGACCTAACCCCAACAATCGAGGAATATCGGGACCTTATAAATTGCAAAAAGATTGACATGGATCAGGTGTACTCGAAGCCAAGTAAGAATAAGGCTTTTCGGGCTAAGCTAAAGAAATTTTCAGACACGTTTCCAACCTAGGTTGAACAGCATGTCACTACTTGGAACCATAAGGAGTATCTCAAATAGGAAGGAATTTTGGCCCTAGCCTCTGTACATCATGTGGGCTGGATTCAGCGTAGCCTCTTTGCATTGTTGATTTATGCATTAGTACTTTTCCCTCGAGCATTGGGACTCATTGCTCCATCAGTGTTAGATCTTTTTGACCGATTGAGCAGTGGGACCAACCCAATACCCGTGATTTTGTCTGAAACTTTTCGATCTTTGAGGTTCTGTCAAGAAAATGGTGGAGGGAACTTTCGAGGGTGCTCACAACTTCTGATTGTCTGGTTCTACAACCACCTTTGGACCGACCCCAGTTTCTCCAGGCCCCTCTATGATGGCAAGTTCTCACCTCTAGAAGAGTTCCTTAGAAAGAATGATTGGCCAACCCGCAGGTCTGAATAGGTATGGCAGAATCTTCTCGGGAGTTTAAAAGAGGAAGATGTAGTTTGGAGAGCACCATGGTTATTGGCGAAGAACATTCTCTATAGATGCGGAGAGCATCCGTGGTTACCCCTACTTGGCCTCTGGGGGCATACTGCATATGCGCCTCTACTAGTTCTGCGGCAGTATGACTCAATACAGTTTATGCCAGCCACCAAGGGTTTAAATGAGTTCAACATGGATTACTCAAAAGAGAAGGGCTATAAGACGTTGGCGTACAATGCTTCTTCGGCATGGAATAATGTCAGACGAGTTAGGATTATAAAGGCCCCATATATGGTCACTCCGGAATACGAGGCATGGCAATTTAAGCGTGTTAACGTCAATATCCCTCAGTAGTTCTGATAGGGGAAGATCAATGGAAGAGAGGTTGTCCACACTCCCCACCGGAGTCGAGTTGATAAGGAAGCAACTAGAGGATGAACAAAAGAAGTACCTTAAGCTTGAAGAAGAGGCCCGCCAAGAGAAATTTAACTAGGAACTAGAGAAGACACAATTTGAAGGGGTAACTAAAGGTCTGCAGAGAAAAAAAGATGAGTTGGAACTCGAGCCCATATTGGAGAAAGAGGAGATTCAGAAACTCAAAAGGTTGAATAGGGGTAAGAGAGTTGCAGAATGAGGACCAAGCGAGGGGTTAGAACTCTGACTTAAAAAAGAAAAAGCCCGAGCTGAGAACTAAGAGAATATATTATGAGCACAAGGACCAGGTGCTCACGTTGACCTTAGAAATGAAGAATTTGAAGGCTTTCCACTCTAGGCAAATTGAGAAGGAACAACACCAAAATAACCCTTTGAAAGATCAGGTGAAATGTTTGGAAAAGTCCTTTTTCAAGAACAAGGGCTTAACTAGCAAGTTGAAGGCCAACAATGCAGAAAACCAAGTCCTGATGACACGTATTGAAGGATTGGAACAGGAGGTTCAACAGCTTAAGGATCATATGGCTAGCCTTAGAGGGGAAATTCGAGTATGGCCAACACCGAGTTTGGAGCAACTACACTTCACCGTGTATACAATCTGGAGACAGGAACAAGAGTTAGCATGGTGGACAACACATATGACAGAAGTTGCTCAGAATATATAGTTTCTTGCGGAAGATGCCACCGAACTTCACGACTATGTAGAAGATGAGTTCGAAGAAGGGGAAAGGATCGTATGGGTCCTAAGGGAGATTATTAACCTCGATACTACTTTGAAGCCAAACATGTAGTGGGATTTCTTTAAGTTAGTGTAACCAGGCTACGTTCCTATTAATGCAGGTCATTTAATGATGATATTCGAACTCAGTATCATTCTATGTATTCATGCATTGTTTTGAGCTTTGCCTGTATTTTTAGAATGTTAATAATCTTTTAACCAGTTTATATGCTTACATCCTAACTAATTACTATCGATTAATTAAAAGGTTTTTTATTTCAAAAAGATAGCATTTTGGTCATTTTCATATTAATCATTCCACATCCATACCGTACTCGCTTACGAACAAGGCAAATGGAAGAAGGTTTTGCCAAGTTAGAGGACAATCTCTGAGGCCAGCTCGAACGTGCCCAACATGAATTGAGGGAAACCATCATCAAGTCCCAACAGGATATGATGAAGGAGAATTCCCAACTGATAAAGGCTAATTTAAGAGGAAATAAGGTCGTTGAGAACCCAACTCAAGACTCGGGAGATCGCTCATAGGCCCCGATTTTCAAGAATACTCTCTTTACTAATCCACCTAACCCCCCACAAGGAATGCCTTCATCTCATCAGGTTGGCACCTCTACCCCAGCTCAGCCAGGCATAACACTCATAAATGTTGAGAATGTTGAGGATAGTATCCCAGATTTCGATGAGTTGGAAAAATTCAACCAGGTAAAGGCAAAGTTCTCAAAATAGTTAGAGGACACTCGGAAGGACCTTGAAGAAAAATTTCGGGTAAAGGTGGATGAAGTGGGACCCTATGGGCTAAATGCGAGAGAGCTTAGTTTAGTTCCGGATGTGGAGATTCCTTACAAATTCAAGACTCCAGGCTTTGAGAAATTAGATAGAACAACCTGCCCCACCACCCATTTGACCATTTTTTGTCAGAAAATGGCAGGATACACGGATAACAAAAAACTCTTAATCCACTGTTTTTAAGACAATTTAGCAGGGTCTACTTCAAGGTGGTATAATCAGCTCACTCGCGCTCAGATCAAGTCATGGAAGGATCTGGCCAAAGCCTTTAACGACCAATACAAGCATATAGTAGATATGGTCCCTAATCGCCTTTTGTTGCAAGGAATGGAGCAGAAACGTTATGAAAGCCTCTAGGAATACACCCAGCGGTGGAGTGATATAGCGGCTCAAGTTCAGCCACCATTTTTCAAGAATAAAATCACACCAATGTTCGTAGACACACTGAAGGGGACAGTTTACGATCGATTGATCAGCAACCCCATTAGCAATTTTGTGAAAATGGTAATGACTGGTGAACGTATCGAGGCTGCCATTAAAAGTGGGACAATTGATAGTGGGGAGTCAGCACGAAAGAACTACAAGAAGAGGGACAACGAAGTAAACAACCCAATACTTGTGAGGTCGTCAAAAACCTCACCATCTCCCAACCCCAAGTAGCGGCAAAAAGTGCTCGAGGCTTCAACAAGAGGGAGGAAATGGGCCTTAAGAAAGAAAATAAGAACCGATCTTTCATTCCTATACCGATGTCTTGCAAGGAACTCTACTCACAGTTATATAAGGTGGATTTAGTTCGCTTGTATCATGTCACACCTTACAACCCTCTATACCCGGCATGGTACGATTCCAAGGTGCAATGTGAGTACCATGCTGACATCCCTGGACACTCGATTAAGAATTGCATGGCTTTCAAGAAGTTTCTCCAAAATTTAATTCGGACTGGGGTCCTGCAGTTGGGGGAACCCAATACAGCCAACAACCCCCTGCCAAACCACGGAGGGCAAGGTATAAATGACATTGAAGAAGAATATCCTCAAAGGGCCAAGGCAAGGGTATCTGAGGTACGATCCCCACCAAGGTGGGTCTTTCAGCAATTGTGTATGGCCCGTCTCATTGATCGAGGAATAATAATCGTGAGAAATGGGTGTGGCCCGTACTGCGAATACCATTAGTCAAGAGATCACGAGATTTAGGATTACGAAGAGTTTCACCAACTAGTTCAGCACATGATGGATAATAATGAGATTGAGTTCTTCGAGAATGAAGGAGAATAAAAAAAGTTAGAAGTATACACCTCTGAAAACCAAAATGCTAAGTACAATGCGAAGAGACCATTTGTCCTCTACCTCCAACCAGGCGAGGCAAGCACGCAAAAAATGAATCCCAAGATTATAATTGCTACTCCAAAGTCTTTTGTTTTCAAGGATACGCAGATGGTCTCGTGGAATTACACTACAAGCGTAACAATACCAGGCTCCCCCAGTTCGCCGAAAGAAGAAAATGTGGGAATAGAAACAAAGCTTGCGGGTCATTCGGAGCCCAGTAATGAAGATGCAAAAGATGTGGGACTTCTCAAAAGGAGTGGACGGTGCTATGCCCCGAAAAATGAAAAAGTACCAGAAGGGCAAGAAGGAAAGAATAAGGAAATTGAGGAGGAACTGGAGAAGATGTTTAGAAAAGATCTGACGTTAAAAATTAAAGAACCGGTCACAGAAAACCAAGCCCAAGAATTCTTGAGATTTCTGAAACACAATGAATATAATGTTGTAGAACAATTGCGGAAGCAGCCGGCCAGGATCTCGGTATTGGACCTCTTGCTAAGCTCAGAAAAACACCGAGATACGTTACTAAAGGTCTTGAATCAGGCTTTCATCACAGACGATATCTCTGTTCAGAAGTTGGGACTGATAATTCCATTACCTTCAGCAATGACGAAATACCAGGAGAGGGCACAGGATCCACCAAGGCTCTGAACATTACCACTTATTGCAAGGGCTACATATTACCAAGAGTGTTGATCGACAACGGTTTTGCCTTGAATGTCATGCCATTAGCCACTCTACAGTGATTACCAATTGATAGCTCACACATGAAGCCCTGACACAACACAGTGCGCGCTTTTGACAGGACCCAACGAGTTGTGGTTGGGAAGATAGAAGTACCCCTACTTGTCGGTCCTACAGAATATGTGGTTGACTTTTTGGTTATGGATATTTGGCCCTCTTACAATTGCATGTTAGGAAGGCCGTGGATACATTCAACTGGTGTCATCCCATCTTCACTACACGAGAAGTTAAAATTTGTGATCGAAGGAAAGTTGGTAACAATAAACGCCGAGCAAGTTATTGTCGCTTCGGTTACCCTAGACACACCATATGTTTATACCGATAAGGAGGCAATGGAATGTGCGTTCAGGGCGTTAGAATTCGTCAATGCTACTTTTGTCACTGAGAGGAACCCACTTCCTTGTCCTAGGTTATCCAATTGTACCAAAATGGTAGTGTTTGAGACCCTAGGAAGAGGGGCAAGGAAAGCAAAAGGTTTGGGACAAAATCTACAAGGACGCCTCCGACCCATTAGGGTAATTCACAAAGTCGACCGATTTGGGCTTGGGTATAGACCAAATTTTCTGCAAAAGAGGCAAGAATAGAGAAAGAGACAAGAACAAAGGAAGGCCCGGCTCAGAGGGGAGGATATCCCTTGGGCCCCATAACCTATACCGATTTCAAAGGCATCTTTAAGTCGGGTGGACTCAGGAATCCTGAACAAGACATTCAAGAAGCAATTCAGGAGGGAGAGAAGTACGTTCAGGGAGAATTGGTTAGTGAAGCTTTGGAATGAATGGACGTAAACGTGATTTGCAAAGACGAAGAGGCTACCCAGCCGTTGGCCAAGATTCGCTCATGCCTTCCGGGTGAAAAACTCACTAACTGGGCCTACGAGGATATACCCGTGACTGTTAGACTCGAATCAAAGTAATGCCCAGAATCACCACACTGCTCTCAGCCTAAGAGCAACGTGTATCTTTTGTAAAAAGGCCACTATGTCCCCATCTATCCGTTTTTAATAAAATAAGTCCTTTCGTCACTTTCTCAAATGGAAAATGTAGCATTCATTTCATTCATTTATTTATTATTTATTTTATTCACTTATAAATTTCTCTCTTCCATTTCCAATGCACGCTTCCATAATTATGCACGCCTCCTAACTTAAACTATATGAATGATTAGGAACCTAATCCTGAGGTAGATTTCGAGCTACCCGCATGCTTGGCAAAAGTGGACGAGAGGATGATGAGGTCCCGGAGGAATTGTTGAGGATGATGGAAAGAGAAGATAAGCAAATCCTTCCATACCAAGAACATGTAGAGATCTTGAACCTAGGGACTGAAGAGGAAAAAAAAGAAGTAAGAATCAGCAGTACGTTGTCATCATAAGTAAGGAATGAGTTGGTGGAGTTACTTTTGGAATTCAAAGACGTGTTTGCATGGACATATCGGGACATACCGGGTTTGAACACGGATATTGTGGTTCACAAACTTTCCATCAGACCATAATGCAAGCCGGTCTAACAAAAGCTCAGGAGGATAAGAGTGGACATGTTGCTAAAAGTTAGAGAAGAAGTACAAAAACAATTCGAGGCGGGATTCCTAAAGGTTTCCAAATACCCGAATTGGGTAACCAATATAGTGTCGGTGCCTAAAAAAAGATAGAAAGGTTCACATGTGCATAGATTACAGGGACCTTAACAAGGCGAGCCCCAAGTATAACTTTCCATTGCCTCACATTGATACCTTGGTTAATAACACCACTGGAAACGCGTGGTTCTCATTTATGAACGGCTTTTCGGGATATAATCAAATCAAAATGAATTCTGAGGACATGGAGAAGGCCACTTTTGTGACCATGTGGGGGACATTCTGTTACAAGGTAATGCCTTTTGGGTTAAAAATGATGGGGTAACATATCAACGAGCCATGGTGACATTGTTTCACGACATGATGCACAAAGAACTTGAGGTATATGTAGATGACATGATAGCCAAATCAAGAACTGAAAGGGAGCATATCTAGAATTTACAAAAACTCTTTCTAAGACTGAGAAAATACCAGCTGAAGCTCAACCCTAACAAGTGTACCTTTGCAGTTACATCCGAGAAATTATTGGGTTTTGTGGTAAGTCGGAAGTGGATCGAGATCGACCCTGACAAGGTAAGAGCAATTCAAAATCTACCACCACCTCAAACGCAAAAGGAAGTCCGGGGATTCTTGGGAAGATTGAATTACATATCGCTGTTCATTTCCCAATTAACTGAGAAATGTGACCTCGTCTTCAGACTTCTTTGGAAGAACAACCCAGGAGTCTGGGATGAAGATTTTCAAAGCATTAGAAAAAATTAAAAAGTATCTGACCAATGCTCCAATTTTGGTAGCACCAACGTCGGACGGGCCGTTGATCCTGTACCTAACCATGTTTGAAAATTTGATGGGTTGTGTACAAGGACAACATGATGATTCTGGCAGGAAAGAAAGGGCGATTTATTATTTAAGCAAGAAGTTCATCGAGTGTGAAGTATGGTACCCTTGATTCAAAAGCTGTGTTGTGCCTTGGTATGGGCCACAAAGCGACTCAGCAACGCATGTTGTATCACACCACCTACCTAATCTCTCGGTTGGACCCATTGAAGTTTCTAATGGAGGCACCAACGCTCACCGGGAAGATAGCTCGTTGGCAAATGTTACTGTCAGAATTCGACAGTCTACGTGAATTAGAAGGCAGTGAAGGGAAGTGTAGTGGCCGATCTATTGGCGAATCGCGCTTCATACGACTACGAACGTTTAGGTTTTGACTTCCCAAACAAGGATTTGATCAGCACCATCTTTAAAAATGAGCTCGTCACCAAATGGAAAACCTGGAGACTTTACTTTGACGGAGCCTCCAACGCCTTGGGGCATGGAATAGGGGCAGTCTTAATCTCTCTTGATGAAGTCTACTACCCCTTTACCAATAGACTAGAATTTTTCTGCACTAACAACATAGCCTAGTACGAGGCTTGCGCCATGGGGCTCCGAGCGGCCATTGAAAGGAAAGTCAAAGTACTTCATGTTTACGAAGATTCCTCCTTGCTGATCTGCCAGCTTCGAAGGGAATGGGAAACTAGAGATCCTAAATTGATCAAGTACTACGAATTAATTCAAGATTTGGTCAAGGAGTTCAAAGAAGTTAGCTTTGTTTACTTGCCAGGGGAAGATAATCAGATGGCCGACGCCCTAGCAACTTTGGCCGCCATTTTCAATTTAAATTTAGCAGCCGAAGTGAAGTCAGTTGAAGTGCAGACTTTCGAGGTACATATCCATTGTTACAATTTGGAGAAGGATAGAGATAGTAAGCCATGGTACCATGATATCCTCCAATACCTCAAGTTTCGGGCTTACCCAAAAGAGGCCAATGACAATGATAAAAGAACTATTCGAAGGCTAGCATCAGGATTTGTCCTTGATATTGAGATTTTATACAAAAGAAGCAAAGATCAGGTACTGTTAAGATGTGTCGATGCTCGAGAAGCGGAAGTTATTCTAGCCGAAGTCCACGGAGGGTTATGTGGAACCCACGCCAGTGGATTCTCAATGGCAAGAAAGATAATGAGATATGGCTACTTCTGGTCAACTATGGAGGGAGATTGTATTCGCTATTCCAAAAAGTGCCACAAATGTCAAATATATGCCGGTAAGATACACTCCCCGCCAATTCTACTCCACACTATGAACTCCTCATGGCCTTTCACTGCTTGGGGCATAGACGTCATTGGTCAAATACACCGAAGGCTTCCAATGGGCATCGGTTCATCTTGGTAGCCATAGATTATTTCACCAAGTGGGTGGAAGCCACCTCTTACTCCAGCATCACCAGAGCGACGATTTGCAAGTTTTTGAAGAAATAAATCATATGTCATTTTTGTCTGCCCGAAAGAATCGTCACCGATAATGCCTCCAACTTAAACAATAAAATAATGACCGAAGTATACGAGCAGTTCAGAATCGTGCACCATAATTCTACCGTGTATCACCCTAAGATGAATGGGGCAGTGGAAGCAGCAAATAAGAACATCAAAAAGATCATAGCTAAGACTACTGAGACTTTTAGAGATTGGCACGAAAGGCTCCCTTTTCTTCTGTTCGCCTACCAAACCTCTATAAGAACCTCTACTGGGGCAACGCCATTTTCTTTGGTGTATGGCACAGAGGCAGTATTACCCATCAAGATAGAAATTCCCTCGCTCAGAATTTTGAATGAGGTCAAGACGAAGCTGAATGGGTACAGGCTAGGATTGATCAACTTAACCTTATTGAGGAGAAAAGGTTGAGAACCATTAGTCATGGCCAGATGTATCAGAAAAGGATGGTGCGGGCTTACAACAAGAAAGTCCGCCCGAAGGAGTTCCGAGTGGGAGATCTGGTGCTCAAAAGGACCCTGGTAAATCAAAGAGATTTTCGGGGAAAGTGGATGCCAAATTGGGAAGGACTCTACGTCGTGAAAAAGGTTTTCTCCAAGGGAGCGATAATTTTAGCAGAAATAGATGGAAGAGAACTGAGCAACCCGATTAATTCGAACTTTGTCAAGAAATATTACACTTAAAAAGAAAAAAAAAGAGAGAAAAAGAAAAAGTGAAAAAAAGAAAATAAGGGTTTAAGGTGAAAACCCAAATATGGGCGCCTTAAAACCAAATGAGGGTCTGAATTAAAAATCCAAGAGGACGGTTCAGATAAACAAAGACCTGTGGCATCTGATTGATAGGTCGGGTTCTGGAGGGAAGACTACGCTTTGTTCCTCATATTATCATAAGTGATGACCAAGAATGGCTAGCAAGGGATCTACCGAGGTCGATGGGTCCATTTCATTCAAGCAGTTAACACCATTTTTTCACTTCTTTTATGTTTGTCATACTTGCCAAAATTATCCCAATACTATATTTAAAATCAATAAAGCTTTGTTCCAATATCCATTTCCTATTTCACCAACGTCATACGGATAGATTAACATAGATCATGAAAAAAGGTTTAACCTATCAAGTGCAGGATTTGATCCAAAAACATAAAAAAAATATAGGAGTTCGCCAAGGATAGGGTAAGGAATCTAAGGAGAAAGAGGCGGGGTGCACAATGAAGAAGGGGCAAAGGGAAAGAAAACAAAAGATAACAGCAAGAAAAGGCAAAAAAAAGGAAAAAATAGAAAAAGAAGAAGAATGACATAAAGAAAGAGAGAAGAAGAAAAAAACAAGATTAAGGAAAAAGAAAAAGGGGAAAGGGATTCAGGAAGAAGAAACTTGAGAGGGTACTCTGGATCAAAAGATCGGGGACTCAAGGGAAAAAGGGGTATGATGGGCAAACCCGAGTACGAGATGGAGCACCGCCATTACCAAAGAAGAAGGGAGAAGAATATGAGAAGGTTAAATTTAAGGAATCAATGAGAGAAAATGTCCAAGAAAATTGATTTCATTCATGCATCATGCCTAGTTAGATATCCCTAAGTTAGGAGCATGCTAACTCATTCTTTCATAATCATTTAGTTTTTACAGGTTCAAAGGAAAGATCAGACACTCCATAAGAAGGAGCGTAAAGCGAAGCAAAAATCTAAGAAGGGATTACGGAGCAAAGAATTTCAAAATCATCACCCTAGGATATCAAAACTAAAGATACCGCTTTGAAAAAATGCATTTATACTATTAGCGCTTTGGAGGGACATGTCATCCCCCCTTTTTGCCACTCAAGGAAACAAACCCCTTTTTGAGGATGCATGACTTGATCACCGCTGCTTTGAAGCATCATGTTGTCCGGTTCACTCTCTGTCGTTTCAGGGAAACATGTTATTTGGATTCACTCACTATTATTTTGGAGGATTGATGCTTGCGAAGGTTGGTTGGCCTGCCTATTACCGTTTTAGGAAGACATGTCAACGCCACCAGATTTGTTTTCGACCATTTCGGGGAAACAAGTGGTTTGTGCTTGTTCATGGTTGTTTCCGAAGAATGAGTCATTTTCTAGCTGGCCTGTTCATCGCTGTTTTGGAAGAACACACTAGTATTCCTTGATTTGCTTTTGCCGCTTTGGGAAAGCAAGTTATTCAGATTTGTTCATTGCCACTTTGGAGGAACAAATCGTTGACAGGGAAGTCGGATAAAATTAGTGCTATGGTCTTTGCTTTATTCTTGTTACACAAGGATAAGCAAAGAGGGGCAGCTGTAATCGCTAATTTTATCTGGGGAATTAACCGTTGGTTTTACATTCTTGAATAAGGGCTTCATTAACATTAATAGAATAGAATTACCATTTGCCTTTACTATATGTTTCACTTTATAACTAGTATCTTATAATACTACTATTGTCTATCTTAAATATATATGGGAAATAAAAGTTTTTAAAATTGTTATTAGATGTAAGCCCAATGTATTTAAGCAAAAAGAGAGGCCCAAGTCTTTATTCAAACAGTCCACTTACAAAATATAATAATTTATAGCTGGCCCAACAAGGCCCTAAATACATCAAAAAGAAACCCTAATCATCTTTATCTCTGCGCAGCTGATCCTGGACCGTTGGATCCAAGATGAGGATCGAACGACTGAGACACGTGCGTAACGTTCTAGATAGCCCCATGCGCGACTGCTCAGGAACCTTCACGCGCGATGAATGATCATCCACTCCAATCACCACATGGACAAATCCAACGGCTCCCAGAGGTCCTCGTTCCCTGAGCCCTTTCTCACTCTAGTCCCATCCCCTCTTTAGTCCACCACGCCATTCCAAGGAACGAGCGCCGCGCTATCTGGCCGTCATTTTTCATAGCTGGACGTCACGGCTCATGGGCAAGGCAAAAAAAGGTAGGAGCATTATAGATAAATGGCCGACAACCAAATCAAAAAATAGCAAAAACGTTATCAATAGGCAGCCAATATGATTTTTCTTTTCATTTTAAAACAAATGTAACCCTCGGATATAAAAGGGAACCCAATAGACATGTAACACAAATTCGGAATTCCAACCAGCAATACAAAAAACAGATTCTAAAGGCACAATTATATTTCAAAAAAATACATATGGATAGATAACTAGGGTTAGATTATACCTTCGAGCCTGTTTTCCCTTCCAATGACAAGCCTTGTAGTGTCGTCCGGCAATACGAATGGTGAGTCGGCAGGGGAAGGCGTAGCTTCGAGTCTTGTTTCAAAAAAAGGGGACTTTTTGTTTCAACTTTTTGAGGAAGAGAGAGTTTTCATTTGATTCTGTTGAAACTACATTTATATTAGAGTTTAAGAGGCAGAGAGAAGTGTTTGGGGGTATATCAAAGGTTATCGGCCGCAAGCGAACGGCGGCCGACGAGGCAGAGACTGACCGGATTCTGGAGATTGAGGTGGTTTCTGGGTTTTGGATGAACACCACGATGATGTTCATCCCCGATCTGGAAAAAAGGAAGAAGAACTGGGTCTATACCAAGCCTCCTAAAAGTAAAAACCCACATGCAAAGCTTCAAGCGTTCGCGAGTATGAGTGATGGTTGGGTCATGGGATTGATACGAAAGAGATAAGGCACTTTTAATTTCCCTTGGTCAAGCATTAGAAGTATAATTTCAATTCACCCCGACAGGGAAAAGATGGTTGATATTTTAGCCATTGCGATCTATGGTTTGGTAATAATCCCGAAGGTTCTAGGAAACATTGATGTGGTGCTACTTGATTTCCTTGAACAACTAAAGAGAGGAGTCAATCCAGTGCCAGCTATACTTGTTGAAACTTTCATTTCCCTTAATGCCTGCCGAAAAGTTGAAGGTGTCCATTTTGGAGGATGTGCTCCGCTTCTACAAGTTTGGGCCCTCAGTCATTTCTGGAAATGTTCGACATTAGCCTTATCAAATGTGTTTTCCTAGAACTTCTCACCTCTTTGAGAATTCTTGGTAAAGGAGTGGCCTGTTGTCAATAAGAATAAATGGATTGATATATTCAGGGATCGTCGTGAAAAAGACATCAGATAAAGGGTTCCTTGGATGGGTCACGCCAAGCTTTTGTACAAATGTGGAGATTTCAACTTCTTAATGCTGCTAGGTTTGTAGGGAGGAATTGGATGTGTCCCTTTGCTAGTATCTCGTCTGCTTATCCAATTCACTACCAGTATTGGCTCATCAGAGTTTGGCTTGGTAATAATCCCGAATGTTCTAGGAAACATTGATGTGGTGCTACTTGATTTCCTTGAACAACTAAAGAGAGGAGTCAATCCAGTGCCAGCTATACTTGTTGAAACTTTCATTTCCCTTAATGCCTGCCGAAAAGTTGAAGGTGACCATTTTGGAAGATGTGCTCCGCTTCTACAAGTTTGGGCCCTCAGTCATTTCTGGAAATGTTCGACATTAGCCTTATCAAATGTGTTTTCCTAGAACTTCTCACCTCTTTGAGAATTCTTGGCAAAGGAGTGGCTTGTTGTCAATAAGAATAAATGGATTGATATATTTAGGGATCGTCGTGACAAAGACATCAGATAGAGGGTTCCTTGGATGGGTCACACCAAGCTTTTGTACAAATGTGGAGATTTCAACTTCTTAATGCTGCTAGGTTTGTGGGGAGGAATTGGATGTGTCCCTTTGCTAGTATCTCATAAGTTTATCCCATTCACTACCTGTGTTGGCTCATTAGAGTTTGAGTTCCAAGGAGGGTTCAGACAGAAGGTTCAAATAATTAGTGATGCGTGGAACCATTGTTATCACATGAAGTTAGAATCTGATAGTCATTGTATGTACACCCCGGACTATGATATTTGGAGGCATACGAGAATAAACGACAAAGTCATAGCACCTACATCTGGATAGGCCAAGTCCCTAGAGGAACACTTAAAGGTCCCTACAGAAGCTGACATCTTAAGAGAAGAATTAAGAAGGGCTAAGTTAGAGATAGAAGCCTTACAAGAGCATAACCAAAGGGACAAGTTTGAGTTAGGCCTCGATTTTGAAAAGTATAAAGGAGAGACGAAGCGAGCAGTGAAGCTGTATGAAGACCTAGAAAGGAAATTTGAGGTCCAAAGGGTTGATTTCCTCAATCTCCAGACTAGTATTATGAATGCTGATCTAAGAAAGGCTCTAGAACAGTGGAAGTAAGAAATCGAGCACACTATAGGAAGAGAAAATGAACGAGGAAGGGGCGAGGTCAAGAATTATAGACGGGCCCTTGTTGAAAAGAAGAAGAGGGGTAAGCTGACAACTAAAAATGGAAATGGCAAACGGGTTCATGAAAGTGAGAAAGAAAGTGTGGTTAGATGGAAAAGGAAGGCCCAGGACAACAAGATTTGCTTATTTGAATTGCATAAGGCATATGACCAGACCAGTACGAAGCTAAAGCAGAGTCAGGCTTGTGTTACTGAGTTGTAATCCAAAACAGATGATTTGAACCGCTCGTTGCACAAACTCTAGAATCATTACACCTATATCAAACTTCAGGCTTGTCTAAGTGAGAATGATACCTTGAAGAAATAGGTTGAAGGAATTGATAACAACATCCAAGAATATAGGACGAAGATCATGGTCCTTGAAGACATAGCCGAGGGAGGTAATGATTTTTGGTTCACTCGTCTTAGAGACGTTGCCAGAAGATTTCAAGAACGAAATGAGTTTGACAAGACTGTCATGACCCAGGTACAGGATGTGGCTCGACACGTGGTAATGTTAGCCACTAAAGCTACAGCTCTTCGTCAATACGTCAAGCCAGCAGGAGAAGTGGGAATGAGGCTTATGTGGCTCATTGAAGAAATCAAGGAACTGGGAGTTCAGGCTGAGAAATACTTGTAAATAAAATGAGATGTAATATGGACCATTTTTTATCCAATAAAAGAGTTGTTTCTTGAGTAGATATTTCATGGAATTGATGGCCCTTAGCTTGCATTCATGCATTTGCATTTCATTCTTTTGTGTTTAATAGCTTTTCTTTTCATTTGTGTTTACATTTGTGCATACATGACATAATAAGAATCTAACTTAAATAAAATGACAGAAAAAATCAAAATAGCAAAAACAAATCACAAGTACGGTACTCGGTCTCAAGCCAGAGCAATGGAAGAAGAGTGACGGCCCTATAAAACAACAATAAGAGCACCTAAGATAGGTTAGACAAGCTGGAGACGGATCTGAAGCAACATATGGAGTTAGTTCATCAAAAGACAGTTGGTTCAATTGCAACCATGTTAGGCTTTAAGGACCCTGACACAGTGGAAACTGGCAAGGAAGCAAATGCTGTGCCAAAATTTTAGGGGATGGCCTTTGTTCATCCAAGCATGCAGAGAGAAGCTCAATCATCTAAGGTCAAGATTTCACCACATTTTGTTGAAACCTCGATGCAGAATGACAGGAAGATAAACTCTGAGGAAGTTATTGAGGTGCCTAATCTCGATGAAATTGCCGACAAGGAGAAGCTAAGAAGAAATAGGAAGATCGCTATGAGAATTTGGAGGGAATAATTACTTTTTTCCAAGAATGAGGTATATATGGAGGAATGGATGCCAAGGATTTAAGCCTAGTGATTGATCTGATAGTACCACCAAAGTTTAAGGTTCCTAAATTTGAAAAATATAATGGAATGGCGTGCCCTGCAGCACATCTGACTATGTATTACAGGAAAATGTCAATGTATCTTGAGAATAAGAAGCTGCTTATCCATTGCTTCCAAGACAGTCTAGTAGGGTCAGATGCACGCTGGTATACGCAGCTAAGTCGAATTAACATCAAATCATGGGAAGATTTGTCCAGAGCCTTCAGTGAGCAATACAAGCATGTTTCAGACATGGTTCCAACCCATTTAGTTCTGCAAGGATTGGAACAAAAGCATCATGAGAGCTTTCACCAGTACGTGCAGAGATGGAGGGATGTAGCTACCCAAGTCCAACCATTATTGCTGGAGAGTGAGATCACCCCAATGTTTGTAGAGACATTAAATGGTTCTTTCTATGATCGTATGCTCAATCATGCCACAAAGAGTTTTGTGGACATGCTTATAAATGGAGAATTGATACTTGCGGCCATGAAAAATAGAAGGTTGGATAGTGGGGAAACAAAGAAACCATACAAAAAGAGAGACAATGAAGTCAATGCCACTAATGTCTATAATCCAGTTACTAAATGGGGGTAGTCTTCAACAAACCCAATGTCTCGACCACAGCTCCAGCAGTCACACACCCATCGAAGGAAGAACAAAGATATCAAGGGAGCTCGAAACCATATTTTCTCCTATCCCAATGACATATGCAGAATTGTTTGCTGAACTGGTCAAATCTCATATGGTGCTGCAAATACATGTTCCTCCATTCTCACCACCATACCCCCATGGTATGATGAGAAGGCACAATATGAATATCATGCAAGAGTTAGGGGGCATACCATTAAAAATTGCACTGCATTCAAAAGGGTGGTGGATGACTTAAGAAAGTCGGGGATGTTATCATTTGATACGTCAGAAAAAAAGGGAAACCCACTGCCAAATCATCAGAAGGCAAGTGTGAATGCAATCATAGAATAAGAGAATAAGGTGGTTAAAGAATGTGTTGCTGAAGTTAGAGCTTCCATGAAGTGGGTATGGGCTCAAATGGTGGCGGTAGGGTTGCTGGAAGAAGGAGCCCAGAAATTGAAGATTGAGAATGAATTGTACTATGAGTACCACATGAAGGAAGTACATGAGATTGATTGTTGCTTAGAATTTAGGCAACTAGTTCAAGACAAGATGAATAAGAAAGAACTTGAGTTCTTCGAAAAAGAAGACAATAAATGCAGGCTGGACATTTGTGCATTAGAAGAGTCATCCTCCAAAAGAGACTATTCTAGAATGAAGCCTTTAGTTATTAAGGCTAAAACAATAGTTGGTGAGCCAGCAAAGAATGTAACCCCGCAACTCATACTTAAGGCACCAACGCCGTTTCCATACAAGGATAGCAAGCAGGTCCCTTGGAATTACACTTGTGAGGTGGCAGTCCTAGGAGAAACATCTGTTCAAGAGAAAAAAGAACTAGTCAATGAGGTGAGCCGTTTAACAAGGAGTGGAAGGCTCTATTCTCAGCCAATAGTAGATGATAGGGATGCAGTGCAAAGAAAGGCTGCTGTTGAGGAGACTGAAAAAGAAGATGACAGAGAATTCTTCAAGGAAAAGCCGACAACATATCATGAGCTTGTAAAGGAATCTGAGGCTCAAGAATTCTTGAAGATCTTAAAACACAGTGAATACAGCGTCGTGGAGTAACTCCCCAAGCTTTTGGCTTGAATTTCTATGCTTTCTCTGCTACTAAGTTCCGAGGGCCACCGTGAGACCTTGTTAAAGATTTTGAACCAGACATTTGTACCAAAAGAGATCACAACTAATAAGATGGATATGTTAGTCAGTAACATTGTTGTTAACAACTTCATATCATTCAATGATGAGGAAATACCAAGTGAAGGAATGGGATCTTGCAAGGCTTTCCACATCACTACTAGATGTAAAGGACATATGTTACCAGGTGTCCTTATTGACAATGGGTCGGAACTAAATGTTCTACCATTAGCCACACTGAAGAAACTACCAATAGATAGTTCTTATATGAGAACTTATCAAAATACAATTACAGCGTTTGATGGAACTCAGAGGGATGTGTTAGGCAAATTTGAGGTGCCTTTGCAAATTGGACCAACGACCTTTGATGTTGAATTTGTGGTCATAGATATAAGGCCTAGTTATAGCTGCTTGCTTGGGCGCCCATGGATCCACGCAACACGAGCGGTCCCATCTACTTTACACTAGAAGTTGAAGTTTGTGATCGATGGTCAACTAATAATTATCGCTGTAGAGGAGGAAATCATTGCATCAGTAACCACTAATGTACCCTTTATCGATATCGATGAGGGTGCGCTCGAGTGTCATTTCAGAACATTGGAGCTAGTCAATGCAACCTTTTTCACTGAAGGGAGTAAGGTGCCATAACCTAAACTATCAAGCTGTGCGAAGATGCAGGCGAAACAAATGCTTGGGAAAGGAGCTAAAATTAGGAAAGGATTTGGAATGAGACATCAAGAGAGGTTGTATCCCGTAGTAATCCTGGCGAAAAAGGATTGGTTCAGTTTGGGCTTCAAGCCGATAACTCTCCCTCTCCTAAGCCATAACTTTATATCTAGAGGCATGCTGGATCCAAGTGCCCAATTAGTTATGAAGGAAAATGAGAGAGTGCTCTATGTGAAGCATTTGAAAAGTTGAGTATTAATGATGTAACTGAGGAAGAAAAGAGTCAGTACCTATCAATGATCCACCCTTGCTCTGAGCTTGACAATTGGACTATTGAAGAAATTCATGTAGTCTTTAAGACATGTTCAGAGTAATTCTCAAAACCAACCCTTTTGCTCCAGGCTAGAGACAATAGGGGATCTTATGTAAAGGGCATATGTCAAACTTTTAATTTGAATTCAATAAAAGATGTGTTTCCTTAAATCTTGTGTGGTAAACTTTCTTTCCAAATAAACCAAAACTAAATGAAAACCATAAAGCATAAAAGACATTCCATTCATTTTGTTTCTTCCCATTCTATATATCTTTTGCCTATTCCTTTTTCAGGTCTTCAGATATCATTAGCTTAAATGAGTCCGAGTCCGACTTCAAGGTTGACTTTGAGTTACCTCTACGCTTAGAAGAAGTTGGAAATATTAACAATGAGGAAGAATATGAAGTACCCAGTGATATGCTCATAATGGTAGAAGGAGAGGAAAAGCAGACTCTACCACATAAAGAGGAATTAGAAATATTAAACCTCATAACTGCAGAAGAAAAGCGAGAGGTGAAGATTGGTACTACCATCACGGCCAAAACTAGACAAAGTTTGATCGAGCTCTTGAAAAAATTTAAAGATATTTTCACTTGGTCGTATCAAGATATGTCTGGCCTTGACACTGACATCATCTTGCACAGACTCCCTATAAAGGAAGGTTTTGAACCTGTAAAGCAAAAGCTTAGAAGAATGAAGGCTGAAACACTTCTCAAGATCAGGGATGAGGTAAAGAAGCAATACAATACAGGATTCCTTGAGGTAGCTAAGTATCCAGAATGGGTAGAAAAGTATGAATGTGTGTTGACTACAGGGACCTCAATAAGGCAAGCCCAAATGACAATTTCCCACTCCCACGTATTGACACTTTCGTCGACAACACGGCTGGTCATTCACTATTCTCTTTCATGGACGGTTTCTCTGGGTATAACCAGGTCAAGATGTGCCTAGAAGACATGGAAAAGACAACTTTTGTGGCGCTATGGGGAACTTTTTGCTATAAAGTGATGCCCTTTGGACTCAAGGATGTAGGGGCAACTTATCAAAGGGCCATGGTCACCCTTTTCCATGATATGATGCATAGAGAAATAGAGGTATACGTCGATGATATGATCACCAAGTCTCGATCTAAGGAAGAACATTTGGTTAATTCAGAAAATCTCTTCTTAAGACTGAGAAAGTTCCAGTTGAAGCTCAACTCGACTAAGTGCACATTTGGAGTCACATCTGGGAAGTTATTAGGTTTTGTTGTAAGCAGAGGAGGAATCGAGATCTATCCTGATAAAATAAAAGCCATACAGGAACTTCCCCCACCTCAAACATAAAAAGATGTTTGAGGTTCTCTGGGACGATTAAATTACATCGCACATTTCATTTCTCAGTTAACTGATAAGTGTGATCCAATGTTTAGGTTACTCAGGAAGAATAACCCGGGGACATGGGATGAAGAATGTCAAATGGCTTTGGAAAAGATCAAAGAACAACTAAGCAATCCTCCAGTATTAGTACCACATATTTCAGGGATACCACTAATCTTGTACCTAACGATCAATGAAAATTCCATGGGTTGTGTGTCAGAGCAACATGATGATACTGGAAGAAAAGAAAATGTGATATATTACTTGAGCAAGAAATTCATACATTGCGAACTAGATATTCGTCAATTGAAAAACTATGTTGTGATCTGGTATGGGTAGCTAAAAGGCTAAGACAATATATGCTTTATCACGTTACGTGGCTAATCTCGAAGTTAGACCCATTGAAGTTCATGATGGAGACCACGGCTCTATCAGGAAGGTTAGCGCATTGGAAAATGTTATTATCAGAATTTGATATCCAGTATGTGAGCCAAAAAGTGATAAAAGGGAGTGCCATAGCAGACTTTTTGGCAAGTCGTGCATGTGATGCCTATGAAGTATTAAACTTCAATTTTCCTGATGAAGACTTGATGTGTATCTCAGAAGATGATGAGGCTTCAACAGAATCTTGGGTTATGAACTTTGATGGTGCTGCAAATGCATTAGAAAGAGGTATATGGGTAGTTTTGGTTTCACCGGAGGGAGATTATTACCATTTTACCAGTCGTTTGAAATTCTTCTGTACAAATAACATGGCGAAGTACGAAGCCTGTATAATGGGACTAAGAGAAGCTATAAGGAGGAAAATCCATACTTTAAGAGTTTTTGGGGACTCTGCATTGGTCATTTATCAGATACGTGGTGAATGGAGACAAAATATGAAAAATTGGTGGAATACCACAAGTTGGTCCTTGAGTTGACCAAGGAATTTGATGAGATCATTTTCAAACATCTTCCTAGAGAAGACAACCAAATGGATGATGCTTTAGCCACCTTAGCCGCCATGTTTAAGGTAAATAAGAGTTCTGAGATGATGCCTATTAGGTTATATATGCTAGACTCTCTAGCTCATTGTTATAATGTGGAAGAAGAGAGGGATGGATTGTCATGGTACCAGGACATCTTGCAATATGTAAAATTCCAGCAATACCCGCCTCAAGATACAGAGAATGAAAAGAAAGTGATCAAGAAAATGGTGTCAGGTTATGTCCTTGATAGGGAGATTTTATACAAGAGAAATCGTGATCAAGTGCTTCTAAGATGTGTGAGGGTAAAAGTGGCTCAATTAATTATGGAAGAAGTTCATGAAGGAGTTTGCGGAACCCATCCTAGTGGTTTCACCATGGCCAAAAGGATCATGCGCCTGGATATTATTGGTCAACCATGGAAGGTGATTGCATCAACTATTCTCGCAAATGCCACAAGTGCTAAATCTATGCTGACAAGGTTCAGATGCCACCTCAACCTCTTCATGTTATGGCAGCCCCTTGGCCATTTTCCATGTGGGGCATCGATGTCATTGGTTAGATTTACCCTAAGGCGTCAAATGGGCACCGTTTTATCTTGGTAGCCATTGATTATTTCACGAAGTGAGTAGAAGTAGCCTCGTATGCAAATGTCACCAGATCCACGGTTTATAAGTTTTTGAAAAAGGAAATCATTTGTCGATACGGTTTGCCTGAAAGTATAATCACCGAAAACACTTCGAATTTGAACAACAGGATGATAAGTGGAGTCTGTGAGCAGTTCAAGGTCAAGCATCATAATTCTGTGGTATATCGCCTGAAGATGAATAAGGCAGTGGAAGCTGTGAATAAAAATATTAAGAAGATAATTGCAAAAATGACTGATACCTATGAAGATTGGCATGAGAAGCTATCGTTTGCCTTAGACGCTTATCAAACCACAATAAGAACTTCCACCGGGGTAACACCTTTCTCATTGGTATATGGAGTAGAAGCTGTGCTACCCATTAAGGTTGAAATACCATCGCTCAATGTCCTAATGGAAGCAAAGTTGGAAGAAGCATAATGGGTTCAAGCACAATATAATCAGAGAAAAGACTGAAAGAACTGTGTCATGGGCAAATGTACCAGAGAAGGATGATAAGGGCTCACGAAAAGAAAGTTTGCCCAAGAGAATTCAAAGTGGGGGATTTGGTGTTGAGGAAGACGATGCTAATCCAAAGCGATTCTCGAGGAAAATGAGTGGCAAATTGGGAGGGACCTTACATTGTAACAAAGGTTTTCTGAGGGGGAACGTTAATTTTAGCCGAAATGGATGGAGACGAACTCCAAAACCCGATAAATTCATATTCGGTTAAGAAGTATTATGTTTGAAGAAGAAAGAAAGAAAAAAGAAAAAGAAGAAAAGAAGAAAGAAGAAAAGAAAAAGAAAAAAAGAAAGAAATAGAAAAAAAAAGAGAACAAGGAAAAGAAAATGGGGGTTCAAAATGAAAATCTGCAAAGGGCGTTTTGAAACCAAAGGAAGATCTGAGTTGAAAACCCATAAAGGGCGGCTCAGACAATTTGCAAATAAGACATTCCTTAGGGATTGACTTGGGAGCTTCATATCTTTCCACATAATCATTATCTTCAGGGTCTACTCAGCATAGTTGACATTCGAAACACCTTATGAAGTCATGACAGGAGGAGTTTTGGTTTCTTGTATCTGAATACCTATTCATTTTCTTGTAATTTCTTTTTGTGTTTACCACAATATCAATAAAATTTTGTTGTGTAGACCTTTTCTTTCTATCCTTTGACATCCTTCCCTAAAGCATCTTGCATTTAAATGAGAATTAAAATTTGACATCACTTGAAATATACAAAAGATTTTTGAGAATTACTTTGAAATTTGTCTAGAAGGGCATTAGAACTATGAGGTATTCAATGGTCAAATTTAGAGCTTAGGGCATAAAGAGTAGCAAAACTTAAAAGAAAAATCAAAAGGGAAATAGGTTTTGCTACAAACCTCTACAGAAAAACCTCAAGAAATGCTTTGGCATTACTAAGGTAGCATGTTGCAAAACATAAGTGCTTACACGAGATAATTTGTTTTCTACAACAATGAGAACAATTTTACAGACATTGGGGGAAATAGTTAAGGATATGAAACATTGGAAGAATAGCAGGATCCTAGGAAGCCTGTCACTAAACATTGATGTATTAACTACAATGATAACTTGACAAAGGCTAAAAGAGTGTTGAAGAATATGAGGATGAAGTCAGTCTTTCTAACTAGGAGTACAAGATAACTGGATTGAGTGAGCAAATGTGCAAAGAGCAAATGAAGCAAGGAAGTGCTAAGAATGAGAATGGTAAAACAAAAGTGATAGAGATGACTATCTATGATTATTTATTCAATCATCGAAGCATACAGTTGCAATTTTCAGATGATTTCCCATGCATTAATGATGGCAAACCAATGCATTCCCCATATCCCAACGGAATTTCGCTCTTAGATGTCCTAGCAACAAAGAGCTTCCCTGTTTGAAAAATCAAGGCAGAAGTCGCATGAATGGATGAATATATTAAGCGATGTTGAATCTATGATGCGGTGTGGTAAATGAAGCAAGTAATGGTGAAGATTACTTTCCAAGGAATGGACGATGGAATTTTAACAACAAGAAATTGGTGAAGCCAACTAGTATTGAAGGATGAGTTATTGCAAACTTTCTTAGTGTAAGCCTTTCAGTGTAGAGAAATGAAAAGAAATCATACTATTTTTTTATGGATGAGCCAAAACAGACATTCACCATCTGTTGCCAAAGTTGAAAAAATGTTTGAGATGATATAATCTGAACTTCATAGTTTTCTTCTATGAAAAATTGTTAAGAAAAAGAACAAAAGAAATAAGATATGCATTCATAACTAGGCATCCCAAGGGGCATAGGCATCTCAATTGGATCATTTGCAATTGTTTTTGACAGGTTTTGGAACTCGCTTAAGGGTATGGAGGATAAAGTTATCTTTTAGAATATGCTTATCTATTCGAGCACAAGGAGAATAGAACCTGCCTATTTGTTCGCGCATTTGAAGAATGGAATCTGCTTATCTATTCGAGCACAAGGAGAATAGAACCTGCCTATTCGTTCGGGCATTTGAAGAATGAAATCTGCTTATCTATTTGAGCACATGGAGAATAGAACCTGCCTATCCATTTGGGCATTTGGAGAATGGAACCTGCTTATCTATTTGAGCATGAGGAGAGTAGAACCTGTCTATCCGTTTGGGCATTTGGAGAATGGAACCTGCTTATATATTCGAGCACAAGGAGAATAGAACTTGCCTATCTGTTCGGGCATTTGGAGAATGGAACTTGCTTATCTATTCGAGCACGAGAATAGAACCTCCCTATCTATTTGGGCATTTGGAGAATGGAATCCGCTTATCTATTCAAGCATGAGGAGAATAGAACCTACCTATCCGTTCGGGCATTTGGAGAATGGAACCTGGTTATCTATTCAAGTGCAAGGAGAATAGAACTCGCATGTCTTTTCAGGCATCTATGGTTTGGTAATTGGTGAAAATCAATGTCTTTTTTTCTTTACTTTATTCTTGTTTCACTGAAATGACCAAAGATGGGTAGTTGTTGTCACTGAATTTTCACCTAACTTCTTAACTTTGTCATTTTCATTTAGTTAGTCTTATATTGCAATTAGTATTAGGATTATTTGAGTATCATGTAACATTGCTAATATACTTAGGGTAATATAAAAAGATTGATGTAGTATTAGAATAGTTTACGTCTCATTCAAGCTCAATTAAGTGTATACATTGTTGTCACTGAATTTTCACCTAACTTCTTTAGTTTCATTATTTTAACTATGTCATTTTTGGTTAGGTAGTCTTATATTGCATTGCTAGTGTTATATCATAATTAGTAGCAATTAGTATTAGGATTATCTGAATGTCATGTAACATTGCTAATATACTTAGGGTATTATAATAAGTACTATATGTTAGTGTTATAAAAATTAATGTGGTAATTAGAATTGTTTAGGTGACATATAACGTATACTTAGTGTGTTATAATTATTATAATTGTTAGTGTATTATGGTAGTTAGAATTAACATAGGTTATATGCATTAGATATTAAAACCCAAAAAAATATAAAATACATAGCCCAATTGTAATTAAAAATGAATAAAAGGTATATTGGATTTAGATCAGAATCCATTAAAAGTACATAGAAGGTCCATTATACAAAGGCCCGTTCGCCGTGATTATTATTTCCTAAAGGGCTTGACTTTTTATGCGTAGGTAATGAAGAACCGTTGGATCAAGGGAGAACAGATCCAACGGCACAAGATTGCACACGGCCTACACACGGATTACCAAGAGCCACGCTTCATGTCCGTTTGATTAGGACGAGATCCAACGGGCCAGATCACTTCGGAGTGTATCACGCAGATCATCACTCGCTGTTTGGGCTTGATAGTTTGAATCTTAAACTCTAAATTTGAATTTTTATTAGGTGTGATTTTATTTTACAAAATTAAGTGATTTAAAAAGAGAAATTGTAAAAAAGAAAAAAAAACATCCGGGTACCCGTTACCCTAGTTCTCGGGTACCCGAGTTTTGTGGGTACCCAGATAGCAGGTACTCGGTTAAAGTGGGTCAGGAACAGGCCAAAAAAAGTGGTACTCGAAAGTTTGGGTACCCAGTACTTTGGGTACCCAGAAATGAACACCCCTAGTTAAAAGTCATTTAAGAGCTTGGATTAAATATAAGATTCCATTGAAAAACTCTATCATTTAATGCATTACAAAACCCTAAAAGATTCTATTGAAAAATATTCATTTAATGTATTAGAGTTTAGGGTTTATGGTTTAAGGTTTGTGGTGATAGAAATTTAGTGTTTAAGGTTTTTAGGGTTTAGTTCTTTAGGTTTTAGGGTTTATGATTTTTAGGGTTTGGGGTTTATGAATTTAGAGTTTAGTGTTTATGGTTTTAGGGTTTATGGTTTAAGGTTTATAGTTTAGGGTTTTAGGGTTTAGTAATACATTAAATGAGAGTTTTTTTAATAGAATCTTTTAGGGTTTTAGAGTTTTTTTTATGATGCCCATAAACACAAAATCAAATCCACTTAGGATACTTGTTATGATTCATGATTTTTTTCCCAAAACATCTGTTAGAAAAGCACGTGCGTGTCTGTATATATATGTATGTATTTATGTATGTATTTCTAAGTTCAATATGAAGAAAACTCCTTGACTTGTGGAAGTGGGGTTTATGGTGTAGGTTTAAGGGTTTAATTTTAGGGCTACATTTTTTTCAATTAAAAATGGGGTAAATTGAAATAACGTACGATAATGATGGTTACTTTTTTCGAATTAAGATTAAATTATTTGAATGTGCAAACGTGACGGACTAAATATGTTATTATACAAAAACATTTTAACTGTCAGGTCACCCTTTTAATGGTTATTAACGGGCTAGTGGCTAAATTGGAGCAAAACTAAAAGTTTAATGGTAACATTGAAGCAACTAGAAGTTTGATTATCATATTAAATAATTTATCAAAGTCTAGTGACCAACTTTATCCAAAAACAAAAGTTGGCTGGTGTAATCATTGATTTTTGTCTAGCCTATATATTATTATTATTGTTGTTAAAAAATAGATCAATAATGGAAGCCCAATTAATTTATAATGTTTGAGTCCGTTTACAATTAATGTAAACCCCAAAATACATATTTATGTTACATGTCAATCACTTCCATTCATCTCGTTAGATCATCTGTAGCGCTCATAGCTACAGCTCTAACTCGATTATTTCCTAATAATTGATGTGCCTCACAAGTTACATTAATTTGTTTACTAGCGATATCTCGACCCTTAACTACTAAAGCATTGTAAATATTAGGTATCTTGCCTGGGGGAAAGGCTACATCCAGTACTAGACCGATGATTTGAGAAATATGTCCCAGATTTTCTTTTTCAAGCATGGAAACATCAGGCTCCTCAGCTACTCCAAGCGTTAGTATACCGACGCTTCGGGTCTTCTATACGCCCTGCCATGCGCTCTCCTCGATCATTACCACGTGTCTCCATCAACGACCACTATTCTTTCTTCGAAAATCACGTCGTCCTTCCACCGGCTCCCTCGACCACCATGACAGTGCAAAAAAGGGAAAAGACGAAAAATTATATTATAAGTCTAGCTTACCACATCAGTCATGATCCCATCCAATGAAAACCACCCACTTCACTGTTATTTTTCCCATCATTTTTTTCTACCAATGAATCTTCACTAATGTTTTTTCATGTCATTTAAAAAAAACTATTTTTTGAAAGTTATTAAATTATTGGATTAATGATATGAAAAATAATGGTGAAGTAAGTAGTTTTTATTGGATAGGACCATGGCTGACGTGGTAAGCTAGGCCCATGATATAATTTCTCGGAAAAGACAATTATCAATCAGAACCATTATCATCATCTAGGCCTAGGAAATTATTATTACCTATTTATCTATGTAATCCGATTTATATAACAAAAAGCAGGCCCGTTGTAATCTCAGTTATCAATCAATACAAAAAAAATTCTAGAAAGGTATTCTTCTCTCTTTTTTACATGTCGAAATATAAAAAAAGAAAAGGCCTTAGGGTCTTACCATTTTCGGTCTCAAATTGTCGTCGCCTTGAATGGTTGTGGAGGGAGATGCGCCGAAAATGGCATCATTCTTGTTCTCTAGAGTTTTGAATATGATTTAAAGGGGAAAGGGGGAATTTTAGGTTTGATTTCCTAAAATCTAAGTTAGATTTGGTTTTAAAATGAGAAAAGGAGTCGAAAAGTTTGTTTTTAAACTAACCGACGCTGACGAGCAGCAACCGGCGATGAACCGCGGCGGACAACAAGGTGGAGCGACCGCCAATTTCTGAAAATCAAGGCGGCGCTCATTTAATCCTCAACAGCAGGATGAACTGGCAGAGAAAAATAGGGCTTTGGTTTTGATCGATTTTGGGGGTTACGAGATAAAATGAAAGTGTTTTTATTTTTTGGTTTATATACCCGATTTTAAAAATGGGTTTATTACCCTTTTAAAACCATCTGCCCTTTTAATTTCGCACTCCAAGTCCTTCCGTTTATTTTAATCACGTCCGCAATCTTGTTATTTTTAAATTGTTTTCATTTTCATTTTTTTGTTCTAATCTGTTTTTTTATAGTTAAATCCCTCTTTTAGTCCTCCTATTTTTTGTTTATTTAATATCCGCCGTTAATTTTCATACATGTTTACAATTGTCATGTATTTTAATTTCATTTAATTTCCAGCAACATTTATCTTATTTATTTAATTTCAGTCTTTTTTTATCATGTTTATATATATATATATTCACGTGTTTTATTTAATTGTTCGAATGTATGTTCCTTTTTATCCTATTTGATGCGTTTTTTGAGTTCTTATTTGCATTAATTTCCCTTAATTTATTTTTGTTTAATTTCCTTTTTGTTATATATATAATATATTTCATGTTTCCTAATCTATGAGTAGTATTTACATGTTTGTGTTTCTTTCTTTTTTTTCCCTTAGTCCAACTTACCTTTTTTTCATTAAATTATTACTTGCATTTTATACGTTTATTATTTATTCCCATGTTTATGTATTCTTGCTCTCATTTGCACTTTAATTCAAATTTTAGTTTAATTTACTTGTCTTTTAAATCATTAATGTATGTTGCCAGTTGGCATTTTGCTCCTTTTATTTATCTGTGATGTTTATTATTTAATTAATATATCATGCATATATATATATATATATATATATATATCTTGTTATTGTTTAAATTGAACGTATGTTAGCATGTGCAATTATTAGTTTTAATTATATGCGTATATATTATATGTTGCTTTTACTCTATAGTTTCGATGCTTATATGTATATTTATACCATGGCTTTACACTTGATACGTAGCATTATATTTTTTTCATGCATTTAAATTGTTCATGTTTACTTATTGCATTAGTTTAGTTAGTACTCGAAATCTCGATATTTTAGTGGGAGTGTCATCCCGAGTCTTTTAGCGTCATCGCCTTTAGTATCGTGGGTTGCGAGTTAGGTTATGTTCAAGTCACATGCTTATGCATTTTTAGGGATTAGATTTTAAATTGAATCGAATTTTAGATTTTCTTTGCATTTACGATACAAAACCCTTAAGTACCAACTTTGAGCATTGTGAGGATACTAATTCTTCTCTATACATAACCGACTCTCAAACTCTTTTTAAATCTCTAATTTTATTTTTTAATATTCGATTTATCCTTTATAAAATGATGGTAAAAATTTTAAATTTAAAAATACAAAGTTTTTTTAAATTTCTCTCAAAACTAAATTTTCTTAAAACGATAACACTTCTCAAATTTTTTAATCGATACAGTCCGACCCTATCTACAAGAAAAAAAGGCCGGCAAAATACAAGTGGAGGAACTATAATCACGTCACGTTAATTTTTTACGATAATAGTTAAGTATGTGTCAATCATTCATTGGAGTACGTGTAGTCTTGACGAAGATTTATCGAATTATTAAAAAATTTAAAATAAATTAAAAATTAAATTCTTCTTCTTTTTTTTTCTATATAATAATGCAGGTTCAAGGCAATAAAGCAATCGCTCAAACCCTAGGATAGTTAAATTCCTTTTCATTTGGTTCAAGCTTCAGGTTTCTCTTTTCCTCTTTTCTTTTGATCAGGTATTTTTTCTTCTTCTTTAATTTCTTACATATTTTTTTTGCTATTTTCTCTGATTTTTTAATATTATTTTTCGGTCAATTTTTCTTGTTTGATTTTGATTTCATGAGCTTATTCCTGGAAGTTGATTTTTTATTAAAGTTATTTTTTTCAAATGTTAGATTGTATTTATGGATTTTAATATTGTGATCGGATTTTTTTCATTATTTGCTTATCTGTTTTCCTTTTTGTTGATCGAGTTTAGTGCAAGAAACGATCTGTTTTTTTTTTTGAGATTTTGATTGGATTTGGAAAATTCTAGTCTTATTTTAGTTGCTTACATTTTTATTATGTATTTATTTTTATGAGTTACGTCCAATACCTTTTTTTTTGTAACTTGGGTTAAAATATGGTTAATATCCTGATCGTACTTATTTAGTTTTAGAATATATAAATTAATATATCAATCTGAAACCAATAATTTGCTCGCAGTTGCAGGTAATTCTTACTGATTTTCTTGTAGGGTTATTAGGGAGACAAACAGAAGCGAGCTCTTTCAATTTTGGGATTTTATATTTTTAATAGGGTGGTAGGGAGATATATCGGTAATTGTTTTATTGGAATTTGGAAGTTAATTTTCATCTAAAAGCTGTAAAGACGAAAGGAGCTTCAATCGTGAAGCCAAGTCTTCGTGATTATGCCTGTATCTGGAAATGATGAGGTGATTTCTAATTTTTCCCTTTTCAATCACTAGAACCTAAGCTTAGTGAAAGTGTTGCGAAAAATTTGTTTTTTTTTTGCCTGTTAGAATGTTGATTTATTTATGTTTTGTTGGTAGGTGGGGGTTAAACCCAGTGTTGGGCAGTTTAGTGAATACACTGCTGGTATTCCTATAAAGAAAAGGAGGTTTCCCTTTATTTTGTCACCTTCACAATCAGCTGAAAATTTGCCTTCACTACCAACTGAAAACGAATTGGAGCAGAAAGGATTTTCTAGTCCACTTCGAGGTTCAACTGTTTCTAATGATAGTACTGTTGCAGCCTGTTCAGATCCCACTGATGTTTTATTGAGTTCAAATAGCAGTGGTGTAATATCCAGTTCGAACACCAGTGGTATCACAGGGAGTTCAAAAACCAATGTTATTAATGCTGATGGTGCTACAGCTGGTCTGAATGCTGGTAGTTTTGCTGCAAGTTCTAATGCTTCTGGTGTTGCAATGAGTTCTACTAGTGTTGTAGCTGGTTTGAATTCTGGCAGTGTTGCCGCAAGTTCTAATGCTTCTAGTGTTGCCATGAGTTCTACAGCTATTAGTGCTGCAGCTGGTTTGAATGTTGGTAGTATTGCTGCAAGTTCTAGTGCTTCCGGTGTTGCAACGAGTTCTACTTCTATTAGTGTCACAGTTGGTTTGAATGCTGGTAGTGTTGCGGAAAGTTTTAATGCTTCCAGTGTTGCCATGGGTTCTACTGCTATTAGTGTTACAGCTGGTTTGATTGCTAGTATGGCTGTGGAAAATCCTACGGCTAGTAGTGTTGCAGAAAGTGCCTTGCCAAGTGTTTTGAGCTTTTCTGATGCAAGTGAGAAATCTGTACTCGAGAAAGACAAGAGAGGTTTGGATGATACGAATGGTAGCATGGTGCAGGGTAATACTAATCTGTTTAGGGTAAAACTTGAAGAACAAAGCTTTACAACAGTTCACTCTGGGTTTTTGGCTGATATCGACAGCAAAGGGAAACTTTTGGCAACTGGAGCATCTGAAAATATCCCAAGGACATCGGAAAAAACTGAATTGGACTTGGTAGGCAATGATCCTCGCACCTTTAATATAGGGAAAGATATATATAGCCAGAAAAATGTAGATGGAACAATCAGATTACAATTACCTGAAGTTTCTGGGAACCCTGGATTATCATTAGGTTTAGGGGAATACCTTTCAGCTACGGCTAGTGGAAATAATGAGCAAGGTTTTCGGAATCAGGAAACGGAAGAACCTGTTTCCTTGAATCTATCTTTAAGCAAAGTAGGCTGCAGTTCTGAACTGAGACGTATTAAAGTCCAGCCCAATACTAAGAGTGCTAATATGCTTGCTGACAGAACAAACTGGGATTTGAATACGACAATGGATTCTTGGGAAGGTCCTGGTGGTGATGATGGTGCAAGTAAAATGACTAATCGTATGGATGATATAAAGCTGGTAATTTTCTCAGCTGGGATGCCTGCTGCAAGTATGCCTGCACAGCAACAAATACGTGAAGAAATTGTGTGCAGAGCCAAAATTGAAATGTCATCTATACCATCTTGTCAGCAGTGTAGCACCGAGGATTCACTTTGTTTGGGCCTCACTACTCCTTATCTTCATTTGAACCCCAATGAAAATCCGTCAGGTTCATCAGTTAAAGTTGTAAATATCAGTTCACCTGGGGAACCAGTATCTGCCAGCAGGCCAAACATGGTTAACTACAAGCCTGTAAAATCAGAACCACGAGATGAGAGTGTCAGAGGTGATTCTGCTGGATTTAAAGCCAAACCTATGGGCTTGTTAAATATAACACAGGTGAAGTCTGAAATGATTGAAAAATCGAGTTCAGAAAGGTTAAAATCTTCAACTCCTAGTACCTTAAATTCAGTTGAGCCTAAATCTGCAAAGCCTGAACCAGTGTGTGAGAGTAACAAGGAAACACTAGGGACAATGGAGGGGCCAATGAATCAATCAGATGAGCAAATGCTAGCAGTACCAACTGATCTGTCATTGCATGGGGGTGTTGCAACTCATGCGGAACATTTTATGCAAGCTAATGAAACCGAGCTTGGTGGTGAGGGCCAGGTTGCTTCTAAAATAATTTATTCTGTGGGACATGATGTTAATGAATCAAACATTGCTGGTACACTAGGTAGCTCTACTTCCCAGAGTAAAAAGGTTGAAGATCCTGATCATTGCAGACTGAAATCCATGGATGTACAACTGCCTGATTCAAGGGGATCAATTGAGGGTTCATTAAGTGATGAGGAAAAAATTAATTTATCAGGTGATGTTCTAGAGGAAGATTCATATGGTTCAGATTACCAGTCGGATGACAAACAAGAGTTTGCTGCAGCTATGGATATAGATCATGACCGTAGAACTGAAGATGACTTTGAAGATGGTGAGGTCAGGGAACAACCTGTAGAGAATACTGAGATAGAGCTCCCAATATGTGAGAAGCGAGAGACTGGAAATGGAAATAATGCTGATACTGTTTTTAAGGATTTTGTAGATCCATCTTCATCCTCATTCAGAGAAAATGGAAATAATGCTAATGAATTCATTGACACATCTGTCAATAAGGTTTCAACTACCGAATCTGATACAGAGGTCTGTACTCAAGAGCCTTCAGCTGTTGATATGCCTTCTAGTCAAATTGATGAAAAGAGATCCATTAAAGCCATACCAAGACAATCACAGGATATATCTGGAAAGGATACGGTTAAAGGGCAAGAGGGAGAACAGACATCTATCCAAGCTGATGATTCAAGAAGTTCAGAAGAAAAAAGAAATTCTGTTTCACCGAAGGTAGAAGCGTGTTCAAATGTTGATGATGCAGGTAAAGATGACAGTGGAGGTAGGAGTCGAATTATAAACTTGTCTCGGGCTTCTAATCTGTCATCTCCTAGTAGAACAAGATCTATTTCAGGCAGGACATTGCAGTCACAAGTGGGAAGAGAGAGGCTGCCTGATGTCGCCCTGGAAGGTGATAAGTTCCATCCTCAAGGGAGGTGATTATTGTTATTTATCATTACTTCATATCAGTTTGTTTATTTTATAAGTAATAAATGTCTGTTATAATTTTTCTTTTTTCTGACGATTTTTACCCACAGAGATGAAGCTTATGCTGACTGTTCACATAGATTCCCAAGAGAGAGACACCATGTTCACCCATCCAGAAATAATAGAATAAATTTTATGCGTGGAAGAGGTAGGATTTCCAGTCGGATAGACACCCTGCGTGGTGATCAGGATTCAGAATGTAACTTTGCAGGTCCTACAGAATTTTGTGTTGTGAGAAATAAATATGCATCTGCTGTTTCTGATGCAGATCTAAACTTTAGTGGCTATAATAACGGGCAAGATGGTGCATATTTTGGTACAGGAAGAGGTGGGAGAAAGATCTTGAATGATGATCCGTCAATTTTCCCCCAGTTACCCCCAAGGAGGCGGTCTCCTGGTGGAAGAGATGGACCTACTGGACACGGGCTTCAAATGGTTCGCAGAGTTCCGAGAAATCTTAGTCCAAGTCGATGCATTGGCGAAGATCGGTCTGAAATAGTTGGGTTGAGGCATATGAGAGGTTTTGCTGATGATGCTCATACAACCCCAATGTTTGCACGCTGCCAACCTTCATTTGAGGGATTAGACGGTCCTTTTGTGAGGGGGAATAGGGAATTTACCTCTGTTCAGAGAAGGGGTCTTCCACGATCTAGTTCAAAGTCTCCTACCAGACAACGAACCCATTCTCCTGGACCATGGTCTTCTCTTAGGAGAAGATCGCCTGATGGATTTGGAGGGCCTTTGGAATTACCTCATCGAAGATCACCACCAATTTACAGGATGGAGAGGATAGGATCACCTGATCGTTCTTGTTTTACTGGAGATATGGGCATTAGAAGGCATGGATCTCCTCCGTATTTGTCCCGACCATCTAATGATTTGAGGGACATGGATCCTGGTCGAGATCATGGTCATCCAAGGTCTGGCATCTCTAATAGGAGCCCATCTGGTCAGATGTTACTTAGAAACAGACGGTTAGATCTTGATCCTCGAGAAAGGAATGACGGTGATGATTTCTTTGGCGGGCCTATGCAATCTGGCAGGTTTCATGAGCTTGGAACTGAAGGGAATGCTGATGAGAGGAGGTATGGTGATAGACGAGGACCTGTTCGTCCTTTTAGGCCTCCTTATTGTGTTGCTGATAACGAGAATTTTCATCTTAATACTGAGGGTGGCCCAAGATCCTTTAGGTTCTGTCCAGAAGATGATCCAGAGTTGCATGAAAGAGGAAATATGAGGGAAAGAGAATTTGATAGACGGATAAAAAACCGACCAGGGAATGCTCCTAGGAGGACTAGAAACATTGAGGAGCATGAAAGGAATTTCAGGCATGGTGGTCAAGTTTGGCAAGATGATGGATTCGAAGAAATGTCACAAGTGAAGCGAAAACGATTTTGAGTAGGTTACTTGTTGCCATTAGTCACTGTTAAACGGTGTGAGCTATTGAATCAGCTGGGCAGAATCTGTTGCTACCATTTACTACATGTTTAGGGATACCATGTATAGTGTTTACCTTTCTTCTCTATTTTCTGCATATGCTAGAATCCCTTGTTTTAGGGTGTAAAATAAAATTTGGAAGCAGAAAATAGCGGAATCACTGAGATGGTAATTTTTAGAGCAATGGAAAGTATATGGAACTTTGCCTGGAGCACAGATCAAGACACTCTTTCGATTTGGCAGGTTTTGAACAACTCCAACCTTCTCTCTTATCCCTAACTTAATCTTTAAGAGGTTAGACCTTTTTCCGGCAGAGAAAACGGGTGGCATTTTTTATTCTTCAAGGGACAGTTGGATATTGCCATGAAATTTGGAAACATAATTTAAAAGAAATGAAGAGAGGCATGACTGAAAATGCTGCTGCATTTTACTGCAATAGCTGGCGTTTACAGGTACTCGGACTCTTATTTCTTCTCAAAAGAACCCAACTTCTTTGAGCTGAGAATTATTGGATCTGGCCTGGGTTTTTTGGCTCGATTCTACAGGTTACTAATCCGTGCCATGTTGCCTTGATTTTAATTTTTCTTTAGTATCTTTGTCCGACATTCGGACACGAGGATATATAATCTCTTGATGGACCTGTCAAATACTAGGTAAGCTTTTTTAAAAACAATTAACATAACACTGTTGGATGCATCTACATCTGCTCGAGCAGAGAGCTAATTCTAGAATTATTTCATTATGGAGCACAGCAAACATGAAGCTTTATTTTCACCTTCACGTTGTTATCCAGGGGGTGGCACCAAAATTATTTTTTAACTTTTATTTTTTGAAAAGTCATTTTTAACTTTTATTTCATACATAAAATTTTAAAAAAATACTGGATAATTAAGAATTATCCAATTTCCGAAAATATTCTATTTTCCCCCAATATCAAGGTCTCATTTAGAATACTGGCGGATAATTTGTTAAATACCCCAATTCAATAAGGGTCTTAGTCTCAGACCTTAAACCTTAAGTACGATTATGTCAATAATTAAATACGGCAACATTAAGTAAATTCTTCATGCTATTGGCATAACAAAATACACCAATATTATACTGATAATTTTTTTCTTATTTTGTCACTGTATCCATAGTTTGAGATGGACGGAGGGGTGGTTTTTTTTTTTTTTTGGAAATTTGAAATTTATATACAATTTTTTTAAATTTTAGAAAGTTATTGCGTACTTTTTATTGAAAATGTATTTTCGTCTCTATAAAATTTTATAAGTTCGCCTTTAATATAAATATAAAATCATATGTCCGACCCTATAGACAACATATTAAATCATATAAAGAAAATAAGTGGGATACTGATTAATGCGTTCAGGAGTTTAACTGAAAGGGATTGTTTTGTTTTCAGTACTAGGCTTGAGAAATTTAGAATTGTTGAAGTTTACCCATATATATAAATTACGCAAATTATCATATAATTTTACTCTCAAACTTATTTTGATTATTGAAGTTTTAAAACGTTCAATTTACTCATTCAAAATTAAGACATTGAACATTTTTTATCACTCATCCATTAATTTTTTGACAAATTTTATTTATCGGAGAACGAATTTTTTTTAAGATACGAACGGTGAAAAGCTTCATCAGAACAAAAGAAGTAATATATTGAGAAACATGTTTCATCCGGCGGCGGAGGAAGATGGACAAGAGAGAAACCACAATTTTTGGTTGATTCGTGAACTTTTAAGAACTTTCCGATAAAAAATAGAGGCCAAATTTAGACTCAAGGGGCAAAGACGAAGTGACTGGTGAAATTTGGGATCGAGCGATCATCATTTATGATTGTTTGGGGTTTAAGAGTAACAAAAAACGTTAAATGTCTAAATTTGAGTGACAAAACGTTCAATGTCTAAATTTCAGTGAGTAAATTGAACGTTTTGACATTTCAGTGGCTAAAATATGTTTAACAATAAAGTTTACTGATAATTTACGTAATTTACCCTATGTATATGAGTTAGGATCAACTTACACACAATGTAAAGTTATGTTACACGCTTTTTTGGATCGTTTGATGGGTAAAATGGATGATTGGGATTAACTCTTTACTTTTTTTCCCAATGATACTTGAACATAGATATGCTTGCGAAATAGATACGTGACAGCAGTACCCAAAATTTGATGCTTGCGAAATAGATATGCAATTGAGAGCAAGTATACTCGTCAATCAAGTAATAAAGTGACAGAGTAGAGGGTCGAACCCACGAGGATTGGATCAATAAATACAAAACGATCGTACTTCATTTTTTTGAAGCCCTACCTTAATACTCGTCAATCAAGTTTTTGGCGCTGTTGCTGGGGATTGACAATTGATAATTATGTAGTAATTGTGCTTATGATTTTTTTTACTTTTTGTTTTTGTTTTCCTTTTTAGGTACATTCCAGTGCATGACCAGATGCACAAATAAAGAGGAACCAATTATCCCTTGTAACCCAGAGATAGAGAGATACTTGCGAAACCTACGTAGAGAATAAAGGATAATGGCAGGACATGTCACACCTCGAAAACTGGTCTAGTTGGAAGGAGTATCGATACGGTCCTCTGTCAAAAATTATTTTGTGATCAATTTGTAAAGATTAAAAGTAGGGGACTGAGTCACCTACTAGCTTATCACTTCTCCACATGAGATTGATCAGAAAAGGATGACAATTGGTCATCAATTGTCAAAAGTGGAAAAAGAATAAGAAAATGTATTAATTAATGGGTTAAACAAACCCTTTGCTAAGGGAAAGCTTCCTATTGGTCCTTAGTGAGGTGGGAAATGATTAAGACCATGGTTTCCTTAAAATGAATAAGGAAAAAGCTTTCTTCATTTGATTTGAATCTCCCGAAACCAAATCTCACATTTGCCTTGAAAAGCAAGCATACACCTCCATTGTCATCTTCCTCCTCAAGCTCAAGCAAGCACCTCGATCCAATCCTTGACCTTTGTGTGATTTCAATACACCAATTGAAAGCTTGTAATTGGGTAAGTAAAACCCCTAAGATGTGAATAGCTTAATTCAATCCTTTGAAATCAAAAGAATTGATAATGCTTAAAGTTAATAATAGGCTTGAACTTTAGACGTGGATAGCCGAACCATATAGCCTTGCCCTAATCAAATTTTATACCTTTAAAATGTCTCAAATATGGTTTAATAATGAACAAGTAATGATTTATAGATTAGGCTTGTTTCATATGATGATCGAATGATTAGGTTGCACTTAGAGATTAAAGGTTAATGAATCGATGCTTGAATATTAAGTTAAGTTCCTAATTTTTTTAATAAAGACGTCTTGAATTATGGGATAGAATTGTAGCAAAAATGGATAAGTCCTAGTAAATCTTGACCTTAAATTTTCTTGGGGGTTTCGATTTGAGACTTACTTGTCTAAGTCAAGTCTTTGGTTGTTCTAAATTACTTTCTAGTTAGGTTTACACCTAAATCGGGTTAGGGGTGTTACACAACTAATTTAAAAAATCAAAGTGTTCTTCCCGGTTTAAAATTTTGGTTTTGGTGGGAATTCTCGGAAAATTTGTATTTTTAAAACAAGACTTGGAGTCGCCACCAGTCACTTGAATAAGGTAGACCGGACACTAAAAAGCTAACCTGAGACAAGACTCCCAATAGGATACCAAGATCCCGAGAACTAAACTAACAAATACAATAAATTAAATAATGCATGAACAAAAATAATAAATCCATGAACAATTTACAATGTGGTAACATTAAATAAATATGGGCAAGAAAATAGATTTACCAACAAAATAAATATACAAAACAAACACTTCCAAACAAATATGTAAAAAACCGTACTATAATATAGTATATTTTTTTTGTGAACCGGTATGATTTTATACGAAAAGAATCATAAGAGGGAGATGTTAGCACATGCCTTATTAGAAAACCTCCCTAACTCTAAATGGAGGGAAAATAATACACATTCTAACACCAAAACAAACAACCAAGCCATAACAAGGACAACTAGTAAGCGGAGTGACAACTATCCAAAAGTACAACATCATTAACAACCACAGAGGGCTCTCAAATAATTGAACTTCAAGACTTCCAAATCCTATAGTTTTAGCAAGAACATCAACAACCTGATTCCCAGAACGATGAGTATGACGAACCTGCACAAACCAATCATATTGACATAATTCTCGCAAATACCAACTCAAAAAATGACCACCAACAACCTCAGACTAAAGGATATGACAAGCCTCTAAACTATCCATCTCAAGAACAACACGTCAACAGCCAGATTCCCAAGCATAAAATAATCCTAAATAAGCACCCCAAAGCTCCACATCAAGAACCGAGCAAATACCGATGAATTTAGTAAACCCAAAAGCCAAGCCCCTATGTTATCTCAAGCCACACCTCCACACGAACCTTTGCCATCAGGAACACTACAGGCACCATCTGTGTTAACCTTCACCCATTGCTCTGATAGAGGGCACCAAGTGACAACATTCTCAGATCCCCCTCGGCCCACAACCGCCACAACTTGCTACCGTGTAGCTGCCGCGACCTGCAGCTCAATGACTGACCATGGCCCCTCCCTAGGATTATCAAACACTATTGCATTTTGATGCAACCACAATTTCCACAACAAATTACCAAACAACAAAGGCCACGGCTCAAAACTCACTGATACTACTGCCGACTCTGGCAAATTCCCCTCGATCCATTCAATAAACGACATGTTAAGGAAAGACGACTATTGATCAGCACAAATAAGCTCCGTCCAGACATGTAACACAGACGGACAATGTCGAAACACATGATCCAAGTCCTCTAGCGGGGCCCCACATACTGGAAAACTGCTATCATTAGTGAAATTTTGATGAGCACATTCATCATTTGTTATAAGTTTATGCCAACATACAAGCCAAAGAAAGTACCTAATACGAGGCAACCCTTTAAATTTGTGCAAAAGCATCCAAATACTAGACCCCCCATCAGACACCAACCCTTATCGCACCGAGAAAATGGACTTAATAGAAAAAGCACAAGTCCTAGTCCCTTGCCATCCAATCCAATCATGCACCACTTGTTCACAAGGCCCTTTAGTCGTCGCTATTCAAAGTAATACATCTTGTGGTAACAAATGCTCAAACATATGCCACTCATACTCCCCCTTATTAGCCATCATTTGTGTAACCGTTGTTTGTTCCACAGGGAACCCAACTGTTAGTGTCTAAAAGTACTATTTTATTCACCCTTTTTATTCATATTATTGCTAGACTTAGGCTCATATTAGTTGCATTATTAGCCATTCATGCATGTTTGCATTGTTTCCTTGGTGGTTAAGCTTGATATCATATTTTGCTTAATTTTATGGAAAAATGGTGCTGCTGCCAATAGTTATTTTTGTGTGTGCATAATCACTTGCCAAAGCAAAGGTCTGAACCATTGCGAGGCAATACAAGAAGGAGATATCGACGTAGCTTGATTGCGGCAAAGGTGCATGAAGGAGATGCCGAGCTAGTTGCCAGGGCAATTGTTGATAAGGGATAAGATGATATGGCAGCCGAAATTGATGACTAGATAAACCCAAGATGATGTGGAGCAAAGTTAAATCCCAAAGGAGTTTGATTTCCATGAAGAGGTCAAAGAGAAATTAAATCCCAAGAAGATAGGAGAAGATCTAGAAGGAATTTAAATATAATAACGAATTATATTCTTTAAAAGTATTTAATTCCAACTTAACTTCCTCCTCAAGAAAGACTTTGACCTAGCCCTATAAATTGAGGACCAAGCCGTCAAACTCCAAGAGGTGCAAGGGGGAGAGGATTCGACAAGAGGCTTCAAACATCTTTATCTTTTTCTTTCTTGTTCGATTAGGTTTATGTTAGGAAAACTTTGTTTTGTGTTTCTTTGGAACCTAGCCATGAACTAAATCTATTTGGATAAGGTTATTGTGTTTTTTGGTTGTGAGAAATGATTGGATTTTGTTTAGGTAATAGAGTTTACACTTTCAATTCAAGGTTTACTCATTCTTGGTTTTTATTCTTGTTTGAGAATAAATCGGGAGAGGATCTCGTAATTCTATCTATTTATCTAATATCGGGAGAGTTAGATTCAAGAAACGAATGAGTATGGCTTTTATTCAATCTATTGATGAAGATTAATTCGGCTTAGGAATATGTTAAGGATTTCAACGGCTAGGAGGAGCGCAAGATTGGTTGTTGTTCACCCTTGATTCACGCAGGGATGTACTGTCAAGGCATGCACAATGAGCTAGAGTTTCAACTTAGGGATAAGAAGAAACCATTGAAGAACTCTCTGCCGAACCTTGAAGTTGTTCCCCAGCCGCCCAAATAGTTGCCCAGCCAGTTGCTCAGGCAACCGTTCGATTAGTTGCCAAGGCAACCTAGCTGTGCAAGTTGCCACGACAACTGAGTTGCCCTTGCACTCTTTTACCAAGACGATCCAATTGGCTATCACACCCCAACTCACGATAACCTGGCCTATTCCCTCTCTTTTGATTACATATTCTTTTACTTTATTACTTTCTAGTTTAGTTGTTAGTTAAAACTCCTACAATCCTCTACTCGTGTTGTTTTACTTTTATAGTGCAAGAGACTAGATTCTTGAAGTGGCACCAATCCCTGTGGAGATGATATCTTATATACTATAACTTGCGACATGTACACTTGCACAATTGCAGAGCACTTATTACGTGCAACAAGTTTTTGGCGCCGCTGCCGGGGATTGGCAATAGCAACTTTGTTTTTTATTTTCTTGCACTTTTTATTTTTATTGTTTAAAATTTGAAGGGTTAACAAAATTTGGTTTTGCTTTGGTATATGACCAGGGCGAGACCGATTACACCAGAATATCCCTTGGATCCAGAAATCGAACAAACCTTGCAAAGACTCAGACAAAGTTTAAGAGTAACAATGGCTAATCAAGACGGCAATATGAATCAGGATGTTCCAGCAGGAGGTGGAGTGATTTTTGCACAAAAAAGAACTATTCAAGACTATCTTGAGGAAGATCTTGAAGGACTTAATCCATGAGTTATCACACCTAAAATTGAAGCCGACCACTTTGAGTTGAAACCGATGATGTTCAATATGATCAACACAATTGGTCAATTTGGCGGCTCAACAACTGAAGATGCACGACAACATCTTAAATATTTCCTCGAGATTTGCAACTCATTTAAAATACAAGGAGTCACCCTAGATGTTTTACGACTAAGATTATTCCCCTATTCACCGAGGGATAGGGCGAAAGAATGGTTGAATAGTATTCTTACCGGATTAATAGGATCTTGGACCGATCTCTGTCGTGATTTCCTTTCTCGATTTAATCATACAAATTTGACTGATAAGCTTCGTAATGAAATTACTTCTTTTCGGAAGGTAGATGATGAATCCATGTACGAGGCTTGGGAGCGATATAGAGAACTTTTACACAAATTCCCCCCACACGAATTCCCAGTATGGACACAAGTGAAAATGTTTTACAATGCTGAAAATACACCAACAAGGATGATGTTAGATGCCTCGAAAAACGACATACTCCTAGATAAGTCACCGGAAGAAGCAATGCAAATTCTGAACAGGCTTGGCAAGAATGATTATCAGTTCCCATCTACTAGAAGATGAGGAGTTAGACGCCAAGCCACAATACATGAAATGGGATCATCATATTCAATTTCAGCACAATTGGCCACTCAAACCAAGATGGTCCAGAACATGCAAAAACAAAACAACACACAGGAGGTCAATGTAGTATATTCCTTTTGTGAGTTATGTGGTGGTAACCATAATTCTTCTAAATGTATGCAGAATCTAGAGTCCAGCTTTTATGTGGGGAATTACAATTGGAACAACAATGTGATGTCCAACACATATAATCTAGTTTGGAAGAAGCATCTGAATTTTTCATGGAGTAATCCCAACAATGCTCTGAACCAGAACAATCAGAATGCACAAGCACCGGGATTCCAGCAGAATATGCCACGACAACAGTTGCCACAGTAACAACCGATAACATCTAGTTCTTTGGAAAATTCTCTCAATGCTTTTATGTTGAAAACTGAATCTTATATGGCTGAGATAGTAACTTCATAAAAAGAACTGATGCTTTTATTAACAAGACCGAGATGAGATTGCAAAACCAAGAGACGACAATCAAATCATTAGAAACTCAAGTCGGACAATTTGCTCAAAACCTGAATACTAAACCGCAAGGAGGTTTACCCAGCGATATTGAAGTCGCAAGAAGAACTGGCCACGAGTGGCCGACAACTTAAGGAGGCTCTGGATCGCTCATCAAACAAAACTTCACAAAAAGAACAAGATGAACTCAGCGGCAAAGCCTCAGATGCTGAACCAGGAAATGCCACGGCAACCCCAGTTGACGATGCCACGACAACCAATGATAGGCATGCCACAACAACCCCAGTTGATGATGCCTCGGCAACTCCAGTTGCACCGGTAATGCCATCAATCAGATTCCAGACCAATGAAAGGATCGAAGATATCCGACTTCCACCACCATTCCCGCAAAGGTTGAAGTGACAAAAGTAAGAATATCAATTCAAGAAGTTTCTTGATATCCTAAAGCAAGTCCGCATCAACTTACCATTGGTTGAGGCAATTGAACAAATGCCAAACTATGCCAAGTTTCTTAAAGACATTATGTCCAAAAGAACAAGGTTAAGAGAGTTTGAAACAATTGCTGCAACAGAGGGATGCATGGCCATGTTGCACAATCGCATGCCACCAAATTTGAAAGATCCTGGAAGTTTCACTATACCCTGTTCCATCGAAAACCACTATGTTGGGAAAGCATTATGTGACCTTGGAGAAAGCATAAACTTAATGCCTAAATTGGTTTTCCAGAAACTAGGAATCGGGAAGGCAAGACCTACAATAATTATGCTACAGTTAGCCGACAGATCCTATGCGCATCCAGAGGGAAAAATCCAAGATATACTCGTAAAAGTTGATAAATTTATTTTTCCCACTGACTTTATTGTTTTGGATTGTGAAGCAGATGAGCATGCACCTATCATTCTCAGGAGACCTTTCCTAGAGACAGGAAGAACCTTGATCGATGTTGAAAAGAGAGAACTCACAATAAGGGTGAATGACCAACAAGTTAAACTAAATGTGTTCCAAACACTAAGGCATGCCAATGATTCGGAAGAATACCAACTTCTTCATGCCACGTCAGAGTTTGACTTCGACAAGGAATTTAGTTGCCTCGACAACTACATTGCCGATTTACAGAAACCTGAGGAGTATGAAGAATCAATCGATGAAGAACAACAAGAAGATGCAAATTGGTTAGTCAATCGACCAAGTACATACTTTGAACCACTAGATTACTCAGTTAAGGAAGGTAAACTCGAAAAGCCCTCCATTGAACAACCACCGATTCTTGAGTTGAAACAGTTGTCAGGGCAACTAAAATATGCTTACTTTGGAACCGATAATACATTGCCTGTACTTATTTCCTCTAAGATACAGCCTGAGTAGGAAAATAAGCTGATCAACATGTTGATGCTACACAAGAAGGCAATAGGGTGGACAATTGCTGACTTGAAGGGAATTAGCCCGATAGTGTGCATGCATAAGATTTTGTTGGAAGATGATCACAAACCTTTGATTGAGGCCTATAGGAGACTGAATCATGCCATGAAAGGGGTTGTAATGAAAGAAATCATCAAGTGGCTTGACGCTGGCATCATATATCCTATCTCTGATAGTACATGGGTAAGTCCAGTACAACGTGTACCAAAAAAGGGAGGTATAACAGTGGTAAGTAATGAAAACAATGAACTCATTCCAACCAAGACTGTGACCGGTTGGAGGGTTTGTATGGATTACCGAAAGCTAAACAAAGCCACTAGGAAAGATCACTTCCCATTACCCTTTATTGATTAAATGCTTGAACGTCTTACAGGTAAACCCTTTTATTGTTTTCTTGATGGTTATTCAGGTTACAATCAAATTGCCATAGCACTAGAAGATCAAGAAAAGACAACCTTCACATGCCCATACTGTACTTATGCTTTCTGAACAATGCTGTTCGAATTGTGTAATGCCCCGACAACCTTCCAAAGATGCATGATGGCATTCTTTTTCGTACATGGTCGAAGACTTCCTTGAAATCTTCATGGATGATTTTTTTTGTATTTGGTAATGACTTTGATAGTTGCCTCGGCAATTTAAAGAAGGTGTTGGCAAGATGTGAAGAATCCGATCTAGTCCTTAATTGGGAGAAGTGCCATTTTATGGTAGATGAAGGAATTGTGCTCGGCCACAAGATTTCATCCAAGGGAATCGAAGTAGACAAAGCCAAGGTGGACGTGATGAAGAGATTACCCCCACCAAGTTCGGTTAAAGGAATCTGAAGCTTTCTTGGACATGCAGGTTTTTACAGAAGGTTCATTCATAATTTTTCTAAGATTACTAAACCCTTGTGTAATTTGCTTGAATAGGATAAAGTCTTCAACTTTGATGAATCTTGCACCCAAGCATTCGAAATCCTAAAGGAAAAGCTTGCCTCGGTACTCATAGTCGTTCCACCCGATTGGACATTACCTTTTAAGCTCATGTGTGATGCGAGTGATTTCGTGGTAGGAGAAGTCCTAGGCCAACGCAGAGGTAAGATTTTTCATGTGATATACTACGCTAGTAAGACTCTTAATAGCGCCCAAGTGAATTACACAACAACAGAGAAAGAGTTACTAGTAGTAGTTTTTGCATTTGACAAGTTTCGATCCTATTTGATTGGTACAAAGGTAATTGTTCATACGGACCATTTGGCAATTAAGTATCTATTTGCTAAAAAGGATGCCAAACCTCGTTTGATTCGTTGGATATTGATTTTACAAGAGTTTGACATTGAAATTAAGGATAAGAAAGAAATAGAAAATCAAGTTGCCGATCACTTATCACGCTTAGAACAAAATAGGGAGGAGGACGCAGATTTAGAGATATGTGATGCATTCCCGGATGAGCAACTGTTAGTTGCCTCGGTAACCCCTGATACCGCGGCAACTCCAGACGCCCACGCCTCGGCAACCCTTGACGCCTCGGCAAACCTTGACGCCTTGACAACTCTAGACGTGCATGCCTCAGCAACCACTGATGCGCACACCTCGGCAACCCTTGACGCCGCGACAACTCCAGTCGCGCACGCCTTAGCAACTCTAGACGTGCATTCCTCGGTAACCACAGAAGCAGTTGCCACGGTAACACATTCCTCGGCAATACCCTGGTACGCTGATTTAGTTAATTTTCTTGTTTGTGATATTTTACCTTATGGCCTTACTTGTCAAGGAAAGAAGCAGTTCCACCATGATGCTAAGCATTATTTCTGGGACAAGCTTCTTTTGTTTAAACAATGTACAGATCAGATTATACGCCGATGTGTCCCTGAAGAGTAGCAGCAGAATGTACTCCGGCAGTGCTATTCTTCACCCTGTGGAGGACATTTTGGAGGAACACGTACCGTGGCCAAAGTTTTGCAATCCGGTTTGTATTGGCCAACATTGTACAAAGATGCCCAAGAGTTTTACAAGCAATGTGATCGTTGCCAAATGATGGGCAATATCTCTAGACGACATGAGATGCCATACCAAAACATCATTGAGGTGGAATTGTTCGATGTATGGGGGATTGATTTTATAGGACCTTTCCCATCTTCATTTGGTAACCTCAACATTCTACTTGATGTCGACTATGTGTCTAAATGGGTTGAGGCAGCTGCAGTTCCCGCCAACGATTCCAAGACCGTGCAGCGATTCTTGAAGAAAAATATATTTACACAGTTTGGGATGCCGAGAGCAATTATCAGTGATGAAGGCAAGCACTTTGACAACAAACTCATTGCCAAGATGATACAACGCTTCGACGTGTCACATAAAATTGCCACGGCATATCATCCACAAACAAATGGGCAAGTAGAAATTTCTAACCGGGAATTGAAGAATATCCTCGAGAAGGTTGCCAATCTTTCCCGAAATGATTGGTCTACAAGACTAGACGAAGCACTTTGGGCTTACCGAGCCGCATTTAAAACACCTCTGGAAATGTCCCCGTTTTGCCTCGTCTATGGAAAGACTTGTCACTTACCGGTGGAAATTGAACACAAAGCATTTGGGCAATCAAGACCGTGAATATGGATTGGGAGAGTGCCGGACAAAAGTGTTTACTAGATCTCAACGAGATAGAAGAATTCCGTGCACTTGCCTATGACAATGCACGAATCTACAAGGAGAAAACAAAGCAATGGCATGACAAGAAACTATTGCCGCGACAATTCATGTCAGGGCAACTAGTTCTCTTATTCAATTCTTGGCTGAAACTTTTCCTGGGAAAACTGAGATCAAGATGGTCGGGACCATTTGAAGTAGTCAAACTGTTCTCCCATGGTGCCGTTATAATCAAGTCCACCACTGACGAACATGAATTCAAAGTTAATGGACAAAGATTGAAGCACTATAACGGTGCCCATGTGGAACGTAACAAACAAGTGGTTACCTTAGGAGATGCATGATCATGCTCTCTTTTTGATATTTTATTTTTATTTTTTTTAACTTATAATTTTGGTTTATATTTATTTTATTTTATTTCGGTTATTCTTAGGATAGATTTATTTATTTATTTTCTTTAGGATTAAGACTACATCTTTCTTTTTTATTTATCTAATTATTTTTGAATTTTAAGTTTAAGAATTTCTTTGCACATCTTTATTTATTTCTTTTTTATTTTATTTACTAGTTTATCTTTAATTTTAATCCTTATTTTATTTATTTTTGAATTCTAGGAAAAGAGTTCAAGATAAAGAGGAATTTGATTCAAGAAGGAAGTTTCTTCAACAAGGAAACTAATGGGCTAAATCTAAGGCTTATATTAAGCCTTCAATTTACCCTAATTCTCCTACATAGTCGGCAAAACCCTTCCCCTTCCCCTTCCCCAAATCCCTTTGCCGCCCCCTTCCCCCAATTAAAACCCTTGCTTTGTTTCTTTCTAATCAATCCCACCCACCATATTTACTATCTATCTTTTTTATTTAACTCATCACCCTTAACTTCCAAGAAACATATTCCTACTTTTCACCTTGCAACTCTTTAGTTTCTTTTTCTTTCTTTTCTTTTTTTCTACCCAACTCACAACCAAGATCATCCATGGCATCCAAAATCAAGTTTTTGGCGCACCCAAGCTCTTCTAAAGAACCAAGCTACAAGAAGTTTGCTACACTGGCGGTTCAAGAACGATTTCACTCCAAGTTTGAAACCCAGAAGATTTGCGAAGAACAATGCTTCAAATACTCCAATTCTCATCAAGATTTCAGCCTTGAACCATTCATCTTCAAACGGATTGCACATCAAAAGTGGCAAATCTTTTGCCATCAATCGAACTGGGCAACATCTCATGGGTAAGAGAATTCTATGCTCACTCACCTAACTCGTATAATCCTTATGTTTTTGTTCGCGACAAGGCTATCCTCATAAGCCCTGAAAGTATCAATGCCTTTTACGAGCTCTACGTTGAGAAGGACGAGCATCAAGCCTTTGTTGATCAACTCACGCCCAAGCAACTTGAGAAGGTGCTTCAAGAACTCACTCTACCGAGGACTCATTGGAACGATAGTAAATATAAGGGCAAGGTAAACCGCCTTTGGCTTAAACCCGAGGCAAAATTATGGAATATGTTTGTTAAAACATCTTTAATTCCCATCACACACAATACTACCGTTGATACACCTCGTGTCTTGCTCATACATTCTATTTTGCATAATCGCATCATTAACATTGGAAAAATTATTTGTGATGAGATTTTTGTATGTAGCACAAAAGACAAGGGTTCTCTTTTATTCCCTTGCTTTATTTTCAATCTTTGCAAGGAGATGCATGTCCTAAGTGAGTCCACTGATAAAAAGGCCCTACCAAAATCCGGTTGGAATCGAGCACAAATTCGAAAGCTAATGGGAGAGGCACCGGTAACAACCCTAACGCCTACAGTTGTCATGGCAACTCCTGCTGCCTCGGCAACCCCTGACGCCCAAGTAACTGATGCCCGGGCAACTCTGCCAGCAACCCCAGGACAACTTGAAGCACTCTTACAACAGTGTCATCACCTAATGTTCATGCGGTATATGAAGGATCACAGCGCCTACCCCAGCAGTTGCCACGACAACCAACACTGAAGATGTCGTGGCAACAAAAATTGAAGACGCCCTGGAAACCACTGCAAAAGCCAAAGGTAAAATGCCTATACCCAAATCAACTCGTACTGAATCATTGTCTGATTTTTTAGATTCAGACGAGTCCTCCATTGTACCAACGAAGACCACACCAGTTGAATTTTCCAAGCCCAAGCGAAAAGCCAATGCGATTGAGGAAGAGGATGATAAGGACACCCCTGTACGAGGATCGATTCCACCATCGGCAACAAGGAAGCAAACATCACGTTCAAGTAAAAGAATCAAGACACTGGCCAAAAAGAAACTGATCATCCACGACGACGAGCTCTCGGAGTAAGTCATCGTTTGCATTTTATTTTTTCTTTTTCTTTTTAATTTTCTTTCCTTCGCATGCATTGAGGATAATGCCTCGCTCGAGTTTGGGGGGATTGTTACTAATTAGTTATCATGTTTAGTTGCATTCATCTTAAGTATTACATTTAGGATACATAAATTGCTTGCCATGCCTTTAGTTGGAACAAGAATTGCCTAGATTAGATGAATATCCGATGATGACTTTGCCAATGCAGTTAATTGATAGAATTTTTTTATTCTAGGATAACCGTGGAAACACTTAGAGTCTTACTATGATGCTAAACTTGATGAAACACTATTGTGGCTTGATTGATTTAAGGAATTCTAGCGAACTTAGGTTGATAGTTAAATAATTGGGGGATTAAAATAAAAATTGGATGAATGCTAGAGGTTCCCGACACTGGCTCTAGTATATGCTAAAAATTGATCGCTAGAGGTGCCCGGAACCGACTCTAGTTGAACAAAATAAAAACTTAAAAAAACTAAAAACAAAACACTAGAGGTGCCCAGAACCGGCTCTAGTTGAAACATGTTAAAAGAACCCAAGGAAGTAATTTGAAAACCTCTTGTTTGCATAGAATCCGAAAAATCAACTTGTACACAACTTTGCACACACTCACAAGCATTATAGTTTGATTCCGAGTAATTCCTAAGTTGTCCGAAAAATGAACAGTCGGTCATATTTTGTGCCATGGTTCTGAGGATTGAAATTAAGTTCAAAGCTAAGTTTGTGAAAATTGAAGTCTTGGTGGGTAATTATTAGTTTGCATTGCTTGAGGACAAGCAATAGTTTGAGTTTGGGGGTGTGTAAGGTGTCTAAAAGTACTATTTTATTCACACTTTTTATTCATATTATTGCTAGACTTAGGCTCATATTAGTTGCATTATTAGCCATTCATGCATGTTTGCATTGTTTCCTTGGTGGTTAAGCTTGATATCATATTTTGCTTATTTGTGTGGAAAAAGGGAGCTGCCGATAGTTATTTTTGTGTGTGCAGAATCACTTGCCAAAGCAAGGCTGGAACCAGTTGTCAGGGCAATACAAGAAGGAGATGCTGACGCAGTTGCCAGGGCAGTGCATGAAGGAGATGCCGAGCTAGTTGCCAGGGCAATTGTCGATAAGGGATAAGATGATATGGCAGCCGAAATTGATGACTAGATAAACCCAAGATGACGTGGAGCAAAGTTAAATCCCAAAGGAGTTTGATTTCCACGAAGAGGTCAAAGAGAAATTAAATCCCAAGAAGATAGGAGAAGATCTAGAAGGAATTTAAATATAATAAAAAATTATATTCTTTAAAAGTATTTAATTCCAACTTAACTTCCTCCTCAAGAAAGACTTTGTCCTAGCCCTATAAACTGAGGACCAAGCCGTCAAACTCCAAGAGGTGCAAGGGGGAGGGAATTTAACAAGAGGCTTCAAACATCTTCATCTTTTTCTTTCTTGTTCTATTAGGTTTATGTTAGGAAAACTTTGTTTTGTGTTTCTTTGGAACCTAGCCATGAACTAAATCTATTTGGATAAGGTTATTGTGTTTTGTGGTTGTGAGAAACGGTTGGATTTTGTTTAGGTAATAGAGTTTGCACTTTCAATTCAAGGTTTATTCATTCTTGGTTTTTATTCTTGTTTACGAGTAAATTGGGAGAAGATCTCGTAATTCTATCTATTTATCTAATATCAGGAGAGTTAGATTCAAGAAACGAATGAGTATGGTTTTTATTCAATCTATTGATGAAGATTAATCCGGCTTAGGAATAAGTTAAGGATTTCAGCGGCTAAGAGGAGCGCAAGATTGGTTGTTGTTCACCCTTGATTCACGCATGGATGTATTATCAAGGCATGCACAATTAGCTAGAGTTTCGACTTATGGATAAGAAGAAACCATTGAAGAACGCTCCGCCGAACCTTGAAGTTACTGTCCAGCCACCCAAACAGTTGCCCAGCCAGTTGCTCAGGCAATCATTCGATTAGTTGCCAAGGCAATCCAGCTGTGCAAGTTGCCACGGCAACTGAGTTGCCCTTGCACTATTTTACCAAGATGATCTAATTGGCTATCACACCCCAACTCACGATAACCTGGCCTATTCCCTTTCTTTTGATTACATATTCTTTTACTTTATTGCTTTCTAGTTTAGTTGTTAGTTAAAACTCCTACAATCCTCTACTTGTGTTCTTTTACTTTTACAGTGCAAGAGACTAGATTCTTAAAGTGGCACCAATCCCTGTGGAGACGATATCTTTTATACTATAACTTGCGACGTGTACACTTGCACAATTGCGGAGCACTTATTACGCGCAACAGGGAACCCAACCTGAGAAATAAAATGGTTAATTAGATGACCAAAATCACCCAACCAGTTATCCTTCCAGAAATCAACATCGTGACCCGTACCTACAGTCCACACCAAATTATTTCGGACATCATTCCATACCACACTTAGCCCTTTCTAGAGCCGAGAACAACTCGTACTTCGTAACACAAGAGGAACCCCCTCAGTACACTTATATTTTGCTTGGAGAAATGTACCCAAAGTGCATCCCTCTTCATGAGTAAATAGAACGCAAGCTTCATCAGGAAAGCATCATTTAGAGTGGATATCTTACGGAAACCCATCCCTCCCTCCTTGATAGATCGACACACAACATCCCACTTAACAAGATGAATGCCGCCTTTTTTTAGTTGTTATACCCCATACAAATCTATGGATAAGGTGCTCAATATCCAGACATGTCTTTTTTGGAAAAACGACAGTCTGAAGCATATAGACCTGTATTACAGCTAACACAAATTTAGCTAACAAAATTTGACCAGCCAGAGATAAAACAACTTGCTTTCCACCCGCTAAGCTTACGTTGGATCATCTGAATCAGATACTGATACGAAGTTGTGGTAATACGATGATGTAACGGAGGCACACCCAGAGACTTACCCAAATCCTCAACCTCAGTAAAACCAAAACCAGTAGAAATACACTAATGAAGCTGGGTAGAGACATCCTTGAAAAAAACATCATTGTCTTTAGAGCACTCACCTTATGCCCCAAAACCCGGCAAAAAATATCAAGGATTGACCGAATCACAACCATCTTCTCCAGAGATGCTTCAGCAAACAATATCATTTCGTTGGCGAAAAACAAATGAGAAACCTCATGCACAGCAGACGAAGTGAAGAAAGGCTTCCAATCACCATTATGAAAAGCAACATGAATTAATTGTGACAATCACTCCATGCAGAGAACAAAAAGGTACGAGGGTAATAGATTCCCTAGCCAGATTCCACTATATGGGGTAAAAGTATCCGTCAGGGACCCATTCCACACAATCTATGTAGTAATAGTCGAGACACATTGCATAATCAACTAGTGCAACCGTTCCGGCGCCCCAATATCTACCAAAGTGTTCGAAATGAAATCCCATTCAAGTCAATCATAGGCCTTCTCCAGATCAATCTTAAGAGCCATCTAGCCTTTTTTACCCGATTTCTTCCGCATAGTGTGAATCACCTCCTGAGTAATAATAATATTATCTGTTATGGCTCATCCCGGCACAAAACTAGTTTGATTATCCGAAACCCACCCCGACAACAAATGTTTCAGACGATTAACAATGATTTTAGATATAGCCTTATATAGTACAATGTAAAGACTAATTGGGCGAAATTGCCCCATGTTATCCGGCTTTGAAACCTTGGGCAACAGAACAAGCAGAGTACGATTGATATTAGTAGGTAATACACCTGTACTAAAAACTTGATGAATGAGCCTACAAACTAAATCCCCCATAATTGACCAATTATGCTGAAAAACCCTCGTATTTAGACCATCCACCCCATGCGCCTTAGACGAACCCATGTCAAAAATAGCCCGACAAATTTCCTCATTCGTCACGGATGCGACAAGGCCATCCTTCTGAGTCTGCGACATAGCCGGAAATCGCCCCTTTATAAGAAATAACGGACGCAGAGAGGAGGAAAACAAGGTCCGATAAAACTCAATAGCCACCCGACTAAGCTCATCATTATTCGTACACCAAGTACCATCTCCACATTTCAAAGAAGAAATATGATTAGCACTCCTGGGCGCCATAACTGAAGTGTGAAAGAATTTAGTGTTACAATCACCTTGAGTTACCCATTGTGAGCACGCTTTTTGTCTCCATAACTCCTCCTCTTGATTCTCACATATTCCAACTCCTCATTGACTTTAATAGATAGAGAAACTAGAAACACAGAATGCCGAAGCAACAACGCATGGTCTATCCCCTTTAACCTCGCTCGTAATCGCTTACGACGCGTCCAACGATGGCCAAATGTTTCAGTGTTCCAAACCTTGATCTCCTCTTGAAATTTTGCGACTTTGACATCCATCGAGGAATCCTCGGACCAAACATGACTGTGGAAATCAATAAACTGCGGGTGTGATTCCAAGCATTAATAAACCGAAAAGGCCTGTTTCATGCCTCACCATGCTCATCACGCAACAACAACAACAACAACAACGGGCAGTGATCAGACCCCACTCTATTCAGATGATCCTCAAAAGAATAGCTAAAAGCCGAGAACCATTTAGCATTGACCCCACTCTATCCAAATGACCCACAAAAATAATAAATACATGAACAATTTACAATATGCTAACATTGAATAAATATAGGCAAGAAAATAGATTTTCCAACAAAATAAATGTGCAAAACAAACAATTCCAAACAAATACGTAAACAACCGTACTATAATACAATATATATTAAGATGTAGAACCATATATATATATACACACACGGCACTAGTAAGAAAAACATGTAATCAATTACATATATATATATTCGGAAAATGCATATATAAAGCTATATACTAATATATGATGACAAAAAATAGAATTCAAATATTTACGGGTATATACTATATAATAAAACATGCAGGGACATATTATATAACCAGATAGGAATAGAAACAACATAGCCATATTAAATTAAATAGATGAGAAAAGGCCAGAGATCGCAGGGATGATTAACCCAATGTGTATTAAGACCAAAATCAAGACAAAAAGGGAGAAACTAAAGGTTTCACTACACCAAATTAAATTTTTAGCAATACTTTTAGCGGTATTTTTCAAGTAAATGTCGTTAATTTTATACATCTTGCAGCTTTTAGGAGTATTTATGTATTTTTGTGGCGGTTTTTTTGGGAAACGCCGCTATAAACAGGTATAGGTGGCGTTTTTAAGGGAAACGGCGCAATAGGAGTCACAATAGTGGGTTTTGAAGGGAAACGCTGCACTTGTGCTTTAGTTGCGTTTGATTTTTCAAAAGCCGCAATTAAGGAATTCATTTAACCCTTTCTGCTGCTGCTCGTGCCTCCTCTCCGCCGTCTCTGCTGCGGCGTTGTCATTGCCTCTGCTCGTCGCCGGACTCTTCTCCTCTTGGGTTTTTGCTTTATTTTAGGTACGTCTCCATTCCTTGCTTTATTACAGATCTGTAAACGTTTGACTGTTTGAAGAAAGGTTTGAAAGTTTTGTCCATTTTTGGATTAATGGAAATGGGATTAGGCACAAATTGTTTGGATTGTTGGTTAGTTTTTTGTACCGTTCGATTGAGGGACAAAAGACAAATTCTTGATTTTTGAACTGGCTCTTCTTTAATACCCTTTGTTTCATCTGTTAATATATCGAAAAATGTTTGATTGTCGAATTGTTGAATATGTAGCAATGCTTGAGGTTGGTGATGGAGTGTTTGAGGTGCTCTCTACTTCTGGAGACACATTTGAGGAGTGAAGTATTTCATATATGTCTTATTTTATTTGCAGAAGATTGTAGATTGACTTCTCGAAAACTTTAAGAGGGATATTGAACAGGTTTCCCATATTTTATTATATTTTTTTCCTTGTTTGCCACTTTATCTGGTTCCCCTATTGTTGATTGCTGGTAAAGAGGGTAAAATTTATAGAATGATTATGAGGTCAATATCTGCCAAGTAAAATTTTCTTGTTATATGGCATACCTTAGCAATTTTCAACTTATTATACTTTTACATCCTTTCTTGGAGTAAAATATTTTTGCTAATTCTTTTTCTGGCTGTATATCCTTGAGGTTTCTACCATCAGTCAGCAGTATAAATTTCATATTTATGTAATTCCTGCTAATCTTTTTCTCTCTCTTTTTCCTATTTATTTATATAGTTCTCTTCCTCATAGCAACTTTTTTTTTCACGTTAGTTTAAATTCCTCTTTGTTGGATTGAGCATTGTGCAATATAATTTCCACAGTTAATAGTCCTCATTTCACATTTTTTTCTTGATCTTTTCCTCTCTTCTTTTCCTATTTATTTAAATAAACTTTGATTATATAATTCTCTTCCTCATACCAACATCTTCTCACATTCTTTAGTTTTCTTCTCTAATGACATATTGTATGAGAACCGATGGTTTAAATCTATTTATTGGATTGAGCATTGTTTTTTTTACGGTGCACATGTCTTACCATATTACTTTGTAATAACTAATGTTTCCATTTTTTTAGCTAATATTAGCAACAATTGATCCCTTTGATGGTAAATCGCCCAGCATTGTGACCGAGGAAAACATTAAGTTGTTATTTGAAATTCAAGAGAAGGTATTGGTTCTACTTTAATTTATCAGGTTGGATTAACATTACAATGTGTTTGGATTTGTAATGGTTTGTGCATTTGGATTCTCTTAGAAAGGTCTTGAACAATTCTAGTTTACTTAACAGATTGATGGAACCCGGGGAAATTATTCTGGCTCGATGATATCTTTGACAGATATATATGCATGAAGCCGATGGGTGAGGATTGTGCCACACAAAGTGTTATACAGGTAACATGCTTGTCTTGTGTCTGCATATGAGTGAAGCACATAGAATCATAAATTTTCAATTAAAAATGTAAATGTGTTAAAGTGGAACTGATGAGTTGTTAATGATCATAAACTGTTCAATCTCAGCAGAAAAGCAATGTTCTTCATATGGACAATTTAGTTGCTTTTTTATAAGCATGTTTAGTATTGAAAACATTTTGATGTGACATCTTAATCGTTTTCTAGTTATGATAACCCATGCTTCTCAAAAGCGTTAACCTTCGGTACATCAATTGATTGTAGGCTGGTGTTTTATCTGGAGATGTCAGTGATATTGTATTTTATTTTCCAGTTCTGAAGGGATATATCATTAAATAGAGACTTTTTTGGCTTTTAAGCTTTGTAGTTTTTACATCAACACAAATTTAGGAACAAGCTGAGAGAGAGGCGGTTAGTGCAACGGAAAAAGTTGAGAGAAAAGAACAGATGAGAGAAAAAGTGAGTTTCTATGATATTTACTTCTTCAATGTAGTGAACGGTTATTCTTACATTGAAAGATTTACATAATTCTTAATTTAGCCAAAGAACTATTTTTTTGTGTTGCAGTAAATTCTCAAAGTGAACTTTTATCTATTGCTTAAACAATTTCTTATTGATTCATGTGATATGAGTGTAATGGTTTGAATCCTTGTTATAGATCAATGGCCTTATTTAGAAGGGTTCATTTCTTTTCTATTTTTATTAACTTTGTTGTTAAATGCAGGCTTCGGAGAGAGGTGGAAAAGTGGCCGTGCCTGCCAAGAAGAAACAAGTAAATTTTCATTACTTTCTTTAAACCTAAACCCTCAAATAACGTGATTGTAGTCTCACTTTCCATTTGTTATTTTGATTTTTTGATATTAGGAGAAGGCTGTCAATCCGTTGATTGAGAAGCGCCCGAAGCAGTTCAGTATTGGAGGGGCTTTACCTCCTAAGAAGGATATACATCGATTTGTGAAGTGGCCTAAGGTTGTGCGCATTTAAAGGAAGAAGAGGATCCTTAAGCAGCGTTCGAAGGTTCCACCAACATTGAACCAGTTTACCAAGACTCTTGACAAGAACCTAGGTCTGCAATAAAATCTTCACTTCTTTCTGATTTATGTATTAGATTCAACATGTCTGACTTGAATAGGTTCTTCCATTTCAATTTTATTTCATGTTAACTTTGCATAGATGTTTGTGTAGTATGAGTTTAGGGAAATGGATTTGTTGTAATGTCTGAAACAAAACCAAGAACCGCAAAAAGAAATATATAAGGGCGGAGGGGTTTAATGAAGTTAATTAGCATATTTTGTAGATATGATAAACTCGTTATAAAACCCAAATTAAAACAGATTCAAACCTCTTTTACTTCAAAAATTCAAATCAAAATCCCCTTTACCAAATTCTCTCATTCGTTCTTCAGTTGAGTGTGAGTTTTTCGTGAACTCGCCTCATTTTTCAAAATTTGGCAACTTTTTGCTGCCTTAGCCGTCGTGCAACATCGTCGGCCGTTGCTTGCTTGCACCGATGAAAACAGAAAACAACCCTAAAAAACCTCATTTCTTATTTTAAAGTCAGATCCAAAATCAAATTTTCAAAAGACGAACCCCGTTTTAACCAAAACCTTCAAAATCTAAAACACAATCTCTTTTTTTAACATTTTGAAATGAAAAAGAGAAAAAACGACCAAGGACCTCATATCATTGGTTCATTTGGTGAACTATATGTCATCAGAGACGACGACTTCAACCATGCAACGATTACCCGAAGACCCTTCAAGTAACAAAACCCTAATCCTTTTTTTTTTATTTCAAAATGCAAAGAAAGAAGAATACCTTTTTGAAATCCCTTTTTTGCTTGTATTGTTTAGAATATGAATATCATAAATGGGTTTACAAAGTTTAGGGGTTTAGTCTATATATCCTCGTATTACATTGATTTATATGAATTAAAAAAATATTGGTTCTAGTATGATACTTTTTTTATATTCACCATTTGTTTGTATTCACCTACATCTTTTGCTATGTTGGTTTTGTCTCTGATATGTCTGTTTTTTGTTGCATGTTATGGTTGATGGAGAGAGAGGGACTAATGGAGCTGTTGAGAATCGTAAGTCGACGTGGTGTGAATCAGGATGGTCACGAGGCTGTGGCTGTTGAAGGATTGCGGTTATGAGTCCCACGCGCTAGTGGAGAGATGGATGGTCCCATCTGGCCAGGTCGTGTGACGCATGAGGGATTCAAGAGTCTCCTTTCGCTTGAAACTGGAACGTCAGATCGAATCTAAATCTGACGTCTGTTAAGAGGCTGCACAAAGATGAAGATGAAGTTAGATTAGGGCATATTTAGATTAGGGTTTAATTAAGTTTTGGCCTATTGGGCCATGGAAAAATTTATATATTTTGGGGTTTTAAATGTAAATGGACCTACATAACCGACTAATTATTTAAGCTAATTCTATTATTTATTTTTAATAAATAATAATAATTTTTTGAGTTTTAATAATAATAATAACAAAAGTAAACAACAACAATAAAACAAAACAAAAAATTAATTAATAAATATATATTTTGGGGTTTTAAATGTAAATCGACCTACATAATGGACTGCTTATTTAAGCTAATTCTATTATTTATTTTTAATACTATTAATAATTTTTTGAGTTTTAATAATAATAATAACAAAAGTAAACAACAACAATAAAACAAAGCAAAAAAATAATTAATAAATAAAACGAGTTACAAAATGGACAAAATTAGTGATTACAAACTCTTTATTTTTTTCAAGTGACAATCTTCACATAACCACTGTTAATCTCAACCATTCATTTCACACATCCAACGAATCCAAAAAACGTGTAAAAGTAAGAAACTCTTAAATTTGTAACTGGATTCCACGCGCGCGCGCACACACACATATATTGTGTAAAACTCAATTACTTTTATACCTTTGTTGAAATATTGGATGATGGTAATAAATGGCTAAGATTATTTCCTTATCATTTTTATCAAGTGATAATCTTTACATTTTCTAGTATTAATCCCATCCATCCATTTACCTTCATCCAACGGTCCAAAAAAGGTGTAAAAATTTCATGTTTTACATAGTGTAAGAGGATCCTACCCTATATATATAAGGTTATATTTTGATACACAAGTTGTGTAAAAAAATTTACACAACACTTCATACTTAAGCTATAAAATCTAAAACTTAAATCCCTAACCCTAGCACCCTAAAATATAATCCTTAAACTCTAAACTCTAAATTCTAAATTCTAACCATAAACCTTAAATTATACACCTTACACCCTAAACCCCTAAACTATAAAACCTACCTAAATCCCTAAACTCTAAAATTAAAAGGCTTGTGTGCTTGTGTATCAAAGTATTTTCCACACACACATATAAGGTTATATTTTGATACACAAACTGTGTAAACAACACATTACACAACCCTTTTTTAAAATTTAAATTCCAAATTACTAAACATAAAACCTAAAACTTAAAACCTAAAACCTAAACCCTAACCCTAAACCTAAACCTAAACTCAAAGCTCTAACCTTAAATCCTAAATTTTAAACCCTACAACATAAACCCCTAAATTCTAAACCATAAACCTAAACTCTAAACCCTAAATCTAACAAGCTTGTGTAAACTAAAGTTTACACAGCTTGTATATCAAAGTTTTTTTTCATGTATATATGTAGGGTTAGGATCCACATACACAATATAAAAGTTTTTAAGTTTTACACATTTTTTGGATCGTTGGATGAGAGAAATAGATGGCTAAGATTAACTCCTTACTTTTTTTCCAAGTAATAATCTTCACATATTCTACTGTTAATCTCAACCATCCGTTTCACCCATCCAACGATCCAAAAACGTGTAAAACTTAAAAACTCTTACACTGTGTAATTAGATCCTATATATATGGGTTAGAATCCATTTACATTGTGTAAAACTCAATTACTTTTACATTTTTTGGATCGTTAGATGATGATAATACATGGCTAAGATTATTTCTTTATCTTTTTTCCAAGTGATAATTGGTCAGTGCAAAAACGACACACTTTTAGTGCAAGGTACACTATCGATGCAAGAATAGAAACAAGGAAAACTTGTTTGAATATCGATCCCACAAGGATGGCGAATTACGTTTATACTTATATGACTACAATATAATACTATAAGAGTGGTAGTTGTGGGTGTAATGGTGGTTGCAATAGCATTATAACAATCAGAGTAAACAATTTAATGTGGTAGCAATAACAAAGAGTAATGAAAGATAGTGAATAATGAGAATAAAACATGGATCTCCTTGGCTCAGCTCGACAGAAAGATCAAGTGCACTTTGAGGATTAAGGATTGGTTTAATCAGAGATGTAGTGGTTATTAGCTTCCATTTAACCTTCAACCATTGACTCAGGTATGAAGATCGGCTTCAACTTTCGTTGTAAGTCAAGTCTAAGGCCTTTTGAATGAGTGAACCAACTTTCATTGCATCCAAACAACTTTCATTGCAGAAACTCGATAATTTGAGTCGTCACTGCATCCGTCGATGTCAGTGGCTTGTTTTAACACTCTCATGCAAATCATAAATCAAATCCAACAATTAAAGCTTAAGAAAATACTAACACTGAAATATTATAAACTAAGAAAATACTTTAAATAAGTTCAACAAGCTCTATAAAATTAAACCATAGTCAATATGAGTACGAATACAAGTAAATCTCCATAAAATCATCTAAATAAAGAGAAGTTTATGGATGGAACAAGATAATCCCTCTAATCAGCACTCGACTCCTCATCTCCTTAGATAGATATGCCTTACTTCACCTCGGATCTTCAAAAAATAAGCTTAGGTCACCATGGGAGGAGGCTGAAAGCTTCAAAGGTTAAAGATGATGTGAAAATAGGAATAGCACGACCTTTTCTTTCCTCCAAAATAGTCCTTATATAGGCCACCCGAGGAGGGACACTTGTCCTGCAGGTTATTTGCGTGCTCAGTGTCATACAATTTTTTTGTAATAGAATGGACAACTGGCATATTCGTTCTTATCCTCAAGCAGACTGGATAACTGACAGATGTGTAAAACTGGCTGCAATGCTGAAAACAACCTCTGTAGGGTCATTAGCAATGCAACGATAACAAGGCAAAAAAATAGGCAGAAATATGCAAAACTTGAGCCACAAGAACTAAGTTAGAAAATATGTAGAAATAGACATGAAAATGTAGAAATGGGTGCAATGAATGTCAATGTGGGGACAATAAGACCTATAAATCATGGGGAAAAACATGCTCCTTAAAGAGAAATTACACCCCCAAACTCAATTTTTTTTACTTATCCTCAAGTAAAGATCAAAACAACAAGGTCAATCAAAAGATCAAAGGCATTCTAGATACTTGAATCATTCTAACCAATCAATAAATATGATGCATCGACAAGAAGGTTGAATGCATAACCAATATCCACATCAATAGATAAGCTAGCAATTCAAGAATACCTAACATCATCCCTAATATCTTAGATTTATTCCTTCTATGAACATTTATTTAGCAACAAACATAATATCATATATATATATATATTTCATCATTTTCTTTCTTATGTAGCGAAGGATATCGAACAATGAGTGCACCCTAAGCCCTAAAAAGTGAGATGTTGTGCAAAACCCCCCAGGAAGTACTTCATTGTAACAACACACACTCATGCAACGAAAACCTTATGCCAAATTCCTTTTTCTAACGCATGCAGATGAGTGTTCCCCCTTAAAGCTACTTTATTAATTTCATTGCACTCACATTAGAATTTTTTTATTTATAAGATATACTAATATAAATATATATCACACATGATGCAATAGGAGAAGGTCATCCAAAAACAAAAGGAATGGTACAAGATATTCTCTAATCAAACCAATAGATATATCAATGCAGAGCTAAGATATGCCATTATCCGTCATGTATATCCATCAGACTTATTAAATATTAGAGCAATTCAAGATTTACGAATCGAAAGCAAGCAAGAGAATATTCAAAGCACAAGAACCTTGCATTTGTATATATATTTTTTGAAAATTTTGAACTGGGGGTGCATTTCAAATCCTAGGCGTTATACCCCCAAACTTAAAGGTTGCATTGTCTACAATGCAAACGGAAATATAATGGAATGAAGGAATGCAATGACAGAATGTAATGACAAAATGCAATAATAGAATGCAGTTACAATTATGAATGTAATGCAATTACAACTATATGCTATTACAATGAAAAATGTAAATGTAGTGATAGGAACACAAAATGAGATTACACTACATGAAATGCATTCCTACAACAACTAAAATAAAACTAACTCAGTTTTCTGGCTCATGGGAGGAGGAGGTGGACCGTCTCTTCTTTTTGCCCCCAAAATAATTCATGCTTATCTTGTGAGTCCTTCATTGTACATGTTTGTTAGAGAAGAGACAAAGATGAAGAGGTTTTATTCTTCAAAAAGGAAATAAAAAAACAATTAAAATAAAATCTAAACCTAATAAATCAATTAAAGAGAATTTCAAAAAAAAAATAACTGATTTAATGGTCTCAATAATTTCCGGATCAAACTCACTACAATAGAGTTTCAATTGTTGACCATTGACTTTGATGGGGTTCTTCCTTTTGTATCTAAGATTGTGACAACACTGTGTGTAAATTCTTCCACACATTCAAAAGGTCCAGACCATCGCAATCTTAAGTTTTCTGGATGCATCTTCAGTCTAGAGTTAAATAACAAAACCGATTGTCCCAAGATTGCCTTCACAACAAGATTACTAGCATCATATGTAAGTTCAAATAGTTGCTCCCAGTTGGACGCATCATCAAAAATTGCGTCAACAAGATGTATTTTAATTGTATTGAATACATCGAGACATGCATCATCAAAAGCAAATTTTCTGCCATGCTCCAATAGTAGGCATAAAGGTCTGGTAATCTTTGAGAAATCTATAATGAATCTCATATGGAACCTAGTGTGGCCTATGAAACTATGGATACCTTTCACATTTGTTGGTAGCAGTAGTTTTTCAACAACATCCACTTTGACCCTGTCAACCTCAATTCTAGCTTTCGAAATTTTGTGGCCCAACACAATTACTTCAGTGACCATGAAATGACATTTTTCCAGTTTAAAACCAGATTGGTGTCTTCACATTGTTGTAATACTCTCTCCAGATTGTCGACGCAGTGGTCAAAATTATTTCTATACATTGAAAAATCATCCGTAAAGATTTAAAGGGAATTATCAATCATATATGAGAATATTAGCATCATGCACCTTTGAAATGTGGCTAGTGCATTGCAAAGACCGAAGGGCATGCGGCGAAAAGCAAATGTCCCAAATGGGCATATGAAAGTAGTATTCTCTTGGTCCTTAGGCGCAATAGGAATTTGATTGTAGCCAGAATATCCATCTAAGAAGCAATAATATTCCTTGCTCTCAAATCGATCTAACATCTGATCTATGAAAGGGAAGGGAAAATGATCCTTCCTTGTGGCTGCATTGAGGCGCCTATAGTCCATACAAATACGCCAACCAATAGGAATACGAGTTGGAATTAGACCATTAGCATCGTTACAAACAACAATAATGCCAGTTTTCTTAGTAACACAATGGACTGGACTCACCCATGCACTATTAGAAATTGCGTAGATAATACCTGCATCCAACTGTTTAGGGATTTCCTTCTTGACTACTTCCTTCATCTTTTCATTTAATCTCCTCTGTGGCTCGATGGCCTATTTGTTCTCATCATCTAGCTTAATCCTGTGCATGCAAAAGGATAGACTAGTGCCTTTGATATTAGTAATTGTCCATGCAATAGCCCGCTTGTTTCGCTTCAGAATATCTATCAACTTAGCTTCTTGTATTGTGTCCAGAGTTGCAGAGACAATGACTGAGAGTGTTTTTGCATCTCGAAAGAAATACATATTTGAGATTAGCTAGAAAAGGTTTGAGTTCTAGAGTAGAGACTTCTTCAATCAATGGCTTGAAAGTAGGAATTGACCGATGAGCAAGATCTAAAGATTCATCTTGCCATTTATGATGAACTCCCGTAGTAAGAACTTCAACAATGTGGTCACAATTTGGGAGATCTTCTTCTACAAATGTCAATGCAGTATCTTCTACAATGAGAATTCCACGATGATGTAGTCCTTCTTAGATGATGTTTTCAAGGATGTCGATATGATGGCATTCCTCAGACTTCCTTCCCATATTAGCATTGAACATCCTAAATGTGACTTGGTCATTTTCAACCCTCATTGTAAGCTCTCCTTTTGATAAATCAATAACTACTTCCATATAGCTAATAATGGGCAACCAAGAATAACATGTACATCTTTGTCAACCTTAGAATCAATAAGAATGAAATTAGTTGGAAAAACAAACTTGTCTACACGAACAAACACATTATTGATTTAACCATCTAAATGAGTTAAAGATCTATCAACCAACTATAACTACTTTCCTTATAGCTAAGAATGGGCAACCAAGAATAACATGTACATCTTTGTCAGCCTCAGAATCAAGAATAATGAAATTAGTTGGAAAAACAAACTTGTCTACACGAACAAACACATCCTTGATTTGACCATCTAAATGAGTCAAAGATCTATCAACCAACTATAATGTGACTGTAGTGTGCTTCATATCTCCAATGCCCCCCTTTTGAAAGGTAGATAATGACATTAAATTTATACTAGCCCCTAAATCACAAAGAGCTTTACTAAAGTAGTGATTACCAATTGAGGAAGGTATGATGAAATTGCCTAGATCCTTCATCTTTCTTGGTAGAGGGGTAGATATTAACGCATTGCACTCCTCAGTGAGAGTAATGGTTTCCATCACATTGAGCTTCTTCTTTTTTGACAAGATATCCTCCTTAAACTTTTCATAGCTCGAAATCCGTGTAAGAGCATCAATCAAAGGAATTTGAATTATAAGTTGTGACAAGTGCTTATTTGATCTATTTTATATGCCCATATTCCTTGACTTTTGCATGTTTTCAAGCTCATTTAGGTTTCCTTTAGGTTAGATTATACATATTTGCATGTAGATAGGGAGTTACACCACCTATGCTTTAATTGTCATATATATCGGTGCTTTTCACGGGAAATATGGTGTTTTGTGGTGCATGTGCAGGATGCTGGTGGATTGTTGGAATTAGAGAGGAGCCGATCGCATGGTTAGAGCTGACGAGGCATAAAGAGTTGGAGATGAATCTCTTTCTGCCCACGTGGACTTTCTCCCAGATATGCACCATTAAGTGAAGCGTGAAACCAAAGGTTTTTCTTTAATGAAGCCGCGCCAAAGTTAGGGTACTGAAACCCTAGTTTCACCGCCTATATAAGGAAGACTTGGACACTACTTTAAAGAGAGCGCGATATAGACAACATGCCTAGTCCAAAGCTTATGGAGAACCACCGGGCATAGCTAGACGATTCTCCTCATCGAACGAAGCCATCGATAGAGGCTAATGGAGAGGACACATGCATCATAGTTAGAGGGCATAGAGGGAGTTTTGTCGAGGTCACTCAGCTCTTTTTTTCTCTTGCTTGATAAACTGCCACACTTTATACTTTTAATTATAGATGTTTTAGGCTCAGACATGAGCTAAACCTTTTTAGTTGGGATTATTGCATCCCAAGATTTTATGTATTAATTATTCTATTTCAATGCTTTAGTTGTTTCATCTTTATCTATTCTGTTCATGTTCTTAATGCTTATTTAATTGAAAGAGCTATCGAGAATGACCTGTTAACTATTAATTTGTGGCTTAGTATCGGGAGAGTTAGGTTATACAAACATGAATAGTGGGGCTAAGCTATTAACTTAGTTCTAATTTGTCTTAGAGACAAGTTTAGGGTTTTAAGGACTAAAAGGGAGTTCTTAAACAAATAATAGAGTTGTTAGGGTTAACGACATGTATCACCTTAACAACAATATTACTAACTTCTACGCATCAAGAGAGTCATAAGTTCACTTGAAAATCCTTTCGAGTAGATAAAAAACTAAGGGTTTACGCAGACATGTATTGCCTGTAGCTATAACATTTATATAGGTAATTAAGCATATATCCTTAGCAATAATCCCAACCACTATAATTAATTGTTAAGTCACTGCAATTGTTTATCTTAATCTTAGCTACTTAAGATTAGTTAATTTAGTTTTACTTAAACCGACAATCACCGTTACTTGCAAAAATATTATTAAGCTTAATAACTTCGAAGTTATTAATCCAATCCTCATGGGTTCGACACTCTACTCATTAGTTTATTACTTGATACGACGAGTATACTTACTCTAAAGTGCATCACTATTTGACAAGCATCAAGTTTTTGGCGCTGTTGCCGGGGTTGCTCTAAAATCCTAATGCACTTTGGCGACAGTAGGAGGGTTGACCGACACTATGGTGCATCTTGTGGCGACACTTGGTTGGAGACTCGAATACCTAGCAAACTAAGAACCAAGGGTTGTGTTAAGTTGTTAAACAAGAAAAATTGATCATGAATTGTTTGTTACTTGTTACCAAAGACATGAATCTATTGTTTTCTTGTTACTTAGGTATGATAGTTTGATATTCTACCATGTTAATGCTTGAAATGAAATTCATGCCTAGTGACCCTTGATGATCGAATGGAAATCTATGCCTATGTTCACTCGTTTGTTTGCTTGATTGACACATAAAATAAGTACTACATGCTCTTATGACTATTTATTGCTCCTACTCTTGTAAGCCTTAGATAAGTTGACTTGTTTAAAGACTATATATACTTGAAACTTGGCTAGTTTTAGGAGTTACCTCACTAAGTACAAACTTTGTACTTATCACTCTTGTTTTCCATCCTTCCCCTAAAATAGGTTAAAGTTATTGATCGTGTTGTCTTGGGAACTAGAATCCTTGATCTCAAAGAAATCTCACAAGCAAGAAGCTAAAGTATGACCTTATACATCTTTTGCGATCTCTTAGGAAGTGGCACTAGTCTTGTAAATAGAACTAGTCTTTCATGCATTTTGTACCTTGAATGTCTTGTAAATGAATGATCTTGATGGGCCTATCATGTAAACAATATGATACTAAAATCTTGGTATGTAAACATTAAAAGTTTGGTGTGAATGACAATGGTTGCTGTGCATATCTTGTGTTAAAGAGAAATGTTTTTTATATGTAATCTATCTTGCATTGATCAGTCACCATGAATATTTGTTTATACTAAAGCTTGAATAAATGGTACATGTCTAGTGAACCTTGTTAATTACTGAATTGAAAGAATAAAGTATGCTAGTGTTTTGAGTATGATCTTTTACATGTTTAAGCAGGATTGCCAAATATGCTAAGTACTACTTGAATGTCATGTCTACATACTTACCTCTTGTTCATGCTTAAGCCGAATAGGATACATGATTCTTGTCTAAGATCTAACCTTGAATGAAATAAACTATGATGTCTATCATGTCTAATTAAGTTTCAAATGAATCACCATGCCTTGTAATTAAAGTAAAGTATTCAAACTTGATCATCCAGTGTATATCTAAGTCATCAAATGCCCTATAATGAAAATGCTAATGATAAAAATGGATCACATATTTGGCTTGTCTTGAAATCAAATGATGTTTCTTGTTAGCTAAGTAATGTATGGCTTATTGCTTGTTAATTAAGGATCTCGTTAATAGAATGAGTTCTTCTTGCTTGCTTGCCTTGTCCTGTCTTGGTAATACTCTTGAACCTAGTTTCTTTTAACCCAGGGTAAGGCGTGTTACATTTTATTGGTAATCAGAGCTCTAGGTTTAGTTGATTCTAGTACTAAATCGGGCTATCATGCATCATATAAGATACTTGTGCCACCTAGGAGACTTGTATTGAATAGCTTGTGTCTTTCTTGTTAAACCAAACCCCTAATTGTTCTATTTGAACATAGAATGTCTGAAACAAGACTCGTTCGAGATAATGAAAGTCCTCAAGGCTCCTCGAATGAAGGAGATAGTGTGAGGATGGAGCAAAATCCTCCTCAACAACAAGCTCAACATCGAGCTCAAGCTGCTGCTCAACAGGAAGCTCCTGCTATCAATCTTGTGTAGCAAGAATGTCTTCTAAGTATGAAGGAGATGTTCAATCATCTTGTATCTGCTTTAAAATAAGACCGTCCTATTCCTCTTACTATTGTTGTGCCAAACCGAGCCTTGATTTACAAACTTGCTCAACATCACGCTTATACCTTCACTTGCACCGATGAAGTAAACCCAGAAGTAGCTGAGTACTGGCTAGAAGCCACTACTTGAATCCGTACCAAGAAATTACCTTGTCCCGATGAGCACAAGCTCGAATGTGCCATAGCTTTGTTTGCAGACGAAGCTTTAAGTTAGTGGGAAACTACTACACTGACTGCCCCTGCAGAAGCCGTGACGTGGAAATTCTTTCTTGATGAATTCAGGAAGAAGTATATCAGTGAACAATATCTGGCTGAGCACTGGAAACGTTTCTTGTACCTCAAGCAAGAGGGCCGACCTATTGAATAGTACGTGAGCGAATTATGCAAGTATTGCAAATATGGGTTGGAATATATCAAAACCGAAGCTGATAAATGTCAGATGTTTATTGATGGACTGAATGATGAATTAAGTCCTATTTTCGCTACCCTGGGTATCACCGACTTCCAAAATTTAGTGAATCAGGTTATAGCAATCGAGCAAAGATGAAGGCCTCAGAGAAACGTAAGAGTGGAAACTGTTGGAAAGATAAACGATCCAAAAATGATGACAAGCCACACTGGCAATCAAAGAAAGCTAAACACTCTGAAGATCACTCTTCAAATTATACTCATGTCAAGAAGAGAAATTACTTACCGAAACCTCTATTGGTAATCAAATCCTCAGCCCCGATCATCCTTGTTGATAGTATAGGGAATTCTGGTAAAGCTGTTCAGTATTCTACCTGCAAGTTCTGTCAGAAGCACCACACCGGGTAATGCAGAACTCAATAAAACTTGTGTTTCTTATATGGAGCCTCCGATCATTATATCCGGGATTGTCCCCAGAATCCCAATAAGGTTCCAAGTCGAACTCCTAGAAATGCTAACTCAGCTCTCTCCAATCGAAACAAGGGTCCTAAACAAGCCCAGTCTTGAAATCAAAGGAGAGGCAAAGGGGACCATTCGAATGCCCCTACTCACCAAGAATCTCGAGCCCCTGCTCGAATCTATCATATCCTAGGATTGGAAGATGAAGAAGCACCTGATGTCATAACAGGTACCGTTAAGCTAAATTCAACTTCTATTTATGGTTTAATAGACTCGAGATCCACTTATTCTTTTATATACTCATCTTTAATTGTCAAATTGAACTTAAAGCCTGAAATTGTAAAACAAAGCCTTGTAGTATCGAATCCAATAGAGGGAATTACAAATATAAGCCTAATCTGTAAAGAATGCCCTTTGTACATTCGAAACATACCCTTTTATGTTGATCTATATGTACTCCCAACATGTGAATTCGATCTAGTGCTAGGACTAGATTGGTGAAGCAAACATGAAGCCTGGGTAGATTGCTTAAATATGAGACTATATCTCTGGGGTTTAGGGGAGGAATCCATTCTTCTAATTGATAAGAAACCAACTTCTATCTTTGCTGCTATGGTATTACAAGATGATTTTGAATTTGAATTACCTAGTATGCCAATCGTGTCTGAATTTGTTGATGTTTTTCCCGAGGAACTCCCTGGTCTCCCCCAATCAAAAAAGTAGAGTTCAGGATTGAAGTTCCACCTAGAACAGCTTCGGTGTCCATCACTCTATATTGAATGACACCTGTTGAGTTGAAGGAACTCATGAAGCAACTCAAAAAGCTACAAGACAAGGGTTTTATCCGACCTAGCTCATCTCCTTGGGGTGCACCAGTCCTGTTCGTAAAGAAGAAAGACGGGACCATGAGACTCTGTATTGATTACAGACAATTGAACAAGCTTACGATCATGAATCGATATCCTCTTCCTATAATAGAAGATCTTTTCGATCAGCTCAAAGATGCTTCAGTATTCTCTAAGATCGACCTTCGATCAGGATACTATCAAATAAGGGTAAAGGAAGAGGACATGCCCAAAATGGCTTTTCATACTCAATATGGCCACTATGAATTTCTCGTAATGCCATTCGGGTTAACGAATGCTCCAGATGCTTTCACAGATCACATGAATCGAGTGTTCAAGCCCTATCTTGATAAGTTTGTGGCCATCTTTATTGATGACATCCTAGTTTACTCCCGGAACAAGGAAGAACACTCCGAACATCTCAGAATCGTATTGCAAACTCTTTGAGAACGTAAATTGTTTGCAAAGTTTTCTAAATGTGAATTCTGGCTAAACGAAGTCTCTTTCCTTGGCCATGTTATCTCGATAGAAGGAATTAAGGTAGACCTGAAGAAAATTCAATCCATCTTGGATTAGAGACCTCCGAGGAATGTTGGTGAGGTATGAAGTTTTCAAAGTTTAGTCGGGTATTACCGAAGGTTTGTCAAGGGTTTTTCTTTAATTGCTTGAAGCTTAACCAAGCTAACCCGAATGGATACACCTTTAGTTTGGTCGAAAAGCTAACAATGAAGCTTCGATCAACTTAAGCAAGCCCTAACTCATGCTTCGATTCTTATCCAACCAGAATCGGGCAAGGAGTACACTGTTTGTAGTGATGCATCTCATCTAGGGATAGGATGTGTTCTAATGCAAGATGGAAAAGTGGTTGCTTATGTTTCAAGGCAACTCAAACCACACGAATCCAATTATCCTACTCACAATCTGGAGTTAGCAGCTATTGTATTCGCACTCAAAGTTTGGAGACACTACTTGTACAGGGAGAAATGCAATCTATTTACTGACCACAAGAGCCTCAAGTATCTCCTAACTCAGAAAGACCTGAATTTAAGGTAAAGGAGATGGCACGAATTGCTTAAAGACTACGATTTGGTTATCAACTATCACCCGGGGAAAGCAAACGCGGTTGCTGATGCCCTTAGTTGTAGACCACACTTGGGTAAACTTCTAAACTTAAATCCTTTAGTAATCCATTCAAATTAAGTCTTTCTTGAACTGCAAGTAACCTTTCAAAAGCTTCCTTGCATTGCAAGTTGCCATTCGAATTGAATCCTTAAGGCTTGCAAATATATTCATTCGAATTGTGTCTTTCTTAGCCTACAAGAAAACTATTCGAATTAATCCTTTCCTATCTTGCAAGTAGCCATTCAAAATGTATCTTGTTTTGCAAGAAACTACTTGAAAATTTTCCCTAATGGTCTTATTGATTCTTTCGTAGCTACTCCGGCTATTAATGCTCATTTTCAGTTATCCAAAGGACGAAAAATTTCTATTTGAACTTTAAGTTCAATCTAGCTTAATCTCAAGAATCAAAGAGCTCCAGCAAACTGATCCCGATCTTCAAAAGGTCATATCCAAGCTTGCTTCTGAGCCTAATTCTGATTTTTCCTTCAAGTCGAATGAGCTTCTCTACTTCAAGGATAGAGTGTCGTTCCTAACAACGAGGAACTAAGGCAAGAGATGTTACAAAAAGCTCACCAAAGCCCTTTTTCGATTCATCCTGGATCGGTCAAGGACCTAATACCACTATATTGGTGACCAGTCATGAAATCGGCTATCACAGACTTCGTATCTAAGTGCCTAACTTGTCAAAGAGTCAAAACCGAGCATCGAGTTCCTACTGGATTACTTCAGCCAATCAAATTCCCTCAATGGAAATGGGAGCGGATAACAATGGACTTCGTTACTGGTCTTCCTTCTAATCCAAGAAAGAACAATGTTGTATGGGTGATTGTTGATAGATTCACAAAGTCTACTCATTTCATCCCTGTTCGAATGAACATGAGCTTGGATACCTTAGCCGAGCTATAAATTCGTGAAGTGATTCGATTACACAGTGTACCTACAGCTATCATCTCCGATCGAGACCCTAGATTTTCTTTTCGTTTTTGGAAGTCTCTACAGAAAGCTCTAGGAACCAAAGTAAATCGAAGTACAGCTTTCCATCCTCAGTCTGATGGACAATATGAAAGGATTATTCATGTACTAGAAGACATGCTTCGTGCTTGTGTTATAGAATTCAGGAAGAACTGGGAGAAATCTATACCCCTAGCAGAGTTTGCTTACAACAATAGCTTTCAAGCATCTATTCACATGGCACCATTCGAAGCTCTATACGGGATGAAGTATAGAACTTTCATATGTTTGTCTGAATTGGGGGAAAACAAAGTGCTAGGGCCTCAATTGCTTCGGGAAAACAAAAGGCGTATGCAGATTTAAAATGGAGAGACATTCAACATAATGTTGGAGACAAGGTTTTTCTCAAAGTCTCCCCTTCGAAGAAAGTCCTTCAATTTGGAAGAAAAGGGAAACTCAGTCTCCGATTCATTGGTCCATTCGAAATCACTGAAAGAATTGGACCAGTGGCCTATCGATTAGCTCTTCCTAGAGGATTCGATAGAATCCACAATGTATTCCACGTATCTATGCTCAGATGATACAGATTAGATCAATCCCATATCCTTGAGCCGGAAGAAGTTGAGTTGAACCCTGACTTGTCCTACAAAGAAGAGCCTATCCAGATTCTTGATCAGGAAGTAAGAAAGCTTAGGAACAAGATTGTTTCTCTTTTCAAGGTCTTGTGGAGAAACCACAAGATTGAAGAAGCTACTGGGGAATCTGAAGAAATCATGAAGAAGCAATATCCCCATCTATTCGATTAAAGTAAATTCGAGGACGAATTTATTTTAAGGGGGGAGAATTGTAACACCCTAAACCAAGCCTAAGATTATTGCTATCCTTTTTCGAATCCCTAAATGGTTAAACAAGTTACCTTGAACAGGATCCAATTAAGGATCAAAATGTAAAAGCAATGAAACTTAAGGGCCAAATTAAAAGGAATCCAAAATACATTTGATTAAGGACTTAATTGGAAGATTGAAAGAACAAAGTGACCAAATTAAGGTGACCAACTTGTACACTCTACCAAGTTTAAAGAATGAATGCTAAAGTTTCAATATCTCATAGTTGCCCTTGATTAATTCATGGTTAGTGGATAATTTAGGGAGAATATGGTCCTTTCATTAAGGGAAATTAGGTGATGAATCAGGCAACCTCTTTCTCATATCTCCTTTTACCTGAAACCAAAGAGAGAAAAAAGAGAAAGGAAAGCTTGAGGGAGAAAGCTTGAATCCATGCCCTACAACCTTGATTTAGCTCCAAATTAAGTCTAGATAGCTTAGTGAGTAAGGTAATTACTTGTTTCTCTTGTAAATTTCATGTTTGAATTGTTAGAATTGAAATGGAAATGTGATTTGAGTGTATAGATGCTGGAAATGTGATGAACATGTAATAGGCTCATGTGTAATTGTTGGAATTGATCTTAAAATTGTTAGATGACATGTTTAGGTTGCATTACATGTTGAATTGTTGTGGTTATATGCTGGAAATTTGGGAAATTAGAAGCCTGAACTAAGATAGTGCAAGTTGAAATTGTTTTACTTGGATGGAATTGTGTAAACATGCTAAATTGAGTTAATTGAACATCATGCCCTATTTAGATCATTTTGATAAGCTTAAATGAACTGACCAAAATATTTATAGACATGTATGAAAGCTGGAAATTTATGCTAGGACTTGAATTAAATGAATCTAAGAGGTTAAACATGATTTAGTGCAAATCTGCCCAGAATACTTTGTTCTAGGCAGCAACTTTAAAAAATTCACCATAAATTGTATACATGGAATTTAAGGCTGAAAATTTTATGGATGATACCTTGATATGTCTATTTTCATTAGGAGAAAATGGAATTGAATTCTGAGTTGTGAGTTGAAAACTGTAAGTGGAAACCTCTGGACAGTGCAAACTGTCCAGAATCGAAATCTGCCCTGTCTTTAAACAATAAACTGTATTAAATGGTAAAGAATTAAACTATAATGTTTACATGTCTGGATATAGGATTAAGTAATCTTTCCAACGGTATAAATTAATTGAAATTCTGACGTAAGAATTGAAGGATATGCCTGTTTAAGCATGTAGTGTGCAAGCTGGCAAGAAGCAGCAGTTAAGCTAGTTGGAAATTGTTTTGTACACAGTTTTATTGGATTGTTTTGTAACAGTTTGGGATAATTAGATACTGCCTAGTCTTGTTTATTGAAATGTTGGCAGAGTTGTATGTATATGTCTATATGTATTGAAATAACCTTGCTGCCATATTGAATTGTTTTGTGTATACATATTGATGAGCGTGTTTAATCATGAATTTGCTAGAGCAAGGAGTGAACTTGGTGGAAGAAGAAAAGGGAAATCATCCAAAGGCTAAGAACAAAGGGATAGCTATTCAAGACTAGCTTGCTTGGAATGTGTTGTGAGTGTAACTAACCGTAGGGTTAGGTCTAGGTCCTAACCAACCTTGTTGGCATTTTTAACGTGATGCATCATGCACACATATATATATATACACACACATGAGTATGACTTGATAAATTGGGGAAGTATGATGCTAAATTGAATGTTTGATCCATGTTTGAATGTTCTTGATCCATGTTCGAAATGCTAGCATGTAAAATGGCTCATTGAAGCTTGATGATTAATGCACATTGAATGACTTGTTCTTGTAAAATTGAGACTTGAAATGCTAGCATACATGAAATTACTAATGTTGAATGATGAGCTAAGGCTCTAATGGTCTAAGGACCTCTTTCATGAATGAAATTGTCTTGATCATGCTTGAATGAACACTTGAATAAGCCTTACTTGACTTGAACTTGAATATGTAAACTTGAAACTTTCATTAAAAGAATGGACAGCCTTGGTTACTAGTTGTATAGGTAGGAAGGCATGCCTTAGAGTCTACAGCTCTTGTGTAAGGGTGGACTACGGTCCAGGGCTAAGGCTCCTAATTGGCGACAGACGGAGGGTACGTATGTGGTCTTTGGCGATAGTAGGAGGGTTGACCGACACTACGGTGTATCTTGTGGTGACACTTGGTTGGAGACTCGAATACCTAGCAAACTAAGAACCAAGGGTTGTGTTAAGTTGTTAAACAAGATAAATTGATCATGAATTGTTTGATACTTGTTACCAAAGACATGAATCTATTGTTTTATTGTTACTTAGGTATGATAGTTTGATATTCTACCATGTTAATGCTTGAAATGAAATTCATGCCTAGTGACCCTTGATGATCGAATGGAAATCTATGCCTATGTTCACTTGTTTTTTTGCTTGATTGACACATAAAATAATTACTACATGCTCTTATGACTATCTATTGCTCCTACTCTTGTAAGGCTTAGATAAGTTGACTTGTTTAAAGACTATATATACTTGAAACTAGGCTAGTTTTAGGAGTTACCTCACTAAGTACAAACTTTGTACTTATCACTCTTGTTTTCCATCCTTCCCCCAAAAATAGGTTAAAGTTATTGATCGTGCTGTCTTGGGAACTAGAACCCTTGATCTCAAAGCAATCTCACAAGCAAGAAGCTAAAGTATGACTTCATACATCTTTTGCGATCTCCTAGGAAGTGGCATTAGTCTTGTAAATAGAACTAGTCATTCATGTATTTTGTACCTTGAATGTCTTGTATATGAATGATCTTGATGGGTGTTGCGCGTAATAAGTGCTACGCAAATGTGCAAGTATACACGATGCAAGTTATAGTATAAAAGATATCGTTTCCACAGGGATTGGTGCCACTTCAAGAATCTAGTCTCTTGCACTTTAAAAAGTAAAAACACAAGTAAATGATTATAGGAGTTTAACTAATAACTAATCTAGAAAGCAATAAAGTAAATGAATAGATGAGATCAATTGAGAGAGAGATAGGCCAGGTTATCGTGAGTTGAGGTGTGATAGCCGATTGGATCGTTTTGGTAAAAGAGTGCACGTGCAACTCAGTTGCCGTGGCAACTTGCACAACGGGGTTGCCTTGGCAACTAATCGATGGTTGCCAGGGCGACTAGTTGGGCAACTACTTGGGCTTCTGGGCAGCAACCTTCAAGGTTCGACAGAGCTTTTCTTCAATGGTTTCTTCTTATCCCTAAGTCGAAACTCTAGCTACTTGTGCATGCCTTGATAATACATCCCTGCGTGAATCAAGGGTGAACAACAACCAATCTTGCGCTCCTCTTAGCCGTTGAAATCCTTAACTTATTCCTAAGCCGGATTAATCTTCACCATCAATAGATTGAATAAAGATCATATTCATTCGTTTCTTGAATCTAACTCTCCCGATATTAGATAAATAGATGAAATCACGAGATCCTCTCTCAATTCACTCGCAAACAAGAATAAGAACCAAGAATGAATAAACCTTGAAATAGAAAAGTGCAAACTCTTATTACCTAAACAAAAATCAATAGTTTCTCACAACCACAAAACACAATAACCATAGCCAAGTAGATTTAGTTCATGGCTAGGTTCCAAAGAAACACAAGATAAACAATCCCTAGCATGAACCCAATTGAACAAGAAAGAAAAGGATAAAGAAGGAGGCTTGTCGAAATCCTCCTTGCCCTAGATGCTTGTCGAAAATTCTCTCCTTGGACTTGTCGAAATTCCCCTCTTTTGCTCTCTCTAGATTGTCGAAATCTCCTTCATATTTAAAGGGCTAGGCCAAAGTCCTTCTTTGAGGAGGAAGTTAAGTTGGAATTAAATTATCTTTAAAGAATATAATTCTTTATTATAATTATATTCCTACTAGAACTTCTTCTATCTTCTTGGAATTTAATTCTTCTTTAATCTCTGCATAAAAATCAAATTCCTTTGGGTTTGGGCTTTGCTCCACGTCATCTTGGGCTTGTATAGTCATCAATTTCGACTACCATATCACCTTTGCTCTTGTCGACAATTGTCATGGCAACTAGCTCGGCGTCTCCTTCATGTATTGCCCTGGCAACTAGCTCGGCATATCCTTCATGTATTGCCCTGGCAACTAACTCTAGCCTTGCTTTGGCAAGTGATCCTACACATACACACAAAACACACCAAAGCAACATCTTTTCCCACAAAAACTACCAAGTTATGTAATCAAGCTCAACGATGGAAGGAAACATGGATTAATGCATGAATGGCTAATTATGCAACTAATATGAGCCTAAGTCTAACAATAATATGAGTAAAAAGGGTAAGAAAATTAGTACTTTTGAACACTTATCACACCCCCAAACTCGAACTATTGCTTGTCCTCAAGCAATGCAAACTCATAATTACCTGCCAAGACTTCAATTTTCACAAACTTAGCTTTGAACTTGATTTCAATTCTCTGAACCGGGGCACAAAGTATGATTGGCTTTTTATTTTTCGGAAAACTTAGGAATTACTCGGAATCAAACTATAATGCTTGTGAGTGTGTGCGGAGTTGTGTGCAAGTTGATTTTTCAGATTCTATGCAAACAATAGGTTAATTTATTTGACTAGAGCCAGTTTCGGGCACCTCTAGTGTTTTGTTTTTAGTTTTATTAGGTTAATTTATTTGACTAGAGCCAGTTTCGGGCACCTCTAGCATTCATCCAATTTTTATTCTAATCCCCCAATTTGTTAATTATCAACCTAAGTTCACTAGAATTCCTTAAATCAATCAAACCACAACAGTGTTTCATCAAAATTAGCATCATAGTAAAATTCTAAGTTTTTCCATGGTTATCCTAGAATAAAAATTCTATCAATTAAGTGCATTGGCAAAGTCATCATCGGATATTCATCAAATCTAAGCAATTCTTGTTTCAATTAAAGGCATGGCAATAAATTTATGTATCCTAAATGTAATACTTAAGATTAATGTAACTAAACATGGTAACTACTAATAACAATCCCCCCCAAACTCGAGTGAGGCATTGTCCTCAATGCATGCATAAAAATAATGAAAAATAAAAATAAAAATGCATACGAGGACTTACTCCGAGAGTTCGTCATCGTAGATGATTTGTCTCCTTTTGGTCGGTGTATTGATTCTCTTGCTTGAACGCGATGGTTGTTTTCTTGTTGCCGGTGGTGGAATCGATCCTCGTACGGGGTTGTCCTCATCGTCCTCTTCATCAATGTCATTGGCTTTTCGCTTGGAGGATTCAATTGGTGCGGTCTTTGTTGGTTCAATGGAGGACTCGTCCGAATCTGAAAAATCAGAAAATGATTCCGTAGGAGTTGATTCGGGCATAGGTGCTTTACCTTTTGCTTTTGCAGAGGTTTCCGGGATGTCTTTAGTTTTGGTTGCCGTGGCATCTTCAGGGTTGGTTGCCGTGGCGTCAGCTTGTGCATGCACGAAGTAGGTTGCCGTGGCATCATCTGTTGAGGTTGCCGGGGCAAGGATCTCGGCGGGAAAGATTGGGAACTGCACGCGATTGTCCGTGTACTTTTCTAGGATGACTTGGGTGATGGCATTGTTGTGCTCCTTCATGTACCGCATGAACATTAGTTGCCGGTTGTAGCGAAGTCCCTTTCGTGTCCAAATATCGCTAAAATAAAAACGATGGGGTTTTCGAAAGGTGTGTTTGAAAGGTGTTTGGATGTAAAATATTTATTCCGTGGGGTTTACAAAAACCTTATAAAAATGGAGTCACCACCGGCCACTTAGGTAGGCCGGACACCACAAAACCAGAGATTCAAAAGATAGGGTTCGGGAGTCGGTTACGGATGGGGAAGGATTAGCACCCCCACACCGCCCAAAATTGGTACTTTAATAATTACCGCTTTATTAATATGGGATTTTCCGGATTAGAGTGACGATTATTTTAAATTTTGGTCATAATTGCGAATATATTTTAAAGGTCCCGTTATCCGAGGATAAACGCCCAACCACTATCACTACGCTTGATACTGGCCCCGTTTACGCTCGGATAAAAGGACTCCGCATTAACAAGTTATATCTCGATATGCAATCTTAGTGGCAAAAACGTAAAACATGGCAAAATATTTAAACATAATAAATATTAACATACCAGAATACTAATTTAACATGAATAATATTTTAGACTAAAACATGTATATACATATTATTCTAAATAATAGATAAAAACAACTATCATGTGTCAAAATAGCAAGGCGAGAATAGGTATATGCATTTAATAAATATTTCAAAAAGACATGCATACTGATAATAAAACATATTTCGACATATATGAACAATATATTATACATGAAAGAAGGCACATTAACACATAACCTAAAAACCAAGGAAACATGCAATACATAAAATATACAAAACATGTTTTTTACTTAATCAACTAGAACATAACATGTTTCAATACGAATAATCAGATAAAAACATGAAGGTCATACTTAACACATATATATACATATAAACATAAAATACGAGTCATATACGAGAGACATAAAATAGAATGATATCAATATATACGATTATAATACGAACAATAATATTTACAATGAAAACAAGACTGAAATGAAAGGAAAACGAAAATCAGTGACGGAAATTAAAGAACAATAATATGTGATTTAGGGACGAAATTGCAAAACAAACAAAACCTAAAAGGACCAGGATTGTAATTATACCAAGGGGCAGACCCAAAGTGAAAAATTCAAAAATGCGGGATGGTTAAGGGCATAATTTTACCATTCAGAAACTGATTCGGTGTAATTTAGGGACTAAATTGTGACTTTTTGAAAACTCAGGGGGACTGGGACTGGGATTATACCATGCGGCAAGACAAAAATGAAAATATTGAAAACGCGGTGGGATTAAGTGTGTAATTTACCCATTTAGTAAAATAATTACCGCTATATAAGGGCTATTTTCAGACCGAAACCAAATTTTCTCCATTTTCGTTTCATTCTTCAGTTTCCAAATAACCAGTGTTCATCTTTTCTCTCAAACGTTCTTGCAAAACCCAGAATCCGGCGGCCGACCGCCGTATTCTCCGCCGTCGGCCGCCGCTAACCGGCACGGGTAGGCTCCCAAAATACACCAAAACATTCCCCTTGTCGTCCTCAATATGAATCCGTGGTTGGATTCAGAGGATGCTCTTTCTTTTACTCTAGATCTAAGAAATACGAAACCAAAAAAAATATTTTTTAGACCAAAATACAACTACAAAGGGTCTTCTCTTCCCTTTAGTTCACCAGATCTGGCTTGTAGAAGCCGAGAGGTTTGTCACCGAGAGAAGGAAGACCCACAAACAACGCCGGTAAGACTACTTCTTTTTTTGTTTCTGTTTTTTTATTTCTGTTTCGTATTTGCATGTAAAGAAACAAGTAAGAAAAAGAGATAAGTGTTTACCAATGGATCCCTTTTTTGATTATCTCGACTGGTTACAAGTTTTTGGTTTTACAAGCTCTCTGTTCTTTTTTTTGTTACTACTCTCTCTGTTTTTTTTGCTAATCTTTTTTGCTCACTAGCTAAAAAAATTATCCCCGTTACAACAGCCCCGTTTCATATATATCACTGCCTCTGCTTTTGTTGCAACTTGTATCTTCTTTTCCAGATCTTACATTTGCTTGTTGTCTTTGGCATAATCTGAACTCGGGGACTGAATATCGGCGCGGTGTGGTCATTCTGCCAGAGGCCAGACGCATTTTCGGCCGTTAGATCAGATCTGATCTAACGGTCGAGATGGCTTGAAGAACGATCGGCCTGGATGAAGCCTCGATCTGATGAGACGGCTTGAGATTTCGCCACGTGGAGCTCCGCAGTCGAGGAGTCAGAACGCGTGGATCTTACGCGCGCGTGGGATATTAAAGCGTCCGCGCGTGGACCACACGCGCGCGTGGCACTCGAACGGTCCATACGTGTGGAGCACGCGCCTGGCAGATATTTTTGACCTTGGTTGCATCGTGGCCGTTGGATCAGATCTTGATCCAACGGCCCACAGTTACCTGCACGTTGTAATTAAATAGGATTCAGATTTGGGCCAAACGGGCCTTGTAATTGGATTTGTAATTGGACTGTAATTTTTTATTTAGGTTTAATATATTTGATTTTTTTCATTTTGTCAGCCCAATAATAATAATAGTATAATTATAACAGCAATACATATACATACGAAAATATATACTTATATTACATGATCATTAATTAATATAATATTCTAGTATACGTACGTATAATCATACATATAATTAACATAACCTAAATATTAATCAAATACGCTCATACTCTAGATACATACGCGACATACATACACCCCTAATACGTATACATAGCTTATACATGCACACACCATCTTATACCAGTAACATTCATATAATAAATATACATGCAATATTAATATATTTACAAGTAAAAATGAGTGATTACAGTTGCCCCTCTTTGCTTGTTCTCATGGAATGGGAAACAAAGCAAAGATTCATAAGCGCTCATTTTTATCAGACTTCCCTGTTTGTAGCCTTGGAAAAACGAATTCTTTTGGACATTTCCGCTCTTCCTTGGCTGAATCTTTAGGCTCGTAAGTTCTTCCTATATGGAGCTTCGTTGCCTTCCGATCTTGGAGCTACAGGCTCTTTTCGACATAGAACCCTTCGCTCTCATTTATATCAGACTTCTCTGTTTGTAGCTTTGGAAAAACGAATTCTTTTGGACATCTCCGCTCTTCCTTGACTGAATCTTCAGGCTCGTAAGTTCTTCCTATATAGAACTTCGTCACCTTCTGATCTTGGAGCTACAGGCTCTTTCGACATAGAACCCTTCACTCTAAGACAATGAAGCTCGGAGTCTTTCCTATATAAGACTCTTTGCTTTTGACACAACATGTTTCCTATATAACCCTGTGTCATAGGTGAATTGCTTTGACTGGGAGTTCTTCCTATATAGAACTGCGAGTCTTCACCTTGGAGCCTTTAGTCCTTCCTATATAGAACCTTTGGCATCTGGAATCTCAGAGCTACAGGTTCTTCCTATATAGAACCTTTTACTCTAAGATAATAAAGCTCGGAGCCCTTCCTATATAGAACTCTTCGCTTTCGACACAGCAGGATTTCCTATATAATCTTGCGTGTCATGGGTGAATTGCTTTGACTGGGAGTCCTTCCTATATAGAACTGCGAGTCTTCACCCTGGAGCTGTCAGTCCTTCCTATATAGAACTTTCAGCTTCTGAAACCTCAGAGAGAAGGATTCTTCCTATATAGAACCTCTCTCTAGAGCTTGAAAACATGTGCCTTCATGTAAAAACATTGTCTTCTCATTTGGGATTCACACCGTGATTGTCTCTTTGGATCTGCAGATACCTGTCCGAGATGAAAACAAAATGCTATGACAAATGAATGAATTGACATGCTCCTAATTCTAGTGATGCTTGACTACTCATGATGCATGAGAGTCAATCTCTGGGTGGGCTTGTTTTGGTCCTTATTTGATCTTGACGTCCGTTTTCTCCTTTTTTACGGGCATCGATACCCCGCTCCACTGTCAGGTTCAACCATCTCAACCTTTCTTTTTCTCCAATTATGATTTGGAATTTTAAAGCGCCCTTTCGGGTTTTCGCTTTAAAGAGATTTTTTTTGAGAGGGGTGCCCTTCTGGTTTTCACCCAGGAGATCTCTTTTGTTATCTCGTACGCCTTTCTTGAATAGATAGGACATGTGCCATTTGTTATCCTACCAGGTTGTTTGAAGCTTCCCGCCTTCCCTATCGACAGCCATTAGGGAACTAGAGGACGGAGTTAACATCGTTTTCTTTAATCACCTGCATTTCCAAGGTTAAATCATAGTAATGCTCCGAAATCTCTTGTTTCATTATAAGCCTATGTTATCTTATTTGACTGAAATTGACAAGAAGGCTAGGAATGGATGTTCAAAATACGGTTTTATTATGATTAAGGGTTTGGGATATCTTAAAAAGAAAGGTATGATACACATGAAGATACAAAATCTCTCATTATCCTCGATATGAATGATACATGATCCTGTCAACTGGTGTAGAATTTTTTGCCTGAAGCTTCCTCTTCATGATATTCATGGGGATACCCTTCTCCTCAGATATTCAACTTTTCAATTTACCCAAGCCGCTCTTTACGAGTTTTCAACTTGGGTCCTTCCTTTGCTTCAAGACGCCCGGTTTCGGGTTTTCATCTTGAGCTCTCCAAATTTTTTTTTTAGAGATAGTATTTCTTTACGGCATCAGAATTTACGGGATTTTTAAGCTCGTCCCCGTCCATTTCTGTTAGGATCAGGGCTCCTCCTGAGAAGGCCTTTTTTACGACGTACGGTCCTTCCCAGTTGGGCATCCATTTACCTCGAGAATCTTTTTGGATAGGGAGGATTCTCTTGAGTACCAGATCCCCTTCTTTGAATTCTCCTGGGCGCACCTTTTTGTTGTAAGCCTGCACCATCCGCTTTTGGTACATCTGACCATGACAAATGGCCTTTAGTCTTTTTTCGTCAATGAGATTTAGCTGGTCGAATCTGGCCTGCACCCATTCAGCTTCTTCCAATTTTACTTCGTTTAAGACTCGGAGAGACGGAATCTCTACCTCAATTGGGAGTACTGCTTCGGTACCATACACCAAGGAGTAGAGTGTTGCCCCTGTTGATGTACGAATGGACGTCCTATAGGCGAAAAGGGCAAAAGGCAACTTCTCATGCCAATCCTTGTAGGTATCCGTAGTCTTCGCTATGATCTTCTTTATATTTTTGTTTGCTGCTTCCACTGCTCCATTCATTTTAGGACGATAGACTGTGGAGTTATGGTGTGTTATTTTGAATTGAGTGCACACGTCCTTTATCATTTTGTTGTTCAGATTGGAAGCATTGTCGGTGATGATCCTCTCTGGCAACCCGTATCGACAAATAATTTCCTTCTTTAAGAACTTACAAACCGTAGTCCTGGTGATATTGGCGTAAGACGCTGCCTCTACCCATTTAGTGAAGTAGTCTATGGCGACCAAAATGAAACAATGCCCATTGGAAGCTTTCGGATGGATTTGCCCGATGACGTCCATGCCCTAGGCTGCGAAAGGCCACGGAGAATTCATGGTGTGTAGAGGTGATGGGGGTGCATGAATTTTGTCAGCGTAAATTTGGCATTTGTGGCATTTCCTGGCGTAATCGATGCAATCTCCCTCCATGGGCAACCAGAAATAACCGTATCTCATAATTTTTCGGGCTATAGACAGTCCGTTGGCGTGCGTTCCACAGATCCCATCATGTACTTCGGCTAAGATTTCCTTCGCCTCCCGGGCATCCACACATCTCAGCAATGTTTGATCATGACTTTTCCTATATAGGATCTCCCCATCTAGGACATATTTTGTTGCCATTTTTCTGAGCGCTTTTCTGTCATTGTCGTTTACCCCTTCTGGATACTTTTGAAGCTTGACATATTGCAGGATATCATAGTACCATGGATTTCCGTCAATCTCTTCCTGTATACTACAACAATGAGCAGGCTTCTCAAATGTCTGCATCTCAATGGGTTTCATTTCTGCCCAAGTGTTTGTTTTAAACATGGATGCCAAGGTTGCCAATGCATCTGCCATATGATTTTGTTCTCGGGGTAGGTAATTGAAGCTGACCTTTTCGAACTCTTTGACGAGCTCTTGGATCCATTCGTGATATTTGACCAACTTCGGGTCTCTGGTTTCCCACTCCCCGTGCAATTGGTAAACGACTAAGGACGAATCTCCGAACACTTGAAGTTCTTTAACTTTTCTCTCGATGGCTGAGTTTAGTCCCATGATGCAAGCTTCGTATTCAGCTATATTGTTTGTGCAGAAGAATTCCAATCTGCTGGTGAAAGGATAATAGATGTCCTCAGGTGAAATTAGCACTGCCCCTATCCCATGTCCGAGGGCATTGGAGGCTCCATCGAAGTAAAGTTTCCATGACTTATCATCTGAAATCTCTTCTTCGGTTGTAATGCACATCAAGTCTTCATCTGGAAAACTAAAGTTCAATGTCTCATAGTCATCCGAAGCACGACTAGCTAGGAAATCCGCTACGGCACTCCCCTTTACGGCTTTCTGATTAACATATACGATGTCAAATTCGGATAAGAGCATCTGCCATCGGGCCATCCTTCCCGTTAGCGCCGGCGCTTCCATTAGGAACTTTAATGGGTCTAGCTTGGATATCAACCAGGTAGTATGGTACAACATGTACTGTCTGAGCCGCTTGGTAGCCCAAACTAGAGCACAACACAGCTTCTGCACTGGCGGGTACCGTGTTTCGCAATCATTGAATTTCCTGCTTAGGTAATAGATGGCTTGCTCCTTTTTTCTTGACTCATCGTGTTGCCCCAGCACACATCCCATTGAATTCTCGAAGACTGTTAAGTAGAGGATTAATGGTCGACCAGGCACTGGTGCGACTAAAATTGGAGCATTTGTCAGGTACTTTTTGATCTTTTCTAGGGCTTTTTGACATTCTTCATCCCACATGCCAGGATTATTTTTTCTAAGAAGTCTGAAGACCGGGTCGCATTGATTGGTTAATTGGGAAATGAAACGAGAGATATAATTCAGCCTCCCCAAGAAACCGCAGACTTCCTTTTGCGTGCGGGGTGGTGAAAGGTCCTGGATGGCTTTCACTTTATCTGGGTCAATCTCAATCCCTCTTCTGCTTACTACAAACCCTAGGAGTTTTCCAGAAGTAACGACGAAGGTACATTTGGCAGGATTGAGCCTCAGTTGGTACTTCCGTAGTCTTTGGAATAGTTTTCTCAAGTTCTGTAGGTGCTCTTCCTCTGTTCGGGATTTGGCAATCATATCATCCACGTATACTTCTATTTCTTTGTGCCTCATATCATGGAAGAGAGTCACCATTGCTCTTTGGTATGTTGCCCCTGCGTTCTTTAGCCCAAACGGCATTACTTGATAACAAAAAGTGCCCCACATGGTTATGAATGTGGTTTTCTCCATGTCGTTAGGAGCCATCTTTATCTAGTTGTACCCTGAGAAGCCGTCCATGAAGGAAAACCATGAATGTCCTACAGTGTTGTCAACCAGCGTGTCAATATGTGGCAAAGGGAAGTTGTCTTTAGGGCTAGCACGGTTCAGATCCCTATAATCTACACACATACGTACTTTCCCATCTTTCTTTGGTACTGGTACAATGTTTGCAACCCATTCGGGGTATTTGGCTACCTCCAAGAATCCAGCATCAAATTGCTTTTTCACTTCTTCTCGGATCTTTAACAACATATCTGGCCTCATTCTCCGAAGTTTTTGCTGTACTGGTTTGCACTCCGATTTTGTTGGCAATTTGTGCACCACTATGTCGGTGTTCAATCCCGGCATATCTTGATAAGTCCAGGCGAAGACATCCTTGAATTCCCGAAGCAGGGCTATCAGTTCATGCTTGGTTTTTGAGGAAATAATCATTCCTATTTTTATTTCTTTTCTCGCTTCTTCAGTCCCCAAGTTGACAATTTCCGTTTCTTCTTGGTGGGGCATAATCTGCATTTCTTCGTCGTCCACCATTCTCTTTAACTCTTCCGGGACCTCAATTTCTATTTCATCATATCCTCCCTCAATTTCCTCTGAGACGTCAGGGCATTCGAAATTTACTCCAGGATTGGATTCGGCATCATTCATATCGTCAATCATGAGCGACCTGCATTAAATGAGAATGAATTGCATTGGGAAAGAGACGGCTTTACATGAAGGGAATGAATATGAAGAGTGCATGAATGGAATAAATGAGACTTTGGTCATTTTTAAGAAAGTGGGGATATTTTCATTTCAATCAAAAAGTTAACATAGGTGCCCCATACAAGAGATCCCCATTGTCTATGGGCAAAAACAAAAGGTTGATTCGGAGCATTACTCTGATCTATTCCTAAAAACTACAGGTAGATCAATGCAGCTCCAGTTATCGAGTGTTTCCCCGGGATGGCAAGGGCGGATGTTGGTCAACATTTTGCTACCTCGGTCCTTTTCAGCTATCATGTTGATGTACATCCCTTCAAATGATTTACTGAGCACTTCCTCCTGGTTAAGTTCATCATTTTTCTTCATTGCCTCTCCAATATCTTGTCCTGGCTGGTAGAACCCTCCGGAGATGAAAGTGGCTTTCAAACTAGGAAAGGACATCGACCTCCATGGAATGTCTTCTCCTTTAGATCTGGCTTTTCTTTGCTCCTCTTTTCTCTTATATTCTTCTTTCTTCTGTTGGACACTTGGTTGGTAACCCAGCCCGAAACGATCCTTCTTGGTTATCATATTCTTGGGTCTCAGGTTTCCTTGTAATTTCTTTCCCAGCCCTTTTCCTATTTTGGCTCCTCGGCCCAGAGTTTCTGCGACGGTCATCTTGGTACAATTAGATAACCTGGGGTAAGGGATCCAGCTTCCTTCTGAAACGAATGTGGCATTTACTAGTTCTAATGCTCGTAACGAGCATTCTGCGGTATCTTCATCATTTTGAATGTAGGGGGTGTCTGATGTCACGGAAGCAACAAATTCATGCTCTGCTTCTACGGTGACCAATTTGCCTTCAACTACAAATTTTAATTTCTGATGCAATGATGATGGGACAACTCTGCGAGTGGATCCAAGGTCTTCCCAATAAGCACCAGAAGATGGTTTTATGTCCATCACCACAAAATCGATCACATATTCAGTTGGTCCGATCAATAGGGGCACCTCAATTTTCCCCATTGTTCCTTTTTGCGTACCATCAAAAGCTCTTACCGAGTTGTAGTGAGGCTTTAGGTGCGAACCATCTATTGGCAATTTTTGCAGGGTTACCATAGGCAAGACATTCAATGCTGACCCGTTGTCGATCAGTACGCCTGGTAATACATAACCTTTGCAGTGGGTAGTGATGTTAAGGGCTTTGGTAGACCCCATTCCTCCCTCCGGGATCTCATCATCACTGAACGTGATATGATTATAGGCAGTAATATGCCCTACTATCGTGTCCAGGTTTGTTACAGAAATGTCCTGGGGCACAAAAGTTTGATTCAACACCTTCAATAGCGTCTCCCGATGTTTCTCTGAACTCAAGAGTAATTCCAGCACTGTGATCCTGGCCGGTTGTTTCCGTAGTTGTTCCACTACGCTGTACTCGCTATGTCTCAAGAACTTTAGAAATTCTTTGGCCTGGGCCTCAGTTACTGGTTCATTTATCTTTTGGGGAGGTTCTTCTCCAAATATCTGCGTAGGGCTAACTGCTGTATTCTTCCCCCTATCTTTTTCAGCTGCTCTCAAAGCCTCGAAGGAATAACATCGGCCGCTCCTTGTGAAATGGCCTGCTTCACCAACGTTCACATTGTTCTGGCTTTGTTGATCTTCCAGCGTAGACTCTTTTACCTGCTCGTGTTCTGATTTTTCTGGCATGGTCACATTCGCGGCATAATTCCAGGGAATTTGTCGCATGTCTTTGAATGGGAATGGAGATGGTGCTGTAATGACGATCTTGGGATTTATTTTGCTGGTTTCTCCTTGGGAGACACCTGCATTCCCTATCCTGGGAGAGATGATAAAAGGTCTATCCTTCCCGTATCTAGTTTTGGGGCTATCTGTCATGTGTACGTCTGATCCCTTCCCCAAGGGTTCCTCAAAGAATTCAATTTGTTTTTCATTCATCAACTTCTGCACCAATTTCTTGAACTCTTCGCATTCTTGGATATCATGCCCTTCAGTCTGATGGAATTCGCAATATTTTCTGCATTCTTTCTGCCCTATTATCATGCCTTTGTTGATCACACGAGCCATGCATAATTGTTGAAATACCCACCGTAAAGGAGACTTGACTTCTGACACGTCATCCTTTATCCTCCTGGTAAAGCATTCTTCTATGACGTTTACCCCTCTGTTCCCATGATTAGGCAGCGGGTTGTTGGCTACGCTAGGCTCTTCAAACTTCAATATCCCAGAATCGATTAAGTTCTGTACAAGCTTTTTGAAGGCAAGACAGTTCTCAGTGGGATGTCCAGGGGTACCGCCGTGATAGTCGCAATGCGCGCTTGGATTATACCAAGGCGGGAAGGGTGGATTGACAGGATTAACGATGTATGGTCGGACCAAGTCTGCTTCATACAACTGGGAATAAAGCTCTGAGTATGAAACAGGTAGGGGAGTGAAAGTTCTCCTCTCTTTATCCTTTCTGGTGACTCTCTCATCTCTTTGATTCGAATTTTGTGTTTTTCCCACATGTGCTTGTGGCTGTGAGACTGTGAAGTTCTTCAAGCGTATAGGCGCTGGTGGTGTTTACTTCATTTATCTTGTTGTACTTTCGAGACCCTTCCCACCATCAATTCTGCCGCTCTTAATTGCCGCCGAGAGACTCCCAGATCTGATCAAGTCGGCAAAACTCGTGTTGTGTTATTAATGAGGCGATCGAAGAGTGCCCTTTCGAGTGTTGACAAATAATGGCGTGATTTCATGCTCCGGGATAGGTGGCTGGATTTGGGCGGCCATTTCTCTCCACCTTTGGGCATATTGTCGCAAGCTTTCATTGGACTTCTGCCCCATATTTTCTAGCATAATTCTGCTAGGGATCATGTCTGTTACATGTTTGTATTGCTCGGAAAATGCTTTAGAGAAATCTTTCCATGTCTTGACATTCGCTTTGCTTAACTGAGTATACCAACGTAACGCCGCTGCAGTTAGACTATCCTGGAAACATTGGATCAGCAGCTTTTCATCTTTATGGTAAGCCGCCATTTTTCTGCAATACATCGTTATGTGTGCAGAAGGACATGTGGTTCCGTCATATTTATCAAACTCCAGCGTTTTGAATTTTGGTGGCAAGACAAGATCAGACACCAGACTTAAGTCACTAGCGTCGTTTCCTGATTCTTCATTTGATTGTAACGCTTTAAATTTTTCTTCCATGAGGCGAAATCTTTCTTCCCACTTTCTTTCTACCTCATTCCTGATCCTTTCGACCATGTTTAGGTCCGACACTTCTTCTTCATAAAGTGCTTCGGTATCAAGGGGTTGAGTCTCAGGTGCCCTTACTTGAAAGCTGGAAGATATTCCTGTAGGGTCAATATACACCTTCCTAGCCTGGTTTGGTGCAGTTGGTTGAACCTTGTAGTGAGCCGGGGTACCTTCTGGCTCTGGGATATTTTCTTCTTCTACTCATTTTCCAAGACTTTTTGCCAGCAATGCCATTATGTCAGATACTATTGATGTTTGTGACTGTGCAATCTGATCACTAAGGCTTCTCTGGGCCTCTTCAAGCCTTGTCTCAAGCTCTCTTTGCCCTCTTTCTAGACTGAATATTCTTTCTTCCATGAGCTTTCTTTGTAGCCGGGTAAAGTATAGGTGGTGAATGATTGCGGGTTAACTACATACAATGCCACAATATTCATATTGTTAATATGGTTGCAAAAAATAAATGCATGTACAATGATGCAAATGTTATGATGCAAATGCAAGAATGCATGCAGACAAGGTACTGATTCCGCTGGTAATCACCCTTTTGAATTACTTTCACGGGAACTAAAGGGTCTTGATTACAACAAAATTTGTGTTACAAAGTAAAGATCCCTAGTACAAAAGATCTAATTATAACACAGAGTCCTATAGATAGATTCTAGCTCTATCTCCTAACTTTCCAATTGCCTTGAGCAGCTTGAGGAACCTAGGAGCTTCTTCCATTCCCGGGGCTATAAAAGGTCGGAGTGTCTCAGCCTCGACAGCTAAATCATTTACATGTCTGGCGACTCGCTGTATGTCCACCATTAGGTTTGCGTAGTACTGGTCTCTGTCCTGTACCATTCGAGCAGCGTCGCGTAATCTCTTCTGCCAATAAATGTCTCCTCCGGCTGCAGCCTCCTCGAATACATTAATTCTTTCCTTGTAATCCTCCACAACTGCTTCGAGGGATCCGATTCGTGCTTGTAACACACCCACTTCGCGTTCTCTTTCTTGCAGCTCAGCGAAATTATTCCTGTGGCAGTACATTCGAAGTAAGTGTTCGACTTCCTCTACCTTTCCTTTTAATTCATCATTTTGACTTTGGCTTTGCCCCAATTTTTGAACAGTGTCATCGTACAGTTTCTGCATCTCTAACAGTCTATTTCGGCTATTCATGGATTTTCTTTTCCATACGGCGACACTTTCTCTCTCATGATGAAGAGCCTGTTTTCCCTTGCTGATTTCTTGTCTGAACCTTTCTCTCTCTTGATCAATGGCCTTCTTGGCGGACCGTTTTTCTTCCTCCATAGCCAAACGGTAGCTTTCAATCTCTTTCTCGATGGCTCTTTTGTTAATTTCTCGCTCTTCTTCCACCAAACGGATGCCGTTCATTCTTTCTCTTTCCACAGCTATGAAATGACTTCGGCCGGCCTTTTGTATTTTTGCTTGTAATAGGAGGGCATCTTTTTTATAAAGAGTATTTTTGTCGCTTAGATCTGCATTCAATTTCTTCAGTTGCCTAATGATCCCATCCCGCTCGTCAACTTCTAAGCTTGCTTTATAGAGTTCGCTCGCATGTTGGGTCTGTTGAATGTCCATTTTCTTTTTAACTTCCTCGAGTTCACTACTTAAGATGTCGGCTTCGGACGGTACCACCCTTGTAAGTTCTTCGCGTGACACTGCTGGTCCTTGATCAGATTCAGGAATCACACTATTAACCCTCAAACGTCTCCAAAGATCGTAATCTGGGGTAGTCATGTGCTCGGTATCTCCTTCCACCCTGATCCGATAACAGTGATCCCAGGCCCTCATGATGGTCTGAATTTTTCCTTTGAACTCTCATTTGAAAAGAAATTCAGTTTGGCTTAATCCAGCGGTATTGGGAATGAACTGTCGTGATCCGAACTGCCGAGACACTAAAAGTGGAGCACAAGCGATCCCTCCATGTAATCCTAACATCATCAGCCAGTTGAAGTCACCACAACTGTATAGAAAATAATTAACTTTTCCGAGCCATGGGACCCTCCATGCTATGTCTTCATCTTGAATGTTCCTGAAGAAACTCGTCCACATTTTTGTTTTCAAATCTTCTCGCCATTCCTTTGCTAAGTATTCTCGTAAAGGCGAAAAACCTTGGAAGGATATCCCCGGCAGGACCCGCGTCTGCGTCTTCCACATGTGACTCTGAATCCATACTTGTAATAGCTGTGCGCAGCCTCGAAAACGTCCTTCTTCATGCTTCCGGCTAGCGTTTAAAGAAATGAAAGTCTCGACCAAGATTGCTGGTACCGGGTTTGCTCTCCGTTTCACCCGCTCAAACAAATCCAGAATGGCTATATCAATGTTCCCGAGTACTCTGGGAAAGATCACCAAGCCATATATTCCTAAAGCAAATAAGTCCATTTTCTTTGCCTCGTCTGGATGTGTTGATATGATTTCCCGAATACTCTCCCATGCAAAGACTGTATTATCTCATCGGATTTGAAGGAGGCCACTAACCCAATCGTCACTCATTCCTGCAAAGGTCTTGAGTTTAGCAGTGTAATTCTGATTCCTTGGAGGCTTCGCGTAGATCCAATCTTCCTGAATATTTTTCTGGTTAAGTAAAGCAGTGTACTCTTCTACCGTAGGCATCATGTCCTGCCCATTGAAGGTGAAGCAGCAAAAAGCCGGATTCCAGAACTGAACTATAGCTCGGAGTAGGGGCTGGTTAATCCGAACATATAATAGCTGTGCGATGTCGCCATAACTATCGCTAAATAAGTCTTGTAGGCTTCGGTCCCATCTTTCCCAAATGCTTTGAAGATCCTACAAGTCGTTCTGTTGGAGACTCACATAGGTGTATCCAGCTATTACGCGTTCGTTAGGCAGACTGTCCCCTTGGATTTTCTGGTTGACCTCTGACCAATGTCTGATTGACAAATTAAGCTCTTCTTTCCTAAGACACCTTTTTTCCATAGTGAAAGACTTTCTGATCAGGCAAACCACTTGATCCAGTACCTATATGCGATGCAAATGCAATGATGTATGAGATAAAGAACAAAAAGCGAAAAGAAAACAAGTCAGTACTAGATAAAATTGATAAATACATGAATAAAATGACAAAATTAAACAGAATAAACACACAAAACAACCCTATTTATCCCGTCAAAAACCTAAGGTTATCCGCATGGCTCTAACAGGGTAGGTTTCTATGATCTCTACATGCAGTTTTGGTTCTAGGAGGTACCCGAATTATCCTTGTTGTCCTCTACTAATAGTAGCAAGGCCCCCGATCATCACCCATTATAGGCTCCTTTCAACCGGGTTCAATTCAGGGGGACCCATTCGCTTATGCCCGTACGACGGAACGATATCCTTACGAAAGCATAAGGTACTCGAGCCCCGAAGTTACTTGCTAGCCCCATACGGGAGAACGATATCTCCACGAAAGCATTAGCGTTTTCCCCCCACTTAAAAAGACGGGTTTATATGCCATATTTTAAATGCGTTAAAATAAACGCGCAATTATGACCGAATGTTAATTTAATAGTCACTTTAATCCAGAACTTCCAATATTAGTAAAGCGGTAATTATTTTAAAAGCTTAACTCTCATTTATTTAAAAAAAAAAAACAAAAATAGTCCCCAGCGGAGTCGCCATCTGTAGCGAAGTCCCTTTCGTGTCCAAATATTGCTAAAATAAAAACGATGGGGTTTTCGAAAGGTGTGTTTGAAAGGTGTTTGGATGTAAAATATTTATTCCGTGGGGTTTACAAAAACCTTATAAAAATGGATTCGCCACCGGCAACTTAGGTAGGTCGGACACCACAAAACTAGAGATTCAAAAGACAGGGTTCGGGAGTCGGTTACGGATGGGGAAGGATTAGCACCCCCACACCGCCCAAAATTGGTACTTTAATAATTACCGCTTTATTAATATGGGATTTTCCGGATTAGAGTGACGATTATTTTAAATTTCGGTCATAATTGCGAATATATTTTAAAGGTCCCGTTATCCGAGGATAAACGCCCAACCACTATCACTACGCTTGATACTGGCCCCGTTTACGCTCGGATAAAAGGACTCCGCATTAACAAGTTATATCTCGATATGCAATCTTAGTGGCAAAAACGTAAAACATGGCAAAATATTTAAACATAATAAATATTAACATACCATAATACTAATTTAACATGAATAATATTTTAGACTAAAACATGTATATACATATTATTCTAAATAATAGATAAAAACAACTATCATGTGTCAAAATAGCAAGGCAGAAATAGGTATATGCAGACGAATAAATATTTCAAAAAGACATGCATACTGATAATAAAACATATTTCGACATATATGAACAATATATTATACATGAAAGAAGGCACATTAACACATAACCTAAAAACCAAGGAAACATGCAATACATAAAATATACAAAACATGTTTTTTATGAATCAACTAGAACATAACATGTTTCAATACGAATAATCAGATAAAAACATGAAGGTCATACTTAACACATATGTATACATATAAACATAAAATACGAGTCATATACGAGAGACATAAAATAGAATGATATCAATATATACGATTATAATACGAACAATAATATTTACAAAGAAAACAAGACTGAAATGAAAGGAAAACGAAAATCAGTGACGGAAATTAAAGAACAATAATATGTGATTTAGGGACGAAATTACAAAACAAACAAAACCTAAAAGGACCAGGATTGTAATTATACCAAGGGGCAGACCCAAAGTGAAAAATTCAAAAATGCGGGATGGTTAAGGGCGTAATTTTACCATTTAGAAACTGATTCGGTGCAATTTAGGGACTAAATTGTGACTTTTTGAAAACTCAGGGGGACTGGGACTGTGATTATACCATGCGGCAAGACAAAAATGAAAATATTGAAAACGCGGTGGGATTAAGTGTGTAATTTACCCATTTAGTAAAATAAAAACCGTATTCTCCGCCGCCGGCCGCCGCTAACCGGCGCCGGTAGGCTCCCAAAATACACCAAAACATTCCCCTTGTCGTCCTCAATATGAATCCGTGGTTGGATTCAGAGGATGCTCTTTCTTTTACTCTAGATCTAAGAAATACGAAACCAAAAAAAATATTTTTTAGACCAAAATACAACTACAATGGGTCTTCTCTTCCCTTTAGTTCACCAGATCTGGCTTGTAGAAGCCGAGAGGTTTGTCACCGAGAGAAGGAAGACCCACAAACAACGCCGGTAAGACTACTTTTTTTGTTTCTGTTTTTTTATTTCTGTTTCGTATATGCATATAAAGAAACAAGTAAGAAAAAGAGATAAGTGTTTACCAATGGATCCCTTTTTTGATTATCTCGACTGGTTACAAGTTTTTGGTTTTAAAAGCTCTCTGTTCTTTTTTTTTGTTACTACTCTCTCTGTTTTTTTTGCTAATCTTTTTTGCTCACTAGCTAAAAAAATTATCCCCGTTACAACAGCCCCGTTTCATATATATCACTGCCTCTGCTTTTGTTGCAACTTGTATCTTCTTTTCCAGATCTGACATTTGCTTGTTGTCTTTTGCTCACTAGCTAAAAAGTTTTTGGTCATTCTGCCAGAGGCCAGACGCATTTTCGGCCGTTAGATCAGATTTGATCTAACGGTCGAGATGGCTTGAAGAACGATCGGCCTGGATGAAGCCTCGATCTGATGAGACGGCTTGAGATTTTGCCACGTGGAGCTCCGCAGTCGAGGAGTCAGAACGCGTGGATCTTACGCGCGCGTGGGATATTAAAGCGTCCGCGCGTGGACCACACGCGCGCGTGGCACTCGAACGGTCCATACGTGTGGAGCACGCGCCTGGCAGATATTTTTGACCTTGGTTGCATCGTGGCCGTTGGATCAGATCTTGATCCAACGGCCCACAGTTACCTGCACGTTGTAATTAAATAGGATTCAGATTTGGGCCAAACGAGCCTTGTAATTGGATTTGTAATTGGACTGTAATTTTTTATTTGGGTTTAATATATTTGATTTTTTTCATTTTGTCAGCCCAATAATAATAATAATAGTATAATTATAACAGCAATACATATACATACGAAAATATATACTTATATTACACGATCATTAATTAATATAATATTCTAGTATACGTACGTATAATCATACATCTAATTAACATAACCTAAATATTAATCAAATACGCTCATACTCTAGATACATACGCGACATACATACACCCCTAATACGTATACATAGCTTATACATGCACACACCATCTTATATCAGTAACATTCATATAATAAATATACATGCAATATTAATATATTTACAAGTAAAAATGAGTGATTACACCGGTCTTCAATTTGCCTTAAGTGACTTGCCAATGGGTGCAAGAGTGCTTCAAAGTGTCCCGGGGTCGATGGCCGAGTTGCCCGGGCGTTAGGTGCTCGGGCATTATGGATTGCCGGGGTGGCAGGAGTTACCGTGGCAATTGGAGGCCTTGAAGAATCTCCCGGTGCCTCTCCCATTAGCTTTTGGATTAGTGCTTGATTCCAACCAGACTTGGGTAGGGCCTTTTCATCGGTGGACTCACTTGGGACATGCATCTCCTTGCAAAGATTAGAAATTAAGCAAGGGAAGAAAAGAGAACCCTTATCTTTTGAGCTGCATACAAAAATCTCATCACAAATAATTTTTCCAATGTTAATAATGCGATTATGCAAAATAGAATGTATGAGCAAAATACGTGGTATATCAACGGTAGTATTGTGTGTGGTGGGCATTAAAGAAGTTTTAACAAACTTATTCCATAGTTTTGCCTCGGGTTTAAGCTAAAGGCGATTTACCGTGCCCTTATATTTACCATCGTTCCAATGAGTTCCCGGTTGAGTGAGTTCTTGAAGCACCTTGTCGAGTTGCTTGGGAGTGATTTGATCAACGAAGACTTGATGCTCGTCCTTCTCAATGTAAAGCCCATAAAAGGTGCTGACGCTTTCGGGACTTATGAGTATGGCCTTGTCACAAACAAAAACATAAGGATTATCTGGGTTAGGTGAGTGAGCATAGAATTCTCTTACCCATGAGATGTTACCCGGTTCCGGTTGATGGCAAAAGATTTGCCACTATTGATGTGCAATCCTCTCGAAGATGAATGGTTCAAGGCCGAAATCTTGATGAGAGTTGGAGTATTCAAAGCCTTGTTCTTCATGAATCTTCCGACTTTCAAACTTGGATTGAAATCTTTCTTGAACCACCGGTGTAGCAAACTTCTTGTATCTTGGTTCTTTGGAGGAACTTGGATGAACTAAAAGTTTAATCTTGGATGCCATGGATGATCTTGGTTGTGAGTTTTGTAAAAAACAAAGAAAAGAAAAGAAACTAAAAAAGTTGCAAGATAGAAAGTAGGAATAGGTTAAGGGTGATGGGTTTTATAGAAAAGATAGGTGGGTGGGATTAGGGGAAAATGAAAAAGGGTTTAGGGTGAGGTAGAAGTTGTCGACAAGGGGTTGTGGTTAGGGTGAATTGGAGGCTTTATATAAGCCTTAGATTCAGCCCATTAGTTTCCTTGTTGAAGATGTTTTCCTACTTGGATTAGAATTCTTCTTTATCTTGAAATTTTTTTTCTACAATTCAAAGACAAATCAAATAAGGATTAAAATTAAATTAATAAAAGAAAATAAATAAAGATGTATAAAGGGATTCTAAAAAAAATCTATCCTAAATATATATATATATATAATAATCGAAAATAGTAAAAAAAAAATCGAAATAAAATAAATTAAATACTTAATCAAAAATAAAAATAAATAAATAAAAATAAAATAAAACTACTAATATCAAAGGGAGAGCATGCTCATGTATCTCCTAAATTGACCACTTCCTTGTTACGTTCCATATGGGCACCATTGTAGTGCTTCAATCTTTGTCCATTAACTTTGAATTCATGGTTGTCAGAGATGGACTTGATTATCACAGCACCATGGGAGAATGGTTTGACGACTTCGAATGGTCCCGACCATCTTGATTTCAGCTTTCCCGGGAAAAGTTTTAGCCGAGAATTGAATAGGATAACTAGTTGCCCTGGCGTGAATTGTCGCGGCAATAGTTTCTTGTCATGCCATCGCTTTGTTTTCTCCTTGTAGATTCGTGCATTGTTATAGGCGAGTGCACGGAATTCCTCTATCTCGTTGAGGTCCAACAAACGCTTTTTTCTGGCACTTTCCCAATCCATATTCACGATCTTGATTGCCCAGTATGCCTTGTGTTCGATTTCCACCGGTAGATAACATTTTTACCATAGACAATTCGGAAGGGGGACATACCTAAAGGTGTTTTGAATGCTGTGCGATATGCCCAAAGTGCGTCATCTAGTCTTAATGACCAATCCTTCTTAGAGGGATTTACAACTTTTTCGAGTATACCCTTCAATTCCCGGTTGGAAATTTCTGCTTGCCCGTTGGTTTGTGGGTGATATGCAGTGGTGATCTTGTGTGATATGCCGAAGTGTTGCAACATCTTGGTAATTAGTCTGTTGTCAAAATGCTTGCCTTCGTCACTGATAATTGCTATCGGCATCCCAAACCGTGTAAATATGTTTTTCTGCAGGAATCGTTACACGGTCTTGGAATCGTTGTTGGGAACTGCAGTTGCCTCCACCCATTTAGACACATAGTCGACGACAAGTAGAATGCAGAGGTTGCCGAATGAAGATGGGAAAGGTCCCATAAAATTGATCCCCCACACATCGAACAATTCCACCTCGATGATGTTCTGGAGTGGCATCTCATGTCGTCTAGAGATATTGCCCGTCCTCTGGCAACGATCACATTGCTTGTAAAAGTCTTGGGCATCTTTGTACAATGTTGGCCAATACAAACCGGATTGCAAAACTTTGGCCGCGGTACGAGTTCCTCCAAAATGTCCTCCATAGGGTGAAGAATGGCATTGTCGGAGTACATTCTGTTGCTCTTCTTCAGGGACACATCAGCGTATAACCTGATCTGCACATTGTTTAAACAAAAGAGGCTCGTCCCAAAAGTAATGCTTAGCATCATGGCGGAACCGCTTCTTCCCTTGGTGAGTAATGCCATAAGGTAAAATACCACAAACAAGGAAATTAACTAAATCCACGTACCAGGGTATTGCCGAGGCATGCGCTACCGTGGCGACTGCTCCCAAGATTGCCGAGGCGTGCGCGTCAAAGGTTGCTACGGTATCGAGGGTTGCCGAGGCGTCGAGGGTTGCCGAGTCGTGTGCATCCATGGTTTCCGAGGCGTCAAGGATTGTCGAGGAAACTAAGATTTGTTCATCCAAGAATGCATCACATATCTCTAGATCCGCGTTCTCCTCCCTATTGCGTTCCAAATGTGATAAGTGATCGGCCACTTGATTTTCTGTTCCTTTCCTGTCCTTAATTTCAATATCAAATTCTTGTAAAAGTAATATCCAACGAATCAAATGAGGTTTAGCATCCTTTTTAGCAAATAAGTATTTGATTGCCGAATGGTCCGTATGAACAATTACCTTTATACCAATCAAATAAGATCGGAACTTGTCAAATGCGAAAACTACAGCTAGTAACTCTTTCTCTGTTGTTGTGTAATTCACTTGAGCACTATTAAGTTGATGAGCCGCCATATTGACCAATTGTGTTGATCATATTAAACATTACCGGTTTCAACTCAAAGTGGTCGGCTTCAATTTCAGGTGCGGCAACTCCTGGGTTAAGTCCATCAAGATCTTCTTCAAGATAGTCTCGAATAGTTCTGTTTCGTGCAAGAATCACTCCTCCTCCTGCTCGAACATCTTGATTCATATTGCCGTCTTGGTTAGCCATTGCTACTCTTATCCTTCGCCTAAGTCTTTGTAAGGTTCGTTCGATTTCTGGATCAAAGGGATATTCTGGTGTAGTCGGTCTCGCCCTGGTCATATACCAATGCAAAACCAAAGTTTGTTAGCCCTTTGAATCTTAAACAAGAAAAGTAAAAGGAAAGTGCAAGAAAATAAAAACAAAGTTGCTATTGCCAATCCCCGGCAACGGCGCCAAAAACTTGTTGCGCGTAATAAGTGCTACGCAAATGTGCAAGTATACACGTCGCAAGTTATAGTATAAAAGATATCGTCTCCACAGGGATTGGTGCCACTTCAAGAATCTAGTCTCTTGCACTGTAAAAAGTAAAAACACAAGTAAAGGATTATAGGAGTTTAACTAATAACTAATCTAGAAAGCAATAAAGTAAATGAATAGATGAGATCAATTGAAAGAGAGATAGGCCAGGTTATCGTGAGTTGAGGTGTGATAGCCGATTGGATCGTTTTGGTAAAAGAGTGCACGAGCAACTCAATTACCGTGGCAACTTGCCCAACGGGGTTGCCTTGGCAACTAATCGATGGTTGCCTGGGCGACTAGTTGGGCAACTACTTGGGCTTCTGGGCAGCAACCTTCAAGGTTCGGCAGAGCGTTCTTCAATGGTTTCTTCTTATCCCTAAGTCAAAACTCTAGCTACTTGTGCATGCCTTGATAATACATCCCTGCGTGAATCAAGGGTGAACAACAACCAATCTTGCGCTCCTCTTAGCCGTTGAAATCCTTAACTTATTCCTAATCCGGATTAATCTTCACCATCAATAGATTGAATAAAGATCATATTCATTAGTTTCTTGAATCTAACTCTCCCGATATTAGATAAATAGATGAAATCACGAGATCCTCTCCCAATTCACTCGCAAAAAAGAATAAGAACCAAGAATGAATAAACCTTGAAATAGAAAAGTGCAAACTCTTATTACCTAAACAAAAACCAATAGTTTCTCACAACCACAAAACACAATAACCATAGCCAAGTAGATTTAGTTCATGGCTAGGTTCCAAAGAAACACAAGATAAACAATCCCTAGCATGAACCCAATCGAACAAGAAAGAAAAGGATGAAGAATGAGGCTTGTCGAAATCCTCCTTGCCCTAGATGCTTGTCGAAAATTCTCTCCTCTTGCGCTCCTTGGACTTGTCGAAATTCCCCTCTTTTGCTCTCTCTAGATTGTCGAAATCTCCTTCATATTTATAGGGCTAGGCCAAAGTCCTTCTTTGAGGAGGAAGTTAAGTTGGAATTAAATTATCTTTAAAGAATATAATTCTTTATTATAATTATATTCCTACTAGAACTTCTCCTATCTTCTTGGAATTTAATTCTTCTTTAATCTCTGCATGGAAATCAAATTCCTTTGGGTTTGGGCTTTGCTCCACGTCATCTTGGGCTTGTATAGTCATCAATTTCGACTACCATATCACATTTGCTCTTGTCGACAATTGCCATGGCAACTGGCTCGGCGTCTCCTTCATGTATTGCCCTGGCAACTAGCTCGGCATATCCTTCATGTATTGCCCTGGCAACTAACTCTAGCCTTGCTTTGGCAAGTGATCCTGCACATACACACAAAACACACCAAAGCAGCATCTTTTCCCACAAAAACTACCAAGTTATGTAATCAAGCTCAACGATGGAAAGAAACATGGATTAATGCATGAATGGCTAATTATGCAACTAATATGAGCCTAAGTCTGACAATAATATGAGTAAAAAGAGTAAGAAAAATAGTACTTTTGAACACTTATCAATGGGCCTATCATGTAAACAAGTATGATACTAAAACCTTGGTATGTAAACATTAAAAGTTTGGTGTGAATGACAATGGTTGCTGCGCATATCTTGTGTTAAAGAGAAATGATTTTTATATGTAATCTATCTTGCCTTGATCATTCAACATGAATATTTGTTTATAATAGAGCTTGAATAAATGGTACATGTCTAGTGAACCTTGTTAATTACCGAATTGAAGGAATGAAATATGCTAGTGTTTTGAGTATGATCTTTTACATGTTTAAGCAGGATCGCCAAATATGCTAAGTACTACTTGAATGTCATGTCTACATACTTACCTCTTGTTTATGCTTAAGCCGAATAGGATACATGATTCTTGTCTAAGATCTAATCTTGAATGAAATGAACTATGATGTCTATCATGTTTAATTAAGTTTCAAATGAATCACCATGCCTTGTAATTGAAGTAAAGTATTCAAACTTGATCATCTAGTGTATATCTAAGTCATCAAATGCCCTGTAATGAAAATGCTAATGATAAAGTTTTAAAATGGATCACATATTTGGCTTGTCTTGAAATCAAATGATGTTTCTTGTTAGCTAAGTAATGTATGCCTTATTGCTTGTTAATTAAGGATCTCATTAATAGAATGAGTTCTTCTTGCTTTCTTACCTTGTCTTGTCTTGGTAATACTTTTGAATCGGGTTTCTTTTAACCCGGGGTAAGGGGTGTTACATTTTATTGGTAATCAGAGCTTTAGGTTTAGTCGATTCTAGGACTAAACCGGGCTATCATGCATCATATAGGATACTTGTGCCACCTAGGAGACTTGTATTGAATAGCTTGTGTCTTTCTTATTAAACTGAACCCTAATTATTCTATTTGAAGGTAGAATGTCCGAAACAAGACTCGCTCAGGATAATGAAAGTCCTTAAGGCTCCTCGAATGAAGGAGATAGTGTGAGGATGGAGCAAAATCCTCCTCAACAACAAGCTCAACATAGAGCTCAAGCTGCTACTCAACATGAAGCTTCTTCTATCAATCTTGTGCAGGAAGAATATCTTCTAAGTATGAAGGAGATGTTCAATCATCTTGTATATTCTTTAAAACAAGATCGTCCTATTGCTCCTACTATTGTTGTGCCAAACCGAGCCCTACTGACAAACTGGCTCAACATCACGCTTATACCTTCACTTGCACCGATGAAGTAAACCCAGAAGTAGCTGAGTACTGGCTAGAGCCACTACTCGAATCTTTACCAAGTAATTACCTTGTCCCGATGAGCACAAGCTCGAATGTGCCATAGCTTTGTTGCCAGACGAACCTTTAAACTAGTGGGAAACTACTACACTGATTGCCCCTGCAGAAGCCGTGACGTGGAAATTCTTCCTTGATGAATTCAGGAAGAAGTATATCACTGAATAGTATTTGGCTGAGCGCTGGAAACGTTTCTTGTACCTCAAGCAAGGTGGCCGACCTATTGAACAATATGTGAGCAAATTCTGCAAGTATTGCAAATATGGGTCAAAATATATCAAAACCGAAGCTGATAAATGTCGGATGTTTATTGATGGACTGAATGATGAATTAAGTCCTATTTTCACTACCCTGGGTATCACCGACTTCCAGAATTTGGTGAACCGGGTTATAGCTACCGAGGCAAAGATGAAGGCCTCAGAGAAACGTAAGAGTGGAAGCTGCTGGAAAGATAAACGATCCAGAAATGATGACAAGCCACACTGGTAGTCAAATAAGATTCTTTTAGATGTATCTTGATGTATTTTAATGTGGTAATCCCGGAACTAGGTAAACTGTTTGATTCCTAAGTTGAGATCTTGGAGTTTTTAGCTTGTTTAAGTGGTTAATTGATGACTGATGATATATTTGTGTTAAGAAGATTCTTTTAGATGTATCTTGATGATATTTTGCTGTTGTTTTCGTTGGGAATGGGCTGGAGATCAATTAGAGTGTTTTCGCTGATGTTTTGGTAGTTTCAGATAGTGAAATGTTGTTTGTCGAGTAGGGAAAGTGTGGTGTTGTGTTGCTGGGCATTTTAATGCAGGGATGTGCATTTAATCATCTATTTTTGCTTGGATAGAAGTAGGGGAGTTGGATTCAATAGCTTTGGAAGAGAGTTTGGTTGATCTAGAGGCTTGAATCGATTCGACAAAGCAAGTGAGGCGTGTCGGTGAGTGGAAACGAGTTTTAGAGCTTTAAAAAGGTTTGAAAGTGACTTTTGGGGGGTTTAAATTAAGCTTGAAACGCTGGTTTAAACTCAGAAGTAATTATAATTGAATTCGCTCTCGATTCTCAGCTTTTTTCCTATTGTTTTGATAAATCATGCTCATGTTTGAAGATAGAATTTGTTACCTATTGCTATGCATGTTTTTATGAATTGAGAAATAATTCATGTGATCCCATTAGATAGACATGTGGTGTTGAAAGAGTTTATAACTTGTTGAGGTAATGCTATGCAATGATATTGCTTTTGAAATGGGATGAGAAATGGTTTATGTTTATGCACTGAAAACAGTAAGGTAACATGGTTTTTAAAGCGTATATTGGCAAGTGATGGTGCTTATTATAGTCGGATATAATTGGTTGACCAATTAGATGAGAGTGCACTATAATATATACAAAATTCGTATGTGATCCAAATTCTTTGGTAACACAGGTTATAATGTGTGGAGTGATGGGGGTAGTGCCATCACCACGGGCAATAGGGGTAGTGCCATCCCAGCCGAAGTGTGCAATATGGTCGGTTGTATCATCATGAGACTTGATGGGGTTGTAGCCATCAAGGTGTCCGCATACCTGAACATTTAAAGGATGGGGTCGTAGCCATCCGGGTCACTTGAGCGCCAATATATGAGACTACATGTATCATTATTTTAAATGGTTTTGTATAATGAGTTTTGTACATGAGATTCTATTTTGAGAAATGCTTTGTAAAATTTAAGCATGATAAGTGGCATAGAGTTTTGCATTGGATTAAATGAATGATCTAAAGGATACATGTGTTTTGAAAGGTAGATGATTTCGCTTGATGAGTTTTAAATCATGGGATTATATTTGAGCATGATGTGAAATGGTTTGTTGAGAAAAAGAATTTCTAAGGCATTGTTAATGGTTTTCCGTTGAGCATCCCTCACTAAGCTTATTGCTTACGCTCTATTTTCTTAACAATGCAGATAAATAGCTTGTTGGGAAACAAGGAAGCAAGAGTAGAAGTCCAAGAGGTTCACATAGCTCAAGCATGGTTTTAAACTAATCGATAGTAATAAATTTGGCAATGAGAGGGTACCTTTATGATTTGGGAGAGTATGTTGTGAACTACCTGGTTTGTGGCAAGTTTGTATTGCCTTATTGGATTTGTAAATGGCCTTTAATGTTTGATTTGAGCTTTGTTATGGTTTTTGGTGTTTGTCTTAGCTTAGCAATAGGGTGCATGCCTATAGATTTTCCCTTTTAGTATGTGAACATGTTTTGATGTTGTTTCTGATGCTTTTGGTTGAGGTTTGATCTCTGGATATTTTGTGGTTGCCTTAGAAGCATGTTAAAATGGTTTGAATATCCTTAAGGTGTGTTTAAACAACAAATTGAGATATTATAGGCCTAGGCGTATCAGTACGCGAGGTACCATATCGGTATGGGTAGGCCAAATCTGGCTTAGCGTATTTGTACGAATAGACCTGTATCGATACGATCTTAGAGTAAAATGGCTGGGCGTACCGGTACACGGGGCCGTATCGATACAGTTTCGTGCAACCTGTGATTCTGGAAAATCTCGTACCGATACGGGGGACAGGTGTATCAATACGGTGTTAGGTAAGTTGGTTATTTGGAATCTTATGATGTTCTGTTTTCTTACGTTTTAGTGCCTAAAAATTATGAATGCAATTGAGTGTGTTTGGATGATCAAATTGAGTTGAAATTTGACATGTGAGTATGAAACCTGACTAATTAAATATTGGTAACCATAATTTCACAATAATTTCCTATATTTTGTTAGTTTTAAAAAATGGTCCCCTAATGATAACCGGAATAATTGGATGTCGAATCGACGTCCGATTGATTTGTAAATTCACCCGCTGCGAGCTTGTACACTTAGGATAATAATGTTGCATCTAGAGACAATAAAAAGAAAATAAAAAAGAAGGAGAGGGTTGTTATTAAAGTGAAACTTTCAGGTTTTTCTTCAATATTCCCCGTGTGACTGGTTTGGCCAGTTTTACGACTAGACCGAGTCGAGGGGGTTATATTTGTTGGTATCAGAGCCAAGTTTACGAAAAAATTGGGAGGTAAGCTTATTGTTTTTCTTCATGGTTACTATACACGATGTTTGATAACATGTTGTATGATTGTTATGTGATGATTCAGGGTAGAGATTGGGGTACCCATTGCCATTATTACTATTGATGCTAAAATATTTGTTTTAAAGACTTGAGCGTCTTGGATTCTTGCTTCTGTCTAGCCTAACTATTTTCGTTGTTACAATTATATGATAGAGATTCATATTGTTTTCATAATGGGACCGAGATGATATTCTAGAGGTAATGCACACAATGTTGTTGTGGATGATGAGCGTGATGATGTTGTGCCACCTCTTCCTCGTCCTTCTCCTGGTAGCGACGGAGTCGAAGCTGGTGCGGGAGGTGTTGGGCCTCGAGTAGAGCAAGGTCAGGCTATCATTGATATGAAACTGTTAATCCAGGCTATAGCTGGAGTTATTCAGGCTGTGATGGTGGGTATGCATGTGGTTGTGCCACAACCTGCAGCTGATCCTGGTTTACCTTTGGAGCGTTTACGTAGTCTAGGTGGTACTGAGTTTAGAGGTTTGTCTCTAGAGGGTTCAGAGGCAAGGTTTGAGAGTACTCAGATGATTATTGGGTAGATGGAGTGCATGAATGTGTGTAAGTTGGGTTGTACACTCTCGTTGCTTCAGGGAGATGCTTATTCGTGGTGGACTACCACTATCGCGGGGATGGAACCTGATGAGGTGACGTGGGAGTTCTTCAGGCCTGCTTTTTAGAGAAAGCTTTTGGGTACTCGATATCAAGATTAAAAGAAGTGAAAGTTTATGGCCTTGGTGCAGGGTAAAATATCTATTGCAGAGTATGAGGTTCAGTTCGTACGATTGAGTCAGTATACTCCTAAGTTGGTTCCCGATGAGCAGAAGAGATGTGATCGCTTCATATATGGTTTGGTGAAGAAGGTGAAGACCTATATGCTGGCTTCCGAGTATACATATTTTGATTTTTGGTCACTCGTGCTAAGGACATTGAGCAGTGTTTGGGTTTGTCTCTCGCTCATAGAATTCTAGTTCCGGTAAGAGGGTTTCTGAGTCTGGTGGTGGAAGGGATCATTTCAAGAGGCAACATAATGGAAAGTTTCACCCAGATCAGAGGCGTGGTGGTGGTATTACGGGTCAGGGCAGCAGGGCCTGAATGTTGTGGTTCGTTTACTTGAGTGTGGCCATTGTGGGAGGTGACATCTCGGAGATTGTTGGGGTACTCTTGGTGTTTGATAGGATTGTGGTTCATAGGGACATATGAAACGTGATTGTCCACAGTTAGCTAGACAAGCACCAGTGCGAGTTGTTGAGCCTCAAAGGGGTTGTGGGAGGGGCTGAGGTATTTTTCAGCGTAGGGAGGATGGTCAAAGGAATGTTACCCATGTTGTAGCAGTTCAGCCTAAGGGAGATAGACTGGCTAGGTTGTATGCACACTAAGAGGGGAGAAATGACATGGATGTGATTGCAAGTACTTTTACTTTGCAATCCTTGTCATTACTTTCTTTGATTGATTCTGCTTCTATATCGACCCCCTTCTAGGCTTGGTCAAGAACCGGGTCGGAGTATGCTACAGACGAACTAAACGGTGATAGATATGATAATTTCATACAATAAGCGACGATAATAGGCTCAACATTCAAGAATAAGCAATATAAAATTCCAATTAATCTATTACGAGTCTATGATTACCCAATTAGGACCAATTAATCCTTTACAGGTTTAGGGACTAAAATGTAATTTCAATATTTTAGTGGACCTTTCCTGAGACTAATCTTACTAAAATGAAATTCATTATACAAAAAATGGCCATGTAAGTTTTCAAGTTGACTGAAGTTTGTTTTCCCATTCAATTAAGCCATGCATTAATCAATGATCATTCTTTAAACAATACAAAACTGGTTCTTTAACTTCTAACAGAATTAATTGTCACCGTATCGATACCCTTATGGCCATATTGGTACACTAAACCTAATTCCCAAATTCTAGATTTAGAGGTGATAGGTCTGTATCGATACGGTTGAGGGTCGTACCGATACTGGTTGACCATGTTGACTTAGTATCAATACGCTTTGACCCTGTATTGATACCATTTTTACACCCAAATTCCTATAGCCAAAATTCGTACCAATACGCCCCTTATTGACCATCTTTGACATGACCAAATATGCATGGCCGTATCGATACGCCATCAACCGTACCGATACACCCTGCCTTGTAATGGCAGATTTTTGCTAGTTTTTATTCGATTTAACCTATCAACCAATGTCCAAATGCAATGAAATTTTACTAGTAAGTTTTAAACATTAAAAACTACTAGCATGCCACATTTTGTGTTATTTCGAATCCATTTACTATGTTTTCACCTTTTTGAGCCAAATATGCACTTTTAGTCCTTTTTAAGCTATATGAAAGTTCATTTAAACCTTGTGTACTAACATCCCTCAAGCACAAGATATACATATCAAAAGAGCCTTAAAGGACTGTTCTAGGTAATTTTCTACCCTACTAGGAGTTCATAGGTTCGATATACATACTTTAGTTTGCTAGTGACTTGTCCAACGCTTCAACTTCTCTGATCTCCAACGGTAAATCTCTTAACCCGAAAATGGCTGAGATGCAATGCATTAGGCATATATTGCCTAGTGTGGTAGTCACAATTAAAACACAATATCAAGGAAATGCACTTCGACTCATAACTGGACAATGACAATGCAATAGATCAATAGGAACAATGCAATGAACATTTTTATAACAATGAATTCTTTATTCATCAATAACCCTTAGATTGATTCCGGATAATTGGTACGCGAATTCCTACACCTCGCCAAATCAATGAATGGCGTAGTCTCTCCGCTTCGCCAATATGACCAATATCACAACACATCCCTCCGCCTTGCCAAATCAATATAGGCCGTAGCCCTAGGACCATACTCCACTCGTACACTAAGCTCTTGAATTCTATGGCATGCCAATTGTATCCAATGTCCTTCGAATCCAAGGTCCAGTGACAATATCAATGATCGGTGTTCAATAGCAATGACAATATTCAATATATTCGATAGCTTTATCAATAAGCAATGATTCAATATAAATGTTCAAGAATAGTATCAATGTTGATAGTAATATTTCAATGTCCTCAATGACAATATTAATAGCCGATGGTTCATTTTCAACGTTTTGATAACCATAACGATGTTCACATCAATGATCAATGACAATGACTACGTAACACTCCCTTCTCGGTTTGGTAGAGAGTCGGGTCAGAAAGTGTTAATAGAAAATAGAACTAGAGATCGGAATCGGAATTGGGGTTAACTGAAACTTTTAAAATTAAAAGGGACTAAATTGCAAATGTTACAAATTAACAACCCTAATCCAAATTCTTGATTACCAACCTATAATTAGACTCACCAATTATTAACTTGAGAAGTTTCGTTGTTATCAGATATTTTTAACCTATCAATTTGAGCCATATAATTATTAGTGAGCAATTTGAAATCTTTTAAAACTGCTTGTCAAGCCTTTTAACAGGATTAACCAACACCATACCAATACACTTTAGGCCGTATCGATACGCTATGTTAAATTTTACACTTTCCAGGTTCAAGGTCAATGACCCCGTACCGATACGTCTATGCTCGTATCGATACACTTTGACTTGGGTTGACTCATTTCGGTATGCCTGAGGTCGTACCGATACAATTATTTTCCCAGATCTTATTGCCAAGGTCCGTATCAGTACACTCCCTGGTGTATCGATACTACCTACTTCATCAAGTCCAATTATGTAAGGCTGTATCGATACAGCTAGCCTCATATCGATACGCTTGTCTTGTAATAACAGATTTTATCTGGTTTTTACCTAATTTAACGCCTCAAATGTTGTCCAATCATTACCAAATTTTTCCAGCAAGTCTAAAATCCATTACTATACTGTCATACCAAATTTTATAGCATTTCGGATTCGTTTACCTAGTTTTCACTTTAGGCTCATTTTAGGTTCTTTTTAACTAATTAACCATTTCCAAATATACCATTTCATGCATACAACACTAAGTCATTATAGGAATATTACACAAACATCAAAATGCTCATACAAAACATGTTCAGACCATATTCCACTTGACTAGGAGTTTAAGGCAAAATATAGGCATACATATACTTATGAAGAGGTGTCTTGCAATCGCAACACACGATCGAAGCGTTAAATCTTTCAAGGTCCTGAAATGCATGAGATACACATGTTAGGCTTACATAGCCTAGTGAGGTAGTTATAACAAGTACAAAGAATAGTTAAGGTCACGAATGGCATAATGATTAATTGGATAACATATGCATCATTGGAAACATATAATATCATGCTTAATCCACAAATCATACAAATTCATTATCATCAAGTTATACTCCATATTCATACATTATTTCTAGAATTGGTACCATTGGATACACAGATTTCCCCTTTACACCAATCGTATCAGAAAATAGGCCGTAGCCTTGAGCCATAGTTCCGGAGAGAAATCCCTTACACAAACCATCTTTATTTCCCACACATATAGGACGTAGCCCCAGAGCATAGTCCACCCTTACTTGTATCCAATGTCCACATATACACACAATCAGTTAAGTAACATTTTCTGTATTTTTCGGATCATAACATATCTTATAACAAGATTGAGCCTTAGCTCCATGTATCACATATCAAGCATGTCGTATCCAAGCTTGCACATATCAAGCAATACAAGGTACATACCAAAATCACCGATTGAATCCAACATAGTTGCTATACATGAGCCCTTAATCAAATGCAACATATTCATCAAATAATGCAACGGGATGGCACCGAGCCTATCCCTCAACAGAACTACACTCACCTTGGTTACAAGGTTTTTGAATCATAATCCCATTGTGCTTAGCTTTCTTTGGAGATGACGAGGAATCCTTCTCCACTTCTTGAACTAGCACAAATTTAGGGGTTTGAATTTAGAATTCAATTCAAAGCTTGGGAACGTATTTTAAGCTTGCCGAAGTTTGTAGATATCATAGGAATGACAAGGTTAGTCACTCAATTCATGGGTTGCCATCAAGCTATTGAAAACTTAAATTCCAAATTAAACTTCAACGAGTGATAAAACTGTTGAATCAATATAGGGTTTTACTCACCGAGTTATGGGCTTTCCAATGGTATATGGAACTTGAACGAATGTCGAAGATTGCACTGAGGTGCTTGCTTAGCTCTAATAGAAGTTCAAGGTAGAAGATGGAAATGGTGGTGTGAGCTTGGTGGAAGACAAAGGTTTTTATTATTGGTTTCGGTAGTGCAAAAATGAGAGCCTCACTTGCCTTCTTTCCTTTTTAACACTATTGAATTCCCCCTAATCAAGTTCACCTAATCCTTAGTCAATAGGAGTCTTTCCTTCAACAAAGGGTTTCCTAAGCCCAAGTACTCATGGCCTTCCAAATAAGCTAATGACCTTATTTGCTTATGAATTCTGATGAATTTCACACGAGATTGGACAAGCATAGGGGTGACTCATCACCTTTCATCATTTCCTTACAAAATGAAATCATTTTGGCTTTAAACAAGGGACCCGTATTGATACGCTTCTGTTTGTATTGGTACACACACGCTAAAATAAAAGAGTTAGTTATTGACAACTAGACCGTATCGATACTCACATGGCCGTTGATAAGTGTTCAAAAGTACTATTTTTCTTACCCTTTTTACTCATATTATTGTTAGACTTAGGCCCATATTAGTTGCATAATTAGCCATTCATGCATTAATCCATGTTTCCTTCCATCGTTGAGCTTGATTACATAACTTGGTAGTTTTTGTGGAAAAGATGCTGCTTTGGTGTGTTTTGTGTGTATGTGCAGGATCACTTGGCAAAGCAAGGCTAGAGCTAGTTGCCAGGGCAATACATGAAGGAGACGCCGAGCTAGTTGCCAGGGAAATACATGAAGGAGACGCTGAGCTAGTTGCCAGGGCAATGCATGAAGGAGACGCCGAGCCAGTTGCCAGGGCAATTGTCGACAAGAGGAAAGGTGATATGGTAGTCAAAATTGATGACTAGACAAGCCCAAGATGACGTGGAGCAAAGCCCAAACCCAAAGGAATTTGATTGCCATGCAGAGATTAAAGAAGAATTAAATTCCAAGAAGATAGGAGAAGTTCTAGTAGGAATACAATTATAATAAAGAATTATATTCTTTAAAGATAATTTAATTCCAACTTAACTTCCTCCTCAAAGAAGGACTTTGGCCTAGCCCTATAAATAAGATGGAGATTTCGACAATCCAAAGAGAGCAAAGAGAGGGGAATTTCTACAACTCCAAGGAGGGCAAGAGGAGAGAATTTTCGACAAGCATCTAGGGCAAGGAGGATTTCGAGAAGCCTCCTTCTTCATCGTTTTCTTTCTTGTTCGATTGGGTTCATGCTAGGGATTATTTATCTTGTGTTTCTTTGGAACCTAGCCATGAACTAAATCTATTTGGCTATGGTTATTGTGTTTTGTGGTTGTGAGAAACTATTGGTTTTTGTTTAGGTAATAAGAGTTTGCACTTTTATATTCAAGGTTTATTCATTCTTGGTTCTAAAACTTGTTTGCGAGTGAATTGGGAGAGGATCTCGTAACTTCATCTATTTATCTAATATCGGGAGAATTATATTCAAGAAACGAATGAATATGATCTTTATTCAATCTATTGATGGTGAAGATTAATCTGGCTTAGGAATAAGTTAAGGATTTCAACGGCTAAGAGGAGCGCAAGATTGGTTGTTGTTCACCCTTGATTCACGTAGGGATGTATTATCAAGGCATGCACAAGTAACTAGAGTTTTTACTTAGGGATAAGAAGAAACCATTGAAGAACGCTTTGCCGAACCTTGAAGGTTGCTGCCCAGACGCCGAAGTAGTTGCCCAACTAGTTGCATAGGCAACCCCGTTGTGTAAGTTGCCACGGCAACTGAGTTGCCCGTACACTCTTTTACCAAGACGATCAAATCGACTATCACACCTCAACTCACGATAACCTGGCCTATCTCTCTCTCATTTGAATTCATCTTTTCTTTTACTTTATTGCTTTCTAGTTTAGTTATTAGTTAAACTCATATAATCCTGTCTTTGTGTTTTTACTTTTTACAGTGCAAGAGACTAGATTCTTGAAGTGGCACCAATCCCTGTGGAGACGATATCTTTTATACTATAACTTGCGACGTGTATACTTGCACAATTGCGTAGCACTTATTACGCGCAACAAGTTTTTGGCGCCGTTTCCGGGGATTGGCAATAGCGACTTTGTTTTTATTTTCTTGCACTTTCTTTGGTTCTTCATTGGTATATGACCAGGGCGAGACCGACTACACCAGAATATCCATTTGATCCAGAAATCGAACGAACCTTACAAAGACTTAGACGAAGGATAAGAGTAGCAATGGCCAATCAAGACGGCAATATGAATCAAGATGTTATAGCAGGAGGAGGAGTGATTCTTGCACGAAACAGAACTATTCGAGACTATCTTGAAGAAGATCTTGATGGACTTAATCCAGGAGTTGTCGCACCTGAAATTGAAGCCGACCACTTTGAGTTAAAACCGAAAATGTTTAATATGATCAACACAATTGGTCAATTTGGTGGCTCAGCAACTGAAGATGCACGACAATATCTGAAATCTTTCCTCGAGATTTGCAACTAGTTCAAAATACACGGAGTCACGCCCGATGTCTTACGATTAAGATTATTCCCCTATTCATTGAGGGATAGAGCGAAAGCATGATTGAATAGCATTCCTGCCAGATCAATAGCATCTTGGACCGATATTTGTCTGATTTCCTTGCTCAATTTAATCCTACAAATTTAACTAATAAGCTTCGTAACGACATTACTTCTTTTCGGCAGGCAGATGATGAATCCATGTACGAGGCTTGGGAGCGATATAGAGAAGTTCTACACAAATGCCCCCTACACGGATTCCCGGTGTGGACTCAAGTAAAAATGTTTTACAACGCCGTGAATACACCAACAAGGATGATGCTAGATGCCTCGGCAAACGGCATACTCCTAGATAAGTCGCCGGAGGAAGCAATACAAATTTTAAACAGGCTGGCCAAGAATGATTATCAATTCCCATCTACTAGAAGAGGAGGAGTTAGACGCCAAGCCACAATACATGAACTAGGATCATCAGATTCAATTTCGGCACAATTGGCCACATTAACCAAGATGGTCCAGAACATGCAAAAACCAAACAACACACATGAAGTCAAGGTAATGGATTCTTTTTGTGAGTTATGTGGTGATAACCATAATTCTTCTTAATGTATGCAGAATCCGGAATCCAGCTTCTATGTAGGGAATTACAATCGGAACAACAATGTGATGTCCAATACATACAATCCAGCTTGGAAGAAGCACCCAAATTTTTCATGGAGTAATCCCAACAATACTCTAAACCAGAACAATCAGAATGCACAAGCATCGGGATTCCAGCAGAATATGCCACGGCAACAGTTGCCGCAGCAACAACCGACGACATCTAGTTCTTTGGAAAATTCTCTAAATGCTTTTATGATGAAAACTGAATCTTATATGGCTGAGAACAGTAATTTCATAAAAAGAATGATGCTTTTATTAACAAGACCGAGATGAGATTGCAAAACCAAGAGGCGGCAATCAAATCATTGGAAAATCAAGTCAGACAGTTCGCTCAAAATCTGAATACTAGACCGCAAGGAGGTTTACCTAGCGATACTGAAGTCGCAAGAGGAACTGGCCATGAGAAATGTAAGGCGATCACCACTAGAAGTGGCCAACAACTTAGAGAGGTTCAAACCCGCTCATCAAACAAAACTCTACAAAAAGATCAAGATGAACCTAGCAGCAAAGCCTCAGATGCTGAACCAGGAATTGCCGCGGCAACCGGCAATAAGCATGCCTCGGCAACCGACGATAAAGACGCCTCGGCAACTTGCGATAAGCATGCCTCGGCAACCCCAGTTGATAACACCTCGGCAACTCCAGTTGTCCCAGCAATGCCGTCAATCAGGTTTCAAACTAATGAAAGGATCGAAGATATCCGACTTCCACCACCATTCCCACAAAGGTTGAAGCGACAAAAGCAAGAATACCAATTCAAGAAGTTTCTTGATATCCTAAACCAAGTCCACATCAACTTGCCATTGGTGGAAGCAATTGAACAAATGCCAAACTATGCCAAGTTTCTTAAAGACATTGTGTCCAAGAGAACAAGGCTAGGAGAGTTTGAAACAATTGCCGCAACAGAGGGATGCATGGCAATGTTGAACAATCGTATGCCACCCAAGTTGAAGGATCCCGAAAGTTTCACAATACCCTGTTCCATTGGGAACCACTATGTCAGGAAAGCACTATACGACCTTGGGGCTAGCATAAACTTGATGCCTAAATTGGTTTTCTAGAAACTAGGAATCGGGAAGGCAAGACCTACAACAGTTATGCTATAGCTAGCCAACATATCCTATGTGCATCCAGAGGGAAAAATCGAGGACATACTGGTAAAAGTCGATAAATTTATTTTTCCTGCTGACTTTATTGTCTTGGATTGTGAAGCAGATGAGCATGCACCCATCATTCTCGGGAGACCATTCCTAGCAACAGGGAGAACCTTGATCGATGCTGAAAAGGGAGAACTCACAATGAGGGTGAATGACCAGCAAGTTAAACTAAATGTGTTCCAAACACTAAGGCATGCCGATGATCCAGAAGAATGCCAACTTCTTCATGCCACGATAGAGTTTAACTTCGATGAGGAATTTAGTTGCCTCGGCAACTACATTGCCGATCAAGAGAAACCTGAGGAGTATGAAGAACCGGTCGATAATGAACAACAAGAAGAGGCAAATTGGCTAGTCAATCGACCAGGTACATACTTTGAACCACTGGATTACTCACGTAAGGAAGGTAAGCTCGAAAAACCCTCTATTGAACAACCACAGATTCTTGAGTTGAAACAATTGCCAGAGCAACTAAAATATGCATACTTAGGAACCGATAATACATTGCCTGTAATTATTTCTTCTAAGTTACAGCCTGAGCAGGAAAAGAAGCTGATCAAGATGTTGAAGCTACACAAAAAGGCAATAGGGTGGACAATTGCCGAGTTGAAGGGAATTAGCCCGGCAGTGTGCATGCAGAAGATTTTGTTGGAAGATGATCACAAACCTTCAATTGAGGCCCAGAGGAGCCTGAATCATGCCATGAAAGGGGTTGTAATGAAAGAAATCATCAAGTGGCTTGACGCCGGCATTATATACAATATCTCTGATAGTACATGGGTAAGTCCGATACAATGTGTAACGAAAAATGGAGGAATAACGGTGGTAAGTAATGAAAACAATGAACTCATTCCAACCAGGACTGTGACCGGTTGGAGGGTTTGTATGGATTATCGAAAGCTAAACAAAGCCACTAGGAAAGATCACTTCCCATTACCCTTTATTGATCAAATGCTTGACCGTCTTGCAGGTAAACCCTTTTATTGTTTTCTTGATGGTTATTCAGGTTACAATCAAATTGCCATAGCACCAGAAGATCAAGAAAAGACAACCTTCACATGCCCATACGGTACTTATGCCTTCCGAAGGATGCCGTTCGGATTGTGTAATGCCCCAGAAACCTTCCAAAGATGCATGATGGAGCTCTTTTCAAACATGGTCGAAGACTTCCTTGAGATCTTCATGGATGATTTTTCTGTTTTTGGTAATGACTTCGACAGCTGTCTCGGCAATTTAGAGAAGGTGTTGGCAAGATGTGAAGAAACTGATTTAGTACTCAATTGGGAGAAATGCCATTTTATGGTAGATGAAGGAATAGTGCTCGGCCACAAGATTTCATCCAAGGGAATTGAAGCAGACAAAGCCAAGGTGGACGTGATCGAGAGATTACCCCCACCATGTTCGGTTAAAGGAATTCGAAGTTTTCTTGGACATGCAGGTTTTTACAGGAGGTTCATTCATAATTTTTCTAAAATCACTAAACCCTTGTGCAATTTGCTTGAACAGGATAAAGTCTTCGATTTTGATGATTCTTGCACCCAAGCATTCAAAACCCTAAAGGGAAAGCTTGCCTCGGCACCCATTGTCGTTCCACCAGATTGGACGCTACCTTTTGAGCTCACGTGTGATGCAAGTGATTTCGCGATAGGAGCAGTCCTAGGCCAACGTACAGGTAAGACCTTCCATGTGATATACTACGCTAATAAAACTCTTAATAGTGCTCAAGTGAATTACACAACAATGGAGAAAGAGTTAATAGCTGTAGTTTTCGCATTTGACAAGTTCCGATCCTATTTGATTGGTACAAAGGTAATTGTTCATAGGGACCATTCGACAATCAAATATCTATTTGCTAAAAAGGATGCCAAACCTCGTTTGATTCGTTGGATATTACTTTTACAAGAATTTGATATTGAAATTAAGGACAGAAAAGGAACAGAACATCAAGTGGCAGATCACTTATCACGTCTGGAACGCAATAGGGAGGAGGACGCGGATCTAGAGATAGGCGATGCATTCCTGGATGAACAACTTTTAGTTGCCTCGTCAACCATAGACGTGCATGCCTCGGCAACTCTCGATGCCGCAGCAGCCCTTGATGCGCATGCCTCGGCAATTTTGGGAGCAGTCGCCACGGCAGCACATGCCTCGGCAATACCCTGGTACACGAATTTAGTTAATTTCCTTGTTTGTGGTATTTTACCTTAAGGCATTACTCACCAAGGGAAGAAGCGGTTCCGCCATAATGCTAAGCATTACTTTTGGGACGAGCCTCTTTTGTTTAAACAATGTGTAGATCAGGTTATACGCCGATGTGTCCCTAAAGAAGGACAACAAAATGTACTCCGGCAATGCCATTCTTCACCCTATGGAGGACATTTTGTAGGACCTCGTACCGTGGCCAAAGTTTTGCAATCCGGTTTGTATTGGCCAACATTGTACAAAGATGCCCAAGACTTTTACAAGCAATGTGATCGCTGCTAGAGGACGGGCAATATCTCTAGACGACATGAGATGCCGTTCCAGAACATCATCGAGGTGGAATTGTTCGATGTGTGGGGGATCAATTTTATGGGACCTTTCCCATCTTCATTCGGCAACCTCTACATCTTACTTACCGTCGACTATGTGTCTAAATGGGTGGAGGCAGCTGCAGTTCCCAACAACGATTCCAAAACCGTGCAACGATTCTTGCAGAAAAACATATTTACACGGTTTGGGATGCCAAGAGCAATTATCAGTGACGAAGGCAAGCATTTTGACAACAGACTAATTGCCAAGATGTTGCAACGCTTCGGCATATCACACAAGACCGCCACGGCATATCACCCACAAACCAACGGGCAAGCAGAAATTTCCAACCGGGAATTGAAGGGTATACTCGAGAAGGTTGTAAATCCCACAAGGAATGATTGGTCATTAAGAGTAGATGACGCACTTTGGGCATATCGCACTGCATTCAAAACACCCTTAGGTATGTCCCCTTCCGTCTTGTCTATGGCAAAACATGCCATCTACCGGTGGAAATCGAACACAAGGCATATTGGGCAATCAAGACCATGAATATGGGTTGGGAAAGTGCCGGACAAAAGCGTTTGATGGACCTCAATGAGATAGAAGAATTTCGTGCACTCGCCTATAACAATGCACGAATCTACAAGGAGAAAACAAAGCGATGGCACGACAAGAAACTATTGCCACGGCAATTCACGCCAGGGCAACTAGTTCTCTTATTCAATTCTCGGCTAAAACTTTTCTCGGGAAAGCTGAAATCAAGATGGTCGGGACCATTTGAAGTTGTCAAACCATTCTCCCATGGTGCCGTGATAATAAAGTCCATCTCTGACAACCATGAATTCAAAGTTAATGGACAAAGATTGAAGCACTACAATGGTGCCCATGTGGAACGTAACAAGGAAGTGGTTAACTTAGGAGATGCATGAGCATGCTCTCCCTTTTTATATTTTTATTTATTTATTTTTTTTTATTTTTCAATTAATTATTTATTTTATTTTTTTCAAATTTTTATTTTATTTTTTTAGATATATTTCTGATTATTATATATATATATATTTTTTAGGATAGATTTTTTTAGAATCCCTTTATACATCTTTATTTATTTTCTTTTATTAATTTAATTTTAATCCTTATTTGATTTGTCTTTGAATTGTAGGAAAAAAAGTTCAAGATAAAGAGGAATTCTAATCCAAGTAGGAAAACATTTTCAACAAGGAAACTAATGGGCTGAATCTAAGGCTTATATAAAGCCTCCAATTCACCCTAACCACAACCCCTTGTCGTCAACTTCTCCCTCACCCTAAACCCTTTTTCGTTTTCCCCTAATCCCACCCACCTATCTTTTCTATAAAACCCATCACCCTTAACCTATTCCTACTTTCTATCTTGCAACTTTTTAGTTTCTTTTCTTTTCTTTTCTTTTCTTTTCTTTTCTTTGCTTTTACAAAACTCACAACCAAGATCATCCATGGCATCCAAGATTAAATTTTTAGTTCATCCAAGTTCCTCCAAAGAACCAGGATACAAGAAGTTTGCTACACCGGTGGTTCAAGAAAGATTTCAACCCAAGTTTGAAAGCCGGAAGATTCATGAAGAACAAGGCTTTGAATACTCCAACTCTCATCAAGATTTCGGCCTTGAACCATTCATCTTCGAGAGGATTGCACATAAAAAGTGGCAAATCTTTTGCCATCAACCGAAACCGGGTAACATCTCATGGGTAAGAGAATTCTATGCTCACTCACCTAACCTGGATAATCCTTATGTTTTTGTTCGTGACAAGGCCATACTCATAAGTCCCGAAAACGTCAACACCTTTTACGGGCTTTACATTGAGAAGGACGAGCATCAAGCTTTCGTTGATCAAATCACTCCCAAGCAACTCGACAAGATGCTTCAAGAACTCACTCAACCGGGAACTCATTGGAACGATGGTAAATACAAGGGCACGGTAAATGGCCTTCGGCTTAAACCTGAGGAAAAACTATAGAATAAGTTTGTTAAAACTTCTTTAATGCCCACCACACACAATACTACCGTTGATATACCACCTCTTTTGCTCATACATTCTATTTTGCATAACCGCATCATTAACATTGGAAAAATTATTTGTATGAGATTTTTGTATGTAGCTCAAAAGATAAGGGTTCCCTCTTCATCCCTTGCTTAATTTCTAATCTTTGCAAGGAGATGCATGTCCCAAGTGAGTCCACCGATGAAAAGGCCCTACCCAAGTCTGGTTGGAATCAAGCACTAATCTGAAAGCTAATGGAAAGGCACCGGGAGATTCTTCAAGGCCTCCAATTGCCACGGCAATTCCTGCCGCCCCGGCAATCCAAAATGCCCAAGCACCTAACGCCCGGGCAAGTCGGCCATCAACCCCGGGACACTTTGAAGCACTTTTGCACCCATTGGCAAGCCACCTAAGGCAAATTGAAGACCGGCAACTAATGTTCATGCGGTACATGAAGGAGCACAACAATGCCATCACCCAAGTCATCCTAGAAAAGTACCCAGACAATCGCGTGCCGTTCCCAATCTTTCCCGCCGAGATCCTTGCCCCGACAACCAATGAAGCAGTCGCCACAGCAACGCAACAGATGATGCCGCGATAACCTACATCGTGCACACACAAGATGATGCCACAGCAACCAACCCTGAAGATGCCACGGCAACCAGAGCTAAAGATATCCCGGCAACCACTGCAAAAGCCAAAGGTAAAGCACCTATGCCCGAATCAATTCCTACAGAATCATTTTCTAATTTTTCAGATTCGGACAAGTCCTCCATTGAACCAACAAAGACCGTACCAATTGAATCCTCCAAGCGAAAAACCAATGACATTGATGAAGAGGACGATGAGGACAACCCCGTACGAGGATCGATTCCACCACCGGCAACAAGAAAACAACCATCGCGTTCAAGCAAGAGAATCAAGACACCGACCAAAAGGAAACTAATCATCTACGATGATGAACTCTCGGAGTAAGTCCTCGTATGCATTTTATTTTTTGTTATTTTTATTTTTCTTTAATGCATGCATTGAGGACAATGCCTCACTCGAGTTTGGGGGGGGGATTGTTATTAGTAGTTACCATGTTTAGTTACATTCATCTTTAGTATTACATTTAGGATACACAAATTGCTGCCATGCCTTTAATTGGAACAAGAATTTCTTAGATTTGATGAATATCCGATGATGACTTTGCCAATGCACTTAATTGATAGAATTTTTATTCTAGGGTAACCATAGAAAAACTTATAATTTTACTATGATGCTAAATCTGATGAAATACTGTTGTGGTTTGATTGATTTAAGGAATTCTAGTGAACTTAGGTTGATAATTAACAAATTGAGGGATTAGAATAAAAATTGGATGAATGCTAGAGGTGCCCGAAACTGGCTCTAGTATGTGTAAAAAAATTTGATAGCTAGAGGTGCCCGAAACCGGCTCTAGTCGAAAAAATTAACTTAAGAAAACTAAAAACTAAACACTAGAGGTGCCCAAAACTGGCTCTAGTTAAAACATGTTAAAAAGAACCCAATAAAGTAATTTGAAAACCTATTGTTTGCATAGAATCCGAAATATCAACTTGCACACAACCCCACACATACTCTCAAGCATTATAGTTTGATTCCGAGTAACTCCTAAGTTTTTTGAAAAATAAAAAGCCAATCATACTTTGTGCCCCGGTTCAGAGAATTGAAATCAAGTTCAAAGCTAAGTTTGTGAAAATTGAAGTCTTGGCAGGTAATTATGAGTTTGCATTGCTTGAGGACAAGCAATAATTCGAGTTTGGGGGTGTGATAAGTGTTCAAAAGTACTATTTTTCTTACCCTTTTTACTCATATTATTGTTAGACTTAGGCCCATATTAGTTGCATAATTAGCCATTCATGCATTAATCCATGTTTCCTTCTATCGTTGAGCTTGATTACATAACTTGGTAGTTTTTGTGGAAAAGATGCTGCTTTGGTGTGTTTTGTGTGTATGTGCAGGATCACTTGCCAAAGCAAGGCTAGAGCTAGTTGCCAGGGCAATACATAAAGGAGACGCCGAGCTAGTTGCCAGGGCAATACATGAAGTAGACGCCGAGCTAGTTGCCAGGGCAATGCATGAAGGAGACGCCGAGCCAGTTGCCAGGGCAATTGTCGACAAGAGCAAAGGTGATATGGTAGTCGAAATTGATGACTAGACAAGCCCAATATTACGTGGAGCAAAGCCCAAACCTAAAGGAATTTGATTGCCATGCAGAGATTAAAGAAGAATTAAATTCCAAGAAGATAGGAGAAGTTCTAGTAGGAAAACAATTATAATAAAGAATTATATTCTTTAAAGATAATTTAATTCCAACTTAACTTCCTCCTCAAAGAAGGACTTTGGCCTAGCCCTATAAATAAGATGGAGATTTCGATAATCCAAAGAGAGCAAAGAGAGGGAAATTTCGACAACTCCAAGGAGGGCAAGAGGAGAGAATTTTTGACAAGCATCTAGGGCAAGGAGGATTTCGACAAGCCTCCTTCTTCATCGTTTTCTTTCTTGTTCGATTGGGTTCATTCTAGGGATTATTTATCTTGTGTTTCTTTGGAATCTAGCCATGAACTAAATCTATTTGGCTATGGTTATTGTGTTTTGTGGTTGTGAGAAACTATTGGTTTTTGTTTAGGTAATAAGATTTTGCACTTTTCTATTCAAGGTTTATTCATTCTTGGTTCTAAAACTTGTTTGCGAGTGAATTGGGAGAGGATCTCGTAACTTCATCTATTTATCTAATATCGGGAGAGTTAGATTCAAGAAACGAATGAATATGATCTTTATTCAATCTATTGATGGTGAAGATTAATCCGGCTTAGGAATAAGTTAAGGATTTCAACGGCTAAGAGGAGCGCAAGATTGGTTGTTGTTCACCCTTGATTCATGGAAGGATGTATTATCAAGGCATGCACAAAGTAACTAGAGTTTCAACTTAGGGATAAGAAGAAACCATTGAGGAACGCTCTGCCGAACCTTGAAGGTTGTTGCCCAGACGTAGAAGTAGTTGCCCAGGCAACCATCGATTAGTTGCCAAGGCAACCCCGTTGTGCAAGTTACCACGGCAACTGAGTTGCCCGTACACTCTTTTACCAAGACGATCCAATCGGCTATTACACCTCAACTCAAGATAACCTGGCCTATCTCTCTCTCATTTGAATTCATCTTTTCTTTTACTTTATTGCTTTCTAGTTTAGTTATTAGTTAAACTCCTATAATCTTGTCTTTGTGTTTTTACTTTTTACAGTGCAAGAGACTAGATTCTTGAAGTGGCACCAATCCCTGTGGAGACGATATCTTTTATACTATAACTTGCGACGTGTATACTTGCACAATTACGTAGCACTTATTACGTGCAACAGCCGTATCGATACGACTAGCTTAGATTTGTACTTTGGGCTTCTAAATATCATACAAGGGTTCATTTATTACCATCGGACTAAAACGTAACTTCATTTATCAAGAGGGGTATAACAGTCAATTATTACAAACATTATTACATCGATTTCAAAATTATAATCACCGAAACCTAATCCTGACTAGGCCAATTTTCGGGATGTGACAACTCTCCCCCTTAAGAAATATTTTACTCAAATTTTCACTTTAACTGAAGAAATGGTGATATTGCTTTTGCATAGTTTCTTCGGGTTCCCACATTGCTTCTTCAACGGAATGACTTCTCCATAGAACTTTTACTAGGAGCACGAATTTATTACGATGTCATTTAACTTCTCGTGTGAGGATCTGTACAGGCTATTCCTTGTATGTCAGATTGGATTGAATATCTACGGATTCTGGTTCAATCACATGGGAGGGATCTGACCGGTATTTTTGTAGCATAGACACATGGAAGACATTATGGATCCGACTTAACTCCTCAGGCAGAGCTAATCGGTAAGCAACGGGTCCAACCTTTTTTATCACTTCAAACGGGCCAACGAAACGAGGACTTAGCCTTCCTTTCTTTTCGAAATGAAGAATCTTCTTCCATGAAGATACCTTAAGGAAGATTCTTTCACCAACCTCGTACTGGATGTTCCTTCTTTTCATATCAGCATAGAACTTATGTCAGTCGAAGGCAGCCTTAAGTTGATCACGGATAATGGTTGTCCTTTCTTCGATTTCCCGAAGCAAATTAGGGCCTAACAACTTGCCTTCACAGAGTTCGGTCCAACAAAGAGGATTTCTACATTTCTTTTCACAGAGGGCTTCCTATGAGGCCATTTGAATTGAAGCCTGGTAACTGTTGTTGTAAGCGAATTTGACTAAGTGTAGGGATTTCTCCCACGTGTTCCCGAAATCAATGACACAATCTTGGAGCATATCCTCTAGGATTTGAATAACCCTTTCAGATTGACCATCGGTCTGAGGATGGAAAGCAGTGCTTAGGTGCACTCGAGTTCCTAAAGCCTCTTGTAGGGTTTTCTAAAATCGTGATGCAAAGCGTGGATCACAATCAGAAATAATGGATACAAGAACACCATGTAACTGAACAATTTCACGGATATATAACTGCGATTTTGGGTAAACTAAAATCCATTCTCATCGGAAGGAAGTGAGCAGATTTGGTGAATCGGTCTACAATGACCCAAATGGCATCATTCTTCTTCGGTGTCAGTGGAAGACTACTTACAAAATCCATCGTAATGCATTCCCATTTCCATTGTGGATGCTCGATAGGCTGCAGTAAGCCAGTTTGTACTTTATGCTCGGCTTTGACTCGTTGGCAAGTCAAACATCTAGCCACGAAGCTCGTTACCTCACTTTTCATACTAGACCACCAATATAACTCTTTTAAATCTTTGTACATCTTTATAGCTCCCAGATGAACGAAGAAAGGGCTAGAGTGAGCTTCACTTAGAATCTGATTCTAAAGATCATCATCATCGGGAACACAGATGCGGTTATGGAAACATAATAAGCCCTCGGAGTTTATGGTAAAGTCAGGATCTGGGCTATCCTTAACCTTGGAAATAAGAGGTTGTAGCTCCTCATCGGATTCCTGTAGTGCTTTGATTCGAGATACAATGGTCGATTGTACTCTCTATTCAACCAACAACTTGCCACACTTCTTGAGTCGAAAGTGGGCATTCAAATATCTCAAAGACGGAATAGGTTTCTGGCTAAGAGCATTAGCCACCACATTGGCTTTACCGGGATGTTAGTCAATAACCAGATAGTAGTCTTTCAACAAATCCATCCACCAACGCTAGCGAAGGTTTAACTCTTTTTGAGTTAGAAGATACTTCAAGCTATTGTGATCAGTGTATAAGTAACAATTCTCACCATATAGATAATGCCGCCAAATATTCAAAGAAAACACAATAGTGGCTAGCTCCAGATCATCGGTCGAATATTTTAGCTCATGCGACTTGAGTTGACGTGAAGCATAGGCTACGACTTTGCCCTCTTGCATCAGAATACAGCCTAATCCCAGGTGGGATGCATCGCTATAAACGGTGAAGTCTTTGCCCGACTCGGGTTGTACTAAGATAGAAGCATGAGTAAGGACTTGTTTGAGTTGATCAAAACTCATTTGCTGATCCATAGTCCATGCGAAAGGAGTGTCTTTATGAAGGAGCTTCGTTAAGGGTGCAGCAATTAAAGAGAATCCCTTAACAAATCTGCGGTAATAAATAGTAAGCCCGAGAAAACTGCGAACTTCTCCAACATTCTTGGGAGGAATCCAGTCAAGGATGGCCTGGATCTTCTTTAGGTCAAGTTGGATTCCCTCAGAAGAAATCACATGGCGTAGAAAAGACACTTCGGATAACCAAAATACACACTTACTGAACTTAGCGTAGACTTGTTTCTCTCGAAGAGTTTTTAGCACAATCCGAAGGTGTTCTTCATGAGTAGCAGAGTCTTTGGAGTAGATCAGGATGTCGTCTATAAAGGCAACCACAAACTTATCGAGATAAGGCCGGAATACATGGTTTATTAGGTCCATGAAAGCTGTAGGTGCATTCGTGAGCCCAAAAGGCATCACTAAGAATTCATAGTGGCAATATCTAGTTCGGAAGGTAGTCTTTGGAACATCAGAATCTTTCACCAACATTTGGTAGTATCCAGACCGAAGGTTGATCTTGGAAATGACCGAATCATATTTCAATTGATCAAAGAGGTCGTCAATCCTTGGAAGTGGATACTTGCTCTTGATTGTGACCTTATTCAACTGGCGATAGTCAATGAATAGACGCATTGATCCATCATGCTTTTTGATGAACAAAACCGGTGATCCACAGGGCGAGGAACTCAGTTGGATGAATCCCTTATCCAAAAGGTTTTAGATTTGGGCTTTTAGCTCTTTTAATTCCACCTGAGCCATCCTATACGGAGTGATAGAGATCGGCGTATTCCCATGTTGCACTTCTATCCCGAATTCCACTATTCGGGTAGGAGAGAGTCCCGAAAGTTCATCAGGAAATACATCAGAGAATTCTTTTACAACTGGCACATCTTCGAGATTTAAGTCTTCCTTATACTCCATGGCTCATATAAGAGACTTTTTAGGCTCAGGTTTGGACTTCATCATAGTTATACTCTCCTTACCGAGCCCATAGAGGTATAATTTCTTCTTCGAGCAATCTACCAGGCTTGATGCTTGGCTAGCAAATCGAGGCCTAGGATAAGATTGAACTCACGAAATGTAAGGCCATTAGGTCGGCCAGAAACGGGATCCCTTGGATCATCAGAGGACAAGCTTTACAGATCCATCAGATAACCTCACTATCTCCTAGTGGGTTAGAGACAACAATCTTAGAAGTAAGTGGTTCAGATTCTAGAGCATACTTTCAATCAACGGTTCGCTAATAAATGAATGCGTCGATCCTGGATCTACCAAAGCATAAATAAGGTCAGGATATAATTCCACCATACCTGCTATTATATTAGGATCATCCTCTTGCTCTCGACCTCGAACATGATACATTTGGGCTAAGGTTTGTAGGTCACATCAAACTGAGGAAGTGTTAGTGTTGCGAGGTCTCCCTGCTAATCCAGACAGCACTGGCATTGTTCCTCTTCCCTTGTTTGGGTTATACTGAGAAGCCAGAGTGGTAGGGACGTTTAGATTCTGCGGACATTGCCTGATGAAGTGACCAGACTCACCATAGAGGTAACAGGATCCAGGCTATCTGCGACACTGCCCAGGGTGCCTCTTTTGACAAAAGTTACACAAAGGAAGTTGTGAACATTTTTCGAAACCACCCATACTATCAACTGAAGCCGTACGAGCAGCGGATGCCCCCGGAGATTGGGAGTTGGGCATATATCCTGACCTTGGTAGTTGCTGATAGGTGGCAGACTTTTGATCCCACTGTCTTCCTTTCTTCTGAGGCACATGAGGCTTGGAATCATCTTGAAACCTCTTATCGGACCGAGCTTGGTTTCCCTTTCTTCTTTCATAAGCTTTTTGGGAGGCATCAGCAGCAATGGCTCGATTGACCAAGGTCTGGAAATCCTCTACCTCTAAAGCAATAAGACAGGACGTAATTTATCACAGAGAACATCAATGAACATTCTGCATTTCTCTTTTTCTGTGCGTATGATCTTAGTGCCATACTCGCATACTTATAGAAATCGTGGATATACTACTCCACCGATCTTTCTTCTTATCTCAAGTGGAGGAACTTCTTACGCCTCTCAAGTGGGTACCTTGAGCGTCACAGTGTCCCACTAGCTCTGAGCTTCTTCAAAGATCAGCGCTAGAGCGTACTCTAGCTTGTGTTCATCAAGGCACCTCATTTGCTTATACAAAACCTTAAGAGTATTCTCCAGCCAATACTCTGCTATCTCAGGATTATCCAGGTCCTGACCAGTAAAGGTGTAAATTGGATATTGACGGAGCTTGCTAATAGGAGCCTTCGAAACAGAAGAAGACGCTTTAGCAGACTGAGGTGGTGGTTATTTCCTGAGAGACACAACAACCTGTTTGATCATTTCAACCATAGACATCATGTACTCTTGCTGAGAGGGAGGCATCGAAGGAGGATGAGGTGGGTCGTTCTGCTCTACTTGTTTGGGCCTTACTTATGCCCTCAAATTGTCCCCCTGTGTCAAGGAGGAGCTGGGGTGGAATTCATTTACGGCACGCCTATTAGTGGGGGTGGACATTTTTAAAATCTATTTATGTAGAAAATGTTTAATCGTGTAAGTTGCAAGTCACAGATAACATATACAAATAAACTCCTAAGTGGCATATGCAAATGCATACTCATAACGGACGCCTGTTTAGTCCTAGAATCGACTAAACCCAGGCTCTGATACCACAAATGTAACACCCCCTTCCCGGTCTGGTAGAGAGCCGAGTCGAAAAGTGTTAACGGAAAGCGAAATCAGAGATTGGAATCGGAAATAGGGTTAATTTAAACTTTTCATATTAAAATGGACTAAATTGCAAACCTTACAAATTAACAACCCTAATCAGAATTCTTGATTACCAACCTGTAATTAGACTCACCAATTTTTAACTTGAGAAGTTCCGTTGTTATCAGATATTTTTAACCTATCCATTTAAGCCATATAATTATTAGTGAACAATTTGAAATCTTTTAAAACTGCTTCTTAAGCCTTTTAATGGAATTAACCGACACTCTCTGGTGTATCGATACTCCTTGCATCATCAAGTTCAATTATGTAAGGCCGTATCGATATAGCTAGCCTCATATCGATATGCATGTCTTGTAATGACATATTTTATCCGGTCTTTACCTAATAGAACCCCTCAAATGTTGTCCAATCATCACCAAATTTTACTAGCAAGTTTAAAATCAATTACTCTACTATCATACCAAATTTTATAGCATTTCAGATCCATTTACCTAGTTTTCACTTTAGGCTTATTTTAAGTTCTTTTTAACTATTTAACCATTTCAAAACATACCATTTCATGCATACAACACTAAGTCATTATAGGAATATTACACAAACATCAAAATGCAAATACAAATCATGTTCGGACCATATGCCACTTGACTAGGAGTTTAAGGCAAAAGATAGGTAAACATATACTTATGATGAGGTGACTTGCAACCGCAACACACGATCGAAGTGCAAAATCTTTCAAGGTCTTGAAATGCGCGAGACACACATGTTAGGCTTTCATAGCCTAGTGAGGTAGTTATAACAAGTACAATTAATAGTTAAGGTCATGAATGGCATAATGATTAATTGGATAACATATGCATCATTGGAAGCATATAATATCATGCTTAATCCACAAATCATACAAATTCATAATCAAGTTATACTCTATATGCATACATTGTTTATGGAATTGGTACCATTGGATACACAAATTTCCTCTTTATACCAATCGTATTGGAAAATACGCCGTAGCCTTGAGTCGTAGCTCCAGAGAGAAATCTCTTACACAAACCATCCTTATTTCCCCCACATATAGGCCGTAGCCCCGGACCGTAGTCCACCCTTACTTGTACGAGCTCAAATAATCCTATGGCATGCTAATTGTATTCAATGTCCACATATACACACAATCACTTAAGTAACATTTTTTGTATTTTTCGCATCATAGCATATCATATAACAGGATTGAGCCTTAGCTCCATGTATCACATATCAAGCATGTCAAATCCAAGCTTGGACATATCAAGCAATACAAGGTACTTATCGAAATCACCGATTGAATCCAACATAGTCGTTCTACATGAGCCCTTAATCAAATGCAACATATTCATCAAATAATGCAACGGGATGGCACTGAGCCTATCCCTCGACACAACTACACTCACCTTGATTACGAGGTTCTTGAATCACAATTCCACTGTGCTTAGCTTTCTTTGGAGATGATGAGGAATCCTTCTCCACTGCTTGAACTAGTACAAAATTAGGGGTTTGAATTTAGAATTTAATTCAAAGCTTGGGAACGTATTTTAACATTGCCGAAGTTTGTAGATATGATTGGAATAACAAGGTTAGTCACTCAATTCATGGGTTGCCATCAAGCTATGGAAAACCTAAATTCCAAATTAAACTTCAACGAGTGATAAAACATTGAATCAATATCGGGGTTTTACTCACCGAGTTATGGTCTTTCCAACGGTGTATAGAACTCGAACGAATGTTGAAGATTGCACCGAGGTGCTTGCTTAGCTCTAATAGAAGCTCAAGGTAGAAGATAGAAATGGTCGAGTGAGCTTGGTGGAAGACAAAGGTTTTTAGGATTGGTTTCGGTAGTGCAAAAATGAGAGCCTCATTTGCCTTCTTTCCTTTTTAACACTATTTAATTCCCCCTAATCATAGTTCACCTATTCCTTAGCCAATAGGAGTCTTTCCTTCAACAAAGGGTTTCCTAAGCCCAAGGACCCTTGGCCTTCCAAATAAGCTAATGACCTTATTTGCTTATTAGTTCTGATGAATTTCACTTGAGATTGGACAAGCATAGGGGTGACTCATCACCTATCATCATTTCCTTACAAAACGACATCATTTTGGCTCAAAACAGGGGACCTGTATCGATACGCTTTTGTCTGTATCGATACGCCCACGCTAAAATAAGAAAGTTAGTTATTGACGGTTAGACAGTATCAATACTCACATGGCCGTATCGATACGACAAGCTCAGATTTGTACTTTGGGCTTCGAATCTCATACAAGGGTTCATTTATTCCCATCGAACTAAAACGTAACTTCATTTATCAAGAGGGATACAAAAGTTAATTATTAAAAACATTAATACATCGGTTTCAAAATTCCCATCCCCGAAACCTAATCCCGACTAGGTCAGTTTTTGAGATGTGACGGACTATATAAATGCTATATCAATGCTATATCAATACCCTACACTTTCATGGTTCAATGATAAAGGCGATGATCATGGAAATAACAATACTCAATGACAAAATGATAGCCATATCAGATGTTCAATAACAATGATGATGACATTGACAATGCTCAATACTCGATGCGATAACTTACCAATACTTACCATGATGTCCGTTAAGTGATTCGATGCAATAATCCTTAACAACGGAGTTAGCAATGACAATTCTATTAATGATGAAATCGGGAAAGGCACCTAGCCTAACCCTGAGACTCTGACAACACTCACCACGATATTTCGAAGCTTTCAAGGCTCTCAGATGGAAATCCCTTTGTTCCTAGCTTTTGTTGGTGATGGTAGATGATCTCTACAAACTTCTTGAGATAGGTAAAAACAATAAGATTCGTTTAGATTCAATGTTATGATACCAAAATCAATATAACGATATCAAAATCAATATCGAGGCTTAAAACAACTATTAGCTATCAAACTCCATGGGTGGCCAAACCGTAGCTTGTGAGTAAGCTTGATATATCCAAGGAATTTAATGGTTGTTTGGGGGTTTTAGCTTACCCGATCACTTGCAACGATTCGATAACAATAAATCGAAGAAAAATCAAGCTCGAAATCAAGCTCCAATGGAGGTGCTTGCTTATGTAGGAGGTGATAGCTTGGTGAGATAATTAGTTTATAATTGAGGAGTGGCTAATTGCAAGATTAGTCCCTCAATTCTCGGTAGACTATACTTTTATCTCCAAACTTTTAATTCTTGCAATTTAGCCATTAAAAGGTTCCCTATACTTCCAATAAGGTCCTTAAACAATAATTAAACTTAATTAGAGTCCACTGCCGATATAATTGACCTTGTGGTCGATATAAATACAATATTTGAACATTTTTTACATAGGGTTTCTGATCGCCAGAGCCCAATTCTGACTAGGCTGGATTTTAGGGTGTTACAACTCTCCCCCTGAAAAAATTTGTCCTCAAATTTTTACTTGGATCGAAGAGATGAGGATATTGCTTTCGCATTGTCACCTCTAGCTCCCATGTTGCTTCTTTAGCGGTATGGCTCTTCCAAAGCACTTTAACCAATGGAATAGTCTTATTGCGAAGTCTCCTGACTTCTCTTGCAAGAGCTTGAACTGGTTCTTCTTCATAGGATAAGTTGGATTGAATCTCTACAGATTCAGGCTCAATGATGTGTGAAGGGTCAGAACGATACTTCCGAAGCATGGATACATGGAACACATCATGGATTTTACTCATTTCTGAGGGAAACAATATGCGATAAGACATAGTGCCAACTTTTTCAGTAACCTCGAAAGGTTCGATGAATCAGGGACTCAGTTTCTCTTTCTTACCAAACCTCAAAACCTTCTTCCATGGTGAAACATTGAGGAAGGCTTTTTCACTAACTTCATATTGAATATCCCTATGCTTAAGATCAACATAGGCCTTATATCGGTCAAAGGATGCTTTCAAATGGTTGTGGATAATGCCAATCTGTTATTTAGTTTCCCAAAGTAAATTAGGGCCCATCATCTTGCCTTCACCAAACTCAATCCAGCATAAGGGGTTCGACAACGCCTTCCATACAATGCTTCATATAGAGCCATCTTAATAGAAGCTTGGTAGCTATTGTTGTAGGCAAATTCAGTAAGGGGTAGGGACTTCTCCCACGATCCACCAAAATCAACGATGCATTCTCGAAGCATGTCTTCCAAAATATGGATTACCCTTTCCGATTGACCATCAGACTGAGGGTGAAAAGTAGTGCTAAGATTAACTATGGTACCTAGAGTTCCTTGTAACGACTTCCTTGATATACAAGTCAGCCAGCTTGGGAACACTGTAGTTCATTCGAACCAGTAAGAAATGTGCTGACTTAGTAAAATGATTTACAATGACCTAGATGACATCATATCTAGTATGAGTCAAAGACATACCACTAACGAAGTCCATGGTGATCTTCTCCCACTTCCATTGCAGCAGATCAATAGGTTGCAGTAATATAGTAGGGACACAATGTTTAACCTTAACACGCTGACACGTGAGGCACTTAGACACAGACTCAACTATGGCTTGTTTCATGCCGGCCACCAATAAAGCTCCTATAGGTCCTTGTACATCTTCACTGACCCTAGGTGAATAGAGAAAGAGCTCGAATGAGCTTCTTTGAGGATATCAGTATGAAGAGAATCATCATTAGGTACACAGACCCGGTCACAAAAACATAAGAGTCTTTCAGAATTCAATATGAAATCAGGGTTATCTTGCAACTTGGAAATGATGGCTTGAAGTTTAGAATCATGTCTTTGCAATGCTTGAATCCTTGATGTAATGGTAAACTAAACTTGAAGTTCAGATACAAAGTAGCGATGCTTCCTAAGATGGGAGTGAGCGTTGATAGCTTGAAGAGCTACAACACAAGGGTTTACAATGATTCGATGTACAAATCATCTCCTTAAACTTGAGAACCAATAATAATACTTACTAGGAAGAGGTTTGCAGCTGAGTGCATCAGCCACGGCATTGCCCTTCCCCGGATTGTAGTCAAAGACAAGATCATAATCCTCGAGGAGTTCCATCCATCTTCGATGTCGAAGATTCAACTCCTTTTGGGTCAAGAGGTATTTGAGACTTTTATGATCGGTAAAGAGGTAACATTTCTCCCCGTAGAGATAATGTCTCTAAATTTTCAACGCAAAGACAACTGCATCCAACTCTAAATCGTGAGTGGGGTAGTTCATTTCATAAGGCTTGAGCTATCTCCATGCATATGCAATGACCTTGCCTTCTTGAATCAATACACATCCTAACCCAAGATGCGACGCATTACTGTAAACTGTGTAGTCCTTTCTTGACTCGGGATGGGTTAGTGTTGCACGTAATAAGTGCTACGCAAATGTGCAAGTATACATGTCGCAAGTTATAGTATAAAAGATATCGTCTCCACAGGGATTGGTGCCACTTCAAGAATCTAGTCTCTTGCACTGTAAAAAGTAAAAACACAAGTAAAGGATTATAGAAGTTTTAACTAATAACTAATCTAGAAAGCAATTAAGTAAATGAAAAGATGAATTCGAATGAGAGAGATAGGCTAGGTTATCGTGAGTTGAGGTGTGATAGCCGATTGGATTGTCTTGATAAAAGAGTGCACGGGCAACTCAGTTGCCGTGGCAACTTGCATAACGAGGTTGCCTTGGCAATTAATTGATGGTTGCCTGGGCGACTAGTTGGGAAACTACTTGGGCGACTGGGCAGCAACTTCAAGGTTCGGCGGAGCGTTCTTCAATGGTTTCTTCTTATCCCTAAGTCGAAACTCTAGCTACTTGTGCATGCCTTGATAATACATCCCTACGTGAATCAAGGGTGAACAACAACCAATCTTGCGCTCCTCTTAGCCGTTGAAATCCTTAACTTATTCCTAAGCCGAATTAATCTTCACCATCATTGGATTGAATAAAGATCATATTCATTCGTTTCTTGAATCTAACTCTCCCGATATTAGATAAATGGATGAAATCATGAGATCCTCTCCCAATTCACTCGCAAACAATAATAAGAATCAAGAATGAATAAACCTTGAAATAGAAAAGTGCAAACTCTTATTACGTAAACAAAAACCAATAGTTTCTCACAACCACAAAACACAATAACCATAGCCAAGTAAATTTAGTTCATGGCTAGGTTCCAAAGAAACACAAGATAAACAATCCCTAGCATGAACCCAATCGAACAAGGAAGAAAAGATGAAGCTTGTCGAAAATTCCCCTTTGCTTCCTCTCCTGGTCTTGTCAAAATTCCCTCTTGCTCTCTCTATGCATCTTGTCGAAATCTCCTTGATATTTATAGGGCTAGGCCAAAGTCCTTCTATGAGGAGGAGTTTGAGTTGCAAGTAAATTATCTTTAAAGAATATAATTCTTTATTATAATTTTATTCCTATTAGAACTTCTGCTATCTTCTTGGAATTTAATTCTTCTTTAATCTCTGCATGGCAATCAAATTCCTTTGGGCTTGGGCCTTCCTCCATGTCATCTTGGGCTTGTAAAGTCATTAATTTCGACATCCCTATTGCATTTTGTCTTTGTCGATAAATGCCATGGCAACTGGCTCGGCGTCTCCTTCATGCATTGACCTGGCAACTAGCTCGGCATTGCTTTGGCAAGTGATCCTGCACATACACACACAAAAATATACCAAAGCAGCATCTATTTCCACAAAAATCACCAAGTTATGTAATCAAGCTCAACGATTGAAGGAAACATGGATTAATGCATGAATGGCTAACTATGCAACTAATATGAGCCTAAGTCCAACAATAATATGAGTAAAAAGGGTAAGAAAAATAGTACTTTTGAACACTTATCACACCCCCAAACTCGAACTATTGCTTGTCCTCAAGCAATGCAAACTCATAATTACCTGCCAAGACTTCAATTTTCACAAACTTAGCTTTGAACTTGATTTCAATTCTCTGAACCGGGGCACAAAGTATGATTGGCTTTTTATTTTTCGGAAACTGAGGAGTTACTCGGAATCAAACTATAATGCTTGTGAGTGTGTGCGGAGTTGTGCGCAAGTTGATTTTTCGGATTCTATGCAAACAATAGGTTTTCAAATTACTTCATTGGGTTCTTTTTAACATGTTTTAACTAGAGCCAATTTCGGGAACCTCTAGTGTTTTATTTTTAGTTTTCTTAAGTTAATTTAATCGACTAGATCCGGTTTCGGGCACCTCTAGTTAACCAAAAAAAATTTTAACGCCTCCTAGAGCCAGTTTCGGGCACCTCTAGTGATCAATTTTTTTAGCATATGCTAGAGCCAATTTCGGGCACCTCTAGCATTCATCCAATTTTTATTCTAATCCCCCAATTTGTTAATTATCAACCTAAGTTTACTAGAACTCTTTAAATCAATCAAACCACAACAATGTTTCATCAAATTTAGCATCATAGTAAAATTCTATGTTTTTCCATGGTTATCCTAGAATAAAAATTCTATCAATTAAGTTCATTGGCAAAGTCATCATCGAATATTTATCAAATCTAAGCAATTCTTGTTCCAATTAAAGGCATGGCGAGCAATTTATGTATCCTAAATGTAATACTTAATGTAACTAAACATGGTAATTACTAATAACAATCCCCTCCAAACTCGAGTGAGGCATTGTCCTCAATGCATTCATAAAAATAACGAAAAATAAAAATAAAAATGCATACGAGGACTTACTCTGAGAGTTCGTCATCGTAGATGATTAGTTTCCTTCTAGTTGGCGTCTTGATTTTCTTGCTTGAACGCGATGGTTGTTTTCTTGTTGCCGGTGGTGGAATCGATCCTCGTACGGGGTTGTCCTCATCGTCCTCTTCATCAATATCAATGGCTTTTCGCTTGGAGGATTCAATTGGTGCGGTCTTTATTGGTTCAGTGGAGGACTCGTCCGAATCTGAAAAATCAGAAAATGATTCCGTAGGAGTTGATTCGGGCATAGGTGCTTTACCTTTGGCTTTTGCATTGGTTGTCGGGATGTCTTTAGCTTTGGTTGCCGTGGCATCTTCAGGGTTGGTTGTCGTGGCATCAGCTTCCTTGGTTGCCGTGGCAAGGATATCGGCGGGAAAGATTGGGAACTGCACGCGATTGTCCGGGTACTTTTCTAGGATGACTTGGGTGATGGCATTGTTGTGCTCCTTCATGTACCGCATGAACATTAGTTGCCGATCTTCAATTTGCCTTAGGCGGCTTGTCAATGGGTTGAAAAGTGCTTCAAAGTGTCCCGGGATTAATGGCCGAGTTGCCCTGGCATTAGGTGCTTGGGCATTAAGGATTGCCGCGGCGGCAGGAGTTGTCGTGGTAATTGGAGGCCTTGAAGAATCTTCCGGTGCCTCTCCCATTAGCTTCCGAATTAGTGCTTGATTCCAACCAGACTTGGGTAGGGCCTTTTCATCGGTGGACTCATTCGGGACATGCATCTGCTTGCAAAGATTAGAAATTAAGCAAGGGAAGAAAAAATAACCCTTATCTTTTGAGCTGCATACAAAAATCTCATCACAAATAATTTTTCCAATGTTAATGATGCGATTATGCAAAATAGAATGTATGAGCAAAAGACGTGGTATATCAACGATAGTATTGTGTGTGGAGGGCATTAAAGAAGTTTTAACAAACTTATTCCATAGTTTTGCCTCAGGTTTAAGCCGAAGGCGATTTACCGTGCCCTTGTATTTACCGTCGTTCCAATGAGTTCCTGGTTGAGTGAGTTCTTGAAGCACCTTGTCGAGTTGCTTGAGATTTATTTGGTCAACGAAGGCTTGATGCTCGTCCTTCTCAATGTAAAGTCCGTAAAAGGTGTTGATGCTTTCGGGACTTATAAGTATGGCCTTGTCACGAACAAAAACATAAGGATTATCCGGGTTAGGTGAGTGAGCATAGAATTCTCTTACCCATGAGATGTTACCCGGTTCCGGTTGATGGCAAAAGATTTACCACTTTTGATGTGCAATCCTCTTGAAGATGAATGGTTCAAGGCTGAAATCTTGATGAGAGTTGGAGTATTCAAAGCCTTGTTCTTCATGAATCTTCCGGCTTTCAAACTTGGATTGAAATCTTTCTTGAACCGCCGGTGTAGCAAACTTCTTGTATCTTGGTTCTTTGGAGGAACTTGGATGAACTAAAAGTTTAATCTTGGATGCCATGTATGATCTTGGTTGTGAGTAAAAACAAAGAAAAGAAAAGAAACTAAAAAGTTGCAAGATATAAAGTAGGAATAGGTTAGGGGTGATGGGTTTTATAGAAAAGATAGGTGGGTGGGATTAGGGGAAATCGAAAAAAAGGGTTTAGGGTTTGGTAGGAATTTTCGACAAAGGGGTTTTTGTTAGAATGAATTGGAGGCTTTATATAAGCCATAGATTCAGCCCATTAGTTTCCTTGTTGAAGATGTTTTCCTACTTGGTTTAGAATTCCTTCTTTATCTTGAACTTCCTTTCCTACAATTCAAAAACAAATCAAATAAGGATTAAAATTAAAGATAAACTAATAAAGAAAATAAATAAAGATGTGTAATATGATTCTTAGACTTGAATAAAAAAATCTATCCTAAAACTACTAATAATCGGCAAAATAATAAAATAATAAAAAAAATCGAAAAATTAAAAATAAATAAAATAATTAAATAATCGACAAAAAACAAAAATAAAAATAAATAAAAATAAAAATAAAAATATCAAAAGGGAGAGCATGCTCATGCATCTCCTAATTTGACCACTTCCTTGTTACGTTCCACATGGGCACCATTGTAGTGCTTCAATCTTTGTCCATTAACTTTGAATTCATGGTTGTCAGAGATGGACTTGATTATCACAGCACCATGGGAGAATGGTTTGACGACTTCAAATGGTCCCGACCATCTTGATTTCAGCTTTCCCGGGAAAAGTTTTAACCGAGAATTGAATAGGAGAACTAGTTGCCCTGGCGTGAATTGTCGTGGCAATAGTTTCTTGTCGTGCCATTGCTTTGTTTTCTCCTTGTAGATTCGTGCATTGTTATAGGCGAGTGCACAGAATTCTTCTATCTCATTGAGATCCATCAAGCGCTTTTGTCCAGCACTTTCCCAATCCATATTCACGGTCTTGATTGCCCAGTACGCCTTATGCTCGATTTCCACCGGTAGATGGCATGTTTTGCCATAGACAAGTCGGAAGGGGGACATACCTAAGGGTGTTTTGAATGTGGTGCGATATGCCCAAAGTGCGCCATCTAGTCTTAATGACCATTCCTTCCTTGAGGGATTTACAACTTTCTCGAGTATTCCCTTCAACTCCCGGTTGGAAATTTCTGCTTGCCCGTTGGTTTGTGGGTGATATGCCGTGGCGATCTTGTGTGATATGCCGAAGCGTTGCAACATCTTGGCAATTAGTCTGTTGTCAAAATGCTTGCCCCCATCACTGATAATTGCTCTCGGCATCCCAAACCGTGTAAATATGTTTTTCTGCAGGAATCGTTGCACGGTTTTGGAATCGTCGTTGGGAACTGCAGCTGCCTCTACCCATTTAGACACATAGTCGACGGCGAGTAAGATGTAGAGGTTGCCGAATGAAGATGGGAAAGGTCCCATAAAATCGATCCCCCATACATCGAACAGTTCCACCTCGATGATGTTCTGGAGTGGCATCTCATGTCGTCTCGAGATATTGCCCGTCCTTTGGCAACGATCACATTGCTTGTAAAAGTCTTGGGCATCTTTGTACAATGTTCGCCAAAACAAACTGGATTGCAAGACTTTGGCCGCGGTACGAGTTCCTCCAAAATGTCTTCTATAGGGTGAAGAATGGCATTGCCGGAGTACATTCTGTTGCTCTTCTTCATGGGACACATCGGCGTATAACCTGATCTGCACATTGTTTAAACAAAAGAGGCTCGTCCCAAAAGTAATGCTTAGCATCATGGCGGAACCGCTTCTTCCCTTGGTGAGTAATGCCATAAGGAAAAATACCACAAACAAGGAAGTTAACTAAATCCGCGTACCAGGGTATTGCCGAGGCATGTGCTGCCATTGTGACTGCTCCCAAAATTGCCAAGGTGTGTGCGTCAAAGGTTGCTGCGGCATCGAGAGTTGCCGAGGCATCGTAGGTTGCCGAGGTGTCAAGGGTTGCCGAGGTGTTGAGGGTTGCCGAGGCAATTAGAATTTGTTCATCCAGGAATGCATCGCATATCTCTAGATCCGCGTCCTCCTCCCTATTGAGTTCCAAACGTGATAAGTGATCAGCCACTTGATTTTCTGTTCCTTTCCTGTCCTTAATTTCAATATCAAATTCTTGTAAAAGTAATATCCAACGAATCAAACGAGGTTTAGCATCCTTTTTAGCAAATAAGTATTTGATTGCCGAATGGCCCGTATGAACAATTACCTTTGTACCAATTAAATAGGATCGGAACTTGTCAAATGCGAAAACTACAGCTAGTAACTCTTTCTCCATTGTTGTGTAATATCACATGGAAGGTCTTACCTGTGCGTTGGCCTAGGACTGCTCCTACCGTGAAATCACTTGCATCACACATGAGCTCAAAAGGTAGCGTCCAATCTGGTGGAACGACAATGGTTGCCGAGGCAAGCTTTTTCTTTAGGGTTTCGAATGCTTGAGTGCAAGAATCATCAAAATCGAAGACTTTATCCTGTTCAAGCAGATTACACAAAGGTTTAGTGATTTTAGAAAAATTATGAATGAACCTCCTGTAAAAACCTGCATGTCCGAGAAAACTTCGAATTCCTTTAACCGAATTTGGTGGGGGTAATCTCTCAATCACGTCCACCTTGGCTTTGTCTACTTCAATTCCCTTGGATAAAATCTTGTGGTCGAGCACTATTCCTTCATCTACCATAAAGTGGCATTTCTCCCAATTGAGGACTAAATCCGTTTCTTCACATCTTGCTAACACCCTCTCTAGATTGCCGAGACAGCTGTCGAAGTCATTACCAAAAACAGAAAAATCATCCATGAAGATCTCAAGGAAGTCTTCGACCATGTCTGAAAAGAGTGCCATCATGCATCTTTGGAAGGTTGCCGGGGCGTTACACAATCCGAAGGGCATAAGTACCGTATGGGCATGTGAAGGTTGTATTTTCTTGATCTTCTGGTGCTATGGCAATCTGATTGTAACCTGAATAACCATCAAGAAAACAATAAAAGGGTTTACCTGCAAGACGGTCAAGCATTTGATCAATAAAGGGTAATGGGTAGTGATCTTTCCTAGTGCCTTTGTTTAGCTTTCGATAGTCCATACAAACCCTCCAACCGGTCACAGTCCTGGTTGGGATAAGTTCATTATTTTCATTGCTTACCACTGTTATACCTCCCTTTTTCGGTACACATTGTACCGGGCTTACCCACGTACTATCGGAGATAGGGTATATAATGCCGGCGTCAAGCCACTTGATGATTTCTTTCATTACAACCCCTTTCATGGCATGATTCAGTCTCCTCTGGGCCTCAATTGAAGGTTTGTGATCATCTTCCAACAAGATCTTGTGCATGCACACCGCCGGGCTAATTCCCTTCAAGTCGGCAATTGTCCACCCTATTGCCTTTTTGTGTAGCTTCAACATTTTGATCAGCTTCTTTTCCTGCTCAGGCTGTAACTTAGAAGAAATAATTACAGGCAATGTATTATCGGTTCCTAAGTATGCATATTTTAGTTGCTCTGGTAATTGTTTCAACTCAAGAATTGGTGGTTGTTCAATAGAGGGTTTTTCGAGCTTACCTTCCTTACCTGAGTAGTCCAGTGGTTCAATGTATGTACCTGGTCGGTTGACTAGCCAATTTGCCTCTTCTGGTTGTTCCTCATCGACCGGTTCTTCATACTCCTCATGTTCCTCTTGGTCGGCAATGTAGTTACCGAGGCAACTAAATTCCTCATCGAAGTTAAACTCTGCCGTGGCATGAAGTAGTTGGCATTCTTCTGGATCATCGGCATGCCTTAGTGTTTGAAACACGTTTAGTTTAACTTGCTGGTCATTCACCCTCATTGTGAGTTCTTCCTTTTCAACGTCGATCAAGGTTCTCCCTGTTGCTAGGAATGGTCTCCCGAGAATGATGGGTGCATGCTCATCTGCTTCACAATCCAAAATAATAAAGTCAGCGGAAAAAATAAATTTATCAACTTTTACCAGTATGTCCTCGATTTTTCCCTCTGGATGCACATAGGATCTGTCGGCTAGCTGCAGCATAACTGTTGTAGGTCTTGCCTTCCCGATTCCTAGTTTCTGGAAAAACCGATTTAGGCATCAAGTTTATGCTAGCCCCAAGGTCGCATAGTGCTTTCCCGACATAGTGATTTCCAATAGAACAGGGTATTGTGAAACTTCCGGGATCCTTCAACTTCGGCGGCATGCGATTGTGCAACATTTCCATGCATCCTCTCTGTCATGCAATCTGTTTCAAACTCTCCTAGCCTTGTTCTCTTGGACACAATGTCTTTAAGGAACTTGGCATAGTTTGGCATTTGTTCAATTGCTTCCACCAAAGGCAAGTTGATGTGGACTTGCTTTAGGATATCAAGAAACTTCTTGAATTGGTATTCTTGCTTTTGTCGCCTTCAACCTTTGTGGGAATGGTGGTGGAAGTCGGATATCTTCGATCCTTTCATTGGTTTGAAACCTGATTGACGGCATTCCTGGGACATCCGGAGTTGCCGAGGCATTATCAACCGGGTTACCGAGGCATGCTTATCGCAAGTTGCCGAGGCGTCGCTTGCCACCGAGGCATGCTTATTCCGCTGCCGCGGCAATTCCCGGTTTAGCGTCCGAGGCTTTGCCGCTAGGTTCGCCTTGATCTTTTGTGGAGTTTTGTTTGACGAGCGGGTTTGAACTCTCTAAGTTGTTGGCCACTTCTGGTGGTGATTTCCTTACATTGCTCATGGCCGAGTTCCTCTTGCGACTTCAGTGATCGCTAGGTAAACCTCCTTGTGGTCTAGTGTTCAGATTTTGAGCAAATTGTCCGACTTGATTTTCCAATGATTTGATTGCCGCCTCTTGGTTTTGCAATCTCATCTCAGATCTGTTAATAAAAGCATCAGTTCTTTTTTATGAAATTACTATTCTCAGCCATATAAGATTCAGTTTTCATTATAAAAGCATTTAGAGAATTTTCCAAAGAACTAGATGTTGTCGGTTGTTGCCGCGGCATCCGCTTGCCGTGGCATATTCTCTTTGAAATCCGATGCTTGTGCATTCTGATTGTTAAGGTTTAGAGCATTGTTGGGATTACTCCATGAAAAATTCGGGTGCTTCTTCCAGTGGATTGTATGTATTTGACATCATGTTGTTGCTCGATTGTAATTCCCCACATAGAAGCTAGATTCCGGATTCGCATACATTCGGAAGAATTATGGTTATCACCACATAACTCACAAAAAGAATCCATTACCTTGACTTCATGTGTGTTGTTTGGTTTTTGCATGTTCGGACCATCTTGGTTAAAGCGGCCAATTGTGCGAAATTGAATCTGATGATCCTAGTTCATGTATTGTGGCTTAGCGTCTAACTCCTCCTCTTCTAGTAGATGGGAATTGATAGTCATTCTTGGCCAGCCTGTTTAAGATTTGCATTGCTTCCTCCAAATGACTTATCTAGGAGTATGCCGTTTGCCGAGGCATCTAGCATCATCCTTGTTGGTGTATTCACGACGTTGTAAAACATTGTTACTTGAGTCCACACCGGGAATCTGTGTGTAGGGGCATTTGTGTAGAAGTTCTCTATATCGCTCCCAAGCCTCGTACATGGATTCATCATCCGCTGCCCGAAAAGAAGTAATGTCGTTCGGCTTATCACCAAATTTGTAGGATTAAATCTAGCAAGGAAATCACGATAAAGATCAGTCCAAGATGCTATGGATCCGGCAGAATGCTATTCAACCATGCTTTCGCTCTATCCTCAAAGAATAGGGAATAATCTTAATCGTAGGACATCGGGGTGACTCCGTGTATCTTGAACGAGTTACAAATCTCGAGGAAAGATTTCAGATGTTGCCGTGCATCTTCGATTCTTTGAGCCGCCAAATTGACCAATTGTGTTGATCATATTAAACATTACCGTTTCAACTCAAAGTGGTCGGCTTCAATTTCGTGTACGACAACTCCTGGGTTAAGTCCATCAAGATCTTCTTCAAGATAGTCTCGAATAGTTCTGTTTCGTGCAAGAATCACTCCTCCTCCTGCTCAAACATCTTGATTCATATTGCCGTCTTGATTTGCCATTGCTTCTCTTATCCTTCTTCTAAGTCTTTGTAAGGTTCGTTCGATTTCTGGATCAAAGGGATATTCTGGTGAAGTCGGTCTCGCCCTGGTCATATACCAATGCAAAACCAAAGTTTGTTAGCCCTTTGAATTTTAAACAAGAAAAATAAAAAGAAAGTGCAAGAAAGTAAAAACAAAGTCGCTATTGCCAATCCACGGCAACGGCGCCAAAAACTTGTTGCGCGTAATAAGTGCTATGCAAATGTGCAAGTATACACGTCGCAAGTTATAGTATAAAAGATATCGTCTCCACAGGGATTGGTGCCACTTCAAGAATCTAGTCTCTTGCACTGTAAAAAGTAAAAACACAAGTAAAGGACTATAGAAGTTTTAACTAATAACTAATCTAGAAAGCAATTAAGTAAATGAAAAGATGAATTCGAATGAGAGAGATAGGCTAGGTTATCGTGAGTTGAGGTGTGATAGCCGATTGGATTGTCTTGGTAAAAGAGTGCACGGCAACTCGATTGCCGTGGCAACTTGCACAACGGGGTTGCCTTGGCAATTAATTGATGGTTGCCTCGGCGACTAGTTGGGCAACTACTTGGGCGATCGGGCAGCAACTTCAAGGTTCGGCGGAGGCGTTCTTCAATGGTTTCTTCTTATCCCTAAGTTGAAACTCTAGCTACTTGTGCATGCCTTGATAATACATCCTGCGTGAATCAAGGGTGAACAACAACCAATCTTGCGCTCCTCTTAGCTTAGCCGTTGAAATCCTTAACTTATTCCTAAGCCGGATTAATCTTCACCATCATTGGATTGAATAAAGATCATATTCATTCGTTTCTTGAATCTAACTCTCCCGATATTAGATAAATGGTTGAAATCACGAGATCCTCTCCCAATTCACTCGCAAACAATAATAAGAATCAAGAATGAATAAACCTTGAAATAGAAAAGTGCAAACTCTTATTACCTAAACAAAAACCAATAGTTTCTCACAACCACAAAACACAATAACCATAGCCAAGTAAATTTAGTTCAAGGCTAGGTTCCAAAGAAACACAAGATAAACAATCCCTAGCATGAACCCAATCGAACAAGGAAGAAAATATGAAGCTTGTCGAAAATTCCCCTTTGCTTCCTCTCTTGGTCTTGTCGAAATTCCATCTTGCTCTCTCTATGCATCTTGTCGAAATCTCCTTCATATTTATAGGGCTAGGCCAAAGTCCTTCTTTGAGGAGGAGTTTGAGTTGGAATTAAATTATCTTTAAAGAATATAATTCTTTATTATAATTTTATTCCTATTAGAACTTCTCCTATCTTCTTGGAATTTAATTCTTCTTTAATCTCTGCATGGCAATCAAATTCCTTTGGGCTTGGGCCTTGCTCCATGTCATCTTGGGCTTGTAAAGTCATTAATTTCGACATCCCTATTACATTTTGTCTTTGTCGACAAATGCCATGGCAACTGGCTCGGCGTCTCCTTCATGCATTGCCCTGGCAACTAGCTCGGCATTGCTTTGGCAAGTGATCCTGCACATACACACACAAAAACATACCAAAGCAGCATCTATTTCCACAAAAATCACCAAGTTATGTAATCAAGCTCAACGATTGAAGAAAACATGGATTAATGCATGAATGGCTAACTATGCAACTAATATGAGCCTAAGTCTAACAATAATATGAGTAAAAAGGGTAAGAAAAATAGTACTTTTGAACACTTATCAGTTAGTACTGGTGCGTGAGTCAAAACTTGTTTCAATTGATCGAAGCTCCTTTGTTGATATGTAGTCTAAACGAACAGAGCTTCATTTCTCAATAACTTAGTTAGAGTAGCTGCTATCATAGAAAATCCCTTGACGAATCTCTTATAGTAGCCAACAAGAGCAAGGAAACTTCTTACTTCACCAATGTTCTTCGGTGGATGCCAATCAAGAATGGCTTGAATCTTTTTCGGATCTACTTGGATGCCCAAAGTTGATACAACGTGCCCAAGGAAGGCAACTTCAGTAATCCAAAACTCACATTTTGAGAACATGGCAAATAACTGCTTCTCCCAGAGGGTTTGAAGCACAATGCGAAGATGATCACGATGTTCTACAACATTCTTGGAATAGATTAGAATGTCATCAATGAATACACCACGAATTTGTCGAGGTAGGGTCTAAAAACTCGATTCATTAGGTCCATGAAAGCTGCTGGAGCATTGGTTAGCCCAAATGGCATCACAAAGATTTCATAGTGACCATATCTTGTACGAAAGACAGTTTTAGGCACATCACATTCTTTAACTCTCATTTGATAATAGCTAGACCTTAAGTCGATCTTGGAAAACACAGTGACATCCTTGAGCTGGTCGAATAGGTAATCAAACTTTGGCAATGGATATTTGTTCTTGATGGTCACCTTGTTCAATTGTCGGTAATCAATACATAGTCTCATGGAACCATCTTTCTTCTTCATAAAGAGATCTGGAGCTCTCTAGGGTGAAGAACTCAGTTGAATGAAGCCTTTATCAAGCAAATCTTGAATCTGGCCTTCAACTCTTTCAGTTCAACGACTGCCATTCGATAAGGTGCGGTGGATACTGGAGTAGTTCCAGGTTGCACGTAAATGCTAAATTCAACCTCACGGGTTAGAGGTAAACCTAGAAGTTCATCAAGAAAGACACTAGGAAATTCACACACAGTGTCAACATCCAACAATTGTGGCTCATCCTTAGATTCTATTGTCAAAGCATACAAGGAAGGATTTCTTGAATTCATCAACATAATGTTTTCCTTGCCAAGGCCTCGAAGATACAATTTTCTTTTGTTATAATCCACCCACGCTTGATGTTCACTAAGCTAGTCCAAACCAAGTATCACATCAAACTCATGGATCAGTAGAGCCAACATGTCAGCCACGAAAGGAATCCCTTGAATCTTTCTTATTGGAAATTCTTACATACAAAGTTTATGGTGACACAATCACCAAGTGGATTAGTTACGGAGATTCTCCATGCTATAGGTTCACTAGTCATTCTATAGTTCTTGACCAGTTCAGTACTTATAAAAGAATGAGTAGAGCTAGGGTCAATCAATGCATATAAAGAATAGGAATACAGTTCAATGATACTTGCAATGACATCAGGCTCATCTTCCTTCTCCCTGCTCCTCACATGATATATTTGAGCAAGAGTCTTGGATTCTTGCTTACTCGGTGCCTTGCCAAAGCAACTGGGTCTCCTTGTAGCTCATGACGAACCTTGTCTTGACCCTTTACCTCAGAAAAACTGAGTAGGGATGCATTACTTGTCGGTGTAGCCATAGACTTGGTTGCACCCAAGGGACAATCACGAATGAAATGACCCTGTTCACCACAATAGAAGCATGCTCCAATTTGCTTACGACACTGACCTTCTGGATGTTGTTTTTGGTAGTAAGTGCAAACTAGATTCTGTGTATTTTGGTTGGAGCCTCTAGTGCTTTCAACTGAGGCCATCTTGGCAAAAGACTGGGTTACCTTTTGAGGTTTCTCGATGTTCCCAAAATAGGAAGGTTGAGAGTACACATTTTGCTTGGGGCCTTGGTTCTTACTCTTTTTATTCCACCTAGGAGGTCAGGAATCATCCCTAAACCTCTTTTCAGTCCTGCTACTTCCACTTAATCTCAAGATCTTCTGAGCAGCTTCAGTGGCCTTGACTCGGTTCACAAGATCTTGGAAATCGATGATCCTAAGGCAATACACATTGGGCGTAATTCATCACTAAGCCCAGCAATAAACATCCTACACTTGTCTTCTTCCTTCTTGATGTACTCCGTACCATAATGACAATAGTTGCAGAAATCATGAATGTACTGCTCAATAGATCGACCGCCTTGCTTTAGGTGGATGAAGATGTTGCATCTTTCTATGAGGTAATACTCGCTAATGTCCTTCTTTCAAAATTCTTGAAGGAAGAACTCCCAAGTGTCTGATTCTTCAGGGACGGTAAGAATAATGGTCTCCCACCACTGCAATGCTTCATCATCTAGCAATGCAAGGGCGTACTCTAGCTTGTGCTCATCCGAGCACTGTAGTTGTTTGTTCAGGATCCTTAGCGTGTTGTCCAGCCAATATTCCGCAGTCTTAGGACCGTCATTATCTTGTCCGGTGAAGGTGCAGGCTCAGAGTGATGTCAGCTTATCAATAGGGGCTTGAGTATACTGGACAACTGGTGGGGTTGGTTGCACCGCTGTCTCGGCCCTCATAAATGCCATGAATTGCTTGAACATGTTAGCCATGTTCTGATAACACTCTGCCTATGCATTAGGAACTACTGGTTCAACATGCTAAGGTGGGGGATTAGGTGGGTTCGGTGGGTCCCCCTTACTTCCTTGCCATGAGTCAAGGAGCCACTGACATGCTCGTGAATGTGAGCCTCGTTTGTCTCAAACATATCTATAATATAAAGAGATTAGATTAGTCAAAAAGTCACAATATACACAATGTACAACTCCTAGGTGGCAAAGTAACATAATAACAATGCAATAAGCTTTGGTTTAGTCCTTGAATCGGCTAAACTCTATCTCCGATACCATAAATGTAACGACCCCCTTCTCGGCCTAGTCAAGAACCGGGTCGGAGTATGCTACCGATGAACTAAACGGTGATTGATACGTAATGTCATACAATAAGAGATGATGATAGGCCCAACATTCAAGATAAGCAATATAAAATTCCAATTAATCTATTACGAGTTTATGATTACCCAATTTGGACCAATTAATCCTTTACAGGTTTTAGAGACTAAAATGCAATTTCAGTATTTTAGTGGACCTTTCCCGAGACTAATCTTAATACAATGAAATTCATTATACGAACAATGGCCATGTAAATGTTCAAGTTGATCAGAGTTTTTTTGCCCATTCAATTAATCCATGCATTAATCAGTGATCGTTCTGTAAACAATACAAAGCTGGGTTCTTTAACTTCTAACATAATTAACTGTCACCGTATCCATACCCTTATGGCCGTATCGGTACACCAAACCTAATTCCCAAATTCCAAATTCAAAGGTGATTGGTCTGTATCGATACAGTTGAGGGCCGTACCAAGACTGGTTGACCATGTTGACTTAGTATCGATACACTTTGACCCCATATCGATAGTATTTTTACACCTAAATTCCAGTAGCCAAAATCTGTACTAATACACCTAGGCCGTATCGATATGCCCCTTGTTGACCATCATTGACCTAACCAAATATGCAAGGCCGTATAGATGTGTCATCAACCATACCATTATGCCTTACCTTGTAATGATAGATTTTTGCTGAATTTATTCGATTTAACCTATCAACCAATGTCCAAATGCAATGAAATTTTACCAGTAAGTTTTAAAAATTATAAAATACTATCATGTCAAATTTCATGTTAGTCCGAATCCATTTACTATATTTTCACCTTTTTGAGCCAAATATCCACTTTTAGTCCTTTTTAAGCTATATGAAAAGTTCATTTAAACCTTGTGCACTAACATCCCTCAAGCACAAGATACACATATCCAAAGAGCCTTATAGGACTGTTCTAGGTACTTTGCCACCCTACTAGGAGTTCATAGGTTCGATATACATACTTTAGTTTGCTAGTGACTTGTCCAACGCTTCAACTTCTCCGATCTCCAACAGTAAATCTCTTAACCTAAAAATGGGTGAGATGCAATGCATTATGCATATATTGCCTAGCGAGGTAGTCACAATTAAAACACAATATCAAGGAAATGCACTACGACTCATAACTAGACAATGACAATGCAATAGATCAATAGGAACAATGCAATGAACATATTTAATAACAATGAATTCTTTATTCATCAATAACCCTTGGATCGATTCCGGATAATAGATGCGCAAATTCCTACGCCTCACCAAATCAATATAGGCCATAGCCCTAGGACCATAGTCCACCCGTACACTGAGCTCATGAATTCTATGGCATGCCAATTGTATCCAATATCCTTCGAGTCCAAGGTCCGGTGACAATATCAATGACCGATGTTCAATAGCAATGACAATATTCAATATATTCGATAGTTTTATCAATAAGCAATGATTCAATATCAATGTTCAAGAATAGTATCAATGTTGATAGTAATATTTCAATGTCCTCAATGACAATATTAATAGCCGATAGTTCATTTTCAATGTTTCGATAACCATAACGATGTTAACGTCAATGATCAATGACAATGACTATATCAATGCTATATAAATAATATATCAATACCCTACACTTACATGGTTCAATGACAATGGCGATGATCATGGCAATAACAATACCCAATGACAACAACGATATCTATATCTGATGTTCAATAACAATGATGATGGCATTGACAATGCTCAATACTCAATGTGATAACTTACCAATACTTACCATGATGTTTGATAAGTTTTTTGATGCAATAATCCTTAACAACGGAGTTAGCAATGACAATTCTATTAACGATGAAATCGGGAAAGGCACCTAGCCTAACCTTGAGACTTTGACTACACTCACCTCGATATTCTAAAGCTTTCAAGGCTCTCGGATTAAAATCCTTTTGTTCCTAGCTTTTGTTGGTGATGGTGGATGATCTCTACCAACATCTTGAGCTAGGTAAAAACAATAAAATTCAGTTAGATTCAATATTATGATACCGAAATCAATATAACGATATCAAAATCAATATCTAGGCTTAAAACAACTATTAGCTATCAAACTCCATGGGTGGCCAAACCCTAGCTTGTGAGTAAGCTTGATATATCCATGGAATTCAATGGTTGTTTGGGGGTTTTAGCTTACCCGATCACTTGCAATGATTCACTAACAATAAATCGAAGAAAAATCAAGCTCAAAATAAAGCTCCAATAGAGGTGCTTGCTTAGGTAGGAGATGATAGCTTTGTGAGATGCTTGCTTGGAGAGGTTTCGGGTAAGCTTCTAAACTTGGCTATTCACATGTTTTATGGAATTAGCTTTCCTTCATAGGAAGGAAAGTCACCAGAATTCACCACGTGAATTAGTCCATAATTGAGGAGGGGCTAATCGCAAGATTAGTCCCTCAACTCTCGGTAGACTATACTTTTATCTCTAAACTTTTAATTCTTGCAATTTAGCCATTAGAAGGTTTCCCATACTTCCAATAAGGTCCTTAAACAATAACTTGACTCATTTAGAATCCACTACCAATACAATTGACCTTATGGTCAATATAAATACAATATTTGAACATTTTCGATATAAGGTTTTTGATCGCCAGAACCCAATTTCGACTAGGCTGGATTTCGGGGTGTTACAGGTTCCACGCATTCTTATATTTTGGGTGAGCATGCATAGTTGCTTGACATACCAGTTGAGTTTTTAGATATGGGTATGCAAGTGATGAGTTCCTTTGGTGAGACAGTTGTTGTTAGGAAGTTGTATAGGAGATGTTCATTGATGGTTCAAGGACATGTGTTTGTGGTTGACATGATGGAGTTACCTTTTTATCATTTTGATATTATCCTTGGTATGGATTGGTTGACCGAGCATATGGCTATGGACTATCTGTGATTTTTCGGAGGTGTTTCTGAAAGAGTTTCCTGGTTTGCCACCTGATGGAGAGGTGGAGTTTTGTATCGAGACGTATGCAGATACGACACTGGTGTCCATTGCTCCATATCACATGATGCCTAAGGAGTTGAAAACACAGCTTCAAGAGTTGTTAGACTGAGGGTTTATTTGGCCTAGTGTATCACCATGGGGTGCACCGGTGTTGTTTGTGAAGAAGAAAGATGGCACTATGAGGATGTGCATCGATTATCGACAACTAAATAAGTTGACGATTAAGAATAAGTATCCTTTACAGCGAATAGATGATTTGTTCGACAAATTCTGGGGTTTAAACCCATGCAGATCAATATTGATACGGCCTTAAGTGTATCGAAACATGGGTCAATGGCCAAGTCAAATAAGGTCAACCCGTATCGATACACGCATTAGGTGTTTCGATATGGTGTATGTTAATTACGTTAGCCCGTATCAATACGGATCAACCTATATTTAAACGAGGTTGGACAATTTTGAATTAAGGATTTAATCATGCATACCCATATCGATACAACCCCTTGGTGTTTTGATACAGTGACATTTAGTTCTATTAATAGGCTATGAACACTGTTCTAAATAGTTTACAGATTGGTCACTAAGTATTGCATGGCTTAATTGAACTAGTAAATGAACTTCGATTAAACTGAAAATTTGCATGAATATTGACCAGGGATTAAATTTCATTATGGTATAGTTAATTTTCAGAAAGGACCAGAAATTAAAATTTAGTCCCTAAAACTCATAAAAAGCCTAAATTAGTCCTTAAATGGTAATCCTAGCATTGTAATGAATCCCCAAGTCATTGGTATTGATATTTACTTAATTTTCAAGCAATTTATCGGTTAACTATTGATATGATTCAATTTTATCGCACTGATCACCATATTATTCATCAGTAACGTTCTCCGACCTGGTTTTCTACCAAGCTTGGTGGGGGATGTTAAAATTGTGGTATCAGAGCTAGAGTTTAGTCGATTCTAGGACTAAACTGAAGTCTGTTGCATAGATATTGCATATGCCACCTAGGATTTTAATTTGTTATATTGTGACTTGTAACTAGTTCGGTCCTTCTTCCTTTTATAGTGTAAAGATGTCTGACTCCGATAAGGCTCACAAAGAATTTGAGCACACGGTTGGCTCCTTGACCAATGGTGAGGAGAAAAGGGGGAGAATCCTCCTAACCCACAAGTACCCCCGCAAGAACCAATGATTGCTAAGCCTATGTTACATGCCGCTCAATTCTAGTGCTATAAGAACATGACTAAGATGTTCAAATAGTTCATGGCTACACTCAAATCTGAACAGTCTGCACAATCCTCCGTAGCTTTTACTTCTTCAAACTGAGCTATGATCGACAAGTTACATCAGCATCGAGCTACTACTTTCTCGGGTGAGGCCGAGCAAGACACTGAAGTAGTAGAGCACTGGCTAGATAGCACGATATGAATCTTGATCAAGCAATTACAGTGCTCAGATGAGCACAAGCTCGAGTGTGCTTTCTCCTTATTGACCGATGAAGCCTTGAGTTGGCGGGAAATCACGACCCTTATCGCTCTCGAAGAAACAGTAAGTTTGGAGTTCTTCCTACAAGAGTTTAAGAAGAAATACATCAGTGAGCATTATCTAGCTGAGAGGCAGGATATCTTTCTACATTTGAAATAAGGTGGAAGGCCGGTGGAGCAGTACATCCATGACATCTGTAAGTACTGCAAGTATGGGGCTGAATACATTAAGAAAGAAAAAGAGAAGTGTAGAATGTTCGTTGCAGGTTTGAGTGATGAACTACGACTTTTGTTCACTGCTCTAGGGATCAAGGATTTCCAAGAGCTTATGAATCGAGCGATCTCCACTAAATCTGCTCAGAGGTCGCATCAATTTAATGGGCCTAACCAATTCGAGAAGAGGCCACGAGATAATTCACGACCCCCTCTACCGTACAAGAAGAGCAAGCAACAGGAAGGGTACAAGCAATCTTATCATCAGCAATCCTTTAGATCAGGTGATTTTGTCAAGCCACAGTCTATGTCTCAGTCAGCTGTAAGAGCCGCCTTTGTCGAGAGTATTGGAGGATCTGGATGGGAGTGTCAGTTATCTGTTTGTAATTTCTGCCAAATGAAGCACTCTATGGGGTAATCTCCTAGACAATCTAGAGCATGTTTCTTTTGTGGTGATCAAGGTTGCTATATTAAGGATTGTCCAATGAATACCTCCAAATCTTTTGTACCAATGGTTCCTACGTCCCCTGCTCTATCCTTTAGGGGTAAGGGGCTAAGACAAGATGTATCAAGCGCTTCTAGTAGATCTGCTGGCTCTACAAGGGCTCCTAACCGGCAAGAGTCTAAGGCTTCTGCACAAGTTTACCATGTAAGGAGCTGAGAAGAGGATGAGGACCCTGACATCATCGTAGGTACTATTGAATTGTATACTCGTTCTATTTATGCATTGATTGATCTTGGATCCACTAATTCATTTATAAGTACTATGTTTCTTAATATATTTGATTTAACATCTGAGCTTATAGCCTCCAAGCTCACCGTGACCAACCCTTTAGGCGATAATGTTGTAATTGGGCTAGTGCTCAAGAATTGTACCATTGTGATTCAAGGGATATCTTTTCTGGTAAACCTTATGGCCTCTCTATACATGAATTTAACATTATTTTGGGGCTTGATTGGCTCGGGGAGCATCAAGCTTGGGTAGACTGTTCAAAGAGGAAATTATGCCTTTGAGGTCTTAGCAAGGAGAGTGTTGACTCTCATGGAATCCAAGGGAAAAAGATCATTATTGTATGCTACATAAGCAAACAAGATTCAAAGTTGCAAGATATAGACACCGTACAAGAGTTTCTTGATGTGTTTCCTGATGAGCTTCCGAGTTTACCACCTACCCGTGAGGTTGAATTTGGGATTGAAGTGTAACCTGGAACCACTCTGGTTTCCATTGCACCCTATCGGATGGCACCGATAGAACTCACAAAGCTTAAAGTGCAAATTCAAGACTTGTTAGACAAGGGTTTCATTCGACTGAGTTACTTGCCTTGGGGAGCTCTGGTCCTCTTTGTCAAGAAAGATGGATCAATGCATCTTTTTATTGATTACCGATAGTTGAACAAGCTCACAATCAAGAATAAGTATCCCTTGCCGAGGATCGATGACTTGTTTGATCAATTGAAAGAATCTTTTCTAAGATCGACCTGAGGTCTTGATACTATCAGATGAAAGTGAAGGAGTGCGATGTGCCCAAGACAGCTTTCCATACAAGATATGGCCACTACGAATTCTTGGTTATGCCCTTCGAGCTGACTAATGCACCTATTGCCTTTACGGACCTCATGAACTAGGTTTGTTGACCCTATCTTGATAAATTTGTGGTGTTATTTATAGATGATATATTGATTTATTCTAAAAGCCAAGCCGAACATTATGAGCATCTTTATATTGTGCTTCAGACTCTTTGAGAGAAAAAATTGTATGCCAAGTTCAGCAAGTGTGAGTTTTGGCTCACTCAAGTTTTGTTTTTGGGCCATGTAATCTCTGCTGAAGGCATCCAAGTAGATCCGAAGAAGATCCAAGCTATAGTTGAATGGAGACCACCGAAAAACGTAGGTGAGGTCATAGCTTTCTCGGTCTCACTGCTATTATAGGGGATTTGTTAAAGGATTCTCTATAATAGCAGCTCCGCTAATTAAACTCCTACGGAAGGATGCACTTTTCAAATGGACCGAGAAAAAACAAAGAAGCTTTGACCAACTCAAGCAAGTGTTGACCCATGCATCGGTCTTGATCTAACCTGTCTGGGAAGGACTATACCGTGTATAGTGATGCTTTACACCAAGGATTGGGGTGCATATTAATGCAATAAGGCAAGGTTGTTTCTTACACCTCAAGGCAGCTTAAGCCACATGAGATGAACTATCCTACTCATGATCTTGAGTTGGCTGTAGTTGTCTTTACATTGAAGATCTGGAGGCATTATCTCTACGAAGAAAAATGCTATCTATACACGATCATAAGAGTCTTAAGTATTTGCTGACACAAAAAGAACTCAATCTTCATCAAAGGAGATAGATGGAACTTTCAAGGATTATGACCTTGTCATTGATTATCATTCGAGCAAGGCCAACGTAGTAGTAGATGCGCTTAGCCACAGGCCTATGCCTACTTCTCAAGCTATTAATGCTCATTTCCTACTTCAAAAGCACGTGGTTTCATAGTTGAACTTCAAGTTTAGTCCACCATTGTGATGAGAATCAATTCTTTACAAGAGCAAGACCCCAAGTTACAAGCCATTGCTTCTAAGCTTTAGAATGACCTTGGTCCTGACGTTAAGATTAATTTCGAAATACTCTTATACTTTTGTGATAGAGTATGTGTGCCCAACGATGAGTCTCTTCATGTTGAAATTCTCAAGGAACCCTATTGTAGCCTTTACTCAATTCACCTAGGAGCAATAAAGATGTACAAAGACCTACGAGAATTGTATTTGTGGCCTGGCATGAAAGCAGCTATCATAGAATTTGTATCAAGGTGTCTCACATGTCAACAAGTTAAAGTCGAGCACCATAACCCCACCGGAATGTTGCAACCCATTGAACTCCCTCAGTGGAAGTGGGAAAAGATAACTATAGACTTTGTTAGTGGTTTACCATTGACCCCAGCCAAGCATGATGCTATTTGGGTTATTGTAGACCGTTTCACTAAGTCAGCATACTTCATAATAGTTAGAATGGACTACGGTCTTCCTAAACTGGCTGACCTGTATGTCAAGAAAGTCATTCGACTCTATGGTATGCCACAGTCTATCGTCTCTGATTGGGATCCACGATTTGCGTTTCAGTTTTGGATGTCATTGCAAGGAGCTCTAGGCACTAGAGTCAATCTTAGTACAACTTTCCGCCCTCAATCTGATGGCCAATTAGAAAGCGTAATCTAGATATTACAAGATATGCTTCCTGCTTGTGTTATTAACTTCGAGGGATCTTGAGAGAGATCCCTACCCCTCGTTGAATTTGCTTATAACAACAGCTACCAATCATCCATTGGCATGGCATCGTATGAAGCATTGTATGGAAGGAAGGGTGGAGCACAGTTATGTTTGTCTGAACTCGGTGAAGGCAAGGTGTTGGGCCCTAACTTACTTCAGGAAACCGAACAATGGGTAACCATCATCCATGACCGTTTGAAGGCCACCTTTAAATGACAAAAGGCCTATGCTGACCGCAAGAGGAAAGATATACAATTTGATATTGGTGAGAAAGCATTCTTAAAAGTCTCCCCGTGGAAGAAGATTCTCTGATTTGGCAAAATGGGGAAGTTGAGTCCCTAATTCATTGTACCTTTCGACGTGATTGAAAGAATTGGCCCTGTAGCTTACCGACTAGCTTTGCTCCAAGAATTGAGTAAGATCCATGATGTGTTCCATGTATCGATGCTCTGTAAGTATAAATCTAATCCAATGCATATTATAGAGCTTGAATTCAGGTAAAAAAATTTGAGGACGAATTTTTCTTAAGGGGAGGAGAGTTGTAACATCCCAAAATTCGGCCTAGTCAAAATTTGATTTCGGTGACTGGAAATTTCGCAACAGAGAGTCAAAATTTTAAGGTTGACTTTTGAACAAGTGACCAATTACTAGTCATTAAACCCTAATTAAGCATTGTTATTGTTAAAGACCTTATTGCAAGCTTTAAAACACGTTTTACTGACCAAATTATAGAAATTAAGAGTCTGGGTCAAAAGCATAGAATGTTGGGAGTTGAGGGACTAATCTTGTGATTAGCCCCTCCACAAGCCTCATCACCACTAACATGGGATGATTAACATAACTTTCTTCATTTAAAGGAAAGCTAATAATTAATAAGGAATAAAGGAATGGATAAAAAGAAAAGGAAAAAAACTTACCCGGTTAATTTGGAAAGTCACCATCTTCATCATTTTTCTCCTTTAGCTTGAACAAGTAAGCATATCCATTGAAGGATAGGTCAAGCTTTGTTTTCCTTAAGTTTATCCATCCTAAATTGTAGCTATCGATTGGGTAAGTATTTCCCCTCAATTGGATTATCGACTTCATGGTTAAACCATGTTTAATTTCAATGTCTAAGGATAATGGAACCCTAGAAATTCTCTATGAATATCATAGCTTAATTGTTATTGTTTTTCATAGCTATTGAGTTGATATGAATCTATTATCGATATTGAAATCCTTGTTTCATTGTAGCTCAAGAAAACCAAGGTGAAAAATTGCCAAATCCTCCAAATTCCACCAAGTTCAAGAATAAGGGAGTTGTCATCTGGGATCCTTGAAAGCCTCAGAATCATCGGTGAGTGTAGTCGGAGTCAAGGGATTGGCTAGGTGCCTTTCCTGAATTTATTGATGTTGAATTATTGCATCATAATCGTGGACCAAGGTATGTTAGCATTGAAACCTCATAAGAGGTGATATCGGTAAGCTTTGGTAAGCTCATTACATTACCAAGTCGATTATCGAATTTTTATAGGATCATTTATATAATTAAGTATAGAAAGAGCCTTTAATGAACATGCCATGTTATTATTGTTATGGTTACCATATTGATATTGCTACCATTATTGTTATTGCTGATGTCATTGGCATTAGCAAGCATTGAAATCCTTGGATACGAATGGACATGGGATACAATTAGTATGCCATAGAATTCGTGAGCTCATTAGTAAGGAGTGGACTGCAGTCCTTGAGATAAGGCTCTCATTGGCGATGTTGGCGGGATGTCATTGTGTTGGTCTTATTGGCGTTGTTGGAGGATATTGGCCGTTCATTGTTTGTGATATTGGATGGGTATTCGTGTATCCACATTACAAGTTGATCCAAGGAAAAATAAGTGAATAAGTATTGCAAGTATTGTTAAAATGTTATTTAAGATGCATTTACATTGATACACATGTCATTGCTTTCACAGATGTTCAATTTATTGTCTATGACTACCTCACTAGGCTAAGTAAGCCTAATGCATCTCATTTCAATGCATTTTTAGGTTAAAGCATAGCTGGATCAAGGATCGGAGTTTTTGAAGCAAGTCACATTCCTTATATGTAATGTTAATCTAGCCCTTAAACTCCTAGGACGGTGGCAAAGTAGTTAAACTAGTCACATATGTCCCTTTTGGCTTGTATAAGTCATGCTTGCATTGTAATAATGCTTAAGACCCTAAATGACTTTTTAGAATGGCTAAAATGGACAAGTGGTACTAAAAGGTGAAATCCTAGTAAATGGATTCATTTAATCATGAAATTTGGCATGCTAGTAGATTTTAGTGTTTAAAAGTTGCTGGTAAAAATTCATTGCATTTGGACATCGTTCAAAGGGTCAAATCGAGTAAAAACCATAAGAAATTTGTCATTACAGTGCAAACATACCGATACAGGCCAAGCTATTTCGGTACGGCCTTGCATATTTGGTCGGTTAAAGCTTAAGTCAACTAGGGCGTACCGATATGGGCTCAGTACGTTTTGGTACGAGAATTGATAGTAAGGTTGGGGAATTTAAATGTATTGATACAGCCTTAGGGCGTATCAACACGGGTCAACCATAGTCAACCAGTATCGATACAACCCTAGTTGTATCGAAATAGGTAAGCATCGTTAGCATCTGGGGTTTAAACCTATGCAGATCGGAATCGATACGGCCTTAAGCGTATCGAGACAGGGGTCAATGACCAAGTCAAATGAGGTCAACCCGTATCGATGCACCCCTTAGGTGTTTCGATATGGTGTTTGTTAATTCTGTTAGCCTGTATCGATACATATCAACCTGTATTGAAATGAAGATTTACAATTTTAAATTAGGGCTTTAATCATGCATAACTGTATCGATACTATAACACCATCATCCGGGTCTAGTTGAGAACCGGGTCAAAGTATGCTACCGATGAACCAAATGGTGGTTGGTACAAAAATTTCAAATGATAATCGATGTTATCAAACTTAGCGAACAATATTAAACAATATCACAATTCCATTTAGTCTATTACGAGCCTACAATTGCACAATTGGGACCAATTTTAAACCTTTTTCATGTTTTAGGGACTAAATTGTAATTTTAGTATTTTAGGGGCCCTTTTCTAAAAATAGTCTTACTACAAAGAAATTCATCATACAAACAATGACCATGTAAATTTTCATGATATTCAGAATTCATTTACCCGTTCAATTAAACTATGCAAAACTTAGTGACTATTTTGTAAACAAGGCAAAATTGTGTTCTATAGCTTTTAACTGAATTAACTTTCACCGTACCGATACACCTAGGGTCGTATCAGTATGCTAAGCCTAATTTCCAATTTCTATATTCAAGGGTAACAAACACGTATCGATACGGTTGAGGGCTGTACCAATATTGGTTTACTACGTTGACTTCGTATTAATACGCCTTGACCCCCTATCGATATCATTTTTGCACCCAAATTCCAGTAGCCAAAATCTGTACCAATACGCCTAGGTCGTATCGATATGCACCCAAATTTGTATCCTTTTTCTACGATTTCACCATTAGGGGCTAAACATGCATTTTTAGTCCTTTTTAAGCCTTACAATACGACCATTTAGAATCTTAAGCATTATTACACCACAAGAAAACAATATACATATCAAAAAAGCCTTATTTAACTAGTCTAAGTAATTTGCCACCCTACTAGGAGTTCATAGGTTCAGTATACATTACTTTAGGCTTGATTGTGACTTATTCAATGCACAACTCCTCCGATCTCCAGCAGTGAATCTCTTAACCTAAAATGGATGAAATGCAATGCATTAGGCATACCTTGCCTAATAGGGCAGTCAACATTAATGTCAATAACAATGTAATGCATCCCAATTTATGTAATAACCAAAACTATACAATAAATCAATAGTAGCAATGCAATGATCATGTCAATGGTAATATTTTCATAATTCAATATTAACCCTTGGATCGATTCCGGATAGTGGATAACCGAGTTCCTACGCCTCACCAAATTATTGAAATGATCTAGTCCCTCTGCCTTGCCAATATGACCAATATCACAATACATCCCTCCGCCTCACCAAATCAATATAGGCCGTAGCCCTAGGACCGCAGTCCACCCGTACACCGAGCTTATTAATTCTATGGCATGACAACGATGATAATGTTCAATGATTTCAATAATAGTGTCAATGACCGATGATTAATTTTCAATGTTTTGGTAACAATAACAATGGCAATATCACTGCTCAATGACAATGACAATGTTTGATGGTCAATGATCTATAGTTCTATATTTCAATTACAGTGGAGATGGTAATAGCAACAACAATGCCCGATGTTCAATGCTATACTTACCGATGCTTACCAATAGTGTCCACTAAGTAGTTCGATACAATATCCCTTAACAAATAGGGTTAACCATGCTAAATTTGATAATGATGAAATCAAGAATTGCACCTAGCCTAGTCCCGAGACTCCGACTAGACTCACCTCGATAGCTCGAAGCTTTCAAGGCTCTCGAATAGTAATACCTTTGTTCCTAGCTTCTGGTGGTGATGGTGGATGACTTCTCGCTACTTCTTGAGCTAGGTAAACAAAAGGAATTGATTAGAATCGATAGTATGGTATTGAAATCAATATAACAATACCAAATTTAATATCTATGTTCAAATTTAACAATTGGCTATTAGGTAAAAGATTTCCATGGATTAGCCTATAAGCTCAACAACTCCAATTTGAAATTGAACCCTATACATCTGTGTATTTCAATAAATGTTTGAGGGTTTCATCTTACCCAATTAAGAACTATCTAATAGTATCAGTAAATCGAAAGAAACTCAATTCTAGGAGGTCAACAAGAGAGATGCTTGCTTGGGAGCTTAAGGTTAAAGACAACAATGGAGGGGTCAGCTTGTTTGAAGGAAAACTGAATGGAAGGAAAAGATGGCCCAGTGGGTTAGCAAAGGTAATATAAAAGCTTTATTTCCTCATTTCCCTTCAACATAGCCGGTCAAGGCTTTCCTCCCGCATAGGGAAACCTTAAAATATAATTTTATTACCTTTCTTTTTCCCTTTTCAGAAATGCTAAGTAATAATTGAACATTCCTAGTCATATTTTCCTTACAAAACACAAGAAATGCATGTGGGAATGTCCTAAGCAAGTAGGTGACTCACCCTCAAAAGGTACAATTACGAGGAAGGTCCCTCCACTCTCTGATGTTCACACTTTTACCCTTACACTTTCGATTTGCTCAATTTAGTCACTAAAAAGTTCTCAATGTATTCAATAAGGTCTTCAAGCCATAATTTGACTCAATTAGAGTCCAACATCAATGAAATTGACCTTATAGTCAAAGTCAAAGCAATATTTGGACCTCTCTAATGTAGGGTTTCTGATCGCCGAAACCCAATCTCGACTAGACTCGTTTTTGGGATGTTAAAACTCTCCCCTTAAGAAAAATTCATCCTCAAATTTTTACCTGAACTAAAGAGATATGGGTATTGCTTTCTCATTGTCTCCTATGGTTCCTAGGTAGCTTCTTCAATGGAATGGCTCCTCCAGAGTACCTTGACTAACGGTACAGATTTGTTGTGAAGCCTTTTTACTTCTTTTGCAAGAATCTGAATCAGTTCCTCTTCATAAGATAGATTAGGTTGAATCTTAATAGATTCCAGTTCGATGATGTGCAAAGGGTCAGATTGGTACTTTCGAAGCATTGATACATGGAATAAATCATGTATTTTGCTCAATTCTATTGGCAATAACAATCGATAGGCCACTGGGCCTACTGTTTCAATAACCTCGAAGGGTCCAATGAATTGGGGACTCAGTTTCCCCTTCTTGCCAAATCTCAGAACTTTCTTCCATGGTGAAACTTTGAGGAAGGCTTTCTTGCCAACTTCATATTGAATATCCCTTCGTTTAAGATCATTATAGGCCTTTTGTCGATCAAATACAGCTTTCAATCGATCGTGGATGATGGTAACCTTTTCTTCAATTTCTTGAAGTAAGTCAGGACCCAAAATCTTGCCTTCACCGAGTTCAGACTAAGACAAAGGAGTTTTACAATGTCTGAAATGCTTCATATGGTGCCATCTCGATGGAAGCTTGGTATCTATTATTGTAGGAAAACTCAATGAGGGGTAGGGATTTCTCCCGTGATCCACTAAAATCGATGATACATGCTTGTAGGATGTCTTCCAAAATCTGGATTACCCTTTCTGATTGGCCATCAGACTAAGGGTGAAAAGCGGTACTAAGATTGACTCTCGTGCCTAGACCTCTTTGCAATGTTCTCTAGAATCAAGAAGCAAACCAAAGATCTCGATCAGAGATGATAGATTGCGGCACTCCATGGAGTCAAATAACTTCCTTGATGTACAAGTCGGCTCACTTGGGAAGTCCATAATCTATTCGATCCAGTACGAAATACGCTGACTTGGTGAGACGGTCTATGATGACCCAAATGGCATCGTGTTTAGCAGGAGTGGGGGGTAGACCACTAACAAAATCCATAGTAATCTTCTCCCACTTCCATTGCGATAGATCGATGGGTTGTAATAATCTAGTAGGGACACGATGCTCAGCTTTGACTCGTTAACAGGTGAGACACTTGGACATGAAGTCAATTATGGCTTGCTTTATGGCTGTCCACCAATATAATTCACGGAGGTCTTTGTACATCTTCATAGACCTCGGATAAATCAAAAACAAACTTGAATGGGCTTCCTTAAGAATATCATCATGAAGTGAATCATCATTGGGCACACAGACCTGATCACGAAAAGCATAGAAGTCCTTCAGAATTGATTTTGAAATCAGGATTATTTTGAAGCTTATAGACAATGGATTGGAGTTCTGAGTCTTGATCTTGCAATGTCTTGATTCTTGAAACAATAGTAGACTGAACTTGATGTTTAGCTACGAGACAATGATACTTTCAGCGTTGGAAGTGACCATTAATAGCTCGAGGGGCAACAAAACAATGATTTGCAATGAGCTAATTTGTTATACAATGCTTAGAGTTTCACATGTAAAGGCAGTGCTTATCAGGCAGAGGTTTGCAGCTGAGTGCATCACCTACAACGCTGGCCTTGCTCGGATTGTAATCGATGACAAGATTGTAATCTTTAAGGAGATCCATCCATCTCCGTTGCCAAAGGTTCAACTTTTTTGATTCAAAAGGTATTTAAGACTTTTATGATCGGTGAAAAGATAACACTTTTCTCCGTAGAGATAGTTCCTCCAAATTTTTAATGTAAACACAACCGCAACCAATTCCAGATCATGAGTACGATAGTTTATTTCATGTGCCTTAAGTTGTCTTGAAGCATATGCAATGCCTTTTCCTTCTTGCATCAATGTACATCCTAACCTGAGATACGATGCATCACTATAAACTGTGTAGTCTTTTCTAGACTCGGGTTGAGTTAGGACTGGTGCGTGAGTCAATACTTTTTTCAACTGATCAAAACTTCGCTGCCGTTCCTCGGTCCAAACAAATAGGGCTTCCTTCCGCAATAGCTTAGTCAATGGAGCTACTAACATAGAAAATCCTTTGATGAATCTTCTATAATAACCCGTAAGACCAAGGAAGCTTCTCACCTCACAAACATTCTTCGGTAGATGCCAATTAAGAGTAACTTGAATTTTCTTCGGGTCTACTTGGATTCTCGAAGCTGATACAATGTGCCCAAGGGAGGCAACTTCGGTAAGCCAAAACTCACATTTGGAGAACTTGGCAAACAACTGCTTCTTATAGAGAGCCTAAAGCACGATACGAAGATGTTCACGGTGTTCTGCCGTATTCTTGGAATAGGTTAGGATATCATCAATAAATACCACTACAAATTTATCGAGATAGGGTCTAGAAACCTGATTCATTAAGTCCATAAAAGCTGTTGGTGCATTGGTTAGCCCAAATGGCATCACCAACAATTTGTTGTGGCCATGTCTTGTACGAAAAGCAGTTTTGGGTACATCGTAGTCTTTAACTCTCATTTGATAGTACCCGAACCTTAAATCGATCTTGGAAAACACTGAGGCATCCTTGAGCTGATCAAATAGGTCATCTATCCTTGGCAATGGATATTTTTTCCTGATGGTTACCTTGTTTAACTGTCGGTAATCAATACATAGTCTCATCGAACCATCCTTTTTCATTACGAAGAGAACTATGGCTCCCCAAGGTGAGGAACTCGATTGAATTAAGCCTTTTGATAGGGCACAATGGAAACCGTGGCAGTCCTAGGTTTTACTTCAATGCTAAATTCAACTTCACGGGTTGGAGGTAAATCCAGAAGTTCATTAGGGAAGACATCAGGAAATTCACACACAGTGTCGATGTCTAATATTTGAGGTTCATCCTTGACTTCCAACATCAAAGCACACAGTGAAGGACTTTGATATTTTATTAGGACTATACTCTTCTTGCCAAGGCCTCGAAGATACAACTTCCTCTTGCTACAATCTACCCAAGCCTGATGCTTACTAAGCTAGTCTAAGCCTAGTATAACATCAAACTCATGAATCGATAAGGCCAATAAGTCGATAAGGAATGGAATCCCTTGAATCATCAAAGGACATGCTTACAATGACACAAACACCTAACAGGTTTGTTACAGAGATTCTTGATGCTATAGGTTCACTAGATTTTCGTGCTTCCTAACTAATTCAATGTTTATAAATAAATGCGTAGAGCCAGGATCAATCAATGCATATAAAGGATGAGAGTACAATTTAATGGTGCCTGCAATAATGTCAAGCTCATTGTCCTCCTCTCGGCTCCTCACATGGTACATCTGAGTAAATACCTTAGATTCTTGCCTATTTGATGGTTTTCCTGAGCCACTTGGTATCCCTGTAGCTCCTGATGATCCTTGCCTCGATCCCTTACCCCGAAAGGACTGAGTAGAGAAGGCAACATTTGTCAGGGTAGCTGTAGATTTGGTAGCACTAAGAGGATAGTCAAAGATGAAATGACTCTGTTCGCCACAATAGAAACATGCCTCAGTCTGCTTATGGCACTGATCCACTGGATGTCGTTTCTGACAATAGTTACAAACTAGATTCTGTGAACTTCAGTTGGAACCTCCAGTGCTTTCGACTATAGCAGTCTTGACAAAAGATTGTGACACAGTCTGAGGTCTCTTAATGTTCCCAGAACAGGAAGGCTGTGAGTAAGTATTATGCTTAGGGCCTTGGTACTTGCCCTTCTTATTCCACTTAGGAGGTCTAGAGTCATATCTGAATCTTTTCTCGGACTTACTAGATCCACCCATTCTTTGAGCCCTCTGTGCAACATCAGTGGCCTTAACTCGATTCACGAAGTCTAGGAAATTAGTGATGCCCAAGGCAATAAACATAGGGCGTAGCTCATCGCTAAGCTTGGCAATAAACATCATGCATTTGTCTTCATCTTTCTTGATGTATTTTGCACCATATCAACAATACCTGCAAAAGTCATAGATATATTGCTCGATAGGTCGACCACCTTGCTTCAGATGGAGGAAGATGCTGTGCCTTTCTGCGAGATAGTACTGGCTAATGTACTTCTTTTGAAATTCTCAAAGGAAGAACTCCCAATGTTTGAGGTTCATCCTTGACTTCCAACATCAAGGCACACAGTGAAGGACTTCGAGATTTAATTAGGACTATACTCTTCTTGCCAAGGCCTCGAAGATACAACTTCCTCTTGCTACAATCTACCTAAGCCTGATGCTTACAAAGCTAGTCTAAGCCTAGTATAACATCAAACTCATGAATCGATAAGGCCAATAAGTCAGTCAGGAATGGAATCCCTTGAATCATCAAAGGACAATGCTTACAATAACACAAACACCTAACAGGTTTGTTACAGAGATTCTTGATGCTATAGGTTCACTAGATATTTCGTGCTTCCTAACAAATTCAGTGCTTATAAATGAATGCATAGAGCCAGGATAAATCAATGCGTATAAAGGATGAGAGTACAATTCAATGGTGTCTGCAATAACGTCAGGCTCATTGTCCTCCTCTCGGCTCCTCACATGGTACATCTGAGCAAATACCATAGATTCTTGCCTATTTGATGGTTTTCCTGAGCCACTTGGTTTCCCTATAGCTCATGGTGATCCTTGCCTCGATCCCTTGCCTCAAAAGGATTGAGTAGGGAAGGCGACATTTGTCAGGGTAGCTGTGGATTTGGTAGCACTAAGAGGTTAGTCAAAGATGAAATGACTGTCCACAATATAAACATGCCCCAGTCTTCTTACGACATTGATCCACTGGATGTCGTTTCTGACAATAGTTATAAACTAGATTCTATGAACTTCAGTTGGAACCTCCAGTGCTCTCGACTATAGCAGTCTTGACAAAATATTGTGACACATTCTGAGGTCTCTTAATGTTCCCAGAACAGGAAGGCCATGAGTAAGTATTTTGCTTAGGGCCTTGGTACTTCCCCTTCTTATTCCACTTAGGAGGTCAGGAGTCATATCTGAATCATTTCTCGGACTTACTAGATCCACTCGTTCTTTGAGACCTCTGTGCAGCATCAATGGCCTTAACTCGATTCACGAAGTCTAGGAAACCAGTGATGCCCAAGGCAGTAAACATAGGGCGTAGCTCATCGCTAAGCTTGGCAATAAACATCATGCATTTCTTCCTCTTTCTTGATGTATTCTGCACCATATCGGCAATACTTGCAAAAGTCATAGATATATTGCTCGATAGGTCGACCACCTTGCTTCAGATGGAGGAGGATGCTGCGCCTTTCTGTGAGGTAGTTCTCACTAATGTACTTCTTTCGAAATTCTCAAAGTAAGAACTCCCAAGTGACAGTTTCCTCAAAAACGGTAAAAATAGTGGTCTCCTACCACTGAAGTGCTTCGTCAGCTAGCAATGCGAGAGTGCACTCCAGCTTATGCTCATCAGAACACTATAGTTGTTTATTCAGAACCCTTAGCATGTTTTCCAACCAATATTCAACAACTTCAGGATTATCATCATCCTGTCCAGTAAAGGTGTAAGCTTGAAGCGATGCCAGCTTATTAATAGGGGCCCGAGTATACTGGACAATAGGTGGAGCTGGTTGAAAAGGTTGTTCATCTCTCATTGAGGTCATAAATTGTTTGAACATGTCGTCCATGTTCTGATAGCACTCTACATGTGCATCAGGCAATACTGGTTCATCATTCTAAGGTGGGGGATTAGGTGGATTTGGTGGGTCTCCCCCTTACTTCCTCGCCATGAGTCGAGGAGTCAGTAGCGTGTTCATTTATGTCAGCTTCATTAGTTTCAGATATATCTATAACATAATGAGATTGGATTATTCGACAAGCCACAATATACATAATATACAACTTCTAGGTGGCAAAATAACACAATAACAATGCAATAGACTTTGTTTTAGTTCTAGAATTGACTAAACTCTAGCTTTGATACCATAAATGTAACACCCCCTTCCCGACCAGGTTAAGAATCTAGTTAGAGTATGCTACCGATGAACCAAATGGTGGCTGGTACAAAAATTTCAAATGATAATCGATGTTATCAAACTTAGAAAACAATATTAAACAATATCATAATTCGATTTAGTCTATTGCGAGTCTATGATTGCCCAAATGGGACCAATTTTAAATATTTTCATGTTTAGGGACTAAATTGGAATTTTAGTATTTTAGGGGTCCTTTTTTGAAAATAGTATTACTACAAAGAAATTCATCACACAGACAATGACCATGTAAATTTCATGATATTCAGAATTCATTTACTCGTCCAATTAAACTATGCAAAACTTAGTGACTATTTTGTAAACAAGGCGAAACTGTGTTCTATAGCTTTTAACCGAATTAACTGTCATCGTAACGATACACCTAGGGCCGTATCGGTACACTAAGCCTAATTTCCAATTTATAGATTCAAGGGTAACAAACCCGTATCGATACGGTTGAGGGTTGTACCGATATTGGTTGACTACGTTGACTTCGCATCGATATGCCTTGACCCATTATTGATACCATTTTTGCACCCAAATTCCAGTAGCCAAAATCTGTACTGATACGCCTTGTCTGTATCAATACACCCCCTTTAACCAATATTGACCTGACCAAATATGCAGGGCCGTATCGATACACCATCACCTGTATCGATATGCCTGTCCTGTAATGACAAATTTTTGTTGGTTTTTATTCGATTTAACCTACCAAACAATGTCCAAATGCAATGAAATTTTGCACACAATATTTCAATGTTATGAACTACTTGCATGCCAAATTTTAGTTTCACTCAAATCCATTTTATATGATTTCACCATTAGGGGCCAAACATGCATTTTTAGTCCTTTTTAAGCCTTGCAATAAGACCATTTAGAATCTTTAGCACTATTACACCACAAGAACAAAATATACATATCAAAAGAGCCTTATTTAACTAGTATACTTACTTTTCAACCATACTAGGGGTTCATAGGTTCGGTATACATTACTTTAGGCTTGCTTATGAGTTGTTCAATGCTACAACTTCTCTGATCTCCAACGGTGAATCTTTTAACCTGAAATGGATGAAATTCAATGCATTAGGCATACATTGCATAGTGAGGCAGTCAAAATTAATGTCAATAACAATGCAATGCATCCTAATTTATATAATAACCATAACTATGCAATAAATCAATAGTAGCAATGCAATGATCATGATCAATGGCAATATTTTCATAATTCAATATTAACCTTTGGATCGATTCCGGATAGTGAATACACAAATTTCTACGCCTTGCCAAATCATTGAAATGGTCTAGTCCATTTTCTTTGCCAATATGACCAATAACACAATACATCCCTCTGCCTTGCCAAATCAATATAGGCCGTAGCCCTAGGACCGTAGTCCACCCGTACACTAAGCTCATGAATTCTATGGCATACCAATTGTATCCAATGTCCTTCGAATCTAAGGTTTAGTAACAATATCAATAATCAATGTTCGATAGAAATACCAGTGTTTGATGTCCTTATCAATAGGCAATCCTTCAATATCAATGCTTAATAGCTAAAAAAATAACAATGGCAAAGTATAATGATTTCAATAATAGTGTCAATGACCGATGATTCATTTTCAATGTTTCGATAACAATAACAATGGCAATATCACTACTCGATGACAATGACTATGTTTCATGGTCAACGATCTATAGTTCTACATATCAATGACAGAGGATATGGCAATAACAATAACGATGCCCGATGTTCGATGCTATACTTACCAATACTTACCAACAGTGTCCACTAAGTAGTTCGATACAATATCCCTTAACAAATAGGGTTAGCCATCCTAAATTTGATAATGATGAAATTGGGAATGGCACCTAGCCTAGTCCGAGACTCTGACTACACTCACCTCGATAACCTAAAGCTTTCAAGGCTCTCAGATAGTAACCCCTTTGTTCCTAGCTTCTGGTGGTGATGGTGGATGATTTCTCTCAATTTCTTGAGCTAGGTAAACAAGAGGAATTGATTAGAATCAATAGTATGGTAATGAAATCGAAATCAAAATAACAATACCAAATTCAATATCTATGTTTAAATTTAACAATTGTCTACTAGGTAAAAATTTCCATGGATTAGCTTATAAGCTCAACAACTTCAATTTGAAATTGAACTCAATACATATGTGGATTTCAATACTTGTTTGAGGGTTTCATCTTACCCAATAAAAAAATATCTAATAGTATCGGTAAATTGAAAGAAACTCAATTCTAGGAGGTCCAACAAGGGAGATTCTTGCTTGGGAGCTTAAGGTTGAAGACAACAATGGAGGTTTGAGCTTGTTTGAAGAAAAAGTGAATGGAAGGAAAAGATGGCTCAGTGGGTTAGCAAAGGTATAATACTTGATGATGACTCGTGCTAGGGAGGAAAAATAACTAAAAATATTGTCATCTTCCTCCCCACAATCATCCTTTCGCCGAAACTTTGAGAGAGAAAAGGGGAGAGAAAATTTGCATGCAACACCTTCAAATTCAAGCTTCTTGATTCATCCATTGATCAAATTTAGCTTGGAGAAGGTATAATACTTGTTCTAACTTGTTATAGATTGTTTGAATATGCAAATGATGATATTCTTGTTGCTTTGATGAAATTGGATGATTTCTATGTGTGTTAGGAACATGCTAGCTTCAATTAGAGCTTGGAAATTGAATGCTAGTAACTAAATTTCTAATGAAATATATATGTAGTTACTGGAAATTCGAGAGATATGAACATGATTGAAAACAGTCTTGATTGGGGAATATTTTGATGGAGAAGTTGTGTAAACATGTCAAATGAACATAGAACCCTGTTTTGATCATGTTGCTAGGTAAAATGGAGATTTAATTGAATAGCTATGTTTCTGGAAAATGACTACACCTAATTGAACTAGTTAAATTAGGTAACGGACTGCCTAGTTGATGAATTGGATGTGCAAATGTGATCAAATAGATCCAATTAGGTTCAACATGATTATGCCATGTTTTAAGAACATTTCTAGGTGAATTATGATGACCTAGACATGTATGAACATGAACATTAATAGAATTTCCATGTTAGGACCTTGCTAAAATGAGTTAAGAAGCTAGAAATTCAACCTAGTGTAATCTGCCCAGAATGCTCTATTATGGGCAGTAACTTTGAAAAATCACTATAAATTGTATATAATGAATTTAAGGCTGAAAATTTTATGGACAACACCTTGTTATGTCTAAATTCATTAGGAGAAAACAGAACTGAACTCTGGGTTGTATACTGAAATGTAGAGAAGAAACACTAGGGACAGTCAAACTGTCCAGTAAAGCAAAATGCCGTGTCTTTAAGTTAAAAACTATATTAATTGGAAAAGAACTAAAATGCAAGCCTTATATGGTCATAAATACAGTTTTGTTAGCTTTCCAACAGTGTAAATCAATTGAAATTCTGATGTACGGATGAAAGTTATGCATGATTTAGTGACAAGAGTGCAAGCTGCCTCGCAGTAGCTGTATAGGCAAATGCACACTATTTTGTGGCAATTTGTAAACTGTCTTGTAATAAGATTTTAGGCCTTTGATTATGCCTTGTTTTACATGAACTAGAATGTAGAAAAGTGTAACTAAGTGGATACTGTGTGCTTGTAGCTTTGTGAATATTGTGTGCTTGTAACTTTGTCTTGATTTGGTGATCATATGAACTTGTCTTGACATGTTCTTGTTGTGTAATATGGTAGAACCAAGAGTAAACTTGGTGGAAGAGGATAGAGTGGATCATCCTAAAGCCAAGAACAAAGGAGTGTGGATCCAAAACTAGCTAGCTTGGAGTATTGTGAGTGTAGTTATCTCTAGGGTTAGGACTAGGTCCTAACCAATGCATACTTGTTTACATTCTTGAAATGTTAAATGAACCTAATAAGGACTTGACTTAATAAGGGAAGAATGACTAGTAATGCATGAAATTTGATCACATTTTGAACACATGTTTTATTTCAATGCTAAGCATGTTTAAATGGTACTTTGGTGCTTGTATGTGTCATGATGCATGTGTCGAATGCTAAAGACTTGCTTGAGATATCATCTCATCTTGATGAAATGAAACATGAAAATTACATGAAATGTGAGCTAAGGCTCAAATGGCCCAAGGGCCTAATATGAAATGAACTTGCTTGACATGATCTTGATCTTGAAACACTTGAATAAATGGTAAATCGAACAACCTTGGTAGCTAGTTGGACTAGGTAGAAGGGTGTGCCTTAGAGTCTAGAGCACATTGTGTAAAGGTGGACTACGGTCCAGGGCTAAGGCCCCTATTTGGCGATAGACGGAGGGTACGTATGTGGTCTTTGGCTATAGTAGGAGGGTTTGACCAGCACTACGGTGCATCTTGGGCCGACAGTTTGTTGGAGACTCGATTACCTATCAATCTAAGTGCCAAGGGGTTTTTTTTAATGAATAAAAATTGAAATAACAATCCTACATCATATGTTACTTGTCTTTAATACCATGAATTTGTATGTTACATGACTTGAAAGCATGACTCCTTGATTTCTTGTTTTGCAAGCATGATGTGCTTGATTCATGATATGTGTAGCGATGTCCGATTCGCTAAAAAGTGGAAGTTTTTGAAGTGTTTGTGGTTTTTCGGGTATTAAAATATTAGGCTATTAAAAAAACTGCATTTTACTTAGAAAATGGAGTCACCACCGGCCACTTAGGTAGGTCGGACACCATAAAACCAGAGATTTGAAAACTGTTGGGTTCGGGAGTCGGTTACGGATGGGGAAGGATTAGCACCCCCACACCGCCCAAAATTGGTACTTTAATAATTACCGATTTATCAATATTAGATTTTTACGGATTAAAGTAATGATTAATTTAAAATTTGGTTATATGTGCGGGTAGATTTTAAAAGCCTCGTTATCCGAGAGTAAACGCCCAACCACCATCACTACGCCTAATACTGACCCGGTTTACGCTCGGATAAAAGGGCACCGTATTGACAATTTATATATTCCATTATGCAAACTTAATCAAAACAAACCATAAAAAATAAACATTCACGTTAACATGGTACTGAAAACCTAAAAACATGGATGTCACAATATTAAACGAAAATAATAAAATACATGAGCATAACATATCATGATGATAAAAAAAAATGAACAAGAAAAGGTATGCTTCCAAAACTAGACTAATTAGTCTTAACATGCTTAAACACATTAAAATGAACCGCAACTATAACATGCATAACATAAACATAAAAAGGGTGCAAAATTAACGAGTCAACAACACCACAAAAATACGCTAAAGCCCTTATCATGCGGTACACTTTACATGCATAAATTAAGACACGTCATGTTATTAACATGTAACAAAAATCACCCATTTTAATATGTAACCCAAAATGCAAAACACAAATAAAACATGTTAGAATTCATGTCTACATGATAAATAAATAAGCTAAACATGATCACTTAATAAAACAAAAGTATACGACATGAACAAATAAGCTACAAGATATACAAACGTGATAATATATACATTATAAAAATACAAATAATTACACATAATATGCCAACCAACATACATAAAACACATGAAGAAATATATAAACAAGATGTGCAAATGAAACTAGACATAACATATAAAATATATGTACATAATATGAACGAAATAAATTAAAACACTAAAGCACATGATACAATACATATTACATAAAAAACATAGATAAAAACATTGAGAGCAAAATTACCATACCACAAAACCTAATAATAAACAAATAACCACAATTTTTGACGTAAAAAGGACTGAAATGAAAAATAAAGAACATCGGAAACATAAATTAAAAGATATAAAAACGATTTAAGGGCTTATTTGGAAACTGGAATTAACTGGGAAGGACCAGATGTGTAATATGACCAAGGGGCACACTCAAAATGGAAACTTTGAAAATGCGGGATGGTTCAACATGTGATTTCACCATTTATAAATCTGATTTCGGTTAATTTAGTGATCAAATCGAAATAAAACAGAAAAGAAAAAGGACTGGAATTGTAATTGACCCATGCGGCGAGCTCAAAACGAAAAATCTAGAAACGCGGGGGGATTAAAGCCGTTGTTATACCATTTTTAAAACAACGAGGTCTATAAATAAACCCCTTTGGCCCGAAATATGCGTCTTTGGCATTTTAAATTTTTTGCTTCAAAATAAACTCTCCCCCTTTTATTATTCTCTCAACTCGAAGCCAAATGAACCTATATCGGCCGCCCTATTCTCCAGAAATTGGCGAGCTTTCGCCGTATCAGCCCCCTCAGACCACCGCCGGCTGTCGCTCGCCGGCACCGGTCGGTCCTCGAACCATGACCTAAAACACCCCCTTTTCACTCTAAACCCACATCCAACCTTAGATTTTAGAAGAAAAAGACATATTTTTCTAGATCTAAAAAAAACAAAACCGAAACTCTTTCTCCCCTTTTTTTTAAATGCTTTGTAAACTAAGACCAAACAACCCCTCCCTTTCACCAGTTCACCGTATTTGGCTTAAGAGCCTTACAGCTTATTACCGGCGGCGGAGAACCTTAATCGGCGAGGGTAAGAACCAAAACTCTTTCACATTTTTTTTGTACACATATATGAGAAAAAGAAGAAGGGATTACCACAAAACTCTTTGTTTTTCTTCTTGTCTTTTTTTTTTATTTCTGAAAAACTCATCTCTTTTACACTTTTGTTGGTTTACATATATGCCTGATCTCTGACCGTTTTTGGTAGAAAATAACATATAGAAACACATGTTTTTGGCCCCGTCTTGTACTGACAGTCCTTGGTTTCTTGTTTTTGCACGCCCCTGCACGTTGGTTGGAGCTGGTGGTACGATGACGTGGTAGTGGTGATCATATGGTCAGTGCGTACATTGGTCGTTGGATCAGATCTGATCCAACAGCCAGGGTTATTTGAAGATGGGCGACCAATATTCTATTTGGGGAAAGACGAGACTGCCCAGGATCTTGACATGTGGCGTACGGTGATCTGAAAGGTCTGAAGTGTGCGAGCCACGCGCTCGTGGAAGACAGCTGAGCAGCGAGTGGTGTCACGCGCATCAGATGGAAGGTCTCCTTGGCTTGATCACAGCCATTGGATCTGGATTTGATCTGACGTCTCTGGGTTGGCTGCGTACAGATAATAATAAAATGGGGTCAGGGTTAGATACATTTTTAGGGTTTTTATTTATTAAGGGCTTTGGCCGGTTGGGCCTATGCAAATGTAATTTAGGTTTTATGTAATTTGGACTTGTACTATCAATGATATTTTTGTTTTCTTTTTCCTTAATACCTTATATGTTTATATATTATAAAAATAATACGTATATATACATACACATGCACACACATACATGCAACATACTAACCCACATGCGAACATTAATTAATATAATATACTACATACATGCATATATAATAACACACATGATAATCATGAATATCCACACACATTATACGTACAAACCATGCTTATAGTATACATGCACACATCACACACCCCATACATGCACTAATCATGCATATATAATAAACATATAATGTAATATGTATACATGCAACAATAATTCCCCATTAATTATTATACTAATATATTAACAATATTTACAAACCAGATAAAAATGAGATATTATAGTTGCCCCTCTTTGCTTGTTCTTGTGAAATGAGAACAAAGCAAAGCCCGAAAGCACTCATTTTTATCCGACTTCACTGCTCACGACCTCGGAATCATGTGTTCTTCTAGAACTCTCCGCTTTTCCTCGGTCGAATCTTCAGGCTCGTAAGTTCCCCCTATATAGAACTTCTTCACCTTTTTTTAGAGTTAGGGCTCTTCCTATATGGAACCTTTCACTGGGGCTCGAAAACGTAGGCTTCTCCTTTATATAACCTTTGTCTTCGATTTTTCTTTTCTCTTTTCCTTTTTCTTCTTTCTTCTTTTTCCTTCTTTCTCTGTTCTTTTCCTTTTTCTTTTTCTGATTTTTCCTTTTTTCTCTTCTTTTTATGCTTTTTCCTTTTTTATCTTCTTTTTTTACTTTTTCCTTTTTTCTCTTTTCTTTTTTTCCTTTTCTCTTTTTCTCTTTTTTTCTTTTTCTTTTTTTTATCTTTTTCTTTTCTTTTTTCTCTCTTTTTTTTCTTTTTCTTCTTTTTTCTTTTTCCTTTTTTACGAGGCTGTTGACATTTTTGGACCTACGTTACTAAGGCCGCCGCATCATGCCCAAAGGACTTATTGATGGCCCAAAGAACTTATCACCATGCTCGAAAAGACTTAATGGTGGCTCAAAGGACTTAACATCGCGCCCAAAGAACTTACCGATGACCCGAAGGATTTAACATTTGGGCCTCACGCCGCTATGGCTGCCGATCTTTCTGGACTCACGCTAATAATGCTGCTGCATCATGCCCGAAGGCCTAGTATTGATATTGTATTGAAAATATAGCAATGTACCAAGTATTATTTTCCTAGTTTCGAATGGTTCCTTATTGATAGGGTAACCATACCATCTATTTGATGGTTCATAGTTTAGACTCATTGTATTGTTGCCTTGTAACTTTAACTCACTCACTAAACTTTGCTTATTCAAGTCTCATTTCTACAATACAGGTTGATATTGGATACTATCCTGAAGTTTAAGCTCGTACAAGTCACATTTTGCTTGAAAATTTATGTTTCCATTTTGTTATAGTTCTCCTAGGATGTTGGCACCTAAGGCATGTATATTAATGATCACTTAATTATGGTTTGTATAAATTAAGCCCATCTATGATCTATAAGAGTATGGTATGTATATATATGATCATGTATGCACTTTAATGAATTTGTGTGCTTTTTAGCCGAATGTTAGGTTTCCATGGTTGAATTATGCATGAAATGGTTGAATAGATCTTTTGAAAATGGCTAGTTAACATCATGTAAATGTAGTAATCCACATGTTTTGACTTGAACCACTTTGGTGACATATAGAACTAGCCGAATGATATATAAACATTGTAAGCACATATGTTGATTAAGGTCACATAAGTATATCTTGTAAATCACTTATTGGAATGCTTGATAGTTACATTTAATGTTGAAATTATCTAATTTGCTTCTCATCTAGTTCGAGTAGTTACTTGAAGAACAAGTAAGTCCTAAATGGTATTGAGTATGACAACAATTGCATCATGGGTCCTCACCTATTCGAATTGTATCTTGATGTGCAAGAAAAACTTAAAACGAATTGAATTCTCTACCTTAAATCGACTGAATCATTAATTGTAATTGTAGTAACTTACCTAATCCTATTAGGTTGGTTAGAGTATGTTACACCCATCCTCCCATCCATTCGATTGAAGTAACATTTTAATTAAATTAAATTGTGGACACAATGAATCAAACATATAATTAATAAGGTATATACTACTAGGCCCTTATTTGGGGTGTTATAGCATGGGGTTCCCAAGTCCATAGTTTCTTATAGAGATACACAGTTTACCGCTAGTTTTGAGGAGTGTTTGCATCAAGCCTTGGGTACACGGCTAAATTTTAGTACTTCGTATCATCCTTAGACGGATGGTCAGTCGGAGCGTGTGATTCAGGTCTTGGAGGATATGTTGAGATGTTGCATCATTGAGTTCCGAGGAACCTATGAGAAATAGTTGCCTTTGGTGGGGTTCGCTTATAATAATAGCTATCAAGCTAATATACAAATGGCGTCGTATGAAGCCTTGTATGGTACAAAGTGTCGTACGCCTTTGTGTTGGGCTGAAGTTGGAGTAAAGTATGTTTTTCTTGCCGGATGTGTAAAAAGCAATGAAAGAGAAGGCAAAGCTTGTGTTTGATCATTTGAAAGCGGCTTCAGATTGTCAAAAATCCTATACGAATTTGAAGCATAAAGAGATTGAGTATGCGATTGGTGATCGTATGTTCTTGAAGGTGTCACCTTGGAAGAAGGTGGTGCGTTTTGGACGTAAAGGAAAGCTTAGTCCGATGTTCATTGGACCATATAAGGTTGTGGATCGTATAAATCTTGTGGCTTATTGTTTGAGGTTGCCTATTGTGTTGGAGAAGAATCATGATGTGTTTAATGTATCAATGTTTTGAATGTATCAGTCGGATCCATCGCATGTTATGTCGGTAGAAGACATTGAGTTACGACCATATTTATCTTATGAGGAGGAACTTGTACGGATCCTTGATTTTAGCAGCAAAGTTCATCGTGGTAAAATGATTGAGGTTGTGAAGATGTTGTGGCGATATTGTGGAGTTGAGAAAGCCACGTGGGAAAGTAAGGCGGACATGTTGAAACAGTTTCCATATTTGTTTCCTTCAAGCAAATGTCGAGGACAAAATTTCTTAAGAGGGGGAGAGTTGTAACGCCCTGGTTTGGGCCAAGGAGTTTGCTAGGTTGATTAGACGGTCGGGTAGACCAGGATTAGAGATTTGAATTGGATTCAGGAAAAAATCGGAATAAATATTTTCAATTGAGATAAAAATATGGAAAAATATCCTAAAACCATTATTTAATATATGGATATATTTGGTGAAATCAATTTTGGAAAATGGATTTTGGACATTTGACATTTTGGTTTGTGACCAAAATGTAAAGAATGAAAATTGTTTTAGTGACTATTTTGAAAAAATGTCAAATCATAGAATCTTTAAGGACCCAATTTACCAAATGTTTTTATCAGATTTTCCTCCGAATTAGGATTTATTTTAAATAGTTTTAATAAAATAATTAAAAGGGGATTTAATAAAAGCATATAGTTATTTCCTTAAACCACTTTTGACGTAACTTTACCTCTCAAACTTTTCTCTCAAAATCTCTTCAGCCAAATACTCTTTTTCATTAAAGATTTTAGGTAATGATCTTGATTTTCTTAAACTTTTGATTTTCAATGGATTCTTCAATCTTGTTTTCTAAAATCTCATTGTTTTCCTTTGCTTTTCAAGAGTAAAAATCCAATTAAGAGGAAATTCACTCATTGGAGGTAGGGTTCATTCTTCTCCTCTAGTGAAAGGTTCTTGTAACACCTCATCCCTGGGTTAGCCGTAACTCAGTTCTAGAGCGTTACCAGAACAAAAACAAAGCAATAGATAGGTTACTTGTTCACAAGTAACCTCGGAATTACTTGACTTGATGCGCAAGTAACCTTAAACCAAACCTTTCAAAGTATACAATACATTCAAGCAAACCACATAAAACAAAAGCCAACTTACATAGCATACTAATTTAGGTACCATTTTGTTTCATTTCATACTTATAACCTAAGTAACCATTATCATATTTCTATTCCAATCAAATCACATACAACATTCAAACAACAACTCAAATGTGGCATACTTCACATTAAGATACTACTAAACATGATACAACTTTCATCCTTATTACTATACCATGTACGTTATTCGATTAACACTAGATGATCACTAATCATACTTTAACTAGCTTACTTGCATCTCAAGAAACTACTTACTCAACCAATTAACGTGATCATTACAAAGCATCCATTTTAGATTCTTATTACACTTTCATTCACCTATTCGAACAACATGAAATCCCTAATTGCATTTCAATTGTTTATTTACAATCAAGTCATCACATTTCATAGCATGCTTATCTGGTACATTGATGATGAATGCTTAAACATACCTTAGCCTCAACCTTGTCATTGCCGAATCATGCTAATGAACATAGGAATAAATGCATAATCATACAACATAGGTTTAGCATTTGAATCATATATGGTTTCATCAAACATTGCAAAATTTCATAATTTGCGCAGCTTCTACTTATATATATACATATCATCATGGTTCAAATACAAAATTTAAGTCATCAAGGTTGTTTACAAGATAGGCCAATCAAAACATTACACATTATAGTCTTAAACACACATCCAAATGCATGATCAAAGCTACCTATTACAAAATCTAATGCCACCAAACTAGGAGTATACAAAGAGTATGAAATCATACTTTCAAGCTTGCTTCAAGTGTTGCTTTAAACCCAAGATATCCTCTTGAATTATCTTTAATATGTTATGGGAAGAATGAAGAGTTTAGTAAGTACAAGTTATGTACTTAGTGAGGTAACACTAAATCTAGTCAATTTCAAAGCATACATATCCAAGTTTACATGTAATTCAAGGAATTAAGACAATCAATAGAAGACACATGCTTATTCGAAATGCATAAGGTAACTTAGGCAATCTTTACATAACATACAATCAACATAACAACATCCATAATAATTCTCATAGGCTATTCGAACAGCAAGCTTAGAGGACAATCAACCAAACACTCAAATTATCAAGTAGGCATTCATACACAAAGCCATTCATCTATACATTTCTTTCAAAGCAAGGACGTTCATGCAAGTTTCTTACAATTCAAGAAATGTTCATTTGAATTATTAAGTATCTTTCAACATCCTTGGTAAATAGCTTACTAGATAATCAAATCTTAACAATATGCACCGAAGTGCCAATATGCACTAAAGTGCCAATATGCACCGTAGTGCCAATATGAGCTCAAGATTCTAAGGCATGCTCTTCTATCTATCAAACTACCTATCAAGGTTGTTGATTATCCATTTCATTTAAGCTTTGTACAATTATTTATTCAATTCAACAATATGCCATTCAAAGGCCAAGCCTTTAGGCTTATGAAGTCTTAACTCCGAATACAAAACCATCCATGCCATTCGAATAGCATGAATTCAAAGTAGTATCATTGTTCAATTCATTTCAATCTGTCATGTATAGCATTCACAAACACAAGCATATGTATGCAATGTGCGTACGTTATTCTCCAAGCAAGCATGTCATTTCTTACCTTTTGCATAAGCAATGCAACATGACACACAGTTCATTACATTTGCTTAACACCCAAGTAACACATAGATCATGGCATCAAACAAGTTATCATACATGTCATTCTTCCCTTAATTATCCAAATAGGTATTAAGTCGTTTTACTTGGAAATTTTATTGAATTAACAATATCAAGGTTGGTTTGGACCTAGTCCCAACCCTAAGGATAGTTACACTCACAATACTCCTAGCAATTCAATTATCTTGTATCCAAATCCCTTTGCCTCTAGCTTTAGGATGTCCAATCCTATCCTCTTCTCCCCCAACTTGTAGTCCTTGATCTAGCAAGCATAGCACATACACATTCCATCAAAACAAGCACAATATATCACACAATCATAGTAGCAATGTTACCACATTTGTACCTAACATTTATCTACTATTTTTATGCTTCCTTTTAAGCATTTCTTACTAGTTAATTTCCATATTATTATTATATCTTTGGAAAGATAACAAAATTTTATATAAGACCATGCAAGACTTGCATTTTAGTTCTTAGCCAATTAATACAGTTTATTGTTCAAAGATAGGGCATTTACACTGCCTGGACAGTTTGCACTGTCTAGCAATTCCTTTTTACAGTTTCCAGCATAGGACCCGGTTTTCAATTATGTTTTCACCTAATGAAAATATACATTCTAAGGATCATTTCATTAAAATTTTAGCCCTGAATTTGATCTATACAAGTTTTGGTCAATTTTCCAGCAACCTAGCTTTGTTACACTATCACAAACACATGATTTCCATCATTGTACCTAGTTTTCATTCTTCAATTTGCATGATTCTATAACAATTTAATCATCTAATCACATATTCAATAGCCAATTTCATCTAACATCATCAAAATAGTCCAATTCAACAATATAGTTGCCTATTCAATTGAACACAAGTAGAATCATACTTACTTTGCTTCTAGCTTTAATTTCAATGGAAAATTTACACACTTGAAAGCTTAAATCATGCTTCAATGGTGTTTTCTCCAGCTCTCTTTCTCTCAACATTCTCTCCTTCCAAACGGCAAAATGAGGAATTGGATGAAGATGATATCCATCTGAATGGATTTGTGCATTGTCTAAAATGTCCCTTAATTAAATCCCTATCTTAACTTAATCAAGGGCATTAGTGGAAATGAGAAATTTAGCATGCATTCCTCTTCTTTCTCCTTTAATTCAATGTAGTCGTTCTAAATTGGTCACTTATTTCATTCATTCTTTTAATTAAACCCTTAACTAATCAATTTAGCTTAATTCTAAATTCAATTAAGCTATCAACTTATTCAATTTGGTTTTAATACTTCTAATCTAGGATTTGGGGTGTTACAATTCTCCCCCCCCATAAATTAATTTCGTCCTCGAATTTACCTGAATCGAATAGGTGAAGATATTGCTTCCTCATGACTTCTTCAGATATCCAGGTTGCTTCTTCCACCTTATGATTTCTCCATAAGATCTTAAGAAGGGGAACAATCTTGTTCCTAAGCTTCCTTACTTCCAGGTCAAGAATCTGAATAGGTTCTTCTTCGTAGGACAAACCAGGATTCAATTCTATTTCTTCGGGTTCGAGAATGTGTGAAGGATCATATCAATACCTTATGAGCATTGAAACATGGAAGACATTGTTTATTCTATCAAATTCTCTAGGAAGATCTAATCGATAGGCTGCTGGACCAATTCTTTCAATAACATCAAATGGTCCAATGTATCAGGGACTGAGCTTCCCTTTTCTTCCAAATCTGAGCACTTTCTTCCAAGGTGAGACCTTAAGGAAGACTTTGTCTCCAATAGCATATTGGATATCTCTTCTTTTGAAGTCAACATACGCTTTCTGTCTATCGAAAGCTACCTTCAATCGATCGTGCATGATCTTGATTTGTTATTCGGTTTCTCGAAGTAGTTGATGTCCCAATACTTTGTTTTCTCCCAATTCAGACCATCATAAGGGAGTTCTACATCTTCTACCATAGTGCCATTTGAGTAGAAGATTGATAGCTATTGTTATAGGCAAACTCTACAAGAGGTAGGGATTTCTCCCAGTTCTTTCCGAAGTCAATAACACAAGCTCATAGCATATCTTCTAACACTTGAATGATTCTCTCATATTGTCCATCCGATTGAGGATGAAAGGTCGTACTAATATGTACTTTAGCTCCTAGAGCTTTCTGCAGAGAATTCCAGAATCGTGAAGCGAATCGAGGGTCACGATCGGAGATAATTGTTGTAGGTACACCGTGTAATAGAATCACTTCACGAATGTAAAACTCTACAAGGGTTTCCAAGCTCATGTTAATACGAACAGGGATGAAGTGAGAGATTTAGTGAGTCTATCAACAATCACCCATACAACATCATTCTTTCTTGGAGTAGAAGGAATACCGGTGACAAAGTCCATAGTAATTCGATCCCACTTCCACTGGGGAAGTTCAATAGGTTGAAGCAATCCAGTAGTTTAGGTCACGAATCGAGGATGAAAGGCCAGACATGAACACTTTGATACGAAGTTCGTGAGTGCAAATTTCATGTATGGCCACCAATATAGTGGGTTTAGGTCCTTATACATCTTAACTGAACCAGGGTGGATCGAGAAAGAACTTTGATGAGCTTCTTTCAACATTTCTTGTCTTAATTCCTCATTGTTAGGAACAAAAACTCTATCCTTGAAATAGAGGAGTCCATTTGACTTGAGGGGGAAGTTAGAGCTAGACTCAGAAGTAAGCTTTGCTATGATCTTAAGAAGATCTGAATCAACTTGTTGAAGTTCTTTAATTCTCGAGATGAAATCAGATTGAACTTGAAGTTCAGACAAAAATTTATGGCCCTTGGATAGTTGGAGATGAGCATTGATAGCCGTAGTAGCTACGAAAGCATTATCAAAGTCATTAGAATGATTTTCAATAGATTTCTTGCAATGCAAGGCACTGTTCGAATTGTTTCTTGAGGAACAAGACATTGTTCGATTTCTTTCTTACAAGCTAAGAAATATTCGATTTTCAATGGTTGCGAGTATTTTAGGCTCAATTCTTAATCGAATAGGTTACTTGTATTTCAAGGAATGTTCGAATAGTAACTTGTAGCATAAGGCAACTATAAATTCATTGTTTGCAAAACAAGAGAATGCATAATTAAAATGAATTTAATCAGAATTCTAGATTTAAGAGTTACCCGAGTATGGTCTGCGACTAAGGGCGTCAGCAACTACGTTTGCTTTCCTCGGATGGTAGTCGATAACCAAATCGTAATCTTTAAGTAATTCGAGCCATCTCCTTTGCCTCAAATTCAAGTCTTTATGTGTTAGGAGGTATTTGAGACTTTTGTGATCGGTAAATAGATTGCATTTCTCTCTATACAGATAGTGTCTCCATATCTTGAGAGCAAACACGATAGCTGCTAGTTCCAGATCGTGTGTTGGATAATTAGACTTGTGTGGCTTCAGTTGCCTTGAAGCATAAACAATTAGTTTCCCATCTTGCACCAGGACACGACCGAGTCCTAGATGAGAAGCATCACTGTAAACAGTGAATTCTTTGCCCGATTCTGGTTGAATGAGTACCGAGACATGAGTTAGAGCTTGCTTAAGTTGATCAAAGCTTCGTTGTTGGTTCTTTGACCAACCGAAAGGCGTATCTTTGCGAGTAAGCTCAGTAAGACTTGCGGCAATAGAGGAAAAGCCCTTAACAAATCTTCTGTAATACCTGGCTAAACCGAGAAAGCTTCAGACCTCGCTTACATTCTTCGGAGGTCTCCAATTCAGTAAAGACTGAATCTTGCTCGGATCGACTTTAAATCCTTTAGCCGGGATAACATGGCCTAGCAAAGAAACTTCTGGTAACCAGAATTCACATTTGGAGAACTTGGTATACAATTGATGTTCTTGGAGTGTTTGTGAGACAATTCAGAGGTGTTCAGCATGTTCCTCCTTATTCTGAGAGTACACCAGAATGTCGCCGATGAATACGACCACGAACTTGTCAAGATAGGGCTTGAACACCCAATTCATGAGATCCATGAAAGCAACCAGAGTATTTGTTAACCCGAATGGCATTACGAGGAATTTGAAGTGGCCATATCGAGTACGAAAGGCTATCTTGGGTGCATCTTGTTCTTTCACTTTCATTTGATAGTACCCCGATCGAAGGTCGATCTTAGAAAATACGGCAGCATCCCTAAGTTGATCAAAAAGATCTTCAATTTTGGGCAGGGGATACCAGTTATGGATAGTGAGCATGTTTAAATGACGGTAATCCATAAAACAATCAACCATTCTTTGTTTTATTAAACCGAGCAGCTTTCTATTTGAATTCATACATGTTTATAATTAAAAACATATTATTTATACATTTTCATCCCCACACTCTTTTGTCGCTGCTCATATATAAATAACAATATGCATGAGGATTTAATTTGAATTCCATGACATGACCACTCAATTTACTATTAAGATCACATAACAAACAATTCATAACTCTTTCTAATCAAGATTATTCATCATTCATGAACAATGCCCTTGTAAACAAGCTTTATCAAACCAAATTAGACAACTAATTTTCAATAATCTAGCATTCAATCAAGAGAATAAGAGAATTTTACCCTTCTCACCAAGACAAAAACCAGCTCCCCAACTTCATTCTCCTTCCCAACCATTCTCACCTTCTCTCTCCCAAAAGAGTTTTTGGTTCCCTAGGAGATGAAAGAAGTTGGTTCCCTTTTTACACATGGCTGAACCCTTCATTTTTCATACACACATGGTCTTTAAAGGGGATGACATGTGTAATAGTTTATAATTTAAGATTGTTTAGCATGCACAACTCTTATTTTAATCACTTTACAAATTTGCCATTTCAAAATGGTCACCCACGTTTTCCCTCTCTTCATTTTAGTCCTAGACCATATTTGTACTTTCAATATATAAAACAAATAAATGATATAGGATTTGATTTAACACCATTCTCCTAAACTCAATTTTCAGGGTATTACATATAATATGTTTTACATTGAATTGAAATAAATGGGCTGGTTGTTGAGTTTATTTGTGATAAAATATATGTAAAGAACTACCTTGTATTAATATGAAAGCCAATGGACTATTTTTGGTGCATATATGCGATAATATGTATGTTAAGGGTTGCCTTGCAGTAGCATTTAGGCTAATGGAATGTTGAGAATGAATTATATGTATACATGTTTAATTTGGACAAATTTAAGTAATCAAATGTCATGAATAGGAAAAAGGATAGTGGCTTGGAGGCTAGGAAGGGAAATTTGGGAGTAAGTGAAGTGTGGATTCAGGTATCTCATAACTTCGGGATAAGAGGTGAGTGTAATTTATATAATCGGATAGGTGTTTCACCCCTTTCGAGCTTTGTTTAGACTGTTATCCTTAATATTGTTTATGTTTTGTTGCATGAATGAGTATGCCTAAGCTAGCATGGAAGCAAGGTAAGTATTTCCTTTAGAAATACTTGAATGAATAGTTTACTTGAAATGCGTGTTTGATATTGTTTGTTGCCTTGATTTTAAACCTAGATAGGAGATGTGTTGGTGCAAAGTAACAATGCTAAGTAAGAACTATAATTGATATATGGAATGAAAAATTAATCATATAAGGTGAAAATTAGAGCGCTACCAAATGTTTATACAATTCATATAATCTATAGAAGGCTAATATTGTAAAATCACTTGTAAATTGGCAATTGAACAATGGATCATTGAATTGAATATCAATTACTGACATCAAACATTGAAGCATTGAATAATGAATAATGAACATTGTCATTGATCCATTGATATTGAATATTGTTATTGGACCCCTAATAAAAGGGATATTGGCACAAGCTGTGCATATTGAATCAAATTATGCTCAATGATTGATAAAAGTGATAATTATTGAAGCCTTGCTCTTGAGTCAGTCATAGATATACTTGGCATGCCATAGAGTCCATAGAGCTCAATGTCAGGTTGGACTACAGTTCGGGACAGTGGTCCCTAATTGGTGACAGTAGGAGGGAAGTTGCGTATGGTCATTTGGCGACAGTATGAGGGATTGACCGGTACTTCTAGTACCATATTATTTATTGGCAATAGTTTGGTTGGGGACTCGTGTACCTAGGCTTTAACTAAATTCCCAAGGCTATATTAATCAAAGAAATTATAAGTAATTAAATGATAATCAATGAATTATTGGATTGTTTGCATATTAAGAAAAATGTGACATAAAACATCGTACATCTATTGCAATAAGAAGTATAGATATATATATATATATATGCTTGGTTAGAAAGCTAATTATATAAATGGATCTTTATATTTTTGAATGATAAGTAAGTGATATCTAAAACATTTTTCAATAATCTGTGAAGGAAGGGGTATTCCTCATTAATGGTTATTGCAATTATATGTGATGGAATGTTTATATTTTCAAGCTTGTTTGATTGTCTATGTGTGCAATTGCAAGGTTCAAATAGTTGCATTAATTAGTTTGGTTGTTTATGTTTGACGAATGTATGATTAAGTTCGGTAACAGGGTGTTAAAAGAATTTCTTTAAAATCTTAAAAAGTCATAATAACTTACATAATATGTATAATGCATCTATATGCTTCTTCTGTTTCTCCTTTAAGGTGTCGTAAGCTAATTAAGATCATACAAAATGTATACATATGTTATAACTATCAGGGAATTGAAGCTGTTTGGAAACAAAATTGAGCCTATGATGGATGGTTAGAAATATAAATCTGTATATGAAAGATTCGAACAGTTATAATCATGCTTGTTAATATCGAAATTAGAGTATAAGGGATTATGTACATGATGTTTTTGGTGTATTAAGGGATTGTAATTCAAGATTAAAATATTATGAGAAGAGTAATATTGAATCAAGAAATGTCATGCCTAAAAAGAATGAAATACATGTAGTTAATGTAATTAAATCTCCATGAAAGAAATTTTGTATGACAAGCAACTAATGATAATGATGCGTGGGAGAAATGGGGATAAAAGATAGAAACATACTTAATATTTTGAAATTATGGTATCTAGTAGTTGATAAAGTTTCGGTTATAAGATCTTGTAAAAATACTTACTCGATCCATAAGACCATGAATGGTTATTTTCGAATAAGTTATTGGGTTTTAAACTTGTAATAGAATTTGTATTTGAAATAAAAGAGAAATGTAAATAACTTCTAAGCCAATGACAATTGTTTACTTTATGAATTCGTTCATTTTCTAAATGAATAGAGTTTTGATAGTTAGTTACTCAATAGGTAAATTGTATCATTAAATATATTGAGTGACCTTTTGGGTGATCAAACATGCTGTGATTAAATTTTCTTGTAACTTGTAACTCACTTGGGAGCCTAATATGATGATTTGTTTGAGTATCCTTGAATGTGTGACTAGGCTTTTTGAATGCCATAACACTTATAGATTAGAATCTTATAAGCTAAAAATGAATTGGTTGATGAACTAACAATGATGATATTCCATATAATAAGATAACCCATGTTTGTGTCGAGTTGTGAAAGACAACTTAAGTAGCAAGCAACATCTTTGGTTAATTTTTTTCTCTTGAGTCATTTGACGGTGAGGATGAATAAGTTCTAATAGAATGATGGGAAAAATGTGTGATTTATGTTACTTTAAAGCTTGCGTGTAGTTTTGTGTACGAATATAACAAAGAACAATATATAGGGCTTAATAAACTAGGTGGTAAGTAATACTCGGGAAAGATTTAAGCATGATTATATTTGGATAAAGTTTGTATCATGATTTAAGTTTTGTAGAAAGGAAGGGATATGAATTCGACTAAAAGTAATGCTTGAGTGAGACGATATGTCTATTAGAGTTACTTTCGAATCTCCCAAAAAAATGTGTTGAAAGTAATTAAATTTGTTACACACCTAAATCTGATTGTTTTAAGAGTGGAATGGAAATTTAAATATGAAGTTTGATTTCTGTTTGATTACCAAGCTGCCTCACTAAGCAATTCAATTGCTTAATTATTCCCTTCGTTGCATTTCAGGTTAGATGTATTTCAGACTCCTCCTGTTTTGGGGTGTGATCACAAGAATCTATTAGGGTACGAGTTAAATGTCGTTAAGACCCCTAGAAGGTGGCACATTATTATTAAAGACGCATGGAGCATGTAGATCTATGATGATTCATTTGGTTTAAGTGTGTCATTTTTATGATTATTCGAGTTCTGTAACGGGCCCTTAAATTATTTTGGTAATTACTTGCTTTATTGGTTTTGAATAGCTTTTAGGGTTATTTTGATTGCATGAATATCTATAAGTCTTGGGAGGTAATCTACCTTGAAGCTATATATGTTGTGCAATAATGGGGTTTAATGTTTTACATAGTGACTAAGCTATAATGAGCGATGAGTTGATAGATTGCTTGATGTTGTAGATGATAAATGTGGATAAATAGTCATGCTTGAACTGAGTTATGAGATTATAATCGGTTGTCAATGTAACACCCTAAACCGGGCCTAGGAAGGTTACCACTATCTAAGCTATAGACTAATTGAATTATGTGCTAATCAAATTAAAGAAGAAATAACATTAGCTAACAAATAACTAAAGGACTAAAATGTTATAGCCAACAAGTTAGAAAGCCAAATTAAAAGGACCATAATAGAATCAAGTAGTAATATAAGGAATGTATGGCAAATTTAGATTGGATAGTGGACTATCCACTTGTCACTTGGACAAGGTCCTACCGGCCACTATGGGAGAAGGCTTCTCATTCCTCATTTGATTATGCCAAATGAGTTAGGGAGATAGAGAGAAGAGAGAAGGCTTGAGTGATAGCCATGGAATCCATGAGAGCTTAAATCGGTTAGCGCTAAATTGAGTTAGAATTCACATTGAGGAAGGTAAATGCTTGATTCCTCACTTCAATTACATGCTTGAATATTGAATTAGTGATGTTCTTGTTGCCTAATTTGAATAGGATGATTGTTATTCATGTTAGAATGATGTTAGCTTCTAACGATCCTTGAAATTGTGAGTGTTAGTAGTCAAATTTCTAAAGAGAATGTGTATGGGTTGCTGGAAATTGAGAATAGGAATCATGGTTGAAATTAGTTTTGATTAGGGACTGTTTTGTTAGATAGAAATGTGTAAACATGCTTAACTGTATATGCTGCCCTATTTTGATCATATTGCTTGGTGAATTGGACTGACCTAGACATGTAGGAATATGAAAATAAGTTGAATTACAATTTTAGAATCTTTGTTTAAATGAATTATGAAGCTAGAAGCTTAAACTAGTGTAATCTGCCTATAATACTCTATTCTGGGCAGAAACTTTGAAAAATCACCATAAATTGCATAAATGGAATTTAAGGCTGAAAATTTTATGGATAGTGCCTTAACATGTATAAATTCATTAGGAGAAAACATAACTGAATTCTCGATTGTAGAATGAAATGTAGAGAAGAAACACTAGGGACAGTGCAAATTGTCCAGTGTTGTAAATTGCCCTATCTTTAAGCTAAAATATGTATTAATTGGCAAAGAAATAAAATGCAAGGCCTATATGGTTAGAAAGACAATTAAGTTATATTTCCAACGGGGTAAACAAATTGAAATTCTAACGTATGAAATGAAAGTTATGCATGTTTAAGTGAACAGAGTACATGTTGCCTGATAGCTGCAGTTTAGATAATTGTACACAGTTTGGTAAACTGTTTTGCAAACAGTTTTGGGACAGTTTATTTGCTGCCTTGTTTTTCCTTAATATGGAATGTAGACAGTTTGGTAATGTGCATTAAGGTGTGTATATGAAGATTCTATATGTTTTGTATATATAATGTATTAACCTTGTTGCCATGTTGAATGATTTTGTGATTACATGTTGTGACCTTGTTTTATCTATGTGATTTACTAGAGCAAGTAGAGGACTTTGAAGAAGGATCTAGAGTCGAGCATTCAATGGACAAGAAAAAAGGGAATAGTCTTTCGAGACTAGCTAGCTTGGGGAGTATTGTGAGTGTAGTATATTCTAGAGTTAGGACTAGGTCCTAACTAAAACAAGCATGTCTAAATTATTGAATTATTAAATTGGACTTAATATGATCTTGACCTAACAAGGGAATTATGAAATAAGACTATACATGAAGCTTGAGTACATCCTTGAAGTGTTGTATAAATAGAATGCTAGCATGTATATCTGGTAATATTGATGCTTGTATGTATGACATGGTATTGTGATCAATTGCTTAAACCGAATGCTTGATGAGCTAACTTAGATGATGCAATGAACACTTGGAATGTTGATTTATGGCTCTATTGGCCTAAGGGCTTAATGCATGTATAAGCTTGCCATGCAATACTCGAAATGACTCTTGAAAAGGATAATGTTTGACATGAACTTGTACACTTGAATGATACATGATCTTGAACTTGAAAATCTTGAAATCCTTGAATAAGTGAATTATAATAAAATACCCTTGGTTGCTAGTTGAATAGGTAGAAGGGCATGCCTTAGAGTCCAGAGCTCATTGTGTCAGGGTGGACTACGGTCCAGGGCTAAGGCCCCTAATTGGCGATAGACGGAGGGTACGTATGTTGTCTTTGGCTACAGTATGGGGGTTTACCAGTACTACAGTACATCTTGTAGTGGCAGCTGGTTGGAGACTTGATTACCTAGACAAACTATGAACCAAAGGTTGTGTTAAAAGAATATAAATGAACTAATAAGCATGAATAGCTTGATTACTTGTCATGTATGCATGATTTGCTTGATTACTTGTCATGTAAGCATGATTTGCTTGATTACTTGTTATGTAAGCATGATTTGCTTGATTTCTTGTTATGTAAGCATGAATTATGATTCATTGTCTCTTGCTTCTTATTCTAGTAAAATGCTTGCAATCCTTAGCGAGGATCATTCTTGTCTAATTGACACTTAACTTGATATAACAATTGGTTAGAACTAGTTACTACCTCACTAAGTACATTCTTGTACTTATCACTCTTGTTTTCATTCTTCCCAACTACATGATAAAAGATTCGATTGTTGCTTGATCTTGAAGCCTGGTTTCTTGAGCTCGAAGCAAGACACAAGCCTAGCTAAAGTATGGCTCATACTTGTTTTGTATTTCTCATAGCTGGTGGCACCTAGACACATATATGTAGCTAGAGCAAGACCATGCATCTTGTTTGTTTTGAGAGGATTGTATATATGCAAGAACATGGCTACTTGATGTTTTTAATACTTGTATATATGTGTTCTTGAATGGGCCTACTATGGTATGAACTTGGTTGACAATGTGAAACAAGCTTGTATCGAACTCAAATTATATGTAATGTATAAGTAGTTGTTGCGCATATATGAATATATATATGGAATGTTCAAGTGATTGATCTAGCTTATATTTCCATTCGAATTCCTTGTGGAATGATATAGTCTTGTGTGAATATACCATGATGTAGGTGTTGTATGTGTTTCTATGGTGAATGTCGAATGGTATAGTTGTTTGGAAACAAGTTACATGCAATTGTATGTTCAAATAATCATGTTTAGTAAATTTAGGTATGAGATGTTATATGTATCAATCTAATGAACATTGAAATGAAATGTAAGTATGTTTGCACACTTAGGCTATTCGAATTAGGGTTGTATGATGATGTTAATTAAATTGTTTGGTAACCTATGATGTCTTGAAATCAAAATGTGAGATTGTTTCATGTTAAGTTATGAATGCTTGGTTGCTTGCTAGTTAAGTAACTCATCTAATAGGGATGAGTTAATCTATTATTGCCTTGTTCTTTCTTGTAATGTTCTTGGTAATGCTCCCGAGCCCGCGTGCTACTAACCCGGGGTAGGGGTGTTACAGTCAATAAGCTAGGTGAATTTCTTACTGAGTGCTTGGAGTCATAGTATATGTTCAGTCGAAGCTTGTCCTAAGTGATGTAAAAATTGTTATAACGAGAAGTAATAGTGTTGAGACTATATGTAAACTCTAAGGTTGTTAATTTATAGGTCACCAACCTTTAATATCGAATATAGGTAATGAATTGTAAGTTTCATAAATGGTTATAGTTTGTTGAGCATAAAGATCTTAAACTTTCGGATGGGACAAGACGTGATGTGATTAGTCTATAGGTTATAATATCTAGAGATGAGATGAGATGTTATCTAACAAATGGGTGTAAGTTTAATCTATAATACCCCAAATATTGGCCTAGGAAATTATGACATTAGAGAATGTGTTAGGTTATTATAATTGTTATATCGATGGAATTATTAAAACGTCATTAGTTTTTGGAAGAAGGGATCAACGACCAAATTAAAATTTTGGTTAGTTCAATGATTAATCTTCATGGACCTTTTTGTGAGAAGATTAAGCTATGGAATTTGCATGTAAATTTAATTATTTTGGGTGACCCAATTAAGTGTCACGAGCTGGTCCAACAATTTATTGGAAGGAGATTAGAATCAGTAGAAGGGAGGAATTAACCAAGGAAAAAATTCCCTTTGTTCTTCATTATCCTTCTTGTCTCTCTTTAACCGAAACTTTAGAATATTGAGATAAAAGCTTCAATCCATAGTTACTTGTAGATAGTTGGTGTTTTAATCTTTGACATTTTGGCTAGTAAGGTAAACCATACTCATTCTTCTTATTATTTTCGCATAGGAATGATGAATTGTTGGACATAATGTAGTATAATATATGGAAATGTAGAGCGTTAGAGTTTTTGATTGAATCATTGAAGAATTTGGATTGATTATGAAATCTCCCTCCCTTATTCGAATTGATTGGAATAAGTATGAATTGTTGTGTATATATATATATATATTGATTTTGGCACACTTAGAGATATATGAGTATCTTAGGAACATTTTTTATACAAGTTGAACCATGGAAAAATTTGTGATGTACTAAAATGAGGGTATGACTAAATTTATGATTTTTGTATGGACTGTTTTGCTGCCAGTCCTAAAACAAGGCTGTTATTGGTAAATACTAATTGAATTGGGATTATATTTGTTGAATTAAAGTGGTTACAAAGATGATCTATTAGTAAGAACAATTTTGAATGAATTAAATTGAGTCTATGCATGTTTAGAGCTGAGTAAATGAAACTGGTTTGATTGACCATGGTATGTATATATTAATACAAACGTATAAGGGTATTTTATAAAACATTAAGGGCTGATTTGAGTCGGATAATTCCTATAAAAATCAGGGAACAATTTGTTTACTATGTATGATTTAAGAGCATGTTTAGTGGGCTGTTATGTGTGAAAATGGACTGTTGATTGGTAATGCATGAAATGCTTACAGTGTAGACTATTTTGGTGTGCTTAGAGGTTGTCACGGTCTGTCCGAGTTTAGTAAAATTTGAATGCTAAAGGCTGCCCTGTTTCGGATAATCCAATATAGATTATGTGTAAGAATAATTAAGACTTGAATGGTTTATAGAATTGTACCTAATGTGTTACATATTATGTTGTGTTTAGACCGAGAAGAGTTCGAAGGGAAAAGAGCTAGTGTAGAACAAAACGTTGATAGGCAGAAAGGGATCGTGATTCGGGATCAACCATAGCTCGGAAAGACATGTGAGTGTGGTTTAAAGACTTGGGAGGGGTTAACAACCTTCCCGAGCAATGCCTTTTAATTATAATAGTTAAATAATTGGTTATTTAAAGCTATGATTAAGCAAGTTGGATGCAAGGTAAGTTTCTTATGTTATGAAACTTGGTTTGGAAGTAAAAATTGTGTGATAGTTGATTTATGCTATGCTTACTTGTGTTTTAAGATAGGTGTAGATTGTATTGAATGATACTTTGACATAGTTACTATTCGAATAATTGAAGTGAAAATCTTGTTTTCTTAAGGTGGTTGAGTATTATCTAAATTGCTAAAGTAAAATGAACTATTGATGTGATCATGTGATAAGAATAGCGTAATCGAAAACTATATACTAATATTTAAGATTTAGAGGACACTCCACCTTGATGAGAATAACAAGAAATCATGTTTTTATGATGTCTTGCCCATGATTCGGAAAACTCCCTGAGATTCTAATGTTCAATGAGTTCGAATGATATATGTAAATAGATGTATATGACGTAAAATGTGCTACGAACTTCGAGTATGCTTAAACCTATATGGAAGTTATAAATTAAATACGAGAAAAGATGTATGTGCATGAGTTGAAAAAGTAAAATTTTGGCAATGGCCAATCGAATTGAAGCTCACATGAGTTGAACATGTTGTGATACCCTATATGAGAAAATGGGTGATGAAGTTTATATGAGATTAAATGGAGCTATGCTCACTATGTTTAGATTTAAAATGTAATGTATTAAAGCCTTGGTCTCGAGTCGGTCGTAGGTATAGTTGGCATGCCATAGGGTCCAGAGCTCAGTGTTTAGAGTGGACTACGGTCCGAGACAATGATTCCTATTTGGCGACAGTAGGAGGGAAGTTTGTGTGGTCACTTGGCGACAATAGGAGGGATTGACTGGTACTGTGAGTACCATATGTTTATAAGGGCGACGGTTGGTTGGGGACTCGTGTACCTAGACTGTACACTCGATTCTCAAGGCTATTAAATTAAGAAAATAAGAATGTTTAAGTTTAATTTTAAATAAGAAGAAACTATGCTAACTTATTCTCTAAGAAAAATGTTTAAAGAGTATAATGAATAACCTTGTTTGAGATGATCTATTATTCTTAGAGATTGTTTACTATTGAACTTATGGATTGTTAAACTATGATGAAATTGAGAGTTTATGTATTCTTAACTTAATACACTTGAAAGGATGGATATGATTGCATGCGAAAGAAACTTGTTCAATGAAACACCGTATTGAACTTAAACAATGAGTAGACTTCATGTTGATTTAAATGAAATACGCGAAAAAATGTGAAATAAGCAAAATTCATATATGTATTATGCATGTGTTCCTTCGGATAAAAAAATAGTTAGTTGATTAGTGGATTGTTTGAATAATTTCATGAACGACGCGAATTGTTTGGTATTATGAAAGTAATTTAAGTGATTTTGGAGTGTTTAAGCTTATATATATATTCATTTATGAAATAGATTATCTTCTCTAGTTGGCATGTTTCTTGAATGGGGATTAATATGATTGTGGTTGCTTGAGGATTATAAGTACAACGTAATAGACGAGTAAGGGCAATAAACTTAGTAGTAAGGGAATATCAATAGAATTTAATTACTCTTAAGGGTTTTGAGTTGGTAGGTTTCGAATGGAAATGGTAAACTAGAGGAAAGTGATCATTTACCAAATTGATGTTTGATCATTCTTTAATTGTTGAATGATTAGTTCGAATGGATTATTAAATAAAATGTTCTTCTGGTATAGGATAAGTACACTAGAATATTTAATAGTTTGGAACCAATTTCCGTTAATGTGGAAGAAAAAGGTATAAGACTGTAATAGTAAAGATAAATTCGAATTCCTTGGAGTCTGATAATGAAGAACGATAAGAATAATAACTTATGTGTTAAGGAGACCTAAATTAGAGATGCCGGGATAAAGCTAACAAGTAAATCCAAATAGTCAATGTATGGAATCTTTATGAATCCTCGTCTATCAAGCAACCTAAGCTAAATTGATAGAGAGAATAATCGAATAAGAATCAATGATACTAATTTGACTTTCATTGGTCTTGATGTCATGTTTACAAGAGCTAATTAAGTAGATTGAATCACATTGACCCCTTTAAGGAAAAAAAGGGGGTAATGTTGTTCGAACACTTTGAGGTTGAAGATTCTATTTGAACTAGTATACTAAATTAAGACATAAAGAATCTACTTATTGGTTTGGACTAATTTTGTTATCTCGTGAAGCTAAAACTGGTATTACGTGAAGGTACATTCATTATTCATATAGGCAAGTAATATGTGACTAAGATTATTAACCTATGAAAAGTACCTTAGGATGGCAATTTGTGAATTGAAATGTCGTTGCTTTTTAGGACGTGCGGAATTCGTATAATTATTCAAATTGGTACAAAAGTAGTCCATAGTAGATTGAAACAAAGGGACAAAGAAGTTTGTCTGGTAGTTAATTAAACCATGATAATTGTTTGCTTAACAAATGAATTGATTTGTGAAATGCTTGGATACTCTCTTAAGAAGATGGCTATGCTCGATAATAGGTCTTTATACTCAAAACTAAATGTTAAGCTGCTCTCATTCTTATGAGATTAAAATTTATAAAATGGGGTACTTACATTAGATTTGAATGTTAATAATTTAGATGGTCAAATTTATATTCAAGATTATGTATGGATTATAACCTAAATGGTTTAATGACTTGCGCCATAAAAATCAATGGGTAATGGTGTATATATATATATATATATATATATATATATATAGAGAGAGAGAGAGAGAGAGAGAGAGAGAGAGAGAGATAGATAGATAGATATAAGTGAGTGCACATTGTTAAACCTTGCATCCTTGATTGTGTGAATTCATAATGGTTATAGTTCTGTTTGACTAGTATCTGGTTGGTTGTAAGAATGGGGAACATAACTCGACATACCTTATAATTCTTGGATATTTCGACAACCACACTAAGCGTTGACTTACCCTTCTTTATTTCTTTCTTACCACATTTCAGAGAACGTATAATTCTGGCCGTTCCCTGAGTTGGAACGTGACTTCAAGCAATCACGTTACTAGAGTATATCCTTAGGACTCTTAGTTGGTGGCATGCAGTTTAAGTATTTGAGCATTTGTTTTCCTTTATTGAGTTTAAGATGTTTTTAAACTTTAAATTTATTTGGGTTTGTAAAGGCCGTTTATTATTTTATAATTGTTTGGTTGTGAAATCCTTAAAATAGGTTTGATGCTAGTCTATTAATCCAAGTAATTTAAGGGAAGATTCAAGTAGTGTGCGTAACTTGATAATCAATGACAATATGCATACTCACATATATCATAGGTTTTAAGTTGGTCTTAGTAACTGGGGGTTTAGTACTTTTGTTTCTGTTTAAAATTATAACATGGATAGAAGATTGAGTAAGAATTTGTATAAGTTGATGCCTAAAAGGAATGTATAGATTCGACTAATGGATAATCTGATAATTAGGGTTTTATACAAGGATTTGTATAATAGGCCAAATTGATAATAGGGAGTCTTTACGTGTATCCTTTATTTATGTAGCAAACTTTGATGCTGATATATGTGAAATTAGTTTGAAGTGTGACTTACTCAACCCAAAATGCTTTGTATCTATAAATAAGAATTCTTTTTTCTCCATTGTATTTGATAGAATTGCATGATAGCGCAACTGATTTAGCTAGAAAAGGATCTGCTTATATGCACACATCTAATATTACTTATGTAACACCCCATCCCCGGGTTAGCCGTAACCCGGTTCCAGAGCATTACCAGAATGAAAACAAAGCAATAAATAGGTTACTTGTCGAACAAGTAACCTCAAAATTACTTGACTTGATGCGCAAGTAACCTCGATCAAACCTTTCAAATCATACAATACATTCAAGCAAACACATAAAACAAAAGCCAACTTACATAGCATACTAATTTAGGTACCATTTTGTTTCATTTCATACTTATAACCTAAGTAAACATTATCATATTTCTATTCCAATCAAATCACATACAACATTCAAACAACTCAAATGTGGCATACTTCACATTCAGATACTACTAAACATGATACAACTTTCATCCTTTTTACAATACCATGTACCTTATTCGATTAACACTAGGTGATCACTAATCATACTTTAACTATCATACTTGCATCTCAAGAAACTACTTACTCAACCAATTAACATGATCATTACAAAGCATCCATTTTATATTCTTATTACACTTTCTCTCACCTATTCGAAAAACATAAAATCCCTAATTACATTTCAATTGTTTCTTTACAATCAAGTCATCACATTTCATAGCATACTTGTCTAGTACATTGATGATGCAAGCTTAAACATACCTTAGCCTCAACCTTGTCATTGTCGAATCATGCAAATAAACATAGGAATAAATGCATAATCATACAACATAGGTTTAACATTCGAATTAGACAAGATTCAACAAACATTAGATTTCCATCACAATTTGTGTAGCATCTACTTCATATATACATATCATCATGGTTCATATAGATAGTTTAAGTCATCCAAATAGGTTACATGATAGGCCCATCAAAACATTACTCAAACTAGTCTTAACAACACCACAAAATGCATGATCAAGACTACCTATTACAAGTTCTAGTGCCACCAAACTAGGAGTATACAAAGAGTATGAAATCATACTTTCAAGCTTGCCTCAAGTGTTGCTTTAAACCCAAGATATCCTCTAGAAGTATCTTTAATATGTTATGGGAAGAATGAAAAGTAGAGTGGTAAGTACAAGTTATGTACTTAGTGATGTAACACTAAGTCTAGCCAATTTTAAAGCATATAAGTCCAAGTTTCCATATATTTCAAAGAATCAAGACCATCAATACAAAGTACATGCTTATTCGAGTTGCATAGGGTAAGTTAGGCAATCTTTACTTATCATACAATCAACATAACAACATCCATCATGATTGTCATAGGCTATTCGAACATCATGCTTAGAGGACAAGCAACCAAACACTCGAATTATCAAGTAGGCATTCATACACAAAGCCATTCATATGTACATTTCTTTCAAAGCAAGGAAGTTCATACAAGTTTCTTACAATACAAGCAATGTTCATTTGAATTATTAAGTCATCTTTCAACATCCTTGGTAGGTAGCTTACTAGATAATCAAATCTTAACAATATGCACCGAAGTGCCAATATGCACCAAAGTGCCAACATGCACCGTAGTGCCAATATGCACCGTAGTGCCAATATGAGCTCAAGATTCTAAGGCATGCCCTCCTATCTATCAAACTAGCTACCAAAGTTGTTGATTATCCATTTCATTTAAGCTTTATACATTTCATGATCCAATATGCCATTCAAAGGCCAAGCCCTTAGGCTTATGGAGTCTTAACTCCCAATACAAAACCATCCATGCCATTCGAATAGCATGAATACAAAGTAGTATCCTTGTTTAATTCATTTCAATCAGCCATGTATAACATCCACAAACACAAGCATATGTATGCAATGTGCGTATCTTATTCTCCAAGCAAGCATGCCATTTCATACCTTTGGCATAAGCAATGCAATATGTCAAGCAATATATTTCATTTGCTTAGCACTCAAGTAAACACATAGATCATGACATCAAACAAGTTATCATACATATCATTCTTCCCTTAATTATCCAAATATGTTTTAAGTCATGTTACATGGCAATAGCATTGAATTAAACAATAACAAGGTTGGTTAGGACCTAGTCCCAACCCTAAGGATAGTTACACTCACAATACTCGTAACAATAGATTATCTTGTATCCAAATTCCTTTGCCTCTAGCTTTGGGATGTCCACTCCTATCACCTTCTTCCCCAATTTGTTGCCCTTGGTCTAGCAAGCATATCACATACACATTCCATCAAAACAAGAACAATATATCACACAATCATAGTAGCAATGTTACCACATTTGTACCTAACATTTAGCTACTATTTTTATACTTTCTTTTAAGCATTTCTTACTAGTTCATTTCCATATTGTTATTACTTCATTTTAAAGCTTAATTGGGCAGGTTACAATGTCCCAAAACTGTTTTGGAAACAGTTTGTTACTAGGTGCAAAAACAGTCCCAAACTGCCTAGGACACTACTGCCTGGCAGTTTGCACACTGTCCCTCTAAATGGCCATATCTTTTAATTCGTACGTCAGAATTTCGATTGCTATATACCGTTGGAAAGATAATTTTTTTTTTCTATAAGTCCATGTAAGACTTTTATTTTATTTCCTATCCAATTAATACAGTTTTTTGTTCAAAGATATGGCATTTACACTGCCTGGACAGTTTGCACTGTCCAGCAATTCCTATTTACAGTTTACAGAATAGGACCCAGTTTTAAATTCTGTTTTCACCTAATGAAAATATACATACTAAGGATCATGTCATTAAAATTTCTTCCCAGAATTTGATCTATACAATTTTTGGTGAATTTTCAAAGTGACTGCCCAGAACAGATCAATTCTGGCAGATTGTATATATTCACATTTTAATTCCCTAAATTCATTTTAACCAATGTTTTGACCCTATAATTCATTTCATATGATATCCTAAACATGCTAAGTCATTGTTCATTCATTATTCAAGGAATCCAAAAGAGGGCAAGTTGGTTATAATGCCTAATCTTGCATGTTTACTCAGTTTCAATTTCCACAAAACATTTTCTATGTTACATAACTATGTTCATGCTTTTATCCTTCATTTCCAGCATTGTTTGCTAACAATTCAACTTGTTTAACACCTTAATTAGCTTACCTAGTTATGATCATAATCAATTCATTAATTCCATAGCTCAATTTCAAGTTCTATTCATTCAATTCTAACTTCAACCTCACAATTCAATTTTCCAGCAACCTAGCTTATTACACTATCACAATCACATGATTTCCAGCATTGAACCTAGTTTTCATTCTTAAAATTTGTATAATTCTACATCCATTCAATCATCTAACACATATTCAATAGCAAATCTCATCTATAATCATCAAAACAGTACACTTCAACAAATATAGTTGGCTATTCAATTGAACACATGTAAAATCATACTTACTTTGCTTGTAGCTTAATTTCAATGAAAAATCACTACACATGCAAGCTTAATTTCTTCTTCAATGGCTGAATTTTCAAAGCATTCTCTCTCAATTTTCCTCTTTCATATTCAGCTGGTATGAAATGAAAGGGATGATGACAATGTGGTTATCCACATTAGTGGATTTATGAAGTTACTAATCTATCCCTTAATTGTTTACTAATCATGTAATTAGTCAAGGGCAAAGAAGAGAACCATGAAATTTATCATGCAAGCCTCATCTTTCTCCTTTAATTCAAATTGATCCTTTATAATTTGATCACTTAATTCATACATTCTTTGAATTAGGCCCTTAACTAATCAATTTAGCTTAATTCTAAATTCAATTAAGCTAACAACTTATTCAATTTGGTTCCAATACTTCTAAGCTAGGATTTGGGTGTTACAATTCCCCCCTTAAATTAAATTCGTCCTCGAATTTACCTAAATCGAATAGGTGAGAATACTGCTTCCTCATGACTTCTTCAGATTCCCAGGTAGCTTCATCCATCGTATGATTTCTCCATAAGATCTTAACAAGGGGAACAATCTTGTTCCGAAGCTTCCTTACTTCCCGGTCAAGAATCTGAATAGGTTCTTCTTCGTAGGACGAATCGAGATTCAATTCTACTTCTTCGGGCTCAAGAATGTGTGAAGGATCAGATCGATACCTTCTGAGCATTGAAACATGGAAGACATTGTGTATTCTATCGAATTCTCTAGGAAGAGCTAATCGATAGGCAGCTGGACCAATTCATTCAGTGATTTCAAATGGACCAATGAATCGGGGACTGAGTTTCCCTTTTCTTCCAAATCTGAGCACTTTCTTCCAAGATGAGACCTTTAGAAACACTTTGTCTCCAATAGCATACTGAATATCTCTTCTTTTCAAATCAACATATGCTTTACGTCTATCGAAAGCTACCTTCAATCGATTGTGAATGATCTTGACTTGTTCTTTGGTTTCTCGAAACAATTGAGGTCCCAATACTTTGTTTTCTCCCAATTCAGACCAGCATAAGAGAGTTCCACATCTTCTACCATAGAGAGATTCAAATGGGGCCATTTGAATAGAAGATTTGATAGCTATTGTTGTAGGCAAACTCTACAAGAGGTAGGGATTTCTCCCATTCTTCCCGAGGTCAATAACACAAGCTCATAGCATATCTTCTAACACTTGAATAATTCTCTCAGATTGGCCATCCGATTGAGGATGAAAGGCCGTACTAAGATGTACTTTAGCTCCTAGAGCTTTTTGCAGAGAATTCCAGAATCGAGAAGCGAATCGAGGGTCACGATCGGAGATAATTGTTGTAGGTACACCGTGTAACCGAATCACTTCACAAATGTACAGCTCGACAAGGGTTTCCAAACTCATGTTCATACGAACGGGGATGAAGTGAGTAGATTTAGTGAATCTATCAACAATCACCATACAACATCATCCTTTCTTGGAGTAGAAGGAAGACCGGTGACAAAGTCTATAGTAATTCGATTCCACTTCCACTAGGGAAGTTCAATAGGTTGAAGCAATACAGTAGGGACTTGATGCTCGGTTTTAACTGTTTGACATGTTAAGCACTTGGATCTGAAGTCCGTGATTGCAGATTTCATGCCTGGCCACCAGTATAGTGGCTTTAGGTCCTTATACATTTTAACTGATCTAGGGTGGATCAAGAAAGAACTTTGATGAGCTTCTTTCAAGATTTCTTGTGTTAGTTCCTCATTGTTAGGAACACAAACTCTATCTTTGAAATATAGGAGTCCATTTGACTTTAAGGATATATCATAGCTAGACTCAGAAGCAAGCTTAGATATGATCTTCTGAAGATCGGGATCAACTTGTTGAAGTTCTTTAATCCTCAAGATGAAATCGGATTGAACTTGAAGTTCAGAAAAAAAAATTGGCTCTTGGATAGTCGAAAATGAGCATTGATAGCCATAATAGCTACGAAAGAATTAACAAAATCATTAGAATGATTTTCAATAGGTTTCTTTTAATGCAAGGCACTATTTGAATGGTTTCTTGTATCATAAGGCATTGTTCGAATTCTTTCTTACAAGCTAAGAAAGATTCAATTTCAATGGTTACAAGTATTTTAGACACAAATTTCAATGGTTACAAGTATGAGCTACTAAAGCATTAACAAAGTCATTAGAATGATTTTCAAAAGATTTCTTACAGTGCAAGGCACTATTCAAATTGTTTCTTGTATCACAAGGCATTTTTTGATTTCTTTCTTACAAGCTAAGAAAGATTTAGTTTCAATGGCTATAAGCATTTTAGGCTCAATTCTTATTCGAATAAGTTACTTGTATTTCAAGAAATTTTTGAATCGTAACTTGTAGATTAAGAAAGCTCTAAATTCATTGTTTGCAAAACAAGAGAAGGCATAATTCAATGAATTTTAATTAGAATTCTAGATTTAGGAGTTACCCGAGTATGGTCTACGACTTAGGGCGTCACAACTACGTTTGCTTTCCCCGGATGGTAGTCGATAATGAAATCGTAATATTTAAGTAATTCGAGCCATCTCCTTTGTCTCAGATCAAATCCTTTTGTGTCAGGAGGTAATTGAAACTTTTGTGATCGGTAAATAGATTGCATTTCTCCCCGTATAGATAGTGTCTCCATATCTTGAGAGCAAACACGATAGCTGCTAGTTCAGTTGTTGTGTGGATAATTAGACTCGTGTGGCTTGATTGTCTTGAAGCGTAAGCAATTACTTTCCCATCTTGCATCAGGACACAATCGAGTCCTAGATGAGAAGCATCATTGTAAACAGTAAATCCTTTGCCCGATTTTGGTCGGATGAGTCTTTGGGGCATGAGTTAGAGGTTGCTTAAGTTGATCAAAGCTTCGTTGTTGGTTTTTCACCAAGCAAAGGTCTATCTTTGCGAGTAAGCTTGGTAAGACTTGCAGCAATAGAGGAAAAGCCCTTAACAAATCTTCTGTAATACCCGGCTAAACCGAGGAAGCTTGGACCTCGCTTACATTCTTTCTTGGAGGTCTCCAATTCATAATAGACTGAATCTTGCTTGGATTGACTTTAATTGCTTCAGCCGAGATAACATGGCTGAGGAAAGAAACTTCTGGTAACTAGAATTCACATTTGGAGAACTTGGCATACAATTTATGTTCTCGGAGTGTTTGTAAGACAACTCAGAGGTGTTCAGCACGTTCCTCCTTATTCTGAGAGTACGGCAGAATGTTGTCTATGAATACGACCACAAACTTGTCAAGATAGGCTTGAATACTCGATTTATAAGATCCATGAAAGCAGCCGGAGCATTCGTTAACCCGAATGGCATTACGAAGAATTCATGTGGCCATATCGAGTATGAAAGGCTGTCCTGGGTACATCTTGTTCTTTCACTTTCATTTGATAGTACCCCGATCTAAGGTCGATCTTAGAAAATACGACAACATACCTAAGTTGATCAAAAGATCTTCAATTCTGGGTAGGGGATACCGGTTCATGATGGTGAGCTTGTTTAACTGACGGTAATCAATACAAAGTTACAGTGTTTCGTCTTTCTTCTTTACAAACAAAACCGGTGCACTCCAAGGAGAAGTGCTAGGCCGTATGAAACCTTTATCTTGTAACTCTTGAAGTTACTTCTTTAATTCTTTCAACGCGACAGGTGCCATTCTATAGGGTGTAATGGACACCGGAGCTGTTCCAGGATAAACTTATATCCTGAACTCTACTTCCCTAGTCGGAGGGACACCAGGGAGTTCCGCGAGAAAAACATTAGTGAATTCAAAAACAACAAGCATGCTAGGCAAACCGAATTCAATTTCATCTTGTATGATCTTCTTAGCAAAGATTGAAGTTGGTTTCTTATTTATTAAGAGAATGGATTCTTTCACTAAACCCCGAGATATACAGTCTCCGATTTTGGCAATCTACCCAGGCTTCGTGTTTACTTAACTAATCTAACCCCAATATCAAGTCAAATTCACAATAAGGAAGTACATATAGATTAATATGAAATGGGATATTTCGAATGGTCAAGGGAGCTTGCTTGTGGCGCAAGTTATGGGTGTTTTTCCCCCTAATGGATTCAAAACTACAAGATTGGATTCAATAATTTTGGGTTTCAACTTTAACTTGTTGATCAAGGCAGAACAAACAAATGAATGGGCAAACCCCAAATGAATTAAAGCATAAGAAGGACTGGAATTTAATTCAAGGGTACCTGCAATAAATTGGGAGCTTCTTCATAATCTTTACCACGAATGTGGTACATACGAGCAGGGGCTCGAGAATCCTAATTTGTTGGAGCATTCGAATAGGGGTCCTTCTATTTTCCCTGATTCCTGGATTGAGCTTATCTGGGTGCTTTGTTTCGGTTACGAGGAGTTGAGCTAGCAATTATAGAAGCGCAATTCGAAGCCTTGTTGGGATTCTGAGCACAATCCTGAATATAATGACCAGAGGCTCCACATGAAAAGCATAAATTATGTTGAACTCAGCAATTGCCAGTATGATGTTACTGATAGAACTTGCAAAGTAGATATTGAGTAGCTTTAGCCTGATTCCCCGTGCTATCAACAGAAACAACCAGGGCTGAAGTCTTTATAACCGTTTGAGGTTTTAGAATGTAACCACTCTTCTGATTAAGGGTATAGTTTGAAGAGTGTCCCTTGGAAAGTGTGGACTTTTTTTATTGCCAGTGTGGCTTATCATCGTTCCTGGGTCGTTTATCTTTTTAGGAGTGTCTGCTTTTGCATCTTTTCAAGGCTTTCATATTCGCCTCAGTAGTAATGGCTCGGTTTACTAAATTTTGAAAGTCGGTAATACACAGAGTAGTGAATATTGGGCTTAATTCATCATTTAACCTTTCAATGAACATTCGACACTTGTCAGCCTCGATTCTGATATATTCTGACCCATACTTGCAATACTTGAAAAAGTCGCTCACATATTGCTCGATAAGTCGGCCAGCTTGTTTGAGATACAAGAATTATTTGCGGCGCTCGGCCATATACTACTCGCTGATATACTTCTTCTTGAATTCATCAATGAAGAATTTCCAAGTAATAGCCTCCGCAGAGTAGTCGATAGTGGTTTCCCACCAGCAATGCTTCGTGTCGCCAATAGAGCAATGGCACACTCGAGTTTATGCTCGTTAGAGCATGGCAATTGTTTTGTTAGAATGTGAGTAGTGGCCTCTAACCAATACTCGGCTACTTTCGGATTAGCCTCATCGGTGCCAGTGAAGGTATATGCCCGATGTTGACCCAGACTTGTCAATAGGGGCTCGGTTTGGTACAAATAATAGTAGGAGCAATAGGATGATCTTGTTTAAGGCGATTCACGAGAGATGATTGAACATCTCTTTCATACTTGTATGGAATTCTTACTGCACATGATTGATAGTAGGAGCTTCTTGTTAGCGGCGGCCCTAAGCTCGGCGTTGAGCTTGTTGTTAGGAGGATTTTGTTCCATCCCACACTATCTCCTTTGTTTGAGGATCCTACGAGACTATCATTATCCTGACCCAATCTTGTTTCGACATTCTAGTTCAATCGTAACAAATAGAGTCTTAGTTATCGCATTTACACATTTATGCAACAACACAAGCTTATATCAAGTCCCCTAGGTGGCACATATCATATATGATGCAAATGAGCTTATCGAATCAACCAAAAAGCTCTGATTACCAATAAATGTAACACCCCATCCCCGGGTTAGCCGTAACCCGGTTTGGGAGCGTTACCAAAGCGGAAGCAAAGCGATAGATAGGTTACTTGTAACCTCGGGATACTTGCCTTGTTGCGCAAGTAACCTAAACTCTAAACCTTTCAAACATACAATTCATACAAGCAAACCACATTAAGCAATTAACAACATACATAACATGCTAATTTAGGTACAATTTGGTTCCATTTTATGCTTATAACCTAAGTTACTATTGTCATATTACCAAACCATTCAAATTACATACAATCATTCAAACAACAACTCAAGTTTGTTATACATTACATTAAGGTTACTATTAAACATGGTATAACTTTCATTCTTACTACACTTTCATGTACACTAATCGAACAACATATAGGTGATCACTAAACATGCTTAAACTATATTACTTGCAACTTAAGAAACTACCTATTAAACCAATTAACAAGATCAACATAAAGCATCTAGCATACATCTTGTTACACATTCATGCATCCATTCGAATAGCTAGATGGTTTCTAGACTTATTTCATTTGTTTCTTTACAATTAAATCATCACATTACATAGCACACTTGAATTTTTCATTGATAATGCATGCTTAAACATACCTTAAGCTCAACTTTGTCATAGCTGAATCATGTCATTAAACATAGGAACAAATGCATGATCATACCACATTAATCTAGTATTCGAATCATACATAGTTTCATCAAACATTGGATTTCAATCACCATATGCACAACATCTATTTCATATATACATCACTTTAGTTCAAACATAGTTCTAAGTCATCCAAATAGATTACATAGTAGGCCTATCAAAACAATACATATACTAGTCTCAACAATACCACAAAATGCATGCTCAAGGCTACCTATTACAAGTTCTAGTTCCACCAAACTAGGAGTATACAAAGAGTATGAATTCATACTTTCAAGTTTGCCTCAAGTGTTGCTTCAAACCTAAGATATCCTCTTGAAGTATTCTTTAATCTGTTATGGGAAGAATGAAGAGCAGAGTGGTAAGAACAAGATATGTACTTAGTAAGGTAACACTAAGTCTAGTCAATTTTCTCAAAGCATATAAATTTAAGTAGTCATGTATTTCAAATGATCAAACCCATCTTTACATCATTCATGCTTATTCGAATTGCATAGGGTAATTTAGACAAGTTTTACGTATCATACAATCAACATAACAACAATCCTTCATGACACTCAAGGCCATTCAACAACATTCTTGGAAGACAAGCAATCAATCATTCAATCCATCAAGTAGGCATTTATACATAAAGCCATCAACATACATTTCTTCCATGACAAGAAACAAGTTTAGCAACCATTCATGTGTCATATTTCAAAGCAAGAAAGTTTATTCAAGTTTCTTATAATACAATAAATGTTCATTTAGTCATCTTTCAACATTTCCTTGGTAAGTAGCTTACTAGATAATCAAATCTTAACAATATGCACCGAAGTGCCAATATGTACCGTCGTGCCAATATGCACTGTAGTGCCAATATGCACCGTAATGCCAATATGAGCTCAAGATTCTAAGGCATGCCCTCCTATCTATCAAACTAGCTACCAATGTTGTTGATTATCCATTTCATTTAAGTTTTATACATTTCATGATTCAATATAACAATATGCCATTCAAAGGCCAAGCACTTAAAACCATCCAGTCTTAACTCCCAATACAAAACTATCCATAGTTTTTCATCAATCAGTCATGTATAACATCCACAAACACAAGCATATGTATGCATTGTGCGTATCTCATTCTCCAAACAAGCATGCCAATTCATACCTTTGGCATAAGCAATGCACATGACAAGCATTTGATCACATTTGCCTAACACCCAAGTAAACACAAAGATGATGGCATCAATCATGTTATCATACATTTCATTCTTCCCTTAATTATCCAAATATACGTTAAGTCATGTTACATGTCATTAACATTTCATTTAACAACAACAAAGTTGGTTAGGACCTAGTCCCAACCCTAAGGGTAGTTACACTCACAATACTCCTAGCAATTCAACTATCTTGGATCCAAATCCCTTTGCCTCTAGCTTTGGGATGTCCACTCCTATCCACTTCTTCCCAATCTGCTGCCCTTGGTCTAGCAAGCATATCACATACACATTTCATCAAAATAAGCACAAAAGTCACACAATCAAGGTAGCAATGTTATCACAATTGTACCTAACATTTAGCTACTATTTTTATACTTCCTTTTAAGCATTTCTTACTAATTCAATTCCATAATGTTATCACTTCATTTTAAGACATAATTGGACAGATTACAATGTCCCAAAACTGTTTTGAAAACAATTTCTTACTAGGTGCAAAAACAGTCCCAAACTGCCCAGGACATTGCTGCCTAGCAGTTTGCACACTGTCCCTTTAAATGGCCATATCTTTTAATCCGTACGTTGGAATTTCAATTGATATACATCGTTGGAAAGATTATTTTTTTTCATATAAGACCATGTAAGACTTTTATTTTATTTCTTATTCAATTAATACAGTTTATTGTTCAAAGACAGGCATTTACACTGCCCAGACAGTTTGCACTGCCCAGAAATTCCTATTTACAGATTTCAGTATAGGACCCAATTTTCAGTTCTATTTTCACCTAGTGAAAATATAAATTATAAGGATCATGTCATTAAAATTTCAGCCCTGAATTTGAACTATACAATTTTTTGTGAATTTTCAAAGTGACTGCCCAGAACAGAGCAATTCTGGGCAAATTGTATCTAATCACATTTTAATGCTTTTAATCCATTTTAACCAATGTCTTGGTCCTATAATTCATTTCATATGATATTATAAACATGTTAAGTCATTGTTAGTTCATTAAACAAAGAATCCAAAATAGGGCAAGTTGATTATAATGCCTAATCTTGTATGTTTACTCAAATTCAATACCACAAAACATTTTCTATATTGTATAACTATATTCATATTCTTATCCTTCATTTCCAGCATTGTTTGCATGTAATTCAATTGTTTAACACCTTCTAATTACATTGCCTATTCATGATCATCATCAATTCATTATTTCCATAGCTCAATTTTAAGCTCTAATCATTCAATTCCAACTTCAATAACACAATTCAATTTTCCAGCAACATAGGTTTGTTACACTAGCACAATCACATAATTTCCAGCCTTGAACCTAGTTTTCATTCTTCAATTTTGCATGATTCAACAACCATTCAATCACATAACAACATATTCAAAGTCTAATTTCATCTATAATCAAACAAATCAGTCCAATTCCACAAATATAGTTGGCTATTCAATTAAACACAAGAAAAATCATACTTACTTTGCTTGTAGCTTAATTTCAATGAAAAATTCCTACACATGCAAGCTAAAATTCTTCTTAAATGGCTGAATTTTCAAAGCATTTCTCTCAATTTTCCTCTTTCTTTCTCAGCTGGTATTCGAAAAATGGGAAGGGATGATGACAATGTGGTTATCCACATTAGTGGATTTATGTATTGTACTAAATTATCCCTTAATTGTTTACTAATCATGTAATTAGTCAAGGGCAAAATAAGAGAACCATGAAATTTATCATGCATTCCCAACTTTATTCTTTAATTCAAATTGATCCTTTATAATTTGATCACTTGTCTTATACATTCTTTCAATTAGGCCCTTAACTAATCAATTTAGCTTAATTCTAAATTCAATTAAGCTAACAACTTATTCAATTTGGTTCCAATACTTCTAAGCTAGGATTTGGGTGTTACAATTCCCCCCTTAAATTAAATTCGTCCTCGAATTTACCTAAATCGAATAGGTGAGAATACTGCTTCCTCATGACTTCTTCAGATTCCCAGGTAGCTTCATCCATCGTATGATTTCTCCATAAGATCTTAACAAGGGGAACAATCTTGTTCCGAAGCTTCCTTACTTCCCGGTCAAGAATCTGAATAGGTTCTTCTTCGTAGGACGAATCGAGATTCAATTCTACTTCTTCGGGCTCAAGAATGTGTGAAGGATCAGATCGATACCTTCTGAGCATTGAAACATGGAAGACATTGTGTATTCTATCGAATTCTCTAGGAAGAGCTAATCGATAGGCCGCTGGACCAATTCATTCAGTGATTTCAAATGGACCAATGAATCGGGGACTGAGTTTCCCTTTTCTTCCAAATCTGAGCACTTTCTTCCAAGATGAGACCTTTAGAAACACTTTGTCTCCAATAGCATACTGAATATCTCTTCTTTTCAAATCAACATATGCTTTCTGTCTATCGAAAGCTACCTTCAATCGATTGTGAATGATCTTGACTTGTTCTTTGGTTTCTCGAAACAATTGAGGTCCCAATACTTTGTTTTCTCCCAATTCAGACCAGCATAAGAGAGTTCCACATCTTCTACCATAGAGAGATTCAAATGGGGCCATTTGAATAGAAGATTTGATAGCTATTGTTGTAGGCAAACTCTACAAGAGGTAGGGATTTCTCCCAGTTCTTCCTGAGGTCAATAACACAAGCTCATAGCATATCTTCTAACACTTGAATAATTCTCTCAGATTGGCCATCCGATTGAGGATGAAAGGCCGTACTAAGATGTACTTTAGCTCCTAGAGCTTTTTGCAGAGAATTCCAGAATCGAGAAGCGAATCGAGGGTCACGATCGGAGATAATTGTTGTAGGTACACCGTGTAACCGAATCACTTCACAAATGTACAGCTCGACAAGGGTTTCCAAACTCATGTTCATACGAACGGGGATGAAGTGAGTAGATTTAGTGAATCTATCAACAATCACCATACAACATCATCCTTTCTTGGAGTAGAAGGAAGACCGGTGACAAAGTCTATAGTAATTCGATTCCACTTCCACTAGGGAAGTTCAATAGGTTGAAGCAATACAGTAGGGACTTGATGCTCGGTTTTAACTGTTTGACATGTTAAGCACTTGGATACGAAGTCCGTGATTGCAGATTTCATGCCTGGCCACCAGTATAGTGGCTTTAGGTCCTTATACATTTTAACTGATCTAGGGTGGATCAAGAAAGAACTTTGATGAGCTTCTTTCAAGATTTCTTGTGTTAGTTCCTCATTGTTAGGAACACAAACTCTATCTTTGAAATATAGGAGTCCATTTGACTTTAAGGATATATCATAGCTAGACTCAGAAGCAAGCTTAGATATGATCTTCTGAAGATCGGGATCAACTTGTTGAAGTTCTTTAATCCTCAAGATGAAATCGGATTGAACTTGAAGTTCAGAAAAAAAAATTGGCTCTTGGATAGTCGAAAATGAGCATTGATAGCCATAATAGCTACGAAAGAATTAACAAAATCATTAGAATGATTTTCAATAGGTTTCTTTTAATGCAAGGCACTATTTGAATGGTTTCTTGTATCATAAGGCATTGTTCGAATTCTTTCTTACAAGCTAAGAAAGATTCAATTTCAATGGTTACAAGTATTTTAGACACAAATTTCAATGGTTACAAGTATGAGCTACTAAAGCATTAACAAAGTCATTAGAATGATTTTCAAAAGATTTCTTACAGTGCAAGGCACTATTCAAATTGTTTCTTGTATCACAAGGCATTTTTTGATTTCTTTCTTACAAGCTAAGAAAGATTTAGTTTCAATGGCTATAAGCATTTTAGGCTCAATTCTTATTCGAATAAGTTACTTGTATTTCAAGAAATTTTTGAATCGTAACTTGTAGATTAAGAAAGCTCTAAATTCATTGTTTGCAAAACAAGAGAAGGCATAATTCAATGAATTTTAATTAGAATTCTAGATTTAGGAGTTACCCGAGTATGGTCTACGACTTAGGGCGTCACAACTACGTTTGCTTTCCCCGGATGGTAGTCGATAATGAAATCGTAATATTTAAGTAATTCGAGCCATCTCCTTTGTCTCAGATCAAATCCTTTTGTGTCAGGAGGTAATTGAAACTTTTGTGATCGGTAAATAGATTGCATTTCTCCCCGTATAGATAGTGTCTCCATATCTTGAGAGCAAACACGATAGCTGCTAGTTCCAGATTGTGTGTTGGATAATTAGACTCGTGTGGCTTCAGTTGTCTTGAAGCGTAAGCAATTACTTTCCCATCTTGCATCAGGACACAATCGAGTCCTAGATGAGAAGCATCATTGTAAACAGTAAATCCTTTGCCTGATTTTGGTCGGATGAGTACTGGGGCATGAGTTAGAGGTTGCTTAAGTTGATCAAAGCTTCGTTGTTGGTTTTTCGACCAAGCAAAAGGTCTATCTTTGCGAGTAAGCTTGGTAAGACTTGCAGCAATAGAGGAAAAGCCCTTAACAAATCTTCTGTAATACCCGGCTAAACCGAGGAAGCTTCAGACCTCGCTTACATTCTTCGGAGGTCTCCAATTCATAATAGACTGAATCTTGCTTGGATTGACTTTAATTGCTTCAGCCGAGATAACATGGCTGAGGAAAGAAACTTCTGGTAACTAGAATTCACATTTGGAGAACTTGGCATACAATTTATGTTCTCGGAGTGTTTGTAAGACAACTCAGAGGTGTTCAGCACGTTCCTCCTTATTCTGAGAGTACGGCAGAATGTTGTCTATGAATACGACCACAAACTTGTCAAGATAGGCTTGAATACTCGATTTATAAGATCCATGAAAGCAGCCGGAGCATTCGTTAACCCGAATGGCATTACGAAGAATTCATGTGGCCATATCGAGTATGAAAGGCTGTCCTGGGTACATCTTGTTCTTTCACTTTCATTTGATAGTACCCCGATCTAAGGTCGATCTTAGAAAATACGACAACATACCTAAGTTGATCAAAAGATCTTCAATTCTGGGTAGGGGATACGGTTCATGATGGTGAGCTTGTTTAACTGACGGTAATCAATACAAAGTTACAGTGTTTCGTCTTTCTTCTTTACAAACAAAACCGGTGCACTCCAAGGAGAAGTGCTAGGCCGTATGAAACCTTTATCTTGTAACTCTTGAAGTTACTTCTTTAATTCTTTCAACGCGACAGGTGCCATTCTATAGGGTGTAATGGACACCGGAGCTGTTCCAGGATAAACTTATATCCTGAACTCTACTTCCCTAGTCGGAGGGACACCAGGGAGTTCCGCGAGAAAAACATTAGTGAATTCAAAAACAACAAGCATGCTAGGCAAACCGAATTCAATTTCATCTTGTATGATCTTCTTAGCAAAGATTGAAGTTGGTTTCTTATTTATTAAGAGAATGGATTCTTTCACTAAACCCCAGAGATACAGTCTCCGATTTTGGCAATCTACCCAGGCTTCGTGTTTACTTAACTAATCTAACCCCAATATCAAGTCAAATTCACAATAAGGAAGTACATATAGATTAATATGAAATGGGATATTTCGAATGGTCAAGGGAGCTTGCTTGTGGCGCAAGTTATGGGTGTTTTTCCCCCTAATGGATTCAAAACTACAAGATTGGATTCAATAATTTTGGGTTTCAACTTTAACTTGTTGATCAAGGCAGAACAAACAAATGAATGGGCAAACCCCAAATGAATTAAAGCATAAGAAGGACTGGAATTTAATTCAAGGGTACCTGCAATAAATTGGGAGCTTCTTCATAATCTTTACCACGAATGTGGTACATACGAGCAGGGGCTCGAGAATCCTAATTTGTTGGAGCATTCGAATAGGGGTCCTTCTATTTTCCCTGATTCCTGGATTGAGCTTATCTGGGTGCTTTGTTTCGGTTACGAGGAGTTGAGCTAGCAATTATAGAAGCGCAATTCGAAGCCTTGTTGGGATTCTGAGCACAATCCTGAATATAATGACCAGAGGCTCCACATGAAAAGCATAAATTATGTTGAACTCAGCAATTGCCAGTATGATGTTACTGATAGAACTTGCAAAGTAGATATTGAGTAGCTTTAGCCTGATTCCCCGTGCTATCAACAGAAACAACCAGGGCTGAAGTCTTTATAACCGTTTGAGGTTTTAGAATGTAACCACTCTTCTGATTAAGGGTATAGTTTGAAGAGTGTCCCTTGGAAAGTGTGGACTTTTTTTATTGCCAGTGTGGCTTATCATCGTTCCTGGGTCGTTTATCTTTTAGGAGTGTCCGCTTTTGCATCTTTTCAAGGCTTTCATATTCGCCTCAGTAGTAATGGCTCGGTTTACTAAATTTTGAAAGTCGGTAATACACAGAGTAGTGAATATTGGGCTTAATTCATCATTTAACCTTTCAATGAACATTCGACACTTGTCAGCCTCGATTCTGATATATTCTGACCCATACTTGCAATACTTGAAAAAGTCGCTCACATATTGCTCGATAAGTCGGCCAGCTTGTTTGAGATACAAGAATTATTTGCGGCGCTCGGCCATATACTACTCGCTGATATACTTCTTCTTGAATTCATCAATGAAGAATTTCCAAGTAATAGCCTCCGCAGGAGTAGTCAGAGTAGTGGTTTCCCACCAGCTTAATGCTTCGTCTGCCAATAGAGCAATGGCACACTCGAGTTTATGCTCGTTAGAGCATGGCAATTGTTTTGTTAGAATGTGAGTAGTGGCCTCTAACCAATACTCGGCTACTTTCGGATTAGCCTCATCGGTGCCAGTGAAGGTATATGCCCGATGTTGACCCAGCTTGTCAATAGGGGCTCGGTTTGGTACAGTAATAGTAGGAGCAATAGGATGATCTTGTTTAAGGGCAGTTACGAGATGATTGAACATCTCTTTCATACTTGTATGGAATTCTTACTGCACATGATTGATAGTAGGAGCTTCTTGTTAAGCAGCAGCCTAAGCTCGACGTTGAGCTTGTTGTTAGGAGGATTTTGTTCCATCCCCACACTATCTCCTTTGTTTGAGGATCCTACGAGACTATCATTATCCTGACCCAATCTTGTTTCTGACATTCTAGTTCAATCAGAACAAATAGAGTCTTAGTTATCGCATTTACACATTTATGCAACAACACAAGCTTATATCAAGTCCCCTAGGTGGCACATATCATATATGATGCAAATGAGCTTATCGAATCAACCAAAAAGCTCTGATTACCAATAAATGTAACACCCCATCCCCGGGTTAGCCGTAACCCGGTTTGGGAGCGTTACCAAAGCGGAAGCAAAGCGATAGATAGGTTACTTGTAACCTCGGGATACTTGCCTTGTTGCGCAAGTAACCTAAACTCTAAACCTTTCAAACATACAATTCATACAAGCAAACCACATTAAGCAATTAACAACATACATAACATGCTAATTTAGGTACAATTTGGTTCCATTTTATGCTTATAACCTAAGTTACTATTGTCATATTACCAAACCATTCAAATTACATACAATCATTCAAACAACAACTCAAGTTTGTTATACATTACATTAAGGTTACTATTAAACATGGTATAACTTTCATTCTTACTACACTTTCATGTACACTAATCGAACAACATATAGGTGATCACTAAACATGCTTAAACTATATTACTTGCAACTTAAGAAACTACCTATTAAACCAATTAACAAGATCAACATAAAGCATCTAGCATACATCTTGTTACACATTCATGCATCCATTCGAATAGCTAGATGGTTTCTAGACTTATTTCATTTGTTTCTTTACAATTAAATCATCACATTACATAGCACACTTGAATTTTTCATTGATAATGCATGCTTAAACATACCTTAAGCTCAACTTTGTCATAGCTGAATCATGTCATTAAACATAGGAACAAATGCATGATCATACCACATTAATCTAGTATTCGAATCATACATAGTTTCATCAAACATTGGATTTCAATCACCATATGCACAACATCTATTTCATATATACATCACTTTAGTTCAAACATAGTTCTAAGTCATCCAAATAGATTACATAGTAGGCCTATCAAAACAATACATATACTAGTCTCAACAATACCACAAAATGCATGCTCAAGGCTACCTATTACAAGTTCTAGTTCCACCAAACTAGGAGTATACAAAGAGTATGAATTCATACTTTCAAGTTTGCCTCAAGTGTTGCTTCAAACCTAAGATATCCTCTTGAAGTATTCTTTAATCTGTTATGGGAAGAATGAAGAGCAGAGTGGTAAGAACAAGATATGTACTTAGTAAGGTAACACTAAGTCTAGTCAATTTTCTCAAAGCATATAAATTTAAGTAGTCATGTATTTCAAATGATCAAACCCATCTTTACATCATTCATGCTTATTCGAATTGCATAGGGTAATTTAGACAAGTTTTACGTATCATACAATCAACATAACAACAATCCTTCATGACACTCAAGGCCATTCGAACAACATTCTTGGAAGACAAGCAATCAATCATTCAATCCATCAAGTAGGCATTTATACATAAAGCCATCAACATACATTTCTTCCATGACAAGAAACAAGTTTAGCAACCATTCATGTGTCATATTTCAAAGCAAGAAAGTTTATTCAAGTTTCTTATAATACAATAAATGTTCATTTAGTCATCTTTCAACATTTCCTTGGTAAGTAGCTTACTAGATAATCAAATCTTAACAATATGCACCGAAGTGCCAATATGTACCGTCGTACCAATATGCACTGTAGTGCCAATATGCACCGTAATGCCAATATGAGCTCAAGATTCTAAGGCATGCCCTCCTATCTATCAAACTAGCTACCAATGTTGTTGATTATCCATTTCATTTAAGTTTTATACATTTCATGATTCAATATAACAATATGCCATTCAAAGGCCAAGCACTTAGGCTTGTGGAGTCTTAACTCCCAATACATAACTATCCATAGCATTCGAATCAATCAGTCATGTATAACATTCACAAACACAAGCATATGTATGCATTGTGCGTACCTCATTCTCCAAACAAGCATGCCAATTCATACCTTAGGCATAAGCAATGCACATGACAAGCATTTGATCACAATTGCCTAACACCCAAGTAAACACAAAGATGATGGCATCAATCATGTTATCATACATTTCATTCTTCCCTTAATTAGCCAAATATACGTTAAGTCATGTTACATGTCATTAACATTTCATTTAAGCAACAACAAAGTTGGTTAGGACCTACGTCTCAACCCTAAGGGTAGTTACACTCACAATACTCCTAGCAATTCAACTATCTTGGATCCAAATCCCTTTGCCTCTAGCTTTCAGATGTCCACTCCTATCCACTTCTTCCCCAATCTGCTGCCCTTGGTCTAGCAAGCATAGCGCATACACATTTCATCAAAATAAGCACATAAAGTCACACAATCAAGGTAGCAATGTTATCACAATATACCTAACATTTAGCTACTATTTTTAGCTTCCTTTTACGCATTTCTTACCAATTCAATTCCATAATGTTATCACTTCATTTTAAGACATAATTGGACAGATTACAATGTCCCAAAACTGTTTTGAAAACAATTTCTTACTAGGTGCAAAAACAGTCCCAAACTGCCCAGGACATTGCTGCCTAGCAGTTTGCACACTGTCCCTTTAAAAGGCCATATCTTTTAATCCGTACGTTGGAATTTCAATTGATATACATCGTTGGAAAGATTACAAAATTTCATATAAGACCATGTAAGACTTGCATTTTAGTTCTTATTCAATTAATACAGTTTATTGTTCAAAGACAGGGCATTTACACTGCCCAGACAGTTTGCACTGCCCAGAAATTCCTATTTACAGATTTCAGTATAGGACCCAATTTTCAGTTCTATTTTCACCTAGTGAAAATATAAATTATAAGGATCATGTCATTAAAATTTCAGCCCTGAATTCAAACTATACAATTTTTTGTGAATTTTCAAAGTGACTGCCCAGAACAGAGCAATTCTGGGCAAATTACATCTAATCACATTTTAATGCTTTTAATCCATTTTAACCAATGTCTTGGTCCTATAATTCATTTCATATGATATTATAAACATGTTAGGTCCATGTTAGTTCATTAAACAAAGCTTCCAAAATAGGGTAAGTTGATTATAAAGCCTAATCTTGTATGTTTACTCAAATTCAATACCACGAAACAGTTTCTATATTGTATAACTATATTCATATTCTTATCCTTCGTTTCCAGAATTGCTTGCATGTAATTCAATTGTTTAACACCTTCTATACATTGCCTATTCATGATCATCATCAATTCATTATTTCCTTAGCTCAATTTTAAGCTCTAATCATTCAATTCCAGCTTCAATAACACAATTCAATTTTCCAGCAACATAGGTTTGTTACACTAGCATGAACACATAATTTCCAGCCTTGTACCTAGTTTCATGATTCAATTTAGCATGATTCAACAACCATATAATCACATAACAACATATTCAAAGTCTAATTTCATCTATAATCAAACAAATCAGTCCAATTCCACAATCATAGTTGCCTATTCAATTAAACACAAGAAGAACTATACTTACTTTGCTTCTTGCATAATTTCAATGAAAATTTCCTACACATGCAAGCTAAAATCCCTTCTTAAATGGCTGAATTCCCTAGCTTTCTCTCTCACTTTCTTTCTCTAAAATATTCGGCCAAAGTGGGATAGTGGAGAAGATGACAACAACAATTCCTTGTTATTGGAATTGTGTATTGTCTAAATTATCCCTTAATTAGTTACTAATCATGTGATTAGTCAAGGGAAAATAAGAGAACCATGATATTTATCATGCATTCCCCAACTTTATTCTTTAATTCAAGGTAGTCACTTTTAATTTGATCACTTGTCTTATACATTCTTTCAATTAGGCCCTTAACTATTCAATTTAGCTTAATTCTAAATTCAATTAAGCTATCAACTTATTCAATTTGGTTCCAATACTTCTAAGCTAGGATTTGGGTGTTACAGTTACACTATGCAATTCGAATAAGCAAGTGACTTGTATTGATGGTCTTGATTCTTTGAAATACATGAAAACTTGGACTTATATGCATGGAAATTGACTAGATTTAGTGTTACCTCACTAAGTACATAACTTGTACTTACCACTCTACTCTTCATTCTTAACAATAGATTAAAGATTACTTCAAGAGGATATCTTGGGTTTGAAGCAACACTTGAGGCAAGCTTGAAAGTATGAATTCATACTCTTTGTATACTCCTAGTTTGGTGGCACTAGAACTTGTAATAGGTACCCTTGAGCATGCATTTTGTGGTGTTGTTAAGACTAGTATATGTATTTTTTGATGGCCCTATTATGTAATCAATTTGGATGATTTAAGCTATGTATATAACTTGGTTGATATGTACATAAGATGGTATAATGCTGCGCATTTTGTGATGGAAATCCAGTGTTTGTTAAATCTTGTTTAATTTGAATCTTAGATTAATGTTGTATGATCTTGCATTTGTTCCTATGTTTATTGACATGATTCGGCTATGTGGCAATTGGAACTAAGGTATGTTTAAGCATGCATTTACAATGCACAAGCCAAGGATGCTATGAAATGGGATGACTTGATTGTAAAGAAACAATTGAAATGTAACTAGGAATTACATGTTCGAATAGAAGCATGAAAAATGTAGTAAGATTGTAAGTTGGATGCTTGTAATAATCATGTTAATTGGTTGATTAAGTAGTTTATTTAGATGAAAGTAAGCTAGTTAAAGCATTTTTAGTGATCACCTAGTGTAAATCGAATAAGGCACATGGAAATTGTAATAAGGATGAAAGTTGAAACATGTTTGATAGTAACTGAAAGTGAAGTATGCCACACTTGTGTTTGTTGTTTGAATGATGTATGTAATTTGAATGGAATGGTAATATGATAATAGTAACTTAGGTTATAAGCATGAAATGAACAAAATGGTACCTAAATTAGTATGCTATGTATGTTGGTTCTTGTTTAATGTGGCTTGCTTGAATGTAATGTGTGTCTTGATATGTTTAGATTGGGTTACTTGCGCATCAAGCCAAGTAATTCTGAGGTTACTTGTTCGACAAGTAACCTATCTATCACTTTGCTTTTGTTCCGGTAACGCTCCCGAACTGGGTTACGGCTAACCCGGGGATGAGGTGTTACAGCTAATGCTCCATAGCAAGCTCATTATACAATTTACACTCAAGAATCAATAAGAATTACAAATCAGAAATAAACTTGGAGAGGTTACCGCCCTCTCCAAACTTTAAACTACACTCACAGGAATTTTTCGAGCTATTGATGATCTCGGATTGTAATTCCTTTCCCTCTACTAGCTTGCTGATCTAAGTTAGCCCCTTTTTCCTCAATCTCCACTTGATCTAAAATTCATACAATACATAGTGTATTAGATACAATCCATAAACCAATTGAGTCATTATGTGACTCCAGACTCAAGCATTCAATTCTATACAAATATCAAGACTGTTGTAGCATTGCAGCATGTGCACTGCTTACTTAAGTGTTCATATCTTTTATTCCGTACGTCGGAATTTAGAACCGTTTACACAGTTAGAAAGCTAACTTAATTGTCTTTCTAACCATATAGGTCTAGCATTTTAATACTTTTCCAATTAATATAGTTTTTAGCTTAAATATAGGGCAATTTACAACACTAGACAGTTTGCACTATCCCTAGTGTTTCTTCTCTACAATTCATTCTACAATCCATAATTCAGTTATGTTTTCTCCTAATGAATTTAGACATGTTAAGGCACTGTCCATAAAAAGTTAAGCCTCAAATTCCATATATACAATTTATGGTGATTTTTCAATGTTACTGCTCAGAACTGAGTTTTCTGGGCAGATTACACTATGTTAAGCTTCTAGCTCCATAATTCATCTAAACAAGATTCTAACATTGTAATTCAACTTATATTCATAGTCCTACATGTCTAGGTCAGTCCAATTCACCTATCAATGTGATTAAAATAGGGCATTTGAGCAATATTTTCAATTAGATTCATGAAGACATCAATTCACTAGAATTTTAGCAGCCACAATTTCAATCCACATATCATCAACCATTCTAATCTTCATCCCAATTTTCCAGCAACTAGCATAGCATTTCACCACCAATTTAGCTATTGACAACCTCAATTTCTCCTCCTCATTCGAATGGCACTATCAATTCATGGATTGATCAATCAATTGAAGTTCTTAACTAGTTCATAGTTTCAATTCACTAACTATTCATCAAATTCATGTAATTCAAGCAAGAACCCTAAATCTACATGCATTATTTGAATCTATAACACATTAAGGAAGATATTTGACCTTCCTATCAAGATTATATGAATGTTAGCAACTCCAATTTCAACAAATTTCAAGCTTGAATCTATGAATCATGGAGTTTTCTCACTTAACTCCTTTTTTCTCTTCTTCTTCATCTACACAGCAATGGGAGAAGAAGATGATAATGGATCATCCATTATCTCCTCCCAAATGACTAATTTGTCGTTAATTATCCACTAATTATTGACATGTGTAGGGGCATTTTAGGAATGTGAAAATTTATCATGCATTCCTTCAATTTGTCACTTGTTTCGGTTTGGTCACTTATACATTAAGTTACCACTTTTTCAATTATAGCATTGTAGTCCTTATTAACTAGACCTAGTATCTTGTTTTCAATCAATTAGGAATCAAATGAAAGCATTGTAGTAACTTTCTTTATACTAGTTTTGAGGATATTACAATGGGGATTAAATCGTTCAAATGAATAAAATGTGTGGCCATGTTGAGAAGATTAAATTCTACAAAAATTAAAAGATTTGATTTGCATGTTAAACTATTAATGAGTTAAGGACTTAGGCATGTGTATCTTTGTGATTTCGGTCAAGCGAATTTAGGAGAACCATTTTCTCTTCCTTGTGGGATAACTGAATATACTTAGAAAAGAGAAGAGTGAGATAATTCTTGAGTTGAGAGAGAGAGAGATAGAGAGGGAAAATCTATGATGGAAGGAATCCTTAGGCCTAATTTGAATGGAAATCTTAGAAAGGTGTGATAATCCTTCTTGCATGTTTGGTTGGTTTCTTTGATTCATGGAAGTCTCCTTGAATTGGAAGTTGTATGTTTGTATCTTGGATTGAAGTTTTGTATCTTATTCACGGTTGGGTGTTAGGATGAATCATTCAAATTGTTAAAGGAAATGGATGAAATTTCGTTGAACTGGTTTGATTGAAGAATTAAGATCTATTGATAAACCGTATAATATAAATACATATAGATATGCCCATGATTGAGCTATTCGAATGTTTTTGATGAATGAAAGAGCTTGTGACTTCTTTAAGAGAATGTAGAATCTGTTTAGTAAATATTCTTGAATGAAGGTATAATCATGTTTGATTTGGTTGAGAGAATTAAATTGTAAATAAATGGACTGATATCTTTGTCTATTGAACTAGAAGTTAACATTGTTAGAGGAAAATGGAAAATTTGTTTTTGGATGGTTTGAATTGAATAGAAATAAACATTATAAAGCTATTATGTTTTGAACTCAAATATTAGAACATGGGCTGTTTATAACATGTTAGGTATATCAAATAAAAACTTGGTTAGATTTACGCTTAAAGCAAGTTAAGGTGCTATTTTGGAATGGTTTAGATAATTAAATGGGACTAATCTAGCCATATTAAAGCTGGGCAGAACTGTTTTATACCATTATACGAAGCTGTTTTTATAATTTAATTAAAGGACTGTATTGTAAGTTGTAAAGTGAAACCGTATGTGTCAGTTATAATGTATATTTATGATTATAAGATTAGTTTGGCAGAATTGCATGTATAAGGAGCCTAAGGAACTGATTTAAGCATGAATTTGTACTTATATAAAAAAACTGGATAGCATAGTAGTTATATAATTTGGTATGGTCTGTTTTGAGATTTATGAAGAAATATAAATGAAAATGGATTGTTTTTGTATAAAATATGTTTAAGTGTGATGTTTTGACTGCATACATGAGTACCTGTTGGTGAATTGTTACAGTGAATAATTGAATTTGGATTGATTCTAACACATAGATATATTTGTTGTTATACTTAGACCAAGAAGAAGGTAGGAAGGATTTGTTAAGTAGCAAGATAAATTGAGGATTCAGGTATTCCGTAACGTCGGAATAAGAGGTGAGTGTAGTTTCAAAGCTTTGGGTTAGCTCATGGCTTTCCCGAGCAACCTTCATGTCTAATTTACTTGCTTTATTTTCAGTATTGGTTGTGATACGCTGTAAATGCTAACTTGAGCTAGAAGTAAGTGCTTCGAGGTGAGTACTCTAGACTAGACTCGTTTGCTTGACTTGGAAGATAACATATTGCGAATGACATATGCATGCTTGCATTTTAATGACTTGTGATGAGAAAATTCAGCATTGTTATATGACCCTACTACCTTGGATCCTTGTTCAAACTTATTTGAGAAAAGCATAATTATTCGATTGAGTACTTGAGTATTAATCAAACTCAACTTGTAATTTAAGACTAGAAGATTAAAAAGGAACGCCTTGGTTTAGAGTTGGCCTTAGGTTTAATTGGCATGCCATAGAGTCCGTCGAGCTCGTATAAGTTGGACTACAGTCCTGGACTATGGTCCCTTGTCATTTAAGATCAAATGATCTATTGGTGCCAATGGTACCCTTGTTTTGGTACCTTGTGTACGCATGTTCTTGTACTTTGTGTACCCTTGTTTCGGTACTTGTGTACCCTTGTTGTTATTACCTGGTTTGGATTCAAGTATCTAGACTGATTGTTAATCAAGGCTATAATATTGGACTAACTCATACATCTTGAAATTTACCACTAATCCGATTAAACTGGTAGCTCGTAAAGCCTTAATGGATTGTTTTCTTGATAGGTCTCATGACCTAAATGGCTTGCTTTGTACCTGAGATGCACATTTAGTAATTCTTTCGTATTTACCTATTCAAATCATTTGATTATGTAAAATATAGATTGGCAATAACACTAGTTCCAACACTAAGAAAGACTACACTCACAAAACTCCAAGCTTAAGCTATCGATCTTTGATGACAATCCCCTTTGCTTTTCCTTTGACTTGATCATTCCTATCTTCGTCAACCAAGTCCTCTACTCCTTGTTCTTACTCACTATGCTATCTAGACTTAATTAGGAGCTAAATCAAGGTTGCATTGCCATTAATTTCAAGCTTTCCCTCAAATTTTCCTCTTTCTCTTTCTTTCTCTCTTCCAAACGACAACTACAGAGAAATGAAGAAGATGATAACACTTAATCCATGTTATTGGATTTATGAAATGTCCAATATGTCCCTTAATTTATCCTTATTATTAACTTAATCAAGGGCATTAGGGGAAACAAGGAATTTAGCATGCAATCATCATCTTTCTCATTTAATTCAATTTAGTCATTTTAAATTGGTCACTTATTTCATTCATTCTTTCAATTGAGACCCTAGATAATCTAATTAGCTTAGGTTTAAGCTTAATTGAGTTATTAGCTTAGATAATTGGTTTCAATAATTCTAAGCTAGGATTTAGGGTGTTACAGGTTGATTATTAGTGATGTCATGAAATAATACTAATCTATAAATGATAATGGAAAAATAATAGATTGCTATGTTTAAAGGACTCGATTTTTGGAATGTCTTCTAGTTTATGAATGATAATCGTGGTATAAGTTGTGCTTGTATGTCTTACGACATAAGAAAGAAAATTTCTCTTCACTTGATACTATAATGACCTATAAGTTCAGTTATGACTATAAGGAAACTGTTCAAACATATATACAAGCATAACCATAGTAAATAAATACAGCTAAATGAAGGTAGTTCGTATTTGTATTAAGAATTTTTGTATGGAGTGGTACTGCCCGAGTCAATATTAAATGTTTAATAACTAAATTGTAAGAATGATGTACAAGACCACTATAACAATAAAAGTTAAAAAGGTGAAACTTTTTGTTAACCGGTTTTAATTTACTCTAGAAGTTTGCAAGTTTGTAACTTGTGTCTTATTTCACGAAAATATATTGTAGTGAGATCCTCAATTTTGGTTTTTCTTCTAAACCAGGTTGAGGGTGTTACAAATCGGGAGCTTGTTTCTATTACGGTGAGCAAGGCCATTTCATTCGAAATTGTCCTCTCAATGCTACCAAGTCTACTGCCACACCGGCTAATATTGCATCCCTGCTCAATCTTTTTGAGGCAAGGGAGCAAGGCAAGCATCACCGGGAGCAGCTGGGAGACCTAGTGGATCAGGAAAGGCATCAAACATGCAGGAATTGAAGGCCCTTGCTCAGATGTATCATGTGAGGAGCAAGGAGAAAGAGCATGATCCTGACATCATTACAGGTACAATTAAGTTATATTCACATTCCTTATATGTATTGATTGACCCTGTTTCCACTCACTCCTTTATAAGTGTTGTATTAGTCAAGAAGTATAAGTTGTCCTTTGAACCTATAGAATCAGAAATCTTTGTAACCAATCCATTGGGTGATTGTGTCACCGTGACCCTTGTGTGTAATAATTTCCCCTTATTGATTCAAGGGATTCAATTTTCGGCCAATTTATTGTCACTTCTAGTTCATGAGTTCGAGGTTATACTGGGTTTAGATTGGCGTAGTGAACATCAAGTGAGGGTAGATTACAACAAGAAGAAGTTGTATCTCCTAGGTCTTAGCAAGGAGAGCATCACTTTGATGAACTCGAGAAATCCTTCATTGTATACATTAAACTTGAAGCCAAGAATGAACCTCAATTGCTAGACATTGATACAGTGTGTGAATTCCCTGATATTTTCAATGATGAGCTTTCGATTTTACCTCCAACTTGTGTAGTGGAATTTGGCATCAAAATGCAGCCTGGAACTGCCTCAGTTTCTATTGCACCTTATAGAATGACAGCTATTGAGCTAAAATAATTGAAAGCCTAGATTCAAGAATTTCTTGATAAAGGCTTCATATGACCAAGTTCTTTACCTTGGGAAGCTCCGATTTTATTTGTAAGAAAGGATGGTTCTATAAGGCTATGCATTGATTACCGACAGCTGAATAAAGTAACCATCAAGAACAAGTAACCATTGCCAAGAATTGATGACCTGTTCAATCAACTTAAGGATGCCTATGTGTTTGCCAAGATTGAATTAAGGTTTGGGTATTATTAGATGAGAGTCAAAGAATGTGATGTACCAAAAATTTCTTTCCATACAAGATATAGACACTACAAATTCTTGGTAATACCCTTTGGGCTAACCAATGCACCAGTTGCCATTATGGATTTGATGAATCGGGTTCTTAGGCCTTATCTATACAAATTCATAGTGGTATTTGTAGACTCTGTAGAAGAAGTGTGTTATGAATGTTGGCAAAAGGGGTAAAATGTATTTGTAAAATAGTGCCAAAAGTCTTTTGCGTGCAAGTATACACAGTCTATAAGTAATAAAACAGCTAAGCTGATTATCGATTCCACATAGATTGACATGGAATTTGATTGTTTGATTATTATTTGCCTTAGAGGAAGAGATGTTTTTTTGAAGATTGTTTGGGAATTACTAAAAAGAAAAGAAGAATAAAGTAAAAAGTTGGCGAGGAAGGTGTTCTTAGTGAATGATGAGTGTTGGTAGGGAACGCTTGGGTTTAATGCTGCTCATGCCAGCTATTATTGGCAAACTATCTTGGCATTGGTTGTCGAGCAGATTCAACACTAGCAATGCCTCTCTTGATGGTCATCGCCCTAAGGCAATTATGTAAAAACTCCTATATCTCTATAGCAAATGTTTTTAAATGAACCGTGATGATTAAGAACCAATCTATACTTCTAGGGGGTAGATATCACTTCTGAAGTAAGTTCATCTACTTGAACGACTTCTCTCAAAGCTTCTCTCCATAGTATTCAACAACTCAATCGTTGCCACCCCAAGTCTAATTGTTCCAGCTAATTGTTCCATAGTATATCACTCCTAGGCTAATTGTTCCAGCTATCGCTTGGCATAGTACTTAGGAAAAATTTAAGTATGCTGAATAGAAAACTTTTGCCAAAACAGAATTGCCATTAAAGAAACTAAGGCATAAAATCAACGTTTAGACCAAACATCCCACACCAACTATGAAATTAGTTCATGGTGAGGGATTTAACCAGCAAAACCATAACCGTTTTGAAATACATCATCATAAAAATAAAATAGCTTGAACCAAAGAGAATAGACGAGAGGGGTCTCTCAATGTAGCGCTCGAATCCAGGCTCTCGGCCAAGTGGTTGAACCACCTTTCCTCGATGCAGCCGACTATCACTCGTCGAGCACTCAAACACCTCACCCCGATCACTCAAAGTCTTCCAGATATCCTCTCATGCGTGCTCCCTTAATGCTTGATCGGTTGGTGTTTATATAGGCGTGCAAGGGAAGGGAATAGGATAAATTCTTCATTTGAATTTTAAATGCTCCAAGGATAAGAGATAGAGTCTTATTTGATTAGTGTGATAGCTTGTCAAGCTAGGGCTGACATCATCATGCCGATATTTCCGTGGCACACAAGCTTGTCATTTCTTTGACAATATAGCTTGGCATCACCTTATCCGTTATTTTCTCAAAGGTTGATCCATTTGCGATCTTTTAGGAGCCTGATCATGTCCTATTTTTTCAGGGTTCAACAGCCTATTGGAATGGCATCAAAGTCACTTCTCTGCCAACAAGTTCTTGGCACTCTCTGGTCCTTCAATGCCAACAACACTTGGCATTTCCTATGGCCATCCTAAATGTGTTGCTTTCATGCACCAAATCCTATTCCAAACCTACAAAATAGCCATAAAAGACAACCCTTCACACTGGCATAGACAAAATACTAAACTCCTTTTGTAAATGCATGATTCTAACAACCTAATGCTACTAAATGTACCTAAAAACAAGCAAGTGTAATGTAAAATTGGCATTTAAAATAGTACTTTTGGAGAGGTAACACACCCCCAAACTTAACTCATTGCTTGTCCTCAAGTAATGCAAACAAGGAAAAATAAAAATTGTGGAAGAGTTACCTCGACAAAATTTTGGTTGGAATGCCAATAGATGCTGGCAAGCAGAAGTTGGATCTATTTCTGTCCTCAGTATCTAAGTGCAATAATGCCGAGCAAGTAGCAATTCAATTGCAAGCAATATAACTCTAGTCTAAGTTCATGAAGAGTGAACGATGTGTAGGCAATATGCATCCAATATCCTTTCACTTCCTTAGCCAATTTTACTACCTAAACTCAGATCATTTTTTTCACTATTTTTCTTGCTTGCCGAGGGTTCTATTGGCATTAATTTAAGCTTGCTTCGTGATATTATTTAGTGTGAGTGATAAGTGGGGGCATACTACGAATCCCCACCCTAATCCAGACATCATTAGGCTTTCTCTTCAACTCATCCATAGGGTTGTAGACTTGAGAACTAAGAGGAAGCTACCACGAAGCCCCAAGTAACTTTTTATCCCTAGGTAGAAGAGAGTTCATTTATTTATTACCTTGGCAGAACATTGTTGCCTTTTTACTTTCTTTCTACCCTTACATCATTTTTTAAAATTTTTTAGAATCTGAGCATAGTTTCAAATAGTCTAAGTTGCTAGGGAACTAGATACATATTATGTGTTAAGTGTAATTTCAATTTCCCTAAACTAGAGATCAATTGCCAAGCAATCTTGGCAAACTACTTGCTGGCATGGCTTGACAACTAAAGATTAAAATTTCCTCATTGGACAGATACCTATATCAAATTAAACATGCCTAACAAGTGTTAACATTCTTCAAAAATAAATTGAGGTAAAATTTTCTTTTTTTAGTGGTTCGACATGCATCTAACTATATGACCTATATGGCATGGAAACAAAAATTAAACATGAAATGCATGCATAAATGTGAAGAAATGCACACTCCCAAACCCAAGATGTGCATTGTCCTCAATGCATGAAACAACAAATATATTAAAACATAAAAATAAAATGCATGATCATGTGAATGTAATGTAATGGAATGTAAATGAGTTTAAGTGAAGAGAACTCCCCTTTAGAGGCTTCCTCTCGTGTGAGTTCTTGTCGTGTGACTCGAGTTTTCCTTTTGACAAAGTTGTCATGACCAGGAGTTTTGCGCTTGATCTTGGTCATTGGTGGCTTTGTAGCAGTGGAGGCTCCAACTTCCTCCTTTTTGTTGGCAGGTTCAACTGGCGGTGTAATTGGCTTAACTTTGGAGGTTTTAACTGGAATTTCCTTCGATTCAGATGAGAAATCAGTGCTGGCGGATTCAACTTGAACTGGGACACATGAATTGTGGCATTGGATTCAGAACTGGCTGGACTACTGGCTTAACTGAACTGGCTGGACTAACTGGCTTCTTTGGACTAGTTGAACTGGTTGGAATGGTTAGCATGTCATCTTCAATGCTCGAGGGCTCAACAGGGAACACTAGGAATGGTGGCACCACTTCATGGCCTCTAGCACACTGCGTGGCTTTCCCTTAGGCTTTGGAGAATAATCTCCTAGCGATGGTAGACTTGGGACAACACTGCCAGTGAACTGGTTGGCATGGTCTCTGGCATACTGCCTGGCTCCTCTTTCGGCTTCGGCCTTGGAGTGGCAGCTTTGACCTTTCCCTTGCCCTTTTCCTTTGGCTCAACAACTGTGAGATTTTTCCAAATGGTAGCCATGATTGTTGTTTCCTTTATAATCTGGCCTTGATCTTCATCAAGCCTAGGCACATAAGGGCCCATGCAAATGTCAGAAAATAAGCAAAGGGAAAAACAAACTACCTTTACCTTTTGCAGTGCACTTATAGGTCTCATTAATGATGATTTGCCAATGTTGATCTTGCGTCCATTGACAATAGAGTGCAACAAAATCTGCCTCTCTTCCGAGACAGTCTCATTGTGGGATGTAGGCAACAAATTTGCCTTGATGAAGTGATTCTAGCCGCGCATCTCTGGCTTCAACGCCAACCTCTTCACCTTCCGGTGGCCTGTCGATAAAACTGTCCAAACTGTGCCAGGCTCACACAAGTCTACCAATAGCTTCTTATGTTTGGCAGCGAACATGGATTCAACATAGTCAATGTAATACCCCAAATGCCGGTCTAGAAGTATGCTAGTATATCAAGTATAAATTGTCTTATCTTGACTTGTTTTATAGAATTTAAAGCTCGATTTGAGCAAAGGATAAAATTTAGATAAAGAATTTTTAGGTGACCAATTTTTGTAGGATGAAATTGCAAGCCTTGTGGAATTTAGGAAATGCTTGTAAGCCTTTAGGTTTAAAGGGGCTGCCACACATGTCGTTGTGAAGGGGAGACATGTGTATTGGAGACTTAGTGGACCGGCCAAGAGAAGAAGAGTGTAGGGGAGCTTTGTCTATCTTCTTCTCCATGGAAACGATGCAACAAAGAAAAAATAGAGAGAGGGGAAACAAGTTTCATCCATGGAAGCTAGAATTTGGGACTAAATCGGTCTAAATTAGGGAATCCTTGGCCATTTGGTAAAAAGAAGAAGGTAATTATACATTCTTCTTATCATTTCTTAAGCTACAATTTAGGTAGTATTATTGATTGTCTTGAATTCATAATTGTTAAGCTAGTTGGTTAGAGAATTTGAACATGTTATGAAGCTTAATCTCTTAATTGGTTCATGCATGATGAATTGATGATATGACTTAGATGTGGGGTTCGAAAATGTATTTTTTGGTTAAGAGTTGGCGTATATCATTGAATCATTCGGATGATTAGGGTGAGTCAAGGGAGTGACTAGAATCTTTGATATATTTAAAGGATGCATCAAGAGCATTTTCGAATGCTAGAATCAAAATATAGATTGCACAGACCATGTAGCAAATTGATTAAAATGTTTTATATATTTATGTGTATATATATATATGCTTGATTGGACTAAATAGAGGAGGAAACTGGATTGTAGGTACATGTGAATATATATATATATATGCATGAACATGACTGAATCTGTTTTTGTACAATTGAAAGGTTAGTTGACTGTTTTTGGTAAATGAAAAACTGCTTTGAAGCTACTTGAAACTTGTTAGGAAGTATAATAGAAATTGGGGCAAAATTTACTAATTAGGATATGATGTATGAATTGATTTATCCTTGTTAAAAATAGGGTAAGAATTGAAATGAGTAATGGGCTGTTGAAATATATGTCTATGTGTGTGTAAACTCTAGATTGTTTTAATTACTCAAAAATACAGTTTTGATATTCTAAAAGAATTCAATAAATAGAATGCAGAATTAAGTGTAGAACTGTGCATAATTGAAATTTAAAACAACGTATTAGAACTGTGCAGTAAGGTAATAATAAAGCTGTGCAGTAAAGAAAATGTTAAAATTGTGTAGTCTTGGTAGTATAAAATTGTGCAGTTTTATAAATGTAGGTGTCTTGAATTGTTTGAACAAGTAAAACTATAAGTTTGTTGATGGAATGCATGTTCAAATATTAGATAAGTAAACTGCCAATTGTGGGAATTTTGTTGGTAGAATATATTTGTTAAATCAAAATGAAAAAGGGGTAGTTTCGAATGGTTCAACATGTGTAAATGTGATTTGCCTTGTTGTGAGTATATGTGTCTAAATGGATGGTTTTGGAAGATTAGATTTGTGTAAGTGAACTGCCTTGTTTGGTGCCTATTAAAGAATTGAATTGAATCTAATATGAGGTTATAATTTTTGTTATGCATAGACCAAGAGAAAGCTAGAAGAGGATTGGATTGTTAGGAAGATGTAATTGTGGATTCAGGTATCCCGTAACATCGGGATAAGCGGTGTGTAACACCCCTTCCCGGCTTGGTCGAGAATCGGGTCAGAGTATGCTACCGATGAACTAAACGATGTTCGATACGATAATTTCATAAAATAAACGATGATAATAGGCCCAACATTCAAAGAATGAGTAGTACAAAATTTCAATTTATCCATTACGAGTCTATGAATATCCCATTAGGACAAAATTATAACATATACAAATTTTAGGGACTTAACTGCAATTTTCAATATTTATTGGTCTAATTATGAAACCTATCTTGCTACAATGAAATTCATCACACAAATAGTGAGCGTACAAATTTTCATACTATTCAGAGTTCATATGCCCATTCAATTAAGCCATGTAATAATCAGTGACCATTTTGCAAACAATTCAAAATTGTGCTCTTTATCTTTTAACATAATTAACTGTCACTGTATCGATACCCTTATGGCCGTATCGGTACGCTAAACCTAATTCCTAAATTTTAGGTTCAATTGCAATTGACCCGTATTGATACGGTTGAGGGCCGTACCGATACAGGTTGACCATGTTGACTTCGCATCGATACACCTTGACCCCATATCGATACCATTTTTACTCCCAAATTCCAGTAGCCAAAATCTATACCGATACGCCCCTTGTTGACCTGACCAAATATGCAAGGCACTGTCGATACGCCATCAACCGTATCGATACGCCATCAACCGTATCGATACGCCCTGCAATGTAATGACAGATTTTTGCTGGTTTTTATTCGATTTAACCAGTCAATCGGGGTTCAAATGAAATGAAATTTTACGCACAATATGTCAATGCTATAAACTACTTACATTCCAAATTTTAGGACCATTCGAATCCATTTACTATGATTTCACTTTTAAGGCCTAATATGCACTTTTAGTCTTTTTTTAAGCCATGTATAAAGTTCATTTAAAGCCTTATGCACTAACATACCACAAACACAATTTATACATATCAAAATGGCCTTATAGGACTCCTCTAAGTACCTTGCCACCTTACTAGGAGTTCATAAGTTCGATATACATTACTTCAAGCTTGCTTGTGACTTGTGCCACGCAACAACTTCTCCAATCTCCGACGTTGAATCTCTTAACCTGTAATGGATGAAATGCAATGCATTAGGTATACTTTTCCTAGTAAGGTATTCACAAATAAACACCATATCATGGAATGCATTACAATTCATGTCTATACAATAACAATACAATAAATCCATGGAAACAATGCAATGAACATGTTCAATATCAATAAATCCATATTTCATCACTAACCCTTGGATCGATTCTGGATAATGGATACGCAAATTGCTACGCCTCGCCAAATCAATGAATGGTCTAGTCCATCTGCTTCCCCAATATGACCAGTATCACAACACATCCCTCCACATTGCCAAATCAATATAGGCCGTAGCCCTAGGACCGTAGTCCACCCTACACTAAGCTCATGAATTCTATGGCATGCCATTGTATCCAATGTCCTTCGAATCTAAGGCCTGGTGACAATATCAATGATTGGTATTCCATATCAATAACAATTTTCAATGTGCTCGATAGCTTTATCAATAAACAATGATTCAATATCAATGTCCAATAATAGTATCCATGTCAATAACAGTATTTCAATGATCTCAATGACAATATCGATAGCCAGTGGTTCTTATACAATGTTTCGACGACAATAACAATGTTGACATCCATGATCAATGACAATGGCTATATCAATGGCTATATCAATGCTATATCACTATCTTATACTTTCATGGTTCAATGACAATGGTGATGATAATTGCAATAACAATACTCAATGACAACAATGATGGCTATGGCTGGTGATCAATAACAATGGTGATGGCTTTGACAATGCTCAATACTCGATGTGATAACTTACCAATACTTACCATAATGTCCGATAAGTGATTTGATGCTATAATCTTTAACAACGGAGTGAACAATGACAATTCTATTAACGTTGAAGCCAGGAAAGGCACCTAGCCCAATCCCAAGACTCCGACTACACTCACTGTTAAGTGTCTAAAAGTACTATATTAATCACCCTTTTTATTCATATTAGTTGCATTATTAGGCATTCATGCATGTTTGAATTGTTTCCTTGGTGGACAAGTTTGATTTCATATTTTGCTTAATTTTGTGGAAAAAAGGTGCTACCGATAGTTGTTTTTGTGTGTGTGCAGAATCACTTGCCTAAACAAGGATGGAACTAGTTGCTAGGGCAGTGCATGAAGGAGATGCCCGCACAGTTGCCAGGGCAATGCATGAAGAATGTGCTGAGCTAGTTGCCAGGGCAATTGTTGATAAGGGATAATATGATATGGCTGTTGAAATTGATGACTAGATAACCCCAAGATGACGTGGAGCAAAGTTAAATCCCAAAGGAGTTTGATTCCATGAAGAGGTCAAAGAGAAATTAAATCCCAATAAGATATGAGAAGATCTATAGGGAATTTAAATATATTAAAGAATTACATTCTTTTAAAGTATTTAATTCCAACTTAACTTCTTCCTCTAGAGAGACTTTGACCTAGACATCTCTTATTTAAAGGAGACCAAGACGTCAACTCCAAGAGAGCAAGGGGGAGTTCGATTGAGGGGAGAGCAAAGGGGAGAGATTTCGACAAGGGCTTTCGACCATTCTTCATCTTTTTCTTTCTTGTTCGATTAGGTTTATGTTAGGGATTCTTTGTTTTGTGTTTCTTTGGAACCTAGCCATGAACTAAATCTATTTGGCTAAGATTATTGTGTTTTGTGGTTGTGAGAAACAATTGGATTTTGTTTAGGTAATAAGAGTTTGCACTTTCAATTTAAGGTTTACTCATTCTTGGTTTTTATTCTTGTTTGCGAGTGAATTGGGAAAGGATCTCGTAACTTCATCTATTTATCTAATATCAGATAAGAGGAGCGCAAGATTGGTTGTTGTTCACCCTTGATTCACGCAGGGATGTATTATCAAGGCATGCACAATTAGCTAGAGTTTCGACTTAGCAATAAGAAGAAACCATTAAAGAATTATATTCTTTAAAGATATTTAATTCCAACTTAACTTCCTCCTCAAAAAAGACTTTGACCTAGCCCTATAAATTGAGGACCAAGCCGTCAACTCAAGAGAAAGAGAGGAGAGAAATTTTGACAAAGAGAGGAGGGAGATTTCGACAAGAGCAATGAGAGATTTCGGCAAGGCTTCAACCATTGTTCATATTTTTTCTTTCTTGTTCAATTAGGTTTATGCTAGGAATTCTTTGTCTTGTGTTTCTTTGGAACCTAGCCATGAACTAAATCTATTTGGCTAAGGTTATTGTGTTTTATGGTTGTGAGAAACAATTGGATTTTGTTTAGGTAATATGAGTTTGCACTTCCAATTCAAGGTTTACTCATTCTTGGTTTTTCTTCTTGTTTGCGAGTGAATTGGGATAGGATCTCGTAACTTCATCTATTTATCTAATATCGGGAGAGTTAGATTCAAGAAACGAATGAGTATGGTCTTTATTAAATCTATTGATGGTGAAGATTAATCAGGCTTGGAATAAGTTAAGGATTTCAATGTCTAAGAGGAGCGCAAGATTGGTTGTTGTTCATCCTTGATTCACATAGGGATGTATTATCAAGGCATGCACAAATAGATAGAGTTTCGACTTACGGATAAGAAGAAACCATTGAAGAACACTCCGTTGAACCTTGAAGTTGCTGCCCAGCTGCCCAAGTAGTTGCCGAGCTAGTCACACAGGCAACCGGATTAGTTGCCAAGGCAACCCCGCTGCGCAAGTTGCCACGACAACTGAGTTTCCCTTGCACTCTTTTACCAAGACAATCTAATTGGCTATCACTCCTCAACTCACGATAACCTGGTCTATTCTCTCTCATTTGATTACATCTTCTTTTACTTATTTGCTTTCTAGTTTAGTTGTTAGTTAAACTCCTACAATCTTCAACTTTTTACAGTGCAAGAAATTAGATTCTTGAAGTGGCACCAATCCCTGTGGACACGATATCTTTTATACTATAACTTGCGACGTGTACACTTACACAATTACGGAGCACTTATTACGCGCAACAAGTTTTTGGCGCTGTTGTTGGGGACTGGCAATAGCAACTTTGTTTTTATTTTCTTGTACTTTTTATTTTTCTTGTTCAAGATTCAAAGGGCTAACAAACTTTGGTTTTGCATTGGTATATGACCAGGGCAAGACCGATTACACAAGAATACGCCTTTTGATCCAGAAATCGAACGAAACTTGCAAAGACTCAGACGAAGGTTAAGAGTAGCAATGGCTAATCAAGACGGCAATATGAATCAAGATGTTTCAGCAGGAGGAGGAGTGATTCTTGCACGAAACAGAACTATTCGAGACTATATTGAAGAAGATCTTGAAGGACTTAATCTAGGAGTTGTCACACCTGAAATTGAAGCCGACCACTTTGAATTGAAACCGGTGATGTTTAATATGATCAACACAATTGGTCAATTTGGCGGCTCAACAACTGAAGATGCACGAAAACATATTAAATCTTTCCTCGAGATTTACAATTCATTCAAAATACAAGGAGTCACCCCCAATGTTTTACGACTAAGATTATTCCCCTATTCACTGAGGGATAGGGCAAAAGCATGGTTGAATAGTATTCCTGTCGGATCAATAAGATCTTCGACCGATCTTTGTCGTGATTTCTTTGTTCGATTTAATCCTACAAATTTGACTGATAAGTTCGTAACAAATTACTTCTTTTCGACAGACAGATGATGAATCCATGTACGAGGCTTGAGAGCGATATAGAGAACTTCTACACAAATGCCCCCTACACGGATTCCTAGTGTGGACAGAAGTAACAATGTTTTACGACACTGTGAGTACACCAACAAGGACGATGCTAGATGCCTTGGAAAACGACACACTCCTAGATAAGTCGCCAGAGGAAGCAATGCAAATTCTAAACAGGCTTGCCAAGAATGATTACCAATTTCCATCTGGTAGAAGAGGAGTTAGACGCCAAGCCACAATACATGAACTGGATCATCAGACTCAATTTCGGCACAATTGGCCGCTCTAACCAAGATGGTCCATAACATGCAGAAACCAAACAACAGACAAGAGGTCAAGGTAATGGATTCCTTTTGTGAGTTATGTGGCGGTAACCATGATTCTTCTAAATGTATGCAGAATCCGGAATCCAGCTTCTATATGGGGAATTACAACCGAAACAACAATGTGATGTCCAATACATACAATCCAGCTTGGAAGAAGCACCCGAATTTTTCATGGAGTAATCCCAACAATGCTCTAAACCAGAACAATCATAATGCACAAGCATCGGGATACCAGTAGAATATGCCACGACAATAGTTGCCGCAGCAACAACCGACAACATCTAGTTCTTTGGAAAATTCTCTCAATGCTTTTATGTTGAAAATTGAATCTTATATGGCTGAGAATAGTAACTTCATAAAAAGAATTGATGATTTTATTAATAGGACCGAGATGAGATTGCAAAACCAAGAGGCGGCAATCAAATCATTGGAAAATCAAGTCGGACAATTTACTCAGAACCTGAATACGAGACCACAAGGAGGTTTACCTCGCGATATTGAAGTCAGAAGAGGAACTGGCCATGAGCAATGTAAGGCAATCACCACTAGAAGTGGCCAACAACTTAAAGAGGCTCAAGCTCGCTCATCAAACAAAACTCCACAAAAAGATCAAGATGAACTCAGCGGCAAAGCCTCAGATGCTGAACCAGGAATTGCCGCAGAAACCAGCGATAAGCATGCCTCGACAACCGGTAATAAGGATTCCTCGACAACCAATGATAGGCACGCCACGGAAATCCCATTTGAAAATGCCTCGGCAACTCTAGTTGCCTCGGCAATGTCATCAATCAGCTTCCAGACCAATGAAAAGATCAAAGATATTTGACTTCCACCGCCATTCCCACAAAGGTTGAAGCGAAAAAAGCAAGAATATCAATTCAAGAAGTTTCTTGACATCCTAAAGCAAGTCCACATCAACTTGCCATTGGTTGAAGCAATTGAACAAATGTCGAACTATGCCATGTTTCTTAAAGACATTGTGTCCAAGAGAACAAGGCTAGGAGAGTTTGAAGCTGTTGTCGCAACAGAGGGATGCATAGACATGTTGCACAATCGCATGCCACCCAAGTTGAAGGATCCTGGAAGATTCACAATACCCTGTTCCATTGGAAACCACTATGTCGAGAAAGCATTATGTGACCTTCGAGCAAGCATAAACTTGATGCCTAAATCAGTTTTCCAAAAACTAGGAATCGGGAAGGCAAGACCTACAACAGTTATGCTACAGCTAGCCGACATATCCTATGTGCATCCATAGTGAAAAATCGAAGACATACTGGTAAAAGTTGATAAATTTATTTTCCTACCGACTTTATTATTTTGGATTGTGAAGCAGATGAACATGCACCTATCATTCTCGGGAGACCCTTCCTAGCAACAGGGAGAACCTTGATCGATGTTGAAAAGGGAGAACTTAGAATGAGTGTGAATGACCAACAAGTTAAACTAAATGTGTTCCAAACACTAAGGCATGCTGATGATCTGGAAGAATGCCAACTTCTTCATGACACGACAGAGTTTAACTTCGACGAGGAATTTAGTTGCCTCAGCAACTACATTGCCGATCAAGAAGAACTTGAGGAGTATGAAGAACCGATTGATGAGGAACAACAAGAAGAGGCAAATTGGTTAGTCAATCAACCATGTACATACTTTGAACCACTGGATTACTCAGGTAAGGAAGGTAAACTCGAAAAGCCCTCCATTGAACAACCATTGATTCTTGAGTTGAAACAGTTGCCAGGGCAACTAAAATATGCTTACTTTGGAACCGATAATACATTGCCTATAATTATTTCCTCTAAGTTACAGCCTGAGCAGGAGAAGAAGCTGATCAAAATGTTGACGCTACACAAGAAGACAATAGGGTGGACAATTGCCGACTTAAAGGGAATTAGCCCGGCAGTGTGTATTCACAAGATTTTGTCAGAAGATGATCACAAACCTTTGATTGAGGCCCAGAGGAGACCGAATCATGCCATGAAAGGGGTTGTAATGAAAGAAATCATCAAATGGCTTGACGTCGGCATCATATACCCTATCTTTAATAGTACATGGGTAAGTTCGGTACAATGTGTACGAAAAAAGGGAGGTATAACGGTGGTAAGTAAAGAAAACAATGAACTCATTCCAACCAGGACTATGACTGGTTGGAGGGTTTGTACAGATTATCGAAAGCTAAACAAATCCACTAGGAAATATCAATTCCCATTACCCTTTATTGATCAAATGATTGACCGTCTTGCAGGTAAACCCTTTTATTGTTTTCTTGATGGTTATTTAGGTTGATTTCCATAGCACCAGAATATCAAGAAAAGGCAACCTTCACATGCCCAAACGGTACTTATGCTTTCTGAAGGATGTCGTTCGAATTTTGTAACGCCCTGGAAACCTTCCAAAGATGCATGATGGCACTCTTTTCAGACATGGTTGAAGACTTCGTTGAGATCTTCATGGATGATTTTTCCATTTTTGGTAATGACTTCGACAGTTGCCTCGACAATTTAGAGAATATGTTGGCAAGATGTGAAGAAACTGATTTAGTCCTTAATTGAGAGAAGTGTCATTTTATGGTAGATGAAGGAATTGATCTCGGCCACAAGATTTCATCCAAGGGAATTGAAGTAGACAAAGCCAAGGTGGACGTGATCGAGAGATTACCCCCACCAAGGTTGGTTAAAGGAATTTGAAGCTTTCTTGGACATTCGGGTTTTTACATGAGGTTCATTCACAATTTTTCTAAAATTACTAAACCCTTGTGAAATTTGCTTGAATAGGATAAAGTCTTCAATTTTGATGATTCTTGCGCCCAAGCATTTGAAACACTAAAGGAAATGCTTGCCTTGTCACCCATTGTCGTTCCACCAGATTGGACGCTACCTTTTGAGCTCATGTGTGATGCAAGTGATTTTGCGGTAGGAGCAGTCCTAGGCCAACGCATAGGTAAGACCTTTCATGTGATATACTACGCTAGCAAAACTCTTAATAGTGCTCAAGTGAATTACACAATAACGGAGAAAGAGTTACTAGCCGTAGTTTTTGCATTTGAGAAGTTCTGATCCTATTTGATTGGTACAAAGGTAATTGTCCATACGGACCATTCGACAATTAAGTATCTATTTGCTAAAAAGGATGCCAAATCTCGTTTGATTCGTTGGATATTACTTTTACAAGAGTTTGAAATTGAAATTAAGGATAGGAAAGGAACAGAAAATCAAGTGGCCAATCACTTATCACGCTTAAAACGCAATAGGGAGGAGGACGCAAATTTAGGGATATGCAATGAATTCTCGAATGAGCAATTGTTAGTTGCCTCAGCAACCATGGGTGCACACGCCTCGGTAACCCTTGATGCCTCGACAACCCTCGACGCCTCGACAACCCTTGACGCGCATGCCGCGGCAACTCTAGATGCACATGCCTCGGCAACCATGAAAGCAGTTTCCACGACAACACATGCCTCGGCAATACCCTGGTACGCGGATTTAGTTAATTTCCTTGTTTGTGGTATTTTACCTGATGGTCTTACTCACCAAGGGAAGAAGTGGTTCCGCCATGATGCTAAGCATTACTTTTGGGACGAGCCTCTTTTGTTTAAACAATATACAGATCAGGTTATACATCGATGTGTCCCTGAAGAGGAGCAGCAAAATGTACTCCGATAATGCCACTATTTACCCAATGGAGGACATTTTGGAGGAACACGTACCGCGGCCAAAGTTTTGCAATCCGGTTTGTATTGGCCAACACTGTACAAAGATGCCCAAGACTTTTACAAGCAATGTGATCGTTGCAGAGGACGGGCAATATCTCTAGACGACATGATATGCCGCTCCAAAACATCATCGAGGTGGAAGTGTTCGATGTATGGGGGATCGATTTTATGGGACCTTTCCCATCTTCATTCAGCAACCTCTACATTCTACTTGCCATTGACTATGTGTCTAAATGGTTGAGGCAGCTGCAGTTCCCACCAACGATTCCAAGACCGTGCAACGATTCTTGCAGAAAAATATATTTACACGGTTTGCAATGCCGAGAGTAATTATTAGTGATGAAGGCAAGCACTTTCACAACAGACTTATTGCCACGACGGTGGAAATCGAACATAAGGCATATTGGGCAATCAAGACTGTGAATATGGATTGGGAAAGTGCCGAACAAAAGCGTTTGTTGGACCTCAATGAGATAGAAGAATTATGTACACTCGCCTATAACAATGCACGAATCTACAAGGAGAAAACAAAGCATTGGCATGACAAGAAACTATTGCCACGACAATTCATGCCAGGGCAACTAGTTCAACTAGTTCTTTTATTCAATTCTCGGCTGAAACTTTTCCCTGGAAAATTGAAATCAAGATGGTCGGGACCATTCGAAGTTGTCAAACCATTCTCCCATGGTGCCATGATAATCAAGTCTATCACTGACGAACATGAATTCAAAGTTAACGGACACAGATTGAAGCACTACAACGATGCCCATGTGGAACCTAACAAGGAAGTGGTCACCTTAGGAGATGCATGAGCATGCTCTCCTTTTGATATTTTCTTTTTATTTTTTTCGAACTATTTTTTATTAGTATTTAATTTCGATTATTTTTTTAGGATAGATTTATTTATTTTCTTTAAGATTAAGACTATATCTTTCTTATTTATCTAATTGTTTTTAAATTTTAAGTTTAAGAATTTCTTTGCACATCTTTATTTATTTTCATTTATTAGTTTATCTTTAATTTTAATCCTTATTTTATTTGTTTTTGAATTTAGGAAAAGAGATCAAGATAAAGAGGAATTTGATTCAAGATGGAAACTTCTTCAACAAGGAAATTAATGGGCTAAATCTAAGGCTTATATTAAGCCTCCAATTTACCCTAAATAAGCCCTACATAAACGGCCAAAATCTCCCCCTTCCCCAAATACCCTAGCCGTCCCCTACCCCTAAATCAAAACACTTGTTTTCTTTCTTTCCAATTAATCCCACCCACCATATTTACTACCTAACTTTTCTATTTAACCCATCACCCTTAACTTCCAAGAAACCTATTCCTACTTTTCACCTTGCAACTCTTTAGTTTCTTTTACTTTATTTTCTTTGTTTCTACCAAACTCACAACCAAGATCATCCATGGCATCCAAAATTGAATTTTTGGTTTATCCAAGTTCCTCCAAAGAACCAAGATACAAGAAGTTTTGCTACACCGGTGGTCCAAGAAAGATTTCACTCCAAGTTTGAAAGCCGGAAGATTTGCGAAGAACAAGTCTTTGAATACTCCAACTCTTATCAAGATTTCGGCCTTGAAACATTCATCTTCGAAAGGATTGTGCATCAAAAGTGGCAAATCTTTTGGCATCAATTGGATCTAGGTAACATCTCATGGGTAAGAGAATTCTATGCTAACTCACCTAACCCAGATAATCCTTATGCTTTTGTTCATCACAAGGTTATACTCATAAGCCCCGAATACATCAACACCTTTTACGGGCTCTACATTGAGAAGGACGAGCATCAAGCCTTTATTGATCAACTCACGCCCAAGCAACTCGACAAGGTGCTTCAAGAACTCACTCTATCGGGAACTCATTGGAACGACAATAAGTACAAGGGCACGGTAAATTGCCTTCAGCTTAAACCCGAGGCAAAATTATGGAATAAGTTTGTTAAAACTTCTTTAATGCCCACCACACACAATACTACCGTTGATACACCTCGTCTTTTTCTCATACATTCTATCTTGCATAATCGCATCATTAACATTGGAAAAATTATTTGTGATGAGATTTTTGTATGTACCACAAAAGACAAGGGTTCTCTTCTCTTCCCTTGCTTAATTTCCAATCTTTGCAAGGAGATACATGTCCCATGTGAGTCCACTGATGAAAAGGCCCTACCAAAGTACGGTTGGAATCGAGCCCAAATCTGAAAGCTAATGTGAGAGGCACTGGTAAAATCCCCAACGCCTTCAATTGCCGCGGCAACTCCTGCAACCTCGGCAACCCCTAATCCCCAAGCAACTGATGCTCGGCCAACTCGGTCAGCAGCCCTAGGACAACTTGAAGCACTCTTACAACCGTTGGCGAACCGCCTTAGGAAAATTGAAGAGTGGCAACTAAAGTTAATGGGGTATATGAAGGATCACAACAATGCCATCACTCAAGTCTTTCCTGCCAAAATCCTTTCCACGACAACCAATGAAGTAGTTGCCACGGCAATCGCAATAGATGATGTCGCGGCAACCTACACTGCACCTGCCCAAGCAGTTGCTGCCCAGCCACCCAAGTAGTTGCCCAGCTAGTCACCCAGGCAACCGTCGATTAGTTACCAAGGCAACCCCACTGCGCGAGTTGCCACGACAACTGAGTTTCCCTTGCACTCTTTTACCAAGACGATCCAATTGACTATCACTCCTCAACTCATGATAACCTAACCTATTCTCTCTCATTCGATTACATCTTCTTTTACTTATTTACTTTCTAGTTTAGTTCTTAGTTAAACTCCTACAATCTTCTTCTTGTGTTCTTTTACTTTTTTACAATGCAAGAGATTAGATTCTTGAAGTGGCACCAATCTCTATGGAGATGATATCTTTTATTCTATAAATTGCGACGTGTACAATTGCACAATTATGGAGCACTTATTACGCGCAACAAGACTCCTCAATGATTATGACCTTTTCATCGACTATCTTCCAAGCAAGGCCAACGTTATTGCTAGTGCACTCAGCCGCAAACCTCTACCTAGTAAATATCATTATTGACCATTAAGATTCTATGCATTTCTTAGAGTACGGACTCATTGCAGAATCATTGTATTATAGCTCCTCAAGCTATTACTGCTCACTTTTGACTTTGGAAGCATCATTGCCTTGTAGCTGAACTACAAGTCTCATCTATTATTGTCTCGAAAATAAAAACATTACAAAGTCAAGACTCTAAACTCCAATCCAGTGTTTGCAGGATGCAAGATAATCCAGTTTTTAGAATTAATTATGAAGGACTACTATGTTTTCATGATCGATTCTGTGTGCCTAATGATGAATCTCTTCGTACCAACATTCTCAAGGAAGCTCGTTCAAGTTCTTTTTATATTCACATGGGTTCTGTAAAGATGTACAAAGACCTTCAAGAACATTATAGATGGTAAGGCATGAAACAAGCCATAATTAAATTTGTATCCAAGTGTCTTATGTGCTAGCGTGTTAAGGCTGAGCACCATGTCTTTACCAGGTTACTGCAACCTATTGAACTACCGCAATGGAAGTTGGAGAGGATCACTATGGACTTTGTTTGTGGTTTTCCTTTAACACCTACTAAACATGATGCAATTTGGATCATTGTGAACCATTTCACCAAGTCAGCACACTCTTTATTTGTTAAAATTTGACTATGGTCTTCCTAAATTAGCTGACTTGTATATCAAGGACGTTATCTAACTCCACAGACTACATAAATCTATCATCTCTGATCGAGATCTATGATTTTCTTCTTGATTCTAAAGAACATTACAAGGAGCTCTAGGCACGAGAGTTAATCTTAGTATCGTTTTTCACCCTTAATATGATGGCTAGTCAAAAAGGGTAATCCAGATTCTAGAAGACATGCTTCGTCCGTGCATTATCGATTTTAAGGGATCTTGGGAGAAATCTCTACCTTTTATCGAGTTTGCCTACAATAACAATTATCAAGCTCCCGCCAAGATGGCATCGTATGAGGCATTGTATGGCAGACGTTGCAGAACTTCTTTGTGTTTGTCTGAACTCGGTAAAGGCAAGATGTTGTGCCTTGACCTATTTCAAGAAACTGAAGAATAGATTACCGTTATCCATGATCGTTTGAAGTCTTCCTTCGACTGACAAAAGGCATACGCTAATCTAAAGCGAAGTGATATATAGTATGAAGCTGGTGAAAAAGGCTTCTTTAAAGTTTCACCGTGGAAGAAGGTTTTGCGGTTTGGTTAAAAGGGAAACTATGTCCCCGATTCATTGGACCCATTAAGATTATTGAGAAGTTTGGCCCTATAGCTTATCGATTGTCACTGCCCTTAGAATTGAATAAAATCCATAATGTATTCCATGTATCGATGCTTCGTAAATATCGCTTCGATCCTTCGCATGTTATTGAGCCAAAGTCTATAACGATTCATCCTAATTTGACCAATAAGGAAGGATAGGTTTCAGATTCTTACAAAAGAAGTTAAAAGACTTTGCAGCAAAAATGTTACGTTAGTCAAAGTGCTCTAGAAAAGCCCCACCGTAGAGGAAGCAACTTGGGAACCAGAGGAGACAATGAAAGCGCACCCTCATCTCTTTGGTTCAGGTAAAATTTGAGGATCATTTTTTCTTAAGGGGGAGAGTTGTAACACCCCCAAAATCAGTCTAGTAGGAATTAGGTCTCGGCAATCGAAAATGCTGCACATGAAAGTTCCAAATATTGCATTGAATTTGACCATTTGGTTAATTATATTGATATTAAACTCTAATTGAGTCGATCAATTGAGTAAGAACCACATTGAATTTATCAAAAAACTATTTAGTGGCTAAATTGTTAAAATTGAAGGTTTGGGGGCAATAGTGCGAAGAATGAAAAGTTGAGGGACTACCTTTGTAATCATCCTATTTTAGGAATGACTCACCTTCTTGCATCAACCCATATCACGTGGGATTATCATCTTTTGTGTAAAAAGGATGACAACCTTGATAGCAAATATTATTGCTTTAAAAGGTAAGGAAAATAAGTACATTATTAAACATAGCTTACCCACTTTTGAAGGAAACCTTAACCGGTTTATTTCCTAAGGCATAACATGTATTCCTTACACTTAGGAATTTACATAGCTTACACCGAGACCTCTTTCCCTTTTAATGATAATCTTTTTCTTTGGATCAAACACCCACCTCCATTGTCATCTTCCTCAAACCTTTAAAATCTTAGGTTTCTTCCATCCATTGATTCCATCTTGTAGCTCTTGTTTGGGTAAGTAAAAATCCCAAATCAATTGTTGAATTCCATGAATCAAAGGTGCACAATTTCAATCTAAATTATTGAGCTCTTGAGCCAAGCTCACATTCTCTAAGACTTTAATCCATGGATATCAAATAGCTAATGGCTATTTTTAGTTTGAGTATTGATTTTGCTATCATAATATCGATCCTAACAGTTCCTATTGTTTTACCTTGCTCAAGAGTTGGAGAAAGAAGGGTCGTCATCTACATCTAAAGCTAGAAACAATAGAGTTGTCATTTGAGAGCTGTAGGATCTTTGAAAAACAATGTGAGTGTAGTTGGAGTCTCAGGATTAGGCTAAGTGTTTTTCCTGAGTATATTGATATTGATTTTTTCATAGCTAACATTGTGTGTAAGGATATCGCATCGAATCTCATAGGATACTATATTGGTAAGCATCGGTAAGTTGCTGCATCGAATTATTGATCATAAAAGCATTGATATTGTCATTGGTCTTAATGAATCATTGAAATATGGAAACATTAAGCATTAGACATTAATATTTCTATTGCCATTAAATATCTACATTGATATTGCTGTCGTTGTCTTCATTGAGCATTGTTATTGACATTGTTAATGTTATGGAAACTTGGATTAGAAAGGACATTGGATACAATTGGCATGCCATAGAATTCATGAGCTCATTGGTACGGGCAGACTACGATCTTTGGCTACGACCATTATTATGGCGAGGCGAAGGGACTAGACCACTCATTGATTTGGCGAGGCGTATGAATTCGCGTATCCACTATCTTGATTCGATCCAATGAACAATTTTGAAATATGATGTTATTGTTGTTGAACATCATTCATAGCATTGTTATTGAAAAAACATGGTTTGGAATGCACCTCATCATATTTGATATTGTTTATGACTACCTCACTAGGCAAAGTACGTCTAATGCATTTCATCTCATGCATTTCAGGTTAAAGAAGTCACCGTTGTGGGATTGTGAAAGTTGAGTGTTTTTGGCAAGTCCCAACAAGCATTGAGTAATGTTTATTATCCTTACAGACTCCTAATATGGTGGCAAAGTAGTTAAACTAATCACTTTTAGCTCTTTTTTGTGTATATGTTGCATATGGTATGTATAAGTTTTAGAGGCCTAAAAGGTTATTTTGAAATTGGCTAAAAGTGTCACTATATGCATATTTGGCACAAAAAGGTAAAAACCTTGTAAACGGATTGATTTGGCTATGAAATTTGTCATGATATTAGAACATGGTGACATAGACTTGCCTGTAAAATTTCTTAAGAGGATAGGTCAAAATGGATAAAAACTAGACTGAATCTGTCATTACAGACCACCTCGTACCGATAGGGGTGATGGCGTATCGGTACGGTTGTGCATTTATGGATGAAGTCAACGCTGGTCAACAAGGCATATCAATACAACCTTGGGTGAATCGGTACAAAAAATCAACACTGGAATTTGGTTTGTAAAAAGGTTTCGGTACAGCCTAAAGGCGTACCAATACATGTTAGTCTGTACCGATACAGCTAAGCTTGTACCGGTATTAGTTTTGGTCACTAGAATCTGGTAAAATAAGAAATGTGTGTGGTGTACTATTACAAACTCTCAAGTATTAGTACCGATTCAAGTAATTCGGTTATAAGCTATTGTATTAATTCTGGAAAGTTACAAATTGCTCACCTATTAATGATTGGCTTAATTGAAGGGGTAAATGGCTTCTGTTTAATATGAAAATTTTCACAAACACTGATTATAGGTTAAATTTCATTATGGTAAAGTTAATTTCAATAAAAGACCTTTAAGTTATTGAAATTACAATTAGTCCTCAAAACTTACAAAAGGTTTAAAGATGGTCCTAATCTCAAGGTTATTGAATCATTGTTCCACAGAATATATTCAAGTAATTCGGTTATAAGCTATTGAATTAATTTTGGAAAGTTACAAATTAGTCACATGTTAATGATTGGCGTAATTGGAGGGGTAAATGGCTTTTGTTTAACACGAAAATTTTCACAAACACTGACTATAGTTTAAATTTCATTATGGTAAAGTTAATTTCAATAAAGGACCTTTAAGTTATTTAAATTACAAATTAGTCCCTATAGCTTGCACAATTTTAAAGGGTGTCCTAATATCAATGTTATTGACTCATATTGAATCACCGTTCGACAGTATATATTTAGTATTGTGTTGAGACTTTGAAGTATACATTATATTGATTTTAATTTGCTAGATCATTGCACGAGATTAAATTATTGCCCGATCATTGTATTGAACTACATTAATATTCTCTCACCCAATTCTCGACCAGACTAGGAAGGGGTGTTATAGTTGGTCCACTGTTTCGAATTTTCAAAGTGGTCATTACCATCGATGTAAATGGTATGGATTTTGAACACAAAAAGTTCATAAAGTGATGCGAAAGGAAATGTGTAACCGTAAGGTGTAGTATGCTTGATAGTAATATCAAGATTCATAAAGTATGCTCTAGAATGCTTCGACCGAGATTATAATGAGAATTTGGGAGTGTTTAAGTTGATAAGGTTATGATGTATGCGTCAGCCAGGAATATTGATGTTCAGGATCAAAACTTCGCCAGTGATGTTGATTGTTGAGGAGAATTTGATAGTGTCCCTAACAAAATTTTCCACGATGATAGTTAAGGTATGAAATAGGCATAAGGCATTGCATTGTCTGGTTGGTTTATGAATTTGTTAGGTCAGAAGTTCTATTTTCTGAAGCGTCGGAGTGGTTGATAATGAGAATATTGTCTAGGACCGTTTGGTTAGCATGGGTTATAGTTATTCTGTGTAGTTTGTTAATGTACTATTAGCAGTTGAAAGTTGTGAGGTGATGAGTATTTTGAGAATACTTGAGTTCATGAGTAGAAAATGATTGTTCCTTAATGGGTGTAGGTGCGAGTTTTGGCATAGTTGAAAGAAATATTGGTTCTGAGGATGTGATTAGGTTGTGGAAGTTTGGTCTAAGAATGTTACATAAACACTTATATGAATATATATATATGTCAGTACTTGCATACATTTGGGCATGACATTAGAGGCTTTGCATACATATACATGAACATCTATCGGAGCATATAAGTTATCATACATACATATGTTCACACTTACGAATGACTTTTTCGAAGTCGATGAATTAATTATGTAAGAAGTGTAGCGAGGAAAATTAAGTTTAAGTGAGGAGATTCTCTAGGGTCTTATAAATTGTAGAAGGTGTTATAGATTGATTCTCATAAGTTGAAATTGTTCTAGATTTGAAGTAGCCAAAGATGGTTTCAGAAGTACGTGTTTTTTTTAGTTTAGTCAGTTCTTATCGAAATTTGTCAAGGAATCTTTTAAGATTGTTGCAGCATTAGCGAAGTTCTGTCAAGAGATATTCTATTGAATTGGATAAATTGTTGGGTTCTGTTTGGGATTGTAGCTTGGGTTTAGTTAGTTAATTAGTTATGGGTTAATAATCGAATGTATTTTCAAATGAATTTGGCTGATTGGTCATAGCTAATATTTTGGGAGGTTATTTAATTGGTTTATCAAATAACAAGAATTTTGTTTTGATGACTTTTAAAAGAAAAAGAGAGACAACTTGGTTTTTAATGTGATTTTTGTGAATTAAAAAGAAATGGGGCACAAGCTAAGAATCTTTAGGGAGCAGTTTCACCCTTTGTATTTTAATAACTCGTTTTTCTTTAAAAAATACTGATGGTGAACATTTTTCTCTAAAATAGGGGTTCTCTAAATTTTCTCTCGATTAAAAATATTGTTTCATTTTCAACTTTCCTAAAATGTTTTTAGTGATCATTTGATTTTCTGATCTCATTTCTAATCTATTTTTTCATCCAAATGTTTTTTTAACTTGAGCGAATCGTTGGATTTTGGTCAACAATGATTTTTACATCAGAATACGAAGGGAAGCTCATTTTGGTTGTACTCCTATCAAGTAAGGTGAGCTATGGTTTCTTATTGACATTCCACATGCTTTGTGTCCTTAATATATTATTTCTATTAACATTTATAATCAAAATGAATTTATTTGAGTTTAATTGGTTTGTAATGGTTTTAAGAACAAATTATTGTTAGGTTGTTCAAACCTTATAGTTTCTGTTGGGTACTAATGTTTCTTATCAGTTGATAATAATCTAAAATTTGTTTTACAAGTTTTATTCCGAAATTAGTTTAATTCACTAATCAAGATAGTTGTTCTCCATGGATTATGGTTGGTGTATGGTTAAGAGGAACTTTTGTTGATAGCTGCTATTGTTGGGAGTTATTTGATGATTGATTTAAGTTGATATTCGGTTAAGAAGAGCTGGTTTAAATTTAGAAAAGATTGGTGTATGCTAAAAGTGTTTTTTGGTAGATTGATGTTGCTTTTAGGTTAGAAATTAGATAAGTTTTGTACGGAGTTAGACGACGAGAAACACAATATTATATGTATGGTTTAGTGTTTTTCGGCGTTTCTTCATGGATGAAGGTTGTAGAGAATAGTTCGTAATGGTATGCTAAATCAATTCTTAATGGACGTCATGTAGATAAAAAAGAAGACTAGTTTTGTGACATGTTGTGTCAGGATGATTTTGAGCTCAAATGTGTAATTGATGATTTGCCTACATTTATGTGGCGAAGTTGATTGACCCTACCATTGGTCAGGAGGAAGTTATGCGATGTAAGTGGAAATCTAGAAAGTTGTGGGATAAATGAAGTTTAATATTTGTATTTGTACCCTTAGGCAAATTTTGAGGATGCAATTTCTTTTAAAAGGAGAGAGTTGTAACATCCTTAAAAACGGGCTAGAAGATTCGTGTGAGTTATTAGAATCGGGTTGGAATTTTAGGTTAGACTTTAGCTAATTAATTAATTCTGGAAAATAGTTTGGTTTGATTAAATTGGTTTCCGATAAATTTATCATGGAAAATATTTTTTAAAATATATTTAATGAGCTTATTAAAGGGTGAAATTTAATTTTTAGTAATTCTTAATTGGGTCGATTTAATATTAAATTAAAAATTGACTATTTTGCAATAGTTGTAAAATGTTACTGTTGACAATATTGTAAAAAGGAACTAAAGAGATATTTTATTGGGATTATTAAACCAGTTATTAATATATCTTTTCTCTCTGATTTTTAACAAAAGAATATGACAGTTATTATTTTTCCCAAAGATGAGAAAAATATATGTAAGCTTTTCTCTCATTTTCCCTCTTAAATTTGCCAAACACAATTTAAAGAACATTGCTTTTCCTTCTTGACTTTCATTTCTTTTATATTCTAAATAATTTATAATCAACAATCTAGTAAGAGCTAGTAATCCTTATTATGTCTTCTTGGAATTCACGTTCAAATGGATGAGGATGTTTTCGACTTTTAGTTTTCCTATCAATTGAGTAAGCTATCGATTTTTAAAGGTTCTCTAATTGTTTTAATTGATTATCTATTATTTCTATTAGAGTTTATGAATTAAAAAGAATTTAATTTGATTTATTTGCTTTTTGATGATAAAGTAGTGATTGTGATTTGGTAGATAAAATAAAGATTTTTAATTATGTTGAGAGTTAATTTTATGGGTAAATTGAAATATAATATCAATTTTATGAAATTGATTTTGAAATTAATCTAATTAATTAAATTTAAGTTTGACTTCTTGAATGGGATGATTGATAGAATGATTGGATCACACATTAGTGTGCGTTGTGAGTGTTCGAAGAAATTACCATATGAAATTGTATCGTTAAAACAGGGAAAAATTTAAGGGGAGTTATACGGCGCAAAGCAGGGCACGATTGGTGCATGAGCAGGGTAGTAGCGCCACGGCAAATCCCTTCGAAGGGTTATTGCATGCGTGGTGAAGCTACTGCAGCTCTCGCCCATTTGTCTTCCATTTCAATGGAATGTGTATATATTTAGTTTGATAATAAAAAGGGGGTTTAAAAGGTGATGAATGTGATTGGCAACATAAAACAATAGCATTTGTAATAAAGGAAAATGGGAAATAATTCCCTGTAGTGGCGTGAGATGTGAACAGGGGAAAGGATTTTCTTATGTAATCGTATAATGGGATATTTCGATTAAGTGGTTACTTTGGTATTGTCCAATTTATATTGATCCTTATATTTTCTTATAGAGGTTGGCATGTGCTTGGATGAATTTTGGTTAGAGGTTGAGGCATTGGCATCGAGACAATAGCAAGATAGTGAGTGCACATGTGTTTTACTACTTTAAAGAGATCTAAATTATTGCTTTGGGAATTTGGTTAAAGCCTAGTAATCTTAGCTAAGCTCGAAAGTAAGTTTTCCTAATTTCGCCATTCGAATATCGGTAATTATGAAAGTATGTTTACATGATTTGATTTGAAAGCATGAGCTGAATGTATTTACTGTTTTTATGCAACAATAATTGATATGCTATGATTTATCAAGCATGGGGTTGCCTACATGCACTGTTATAAGTTTTCGAAAAGAGTGTGGTAGTTGCCAATGGCAATGTTATTTGAATACAAAATCGATTTGAATAAATGCATGAGGATGAAACTTATTGTTGTGATGCATTATAATTATGATTTACCATGTTACAAACATACGAGGTTGAGTTAAATAAGTGTACAAGATGCAAGATTATTGTTTAAGATACTAAAAGCATGGCTTGAGTATAAATGATTAAATGCATTGAAAAACAGTAAGTTCTCATGCATGTTATGTTTTATTAAATGCTTTGTGAATGAAAGGATTATTATGAAAGCATGATGCTTATGTTTTAAACAAACGTGGTTTATTAAAATGCTTTGGGAATAGTGAGTTTGAATTAGTTTGATACGATTTTCTCATATCGGTTGTGATTTTAAAAATGCATTGACATTCTTCCATTTTTTAGCGCACTCGCTAGGCATTATATGCTTACTCCCTCTTTTCTTCCGTCAATGCAGCGAATTAAACATATGCGAGGTTGTTGTTCGAGGCAATGAAGGATCCCAAGACAAGCATATTAAATGAGTATGTTTATGACGTTATCATTATTTGTAATAAGACAATGTGGGATAATCATTGAGATTTTATTTTGTATAAGGCATGATTATATTGTTGAAGTTTATAATATCTTGGACGACGACATTATTTAATGTGTACGATGTTGGTCTTATTTAATTCTAAGTACATTTGATGATTAAGCTCTAATGTTTTAAAATGGTTTAAATAATTATTGGATTAATTGTCTGTATTTTTAGTGTACATATGGTTATATGCTTCTAGTTTTATTGATCTATAGCCTATGTTGAGATTTTGACCATTAGTTGCTTTGGATGTTGCTTTATGTTCTTAGGATGCATGCCTTTAGGTTCCTTGCTTGAATATGAATTCCGTTGGTTAATTGGCATGTAATTAATTGGTCATATAGGTTTAATGATTGTATAATTTTAGAAGCATGTCAATGTTGTTTATAAGTAATTTGGATATGTTCGCTTTGGGTTTTGAATCCCTAAGAAGCATTTCAGTGCAATACGTATCGATAAACTTAGAGTCAGTACCAGTATGCGGGGTGTCGACGTAATATTGCATGGAAAAAGATTAAGAATTTAGTGTAAAGATGCAAGTAAATAATGTCAATAATACGTCTTTTACATGCAAATATACACAATCAGCAAGTAATATAGTAGTGAGTTGAGTATCGTCTCCCATGAATTGTCCAAGAATTAAATGCCACAATCTTTACTTGTGATCTGAAACAACATATATTTTATATTAAAGTGGATTTAAGATTAAGAAAAATAACTAAGGAAAATTAAAGTAAAAGTTTAGGTAGTTCAGCAAACAAGTGTATTCAATTAGTGATGAGCATTGGCAGGGGATGCCTAGACTTCAGGCCAGCTATGCTGGCCTTTTAATAACTTCAATCTTGGATTTATTCTTGAGCAGATTTTAAGTAGTACTGCTTATGTCGATGGCAATACCGTAAGTTAACCATGTTAAAATCCCTATATATCTATAGTGTAGCTTTTCATTAATTAAATTGATTAAGTTTCAATCTATACTCCTAAGGGGTAGATTCACTTCCGAAGTAATCTCATCTACTTGAACGTCTTCTATAGAAGCTTTTCTCCTTAGTACCTGGAAAATGATTGTTACCCTTAAGTCTGTTAAGATATTAAGGCGCCATAAGCAAACAATGCGAATTTTCATATGACAAAGAATTTAGGAAAATGGAGCACGGGCCAGATAGAAAACAATGCCAAGGTGTTAAATTATTAAAAACTAAACATAAACAAAGCGTCAAATTCAAAATCTCTAACCAAATGTAAAAGCTTAGTTAATGGTTGGGGTTCCATCCACACTAAATCGTTTTCTAAGAACATCACCATAAAAACAAAATTACACTGAAGGGAAAATGAGCAATGAAGGAGATCTATCAATACAACTCTTCAATGATTCCAAAGCCCTTGGTCTAACCTAGTCGAACCAGAAGTCGCTATCTTCACCACGGTGTAGCCTCTTCTTTTTCCAAGATGTTTGATCTCCTTGGCTCATCATACGGCTTTAAATAGGCATGTGTGGAAACTATAGATTGGGTTTAAATTTGAAATCTGATTGTGTGATAGGATAAACGTGTTTATCTCTTTATCCTCTTCTAAATTTGAGTTGACCAGGTTTTGATTAGGGTTGACATCATCGGCCATCGATCTTTTGCTGACGCGCTTGGCATTCTTTTGCCAACCAAGCTTGGTGTTCTTTTGTCAACCAAACTTAGCATTATACTCTTCCTACTCTTAATGATTTGCTCTGCCAAACCTACGCTGCTAATCTTGCTCCTGACCTAACACAACATAGAAATACACCTTTACTTTGGCACACCCTCAAACCTAGTTCACTGCTTGTCCTCAAGTAATGCAAGAAAAAAACAAAAAAAATAAAATAAGTACCTTGACAAAATTGTCGTAATTGACAAGACATGCTAGCAAGTAGAATCTGGCCCTAGTTCTGTCCTCAAATATCCCAGATCAGTAATGCCAAGTAGATAAGCAAATTCAAGCGCAACAATATAACACTAGTCTAAGGTCATGAAGTGTGCATGAAGTGCAGGCAATATGCATCAAGTATCCTTTATTTCCCTTACCAAATCTTTATCGTCCAAACTTAGAATTTTTTCACGAAAGATTTCTTTTATTGCCATTAAATTAGGGTTCGCGTCATGAACGCCATTTGGCATGAGAACTAAGAGGGAGCATACAACGAATCCCCATGTTAATCAAGACTAAACCACTAAGCTAACCCATTACAATCATACCTTAAAGTTTTTTTACTTGAGAACTAAGAAGGAGCAGGTCACGAAGCCCCAAGTTACTTATTATCTCTAAGCTAGAGAAGTGTTCTAAAATATTACTTACCGCTGGCAAAAAATTGTTGCCTTTTTTTCTTTTACCCAGGCATTGTTTTTCTTCTTCTCCTTTTCTTTTTCTTTTTAGATTTTCGTAACTTCCCTAAAACCGGTTTAGTCAGAATCGGGTTCCGGTGATCAAAAATCCTACGCTAAAAAGCCTAAGTATTGCATTGGTATTGACCCTATGGTCAATTTCATTGATAATGGACTCTAATTGGGTTTAATTATTAAACAAGGACCTTATTGAAATATTTGAATATTGAAATTGAGCTAAGCGTATCGATACGATAGGTCTTGAAAAGTATAGTTCTTTAGTTTGTAACTAACTTACCGAACTTTTTGGCTAGCTGTATTGATACGACCATAAGGCATATTGTTGCGCGTAATAAATGCTACGCAAATGTGCAAGTATACACGTCACAAGTTATAGTATAAAAGATATCGTCTCCACAGGGATTGGTGCCACTTCAAGAATCTAGTCTCCTGCACTGTAAAAAGTAAAAACACAAATAAAGGATTATAGGAGTTTAACTAATAACAAATCTAGAAAGCAGTAAAGTAAAAGAAAATATGAGATCAAATGAGAGAGAGATAGGCCAGGTTATCGTGAGTTGAGGTGTGATAGCCGATTGTGTCGTTTTGGTAAAAGAGTGCACGGGCAACGAAGTTGCCGTGCACAACGGGGTTGCCTTGCCAACTAATCGATGGTTGCCTGGGCAACTACTTGGGCGTCTGGGCAGCAACCTTCAAGGTTCGGCAGAGCGTTCTTCAATGGTTTCTTCTTATCCCTAAGTCGAAACTCTAGCTACTTGTGCATGCCTTGACAATACATCCCTGCGTGAATCAAGGGTGAACAACAACCAATCTTGCGCTCCTCTTAGCCGTTGAAATCCTTAACTTATTCCTAAGCCGGATTAATCTTCACCATCAATAGATTGAATAAAGATCATATTCATTCGTTTCTTGAATCTAACTCTCCCGATATTAGATAAATAGATGAAATCACGAGATCCTCTCCCAATTCACTCGCAAACAAGAATAAGAACCAAGAATGAATAAACCTTGAAATAGAAAAGTGCAAACTCTTATTACCTAAACAAAAACCAATAGTTTCTCGAACCACAAAAACACAATAACCATAGCCAAATAGATTTAGTTCATGGCTAGGTTCCAAAGAAACACAAGATAAACAATCCCTAGCATGAACCCAATCGAACAAGAAACAAAAGGATGAAGGAGGAGGCTTGTCGAAATCCTCCTTGCCCTAGATGCTTGTCGAAAATTCTCTCCTCTTGCTCTCCTTGGACTTGTCAAAATTTCCCTCTCTTGCTCTCTCTAGATTGTCAAAATCTCCTTCATATTTATACGGCTAGGCCAAAGTCCTTCTTTGAGGAGGAGTTTAAGTTGGAATTAAATTATCTTTAAAGAATATAATTCTTTATTATAATTGTATTCCTACTAGAACTTCTCCTATCTTCTTGGAATTTAATTCTTCATGTATTGCCCTAGCAATTAGCTCTAGCCTTTCTTTGGCAAGTGATCCTGCACATACACACAAAACACACCAAAGCAGCATCCTTTCCCACAAAAAACTACCAAGTTATGTAATCAAACTTAACGATGGAAGGAAACATAGATTAATGCATGAATGGCTAATTATGCAACTAATATGAGCCTAAGTCTAACAATAATATGAGTAAAAATGGTAATAACAATAGTACTTTTGAACACTTATCACACCCCCAAACTCGAACTATTGCTTGTCCTCAAGCAATGCAAACTCATAATTACCTGCCAAGACTTCAATTTTCACAAACTTAGCTTTGAATTCGTCATCGTAGATGATTAGTTTCCTTTTGGTCGGTGTCTTGATTCTCTTGCTTGAACGCAATGGTTGTTTTCTTGTTGCCGGGATGTCTTTAGCTTTGGTTGTCGTGGCATCTTCAGGGTTGGTTGCCGTGGCATCAGCTTGTTCAGGAACGATGTAGGTTGCCGTGGCGACTGCTTCATTGGTTGCCGGGGCAAGGATCTTGGCAGTAAATTTCCTTAGCATAGTAGTTGTGAATCTTGTTGTGAAAAAGAAAACAAAGAAAACCTGAAAACTAAAGATAATGAAGAAAAATAAAATATATCCTAAAAATAAAAAAAATTGAAATAAAAAGAAAAAGAAAATTTTAAAAGGAGAGCATGCTCATGCATATCCTAAGTTGACCACTTCTTTGTTACGTTCCACATGGGCACCATTGTAGTGCTTTAATCTTTGTCCATTAACTTTGAATTCATGGTTGTTAGAGATGGACTTGATTATCACAGCACCATGGGAGAATGGTTTGACGACTTCGAATGGTCCCGACCATCTTGATTTCAGCTGTCCCGGGAAAAGTTTTAGCTGAGAATTGAATAGGAAAACTAGTTGCCCTGGCGTAAATTGTCGTGGCAATAGTTTCTTGTCGTGCCGTCGCTTTGTTTTCTCCTTGTAGATTCGTGCATTGTTATAGACGAGTGCACGGAATTCTTCTATCTCATTGAGGTCCATCGAACGCTTTTGTTCGGCACTTTCCCAATCCATATTCACGGTATTGATTGCCCAGTATGCATTGTGCTCGATTTCCACCGGTAGATGGCATGTTTTGCCATAGACAAGTCGGAAGGGGGACATACCTAAGGGTGTTTTGAATGCAGTGCGATATGCCCAAAGTGCGTCATCTAGTCTTAATGACCTATCCTTCCTAGAGGGATTTACAACTTTCTCGAGTATACCCTTCAAGTCTCGGTTGGAAATTTCTGCTTGCCCGTTGGTTTGTGCGTGATATGCCGTGGCGATCTTGTCTGATATGCCGAAGCGTTGCAACATCTTGGCAATTAGTCTGTTGTCAAAATGCTTGCCTTCGTCACTGATAATTGCTCTTGGCATCCCAAACCGTGTAAATATGTTTTTCTACAAGAATCGTTACACGGTCTTGGAATCGTTGTTGGGAACTGCAGTTACCTCCACCCATTTAGACACATAGTCGACGGCAAGTAAGATGTAGAGGTTGCCGAATGAAGATGGGAAAGGTCCCATAAAATCGATCCCCCACACATCGAACAATTCCACCTCGATGATGTTCTGGAGTGGCATCTCATGTCGTCTAGAGATATTGCCCGTCCTCTGGCAATGATCACATTGCTTGTAAAAGTCTTGGGCATCTTTGTACAATGTTGGCCAATACAAACCGGATTGCAAAACTTTGGCCGCGGTACGAGTTCCTCCAAAATGTCCTCCATAGGGTGAAGAATGGAATTGCTGGAGTACATTCTGTTGCTCTTCTTCAGGGACACATCGGCATATAACCTGATCTGCACATTGTTTAAATAAAAGAGGCCCGTCACAAAAGTAATGCTTAGCATCATGGCAGAACCGCTTCTTCCCTTGGTGAGTAATGCCATAAGGTAAAATACCACAAACAAGGAAATTAACTAAATCCGCGTACCAGGGTATTGCCGAGGCATGTGCTGTTGTGGCGATTGCCCCCAAAATTGCTAAGGCGTGCGCGTCAAAGACTGCTGCGGTGTCGAGAGTTGCCGAGGCGTCAAGGGTTGCCAAGGCATGCGCGTCCATGGTTGCCGAGGCAACTAAAATTTGTTCATCCGGGAATGCATCACATATCTCTAGATCCGTGTCCTCCTCCATGTTGCGTTCTAAATGTGATAAGTGATCGGCCACTTGATTTTGTGTTCCTTTCCTGTCCTTAATTTCAATATCAAATTCTTGTAAAAGTAATATCCAACGAATCAAACGAGGTTTAGCATCCTTTTTAGCAAATAAGTATTTGATTGCCGAATGGTCCGTATGAACAATTACCTTTGTACCAATCAAATAGGATCGAAACTTGTCAAATGTGAAAACTATAGCTAGTAATTCTTTCTCCGTTGTTGCGTAGTTCACTTGAGCACTATTAAGAGTTTTACTAGCGTAGTATATCACATGGAAGGTCTTACCTGTGCGTTGGCCTAGGACTGCTCCTACCGCTAAATCGCTTGCATCACACATGAGCTCAAAAGGTAGCGTCCAATCTGGTGGAACGACAATGGGTACCGAGGCAAGCTTTTTCTTTAGGGTTTCGAATGCTTGGTTGCAAGAATCATCAAAATTGAAGACTTTATCCTATTCAAGAAGATTACATAAGGGTTTAGTGATTTTAGAAAAATTATGAATGAACCTCCTGTAAAAACCTGCATGTCCGAGAAAACTTCGAATTCCTTTAACCGAACTTGGTGGGGGTAATCTCTCGATCACGTCCACCATGGCTTTGTCTACTTCAATTCCCTTAGATGAAATCTTGTGGCCGAGCACTATTCCTTCATCTACCATAAAATGGCATTTTTCCCAATTGAGGACTAATTCCGTTTCTTCACATCTTGCCAACACCCTCTCTAAATTGCCGAGACAGCTGTCGAAGTCATTACCAAAGACAGAAAAATCATCCATGAAGATCTCAAGAAAGTCTTCGACCATGTCTGAAAAAAGCGCCATCATGCATCTTTGGAAGGTTGCCGGGGCGTTACACAATCCGAACGGCATCCTTCGGAAGGCATAAGTACCGTATGGGCATGTGAAGGTTGTTTTTTCTTGATCTTCTAGTGCTATGGCAATTTGATTGTAACTTGAATAACCATCAAGAAAACAATAAAAGGGTTTACCTGCAAGACGGTCAAGCATTTGATCAATAAAGGGTAATGGGAAGTGATCTTTCCTAGTGCCTTTGTTTAGCTTTCGATAATCCGTACAAACCCTCCAACCGGTCGCAGTCCTAGTTGGAATGAGTTCATTATTTTCATTACTTACCACCGTTATACCTCCCTTTTTCGGTACACACTGTACCAGACTTACCCATGTACTATCAGAGATAAGGTATATAATGTCGGCGTCAAGCCACTTGATGATTTCTTTCATTACAACCCCTTTCATGGCATGATTCAGTCTCCTCTGGGCCTCAATTGAAGGTTTGTGATCATCTTGCAACAAAATCTTGTGCATGCACATTGCCGGGCTAATTCCCTTCAAGTCGGCAATTGTCCACCCTATTGCCTTTTTGTGTAGCTTCAACATCTTGATCAGCTTCTTTTCCTGCTCAGGCTGTAACTTAGAAGAAATAATTACAGGCAATGTATTATCGGTTCCTAAGTATGCATATTTTAGTTTCTCTGGCAATTGTTTCAACTCAAGAATCGGTGGTTGTTCAATAGAGGATTTTTCGAGCTTACGTTCCTTACCTGAGTAATCCAGTGGTTCAAGGTATGTACCTGGTCGATTGACTAGCCAATTTGCCTATTCTTGTTGTTCCTCACCGACCGGTTCTTCATACTTCTTAGGTTCCTCTTGATTGGCAATTTAGTTGCCGAGGCAACTAAATTCCTCGTCGAAGTTAAACTCTGTCATGGCATGAAGAAGTTGACATTCTTCTGGATCATCGGCATGCCTTAGTGTTTGGAACACATTTAGTTTAACTTGCTGGTCATTCACCCTCATTGTGAGTTCTCCCTTTTCAACATCGATCAAGGTTCTCCCTGTTGCTAGGAATGGTCTCCCGAGAATGATGGGCGCATGCTCATCTACTTCACAGTCCAAAATAATAAAGTCAGCGGGAAAAATAAATTTATCAACTTTTACCGGTATGTCCTCGATTTTTCCCTCTGGATGCACATAGGATCTGTCGGCTAGCTGTAGCATAACTGTTGTAGGTCTTGCCTTCCCGGTTCCTAGTTTCTGGAAAACCGATTTAGGCATCAAGTTTATGCTAGCCCCAAGGTCGCATAATGCTTTCTCGACATAGTGATTTCCAATGGAATAGGGTATTGTGAAACTTCCGGGATCCTTCAACTTGGGTGGCATACGATTGTTCAACATTGCCATGCATACCTCCGTTGTGGCAACTGTTTCAAACTCTCCTAGCCTTGTTCTCTTGGACAAAATGTCTTTAAGAAACTTGGCATAGTTTGGAATTTGTTCAATTGCTTCCACCAATGCCAAGTTGATGTGGACTTGCTTTAGGATATCAAGAAACTTCTTGAATTGGTATTCTTGCTTTTGTCGCTTCAACCTTTGTGGGAATGGTGGTGGAAGTCGGATATCTTCGATCCTTTCATTGGTTTGGAACCTGATTGATGGCATTGCCGGGACAACTGGAGTTGCCGAGGTGTTATCAACTGGGGTTGCCGAGGCATGCTTATCGCAAGTTGCCGAGGCGTCTTTATCGTCGGTTGCCGAGGCATGCTTATTGCCGGTTGCTGCTGCAATTCCTGGTTCAGCATCTGAGGCTTTGCCGCTAGGTTCGTCTTGATCTTTTTGTTGAGTTTTGTTTGATGAGCGGGTTTGAACCTCTCTAAGTTGTTGGCCACTTCTAGTGGTGATCGCTTTACATTGCTCATGGCCAGTTCCTCTTGCGACTTCAGTATCACTAGTTAAACCTCCCTGTGGTCTAGTGTTCAGATTTTGAGCAAACTGCCCGACTTGATTTTCCAATGATTTGATTGCCGCCTCTTGGTTTTGCAATCTCATCTCGGTCCTGTTAATAAAAGCATCAGTTCTTTTTATGAAATTACTATTCTCAGTCATATGAGATTCAGTTTTCATCATAAAAGCTTTAGAGAATTTTCCAAAGAACTAGATGTCGTCGGTTGTTGCTGCGGCTTATCCCTAAAGTCAAAAAATCATAGCTAAGCTTACTTCTGAGTTTAGCTCTGACTTATCCCTAAAGTCAAATGGACTCCTCTATTTCAAGGATAGAATTTGTGTTCCTAAAAATGAAGAAGTAAGACGGGAAATGAAGCAAGAAGCATATCAAAGTTCTTTCTCCATCCACCATGGATCGGTTAAGATGTATAAGGACGTAAAGCCACTATACTGGTGGCCATGCATGAAATCTGCAATCACGAACTTCGTATCCAAGTTCTTAACTTGTCAAAGAGTCAAAACATAGCATCTAGTCCCTACTGGATTGCTTCAACTTATTGAACTTCCCAGTGGAAGCGGGATCGAATTACTATGGACTTTGTCACCGGTCTTGCTTCCTCTCCAAGAAAGAATGATGTTGTATGGGTGATTGTTGATAGATTCACTAAATCTACTCACTTCATCCCTATTCGTATAACATGAGCTTGGAAACCCTTACCGAGTTGTACATTCATGAAGTGATTCGATTACACGGTGTACCTACAGCAATTATCTTCGATCGTGACCCTTGATTCGCTTCTCGATTCTGGAATTCTCTGCAGAAAGCTCTAGAAGATAAAGTACATCTTAGTATGACCTTTCATCCTCAATCGGATGGCCAATCTGAGAGAATCACTCAAGTGCTAGAAGATATGCTATGAGCTTGTATTATTGACTTCGGGAAGAATTGGGAGAAATCCTTACTTCTTGTAGAGTTTGCCTACAACAATAGCTATCAATCTTCTATTCAAATGGCACAATTTGAAGCTATATATGGTAGAAGATGTAGAACTCCCTTATGCTGGTCTGAATTAGGAGAAAACAAAGTATTGGGACCTTAATTGCTTCGGGAAGCCGAAGAACAAATAAAGATCGTTCATGATCGATTAAAGGCAGCTTTCGATAGACAAAGCATATGCTGATTTGAAAAGAAGAGATATTCAGTATGGTATTGGAGACCAAGTATTCCTAAAAGTCTCACCTGGGAAGAAAGTCCTTCGATTTGGAAAAAAAGGGAAACGCAGTCCCCGATTCAATGGTCTTTTTGAAGTTATTGAAAGAATTGGTCCAGTGGCCTATCGATTAGCTCTTCCTATATAACTCGATAGAATAGACAATGTCTTCAACGTCTCAATGCTCAAAAGGTATAAATGTGATCCTTTAAACATTCTTGAGCAAGAAGAAATAGAATTGAATCCTGATTTGTCATACGAAGAGGAACCTATTCAAATTCTTGACCGAGAAGTAAGGAAGCTTTGGAACAACATTGTTCCCCTTGTTAAGATCTTATGGAGAAATCATAAGGTGGAAGAAGCTACCTGGGAATCTGAAGAAGTCATGAGGAAGCACTATCCTCACCTATTTGATTCAGGTAAATTTGAAGACGAATTTAATTTAAGGGGGGAGAATTGTAACAACCCAAATCCTAGCTTAGAAGTATTGGAATCAAATTGCATAAGTTGATAGCTTAATTGAATCTAGAATTAAGCTAAATTGAATAGTCAAGGGTCTAATTGAAAGAATGTATGAAATAAGTGATCAAATTACAAAGGACCAATTTGATTTAAGTAAGAAAGATGAGGCTTGCATGATAAATTTCATGCTTCTCTTATTTGCCCTTGACTAATTATAGGATTAATAACAAATTAAGGATAGTTTATTAACTTCACAAATCCACTAATATGGATAACCACATTGTCACAATCTCTTTCATTTCATTATACCAGCCGAAATTAGAAAGAAAGGAAATTGAGATAAAGAGAGCTTGCAAATCATCCATTGAAGAGAAAATTAAGCTTGCATGTGTAGTGATTTTTCATTGAAATTAAAGCTAGAAGCAAAGTAAGTATGATTTTACCTGTGTTCAATTAAATAGGCAACTATAATGTTGAATTGGACTGTTTTGATGATGTTAGATGAAATTAGCTATTGAATATGTGATTAGATGATTAAATGATTGTAGAATCATGCAAAATTGAAGAACGAACACTAGGTTCAATGCTGGAAATTATGTGTTTATGATAATGTAATAAGCTAGGTTGCTGGAAAATTAAATTGTGATGTTGAAGTGAGAATTGAATGATTAGAACTTAAAATTGAGCCATGGAATTAATGAATTGATTATGATTAGATATTGTAAAGAAGGTGTTAAACATATTCAATTGTTAGCAAACAATGCTGGAAATGAAGGATAAAAGTATGAACATAGTCTTGTAACATAGAAACTGTTTTGTTGAATTGAAATTGAGTAATCATGCAAAATTAGGCATTGTAACCAACTTGCCCTATTTTGGCTGCCTTGAATAATGAATGAACAATGACTAAACATGTTTAGGATATCATATGAAACATGTTTAGGATATCATATGAAATGAATTATAGGGCCAAGACATTGGTTAAAATGAATTTAAGGCATTAAAATGTGTTTAGGTGCAATCTGCCCAGAATTGCTCTGTTTTGGGCAGTCACTTTGAATATTCACCAAAATTTGTATAGATCAAAATCAGGGATGAAATTGTAATGACATGATCCTTAGTATGTCTACTTTCATTAGGTGAAAACAGAATTGAAAACTGGGTCATATGCCAGAAATTGTAAATAGGAATTGCTGGACATTACAAATTGTCCATGCAGTGTAAATGTCCTGTCTTTGAACAATAAATTGTATTAATTGGCTAAGAACTAAAATATAGGTCTATTATGGTCTTATAGAAAATTTTGTTATATTTCCAATGGTGTATAGCAATCGAAATTCCAACGTACAGATTAAAAGATATGGCCATTTAAGGGGACAATGTGCAAACTGCCAGGCAGTAGTGTCCTAGGCAGTTTGGGACTGTTTTTGCACCTAGTAGTAAACTGTTTCCAAAACAGTTTTGGGACATTGAAACATGTCCAATTGTGCTTTAAAATGAATTAATAACAATATGGAAATGAACTAGTAAGAAATGCTTAAAAGGAAGCATAAAAAAACAGTAGCTAAATGTTAGGTACAAATGTGGTATCATTGCTACTATGATTGTGTGATATTATGTGCTTGTTTTTATGAAATGTGTATGTGTTATGCTTGCTAAACCAAGGGTAGCAAGTTGGGGAGGAAAAGGTAGGAGTGGACATCCCAAAGCTAGAGGCAACGGGATTTGGATTCAAGACAATTGAATTGCTAGGAGTATTGTGAATGTAACTATCCTTAGGGTTAGGACTTAGGTCCTAACCAACTTTGCTATTGTTAATTCAATGAAATTGCCATTGTAAAATGACATAATGCATATTTGGCTAATTAAGGGAAGAATGACATGTATGATAACTTGTTTGATGCCATGATCTATGGGTTACTTGGGTGTTAAGCAATTGTAATGAAATGTGTGTCATGTTGCATTGCCTATGCCTAAGGTAAGAAATGGCATGCTTTCTTGGAGAATAAGGTACGCACATTGCATACATATGCATGTTTTTGTGAATGTTATACATGGTTGATTGAAATAAATTGAACAAGGATACTACTTTGTATTCATGCTATTCGAATGGTAGGAATAGTTTTGTATTGGGAGTTAAGACTCCATAAACCTAAGGGCTTGGCCATTAAATGGCATAATCTTGTATTGAATCATGAAATGTATAAAGCTTAAATGAAATCGATAATCAACAACCTTGGTAGTTAGTTTGATAGATAGGAGGGCATGCCTTAGAATCTTGAGCTCATATTGGCACTACGGTGCATATTGGTACGACGGTACATATTGGCACTACGGTGCATATTGGCACTACGGTGCATATTAACACTATGGTGCATATTGACACTTCGGTGCATATTGTTAAGATTTGATTATCTAGTAGGCTACTTACCAAGAGTGTTATAAGATGACTTAATAATTCAAACAAACATTATTTCCTTAGATGTGTGATATGAACATTGCTTGTATTGTAAAAAACTTGGATGAACTTCCTTCCCTTGAAAGATGACACATGAATGGTTGCAAAACTAGTTACTTTTCATGAAAGTAATGTATAGATGATGGCTTTGTGTATGAATGCCTACTTGGTGATTAGAGCTTTTGATTGCTTGTCACCTAAGCAAGATGATCGAATGGTACATGAGTTTTATGATGGATGTTGCTATGTTGATTGTATGATATGTGAAGTTGCCTAAGTCTACCCTATTCACTCGAATAGCATGTATCTTGTATTGATGGTATTGATTCTTCTAAATATATGAGAACTTGGACTTATAGGCTTTGAAATTGACTAGACTTAGTGTTACCTCACTAAGTACATAACTTGTACATACCACTCTACTCTTCATTCTTCCCATAACAGAATAAAGATACTTCAAGAGGATATCTTGGGTTTTGAAGTAACACTTGAGGCAAGCTTGAAAGTATGAATTCATACTCTTTGTATACTCCTAGTTTGGTGGCACTATATCTTGTAATAGGTAGCCTTGATCATGCATTTGAATATGTGTTTAAGACTTGTAGGTGTAATGTTTTGATGGGCATATCTTGTAAATAACTTTGATGTCTTAAATATTATGTTTGAACCATGATGATATGTATATATATGAGTAAGAAGTTGCGCAAATCATGAAATTATACAATGATGGTTGAATCTTGTTTCATTTGAATGTTAGACCAATGTGTGTGATCATGCATTTGTTCCTATGTCTATTAGTATGATTCGGCAATGACAAGATTGGGCTAAGGTATGTTGAAGCATGCATTAACAATGTATAAACCAAATATGCTACGAAATGTGATGACTTGATTGTAAATAATCAAATAGAATGTGATTAGGGATTACCATGTTTTTCGAATAAATGCATGAATATGTAAAAAGATTATAAGTTGGATGCTTTGTATTGAACTTGTTAATCGGTTGAATAAGTAGTATCTTGAGATATAAGTAAGCTAGTTGAAATGTGTTTAGTGAACACCTAGTATAATTCGATTAGTGTACTTTAAACTGTAATAAGAATGAAAGTAAGATCATGTCTAATAGTAACCTATTGTGAAGCATGCTACTCTTGTTGATTGTTGTTTGAATGATTATGTGATTTGAATGGATTGGTAACATGATATCGGTAACTTAGGATATAAGTAAGAAATGGAACAATGGTACCTAAATTAGTATGTTGGTTTTTTTATATGTGGTTTGCTTGAATGTATGGTATGACTTGAAGGGTTTAGTTTGGGTTACTTGCACCGTAAGTTAAGTATTCTGAGGTTACTTGTTCGACAAGTAACCTATCTATTGCCTTGTTTTCATTTCGGTAACGCTCCTGAACCAGGTTATGGCTAACCCGAGGATGGGGTGTTACAGTCCAGACACAAAGTCCATTGTGATTCGTTCCCATTTTTATTGAGGTAACTCAATAGGTTGCAAAAGCCCAGAGGGTACTTGGTGTTTTGCCTTCACCTTTTGATAGGTTAGACATTTAGACACATATTCAACGATGTTGGTTTTCATCTTAGGCTACCAAAACACTCCCCTCAAGTCTTTATACATTTTCATTGATCCTGGATGAATCGATAAAGGATTGTTCTCAGCTTTTTGAAGAATTTCCTCCTTTAGGGTCTGATCATTAGGTACCCAAACTCTATTCCGAAAATAGAGTAGACCATTTGGTTTAAGAGACAAATCAGGATCTTAGGTAGATTTGAGTTTCTTCAAAATCTTTTGTATCACATAATCTGATTGTTTAAGACCCGTGATCCTCGAATTAAACTCGAATTAGATTTGAAGTTTTGCTAACTGCCCTTGTTCCTGTTGAAATTGAAAATGGGCATTAATAGCCACAAAAGCTACAAAATAATTGATTGTTTTAAATGCCAAGGGCTTATGGTGCTTCGAATAGAGAATGAAAAAATTGATCTTAAATTGAAATCTTACCCAAGGTACGTTTACAACTGAGCGCATCAGCTATAACATTTGCTTTCCTTGGATGGTATTCAATAGTTACATCGTAATCCTTGAGTAATTCCAACCATCTTCTTTGTCTAAGATTTAGCTCCCTTTGTGTTAGAAGATACTTTAAACTCTTATGATCGGTAAATAAATAACATTTCTCCCTGTACAAATAATGTCTCCAAATTTTTAGTGCAAAAATAGCTGTAGCTAATTCCAAATCATGTGTTGGATAGTTCATTTCATGCGGTTTCAATTGCCTTGATGCATAAGCTACCACCTTGTCATCTTGCATAAGGACACAACCTAACTCGAGGTAAGAAGCATCACTAAAGACTGTAAAATCTTTTCCAGATTTCCGTTGAGTCAAAACAGGGGCTCGAACAAGAACTTATTTTAGTTGATCAAAGCTTCGTTGTTGATCTTCTGACCATGAAAAGGGTACATTTTTTTAAGAAGCTTCGTTAAAGGAGTAGCTAATATCGAGAATCCCTTAACGAATCTCTGATAATACCCAGCTAGACCAAGAAAACTTCTAATTTCACCAATGTTTTTAGGAGGTCTCCAATCAATTATTGATTGGAACTTCTTTGGATCCACCCTTATTCCTTCAACCGAGATAACATGGCCAAGAAAGGTCACCTCTGAAAGCCAAAATTCACACTTGTTGAATTTGGCGTACAACTTCTTATCTCGAAGGGTTTGTAACACAATTCGTAAATGGTTGATATGATCTTCCTTGTTCTTAGAGTAAACAAGGATGCGATCAATAAAAATTACAACAAATTGATCCAAGTAAGGTTTGGATGCTCGGTTCATATGGTCCATGAAAGTTGCCCGAGCGTTTGTTAAACCGAAGGGAATAACTAGAAATTCATAATGACCATATCGAGTTCTGAAAGCCATTTTTGGTACATCAACCTCTTTCACTTTCATCTGATAATAAATTGACTGAAGATCAATTTTGGAAAATACTGTAGCATCCTTTAGTTGGTCAAATAGATCTTTGATCCTTGGTAACGGGTATTTGTTCTTGATAGTTAACTAATTTAACTGTCGATAATCAATGGAGATCCTCATTGATCCATCCTTCTTCTTTACAAACAAGACTGGAGCTCCCCACAGAAATGAACTAGGCATAATAAAGCCCTTGTCTTACAATTCTTGCAATTGCTTCTTAAGCTCCTTGAGTTCAACCGGGGCCATACGATAAGGAGAGATAGAAACTGGAGTTGATCCCGGTTGAACTTTGATTCCAAATTCGACCTCCCTTGTTGGTGGTAGTCCAGGCAATTCCTCAGGAAACGCATTAGGAAAATCACAAACATATACAAAAGATTCGAGAGGGAGCTTATTTTCATTTAAACTCGATATAGGAGCAAAGATGGGGAATGGTTCGAATGGTTCCTTTCCCCCTAAGGTAATTGATTCCTTTCCTAATCAAAGGAGAAACAATCTTTTCTTGGCACAATCTATCCTGGCTTTATGTTTTCCCAACCAATCAAGGCCCAAAATAAGGTCAAATTCAAAAAATGGTAAGACAAAAAGATTAGTAGGATAAGGTATTCCTTGAATATATAAGGGGCAATTTCTACATTTTTGGCTCACAATCACCTATCACCTAAAGGGTTTGTAGCAACTAATTTACTATTGGTGAGTTCAGGTTTTAATTGAATTTTTCCCACTATAGATGAACATATAAATGAATGGGTTGAACCCGAATCAAACAAAGCATAGATAGGGTGTACATCAAACTAAATTGTACCTGCAATAATATCAAGAAAATCCTCATCTTCTCTACCATGAACATGATAGACTCGAGAAGGTGCCCGAGATTCCTAATAGGTGGCATTCGAGCCTTGACCTCTATTTTTCCCATAATTCCCCGAATGAGCTTGTTTGCATCCTTTACCCTTCAAAATTTGATTTTGATTTGATCTATTGGACACATAAGAAGGAAGCTTGTTCGGGTTTTGAGGGCAGTCCTTGATAAAATGAGTTGTCTCTCCATATAAGTAACAAGCATTTGATTGCTTCTTGCATATGCCCAAGTGATGTTTTTGACAAATATTTCAAGAAGGTACTTGAATTTCTCTTCCATTATTTCTAGTACTGTTAACCGAAATAGAAGGTGTGGAATTCTTGGCCACGGATTGCATTTTGGGTAGGAAATTGCCCTTGGATGAATTACCATAACTAGATGAGTTGCCTCCATGATCTTTTTGCTTCTTGTTGTGCCAATAAGGCATATGGTCATCCCTTGGTCTCTTTTCATTCTTAATTTGATTCCATTTATTCTTCTCCGAAGTTTTCATTTTAGCTTCAATAGCAATCACCCGATTAACCAAGTCCTGGAAATCGGTGATCCCGAGAGCAGTGAACATTGGACCTAGTTCTTCGTTGAGTCCATCGATGGACATTCAACATTTATCCTCCTCCTTGATAAATTCAGACCCATATTTGCAATATTTTCAAAATTCACTAACATATTGCTCTACCGGCTTACCACCTTGCTTTAAATACAAGAAACACTTCCTCCCTTTTGCTAGATATTGATCACTAATATACTTCTTCCAAAACTCTTTTAAGAAGAATTCCCATGTGATTGATTCTGTCAGGGCTGCTAGGATTGTAGTTTCCCACCAACTGATAGCTTCTTCATCCAAAAGGGCTACAACACAATCTAATTTATGCTCATCCGAGCACTAAATTTACTTAGTTAGAATCCTTAACATAGCCTCCAACCAGAATTCAGCTTCTTCTGGCTTCTCTTCATTAGCTCCAGTGAAAGTATAGGCTCGGTGTTGAGCCAACTTGTCAATCCGGGCTCTTACAGGCACCAGAACTGTAGAATTATAAGGGGTTGGAGGATTTTGTCTCATGGAGACAATCAACTGGTCAAACATCTCCTTTAAACTCGAAAAACACTCTCGTTGAATGGGATGAATCGTAGGGACTTCTTGTTGAACTTGTTGAGGTTCAACAGCTTTTTGAGGATCTTGATTCATCCCCACACTTCCTCCTTCGTTGGAGGACATAGTTGAGCTTTCATTGTCTTTTCCCAACCTCGTTTCTAACATTCTATTAGAAAAAATAAGAGAGCTTGATCAATATAAGTCACAATAGTTACTCATCTAACTCCTAGTTTGCACTAAAGAAATCCACAAAAATCTAAAATCTTAACTTAACCCTAAGATCAAGCAACCTATAGTTCTGATTACCAATTTGTAACATCCTAAATCGAGCCTAGAAGAAAATCGATTCTAAGATGCTAAGGAGAACTAATTATCTACAAATAGAGATATCAACCATGCATAATTCGAACTAAATCAAACATCTATCATGGTAAACAGGCATCATTCAAAAACCATAGCAATAAATAGAAGAGACGATGCTTATCCAAACCATTATTGTGCCCAAACTGATAACATCCAATCACTTCCATAAGAATAACATTAATTGTAATCATAATTTAAAAACATGCCAGTAATCTTTCAAATTATCTAATTCCATAAATTCGATACCTAAACCAGATATCATTTCCATCTCATTACAAGTATGACTTCTATAAGATAATTAAGGATTTCTCTATTATTCTGTTATACTCTATTCAAACTGCCCAACCATAAGAACAATATTCATATTCATTTGATACTTCTACTACCTCATGTGCATCGAATGTGGATATTATACTAGTTAGAGACCTAGTTATCTACTTATTCATTTTATCAAACAAGTGAATCAATAAAATTAAGCATCAACTAACTGTCAAGCATGCTCCATGATAACCGTACCTAATGATAAATCTAGCAATCATGCCTATATATACTAGCACCCAACATCATCTTAATAAAGGTCATACCAAGCATAGTATAATTAAGTATTACAAACCAAGATATTACTAGCTTAAAATTTACACCCATTCACTATAGTGCCACCATCTTATGAGTCCTTAAATAAGCACAAAACATACTCTTAACGAAGTAGTGACTTGCTCAAGCTCATTGCAATGTAGGTACTCAAAAGTTAACCTAAAGTTGTAGCGAAAGAGATTCGTTAAGCATTGGCTTTGTGAGTGGGATTTTAAAGCATTCAATCGAATAAACAAAATTAATCTCTATCACTACTATCATATAATTAAACATGTCTAAGCTTGCAATAACATGGTTAAGCATTCAATTGAGCAATTAATAATCAAACTCCACATGAGCACCAATATCACTTGAACAAACACATCCATATAAGCAATAAAACTTAATATTTATACATGGCATACTTGGTTTTCAATTTCATTCATAACAACGATTTAGTCGAATGGCCAATCTTCAATAATCATGATATTTCAAATTCTTTCATATAAACAATCTTTCATTTAGGATTTCACATTTAACATAGCCTTGAGATTCGATAACCCAGTCTAGATACACAAGTCCCCAACCAACTGTCGCCCATAGAACATTAAGAACACGTAGTACCGGTCAATCCCTCACACTTTCACCAATGACCAATATACACATCCCTCCTACTGTTTCCCATTAGGGACCATTGTCTCGAACCAAAGTCCCCCTAACTCAGAGCTCTACGGACTCTATGGCATTCCAACTATATCTATGACTGGCTCGAAATCAAGGCTTATTTTATTTAACATTCTTTAATCATTTGGAACATAGCTCCTTTCACATTGCAAATCAAGTGCCATTTCTCGCACATTATTAGGGCTCAACCCCAAACAATATGAGACCATTGTCTCAATTCATCATCGATTTAGGCCCTTGGCCGAAACAATAATTCACTAGTGCTTGACTTCATTCGAAGATTCATTATACATTCGTAGTTTATTTTACATGCTTAGGCTTTACAAAAACTCAATGACTTCTCTTTCAATTATTCTCATGGCAAAGCAATAACACATCAATAAGTCAAGCAACTTCTTTAATCAAGCTAGTCGAATGTATTCATACTTCCCAATCAATCAAACAAAACATGTATCCCATAAGGTGTTACATACCTTGTTTCCCAAGCTTGCATAGCCAATATTGAATTTCGCACATACAAAGCCATACTTTAAACATAACTGTTGCGCGTAATAAGTGCTATGCAAATGTGCAAGTATACACGTCGCAAGTTATAGTATAAAAGATATCGTCTCCACAGGGATTGGTGCCACTTCAAGAATGTAGTCTCTTGCACTGTAAAAAGAGAAAACACAAGTAAAGGATTATAGTAGTTTTAACTAATAACTAATCTAGAAAGCAATTAAGTAGATGAAAAGATGAGATCAAATAAGAGAGAGATAGGCCAGGTTATCGTGAGTTGAGGTGTGATAGCCGATTGGATCGTTTTGGTAAAAGAGTGCACAGGCAACTCAGTTGCCGTGGCAACTTACACAACGGGGTTGCCTTGGCAACTAATCGATGGTTGCCTGGGCGACTAGTTGGGCAACTACTTGGGCTTCTGGGCAGCAACCTTCAAGGTTCGGCAGAGCGTTCTTCAATGGTTTCTTCTTATCCCTAAGTCGAAACTCTAGCTACTTGTGCATGCCTTGATAATACATCCCTGCGTGAATCAAGGGTGAACAACAACCAATCTTGCGCTCCTCTTAGCCGTTGAAATCCTTAACTTATTCCTAAGCCGGATTAATCTTCACCATCAATAGTTGAATAAACATCATATTCATTCGTTTCTTGAATCTAACTCTCCCGATATTAGATAAATAGATGAAATCATGAGATCCTCTCCCAATTCACTCGCAAACAAGAATAAGAACCAAGAATGAATAAACCTTGAAATAGAAAAGTGCAAATTCTTATTACCTAAACAAAAACCAATAGTTTCTGACAACCACAAAACACAATAACCATAGCCAAGTAGATTTAGTTCATGGTTAGGTTCCAAAGAAACACAAGATAATTAATCCCTAGCATGAACCCAATCGAACAAGGAAGAAAAGATGAAGCTTGTCGAAAATCCCTTGCCCTAGATGCTTGTCGAAAATTCCCCTTGCCTTCTCCCTTGGACTTGTCGAAAATTGCCCTAATGCTCTCTCCCTCCTTGTTATCTTGTCCAAATTTCTTCCTTCTTGCCCTTTGGAGTTGTCGAAAATCCTCTCCTCTTGCTCTCTTCTCAAGTTGACGATATGGCCTCTTATTTATAGGGCTAGGTCAAAGTCCTTCTTTGAGGAGGAAGTTAAGTTGGAATTAAATTATCTTTAAAGAATATAATTCTTTATTGTAATTATATTCCTACTAGAACTTCTCCTATCTTCTTGGAATTTAATTCTTCTTTAATCTCTTCATGGAAATCAAATTCCTTTGGGATTGGGCTTTGCTCCACGTCATCTTGGGCTTGTCTAGTCATCAATTTCGACTACCATATCACCTTTGCTCTTTGTCGACAATTGCCCTGGCAACTGGCTCGGCATTTCCTTCATGCATTGCCTGGCAACTAGCTCTAGCCTTGTTTAGGCAAGTGATTATGCACACACACAAAAATACACCAAAGAAGCATCTTTTTCCACAAAAATCACCAAGTTATGTAATCAAGCTCAACGGTGGAAAGAAACATGACCAATTATGCAACTAATATGAGCTTAAGTCTACCAATAACATGAGTAAAAAGGGTAAGAAAAATAGTACTTTTGAACACTTATCACGCCCCCAAACTCGAACTATTGCTTGTCCTCAAGCAATGCAAACTAACAATTACCTGCCAAGACTTTAATCATCAAAGACATGCTTCAAACTTGAATTCAAACCTCGGAACCGTGGCACAATGTATGATCACCTTTTAATTTTTCGGATAGCACAAAAATTACCCGAAACAAAACTATAATGCTCGTGACAATGTATGTGCGTAGTTGTGTACAAGTTGATTTTCAAGATTCTATGTGAACAATAGGCTTTTATCAATTTAACTGCCGGGGCATTTATTTTTATTTTCACTAGAGCCAATTTCGGGCACCTCTAGCAAAGTAAGCAATTTCTTATTTTATTTTAGTCGACTAGAGCCAGTTTCGGGCACCTCTAGCAAGAAAGTGTATTTACTACTAGAGCCAGTTTTGGGAACCTCTAGCAAGAAATTAACTTTTAATTTTCAATTTTAAATTTACCCAAATTTTAAGCAACCTAAGTTCACAAAGTTTCTTTGAATCAACAACCCACAACCGTGTAAAAAAATTCAGCATCATAGTATAATTCTAAGTTCTTTTCATGCAATCCTAAAATTAAAGGTTTTTTCAATTAAGTGCAGTGGCAAAAATTCATCATTGGATATTCAACAAGTCTTAAGCAATTAAATCCAATTAAAGGAATGGCAAGTAACATATGCAACTATATGTGATTGCTAACGATGAATGCAACTAAACATTAAACTAACTAGAAACCAAACCCTCCAAACTCGAGAGAAGCATTGTCCTCAATGCATGAAAAAGTGAAACAAAATTTAAAAGAAACTAAATGAAATGAGTTAGTCGGAGAGGTCGTCACCTCGAGTGATAAGTTTCCTTCGTGCGGTTTGCTTGATTTATTTTTCAGTCGGTGGTTGAATGCTGGTACCACGTGAATAGCATTGCTTTGATTTGATCCATGTTTGCCGATGCAGGTTCACTTGCATGGGCATCAGTAGTTGCCGAAGCCATTGTTGTTGCCTGGGCATCGCCAGTTTCTGTTGTGGTTGTTGTGGCAAGTAGTCGGCAGTAAATTTCCTTAGCATGGTGGTTGTGAGTATTGTTGTGGTAAAGAAAACCTGAAAACTAAAGATAATGAAGAAAAATAAAATATCTCCTAAAAATAAAAATGAAAAGAAAAAGAAAAAGAAAATATTGAAAGGAGAGCATGCTCATGCATCTCCTAAGTTGACCACTTCTAATGTTACTGCATATCTGAGAAAACATGAGGAGAGTCATTTCCGATACTTCTTATAGTCCATCTGTACCCTCCATCGGGTGACAATATTGCCCAAAAAGAGTTGGGCCAATGTGCTCCCAGCTACTCCCTTTTGCATTACCATGGTGGCCGTATCTTTCTTCTTTGTTCGCTTGTAGTCCATGTATACTCTCCACCTTGCTACTATTCCTGAAGGCACAAATATATTAATAGGAAAAATTATATCCATTCTCAACCATTCAATTACCTCATTCTTGTCGACTTCTATCATGGTTGGATGTAGCCTTTGTTGTCGTGGCAATTGCTGCTCAAGCCAATTGCCGTGGCAATCAGTTGTAAATTTTGCTTTAAGTCAAGGGAAGAATCAATTTTCTGAAGAGCTTTATGAATCCAAACACCGTTTTCTTTTGGCCTCTCAAACATCTCCATCAGTAGAGATTTCGATGGCTTCAAATCTACCAACCTCGATTCCTCAAGATATACCTGCAATGGACGAAATGAGTTTTTAAAGAATTCGAAAGGTTCAACCATTACCTGTTCATATTCCATTGGCAAATTATTATCATCTCGTTGATCTTGCATGTGGTCGTGTAATTGCCGTGGCAATTGTAGATGAGAGCAATCAACAGATTCATACTTCAACATCAACGTTATAACCTTCTGGGCATCAGGTTCCTCAGAATTTGCTGTAGTATTGTTGTTCTCAGCTTCACTGAGTGTTGTCGCGGCATTGCTCTGTTCAGGCTCCTCAATCACTGCCGAGGCAATTTGTTGTTCAAGCTCATCATGTGTTGGGCAGTCTCTCTCATTGGCATCCTCTTGACTTTGAGGTTTTAGTTGTTCCTCACACATCAGAGAGATTTCTTTGCATTGCTCCTTATCCTCTTGCCTTAGGACGTCAGTATCCCTAGGAATGAATTGTTGGTGCATGTTATCCATGACATATGTGGATCTCCCCAATTGATCTTCTGAATCCCCTAAGGTTGCATCCCACTGAGTTATCCTCGTATCCATAGATTTTGATAGCTCTCGAATCTCTTCAATTGATCCGTCAAGTCTAGCCAATGAAGCTAGTAAAGTTTCCTCCAAGGAATTGGAATGCTCTTGAAAAGGACTACATTGCCATGGCATATCTATTGCTGCGGCAAAATTGTTATGGTAAAAAAAATTTTGAGCTTTTTGATCATATCCTGAGGAATTTTGCTGCTGGTTCCCTCTATGGTCCTCCATGTAGTTATATGCACCGAAAATGTGAGGGCAATTTTCAAACACATGATGTTCTCCACACATAGCACAAGATTTTTCCACGGTATAAGTTCTTTGGGCTTTTCTCGGTTGGTATAGGTCATCATCAAAGGGTGCAAGAAACTCTTGATTGGATTGATTCATATCTTCCAACATCATCTCTCGAATAGATCGGCTTTTATTTCCCGACATGTTGATGTCCCTTAACTTGTAGCGCACCAAATTTTTTTTTTGATAAAACAAACAAAAAGAAAAGTTAGTAAAACTAAGAGAGAGAAAAAATGCAATAACAAAAACAACTAACACCAATTGCCAATCCCCGGCAACGGCGCCAAAAACTTGTTGTGCGTAATAAGTGCTATGCAAATGTGCAAGTATACACGTCGCAAGTTATAGTATAAAAGTTATCGTCTCCACAGGGATTGGTGCCACTTCAAGAATGTAGTCTCTTGCACTGTAAAAAGTAAAAACACAAGTAAAGGATTATAGTAGTTTTAACTAATAACTAATCTAGAAAGCAATTAAGTAAATGAAAATATGAGATCAAATATGAGAGAGATAGGCCAGGTTATCGTGAGTTGAGGTGTGATAGCCGATTGGATCGTTTTGGTAAAAGAGTGCACGGGCAACTCAATTGTCGTGGCAACTTGCACAACGGGGTTGCCTTGGCAACTAATCGATGGTTGCCTGGGCGACTAGTTGGGCAACTATTTGGGCTTCTGGGCAGCAACCTTCAAGGTTCGACAGAGCGTTCTTCAATGGTTTCTTCTTATCCCTAAGTCGAAACTCTAGCTACTTGTGCATGCCTTGATAATACATCCCTGCGTGAATCAAGGGTGAACAACAACCAATCTTGCGCCCCTCTTAGCCGTTGAAATCCTTAACTTATTCCTAAGCCGGATTAATCTTCACCATCAATAGATTGAATAAATATCATATTCATTCATTTCTTGAATCTAACTCTCCCGGTATTAGATAAATAGATGAAATCACGAGATCCTCTCCCAATCCACTCGCAAACAAGAATAAGAACCAAGAATGAATAAACCTTGAAATAGAAAAGTGCAAACTCTTATTACCTAAACAAAAACCAATAGTTTCTCACAACCACAAAACACAATAACCATAGCCAAGTAGATTTAGTTCATGGCTAGGTTCCAAAGAAACACAAGATAATTAATCCCTAGCATAAACCCAATCGAACAAGGAAGAAAAGATGAAGCTTGTCGAAAATCCCTTTCCCTAGATGCTTGTCGAAAATTCCCCTTGCCTTCTCCCTTGGACTTGTCGAAATTTGCCCTAATGCTCTCTCCCTCCTTGTTATCTTGTCGAAATTTCTTCCTTCTTGCCCTTTGGAGCTGTCGAAAATCCTCTCCTCTTGCTTTCTTCTCAAGTTGACGATATGGCGTCTTATTTATAGGGCTAGGTCAAAGTCCTTCTTTGAGGAGGAAGTTAAGTTGGAATTAAATTATCTTTAAAGAATATAATTCTTTATTATAATTATATTCCTACTAGAACTTCTCCTATCTTCTTGGAATTTAATTCTTCATTAATCTCTTCATGGAAATCAAATTCCTTTGGGATTGGGCTTTGCTCCACGTCATCTTGGGCTTGTCTAGTCATCAATTTCGACTACCATATCACCTTTTCTCTTTGTCGACAATTGCCCTGGCAACTGGCTCGGCGTTTCCTTCATGCATTGCCCTGGCAACTAGCTCTAGCCTTGTTTAGGCAAGTGATTCTGCACACACACAAAAATACACCAAAGCAGCATCTTTTTCCACAAAAATCACCAAGTTATGTAATCAAGCTCAACGGTGGAAAGAAACATGAATTAATGCATGAATGACTAATTATGCAACTAATATGAGCTTAAGTCTAACAATAATATGAGTAAAAAGGGTAAGAAAAATAGTACTTTTGAACACTTATCAATAACAAATAAAATTAATGCTCAGAAAGGTTCCTTTCTGAGTCTTTAAAACCACACACACTAATTATTTCCAAGATATTGAGTATCCTGGATGACAATCCCCTTTTGCCTTTCAGAGTTTCGATCTATTGTAGCCCCTTTCTCTTCAAGGTCCTCTCGGTCTAACATAGATCAATATATACAATAGTTAACTATGACATCCCAACATCTCGTCACATTTAGAAACAACTTCTACATTTGTTAACCTATTACATGGTTCTACAGTCGTAGAGACACATATATTTGCAACATTGTAAAACATTAACCTGGTACCATTTTTTTATTCAAACACTTAATCATCTTACTAATACTTCCGGGAAACTTTATATTAACTCAATTTATTCAATTAATTAATCTAATTTCTTTTCTAATCCTCATTTGTACATTCCATTCATTAACAAGCTGCTTTACCAACTTAAAACAGTCTTGAGCCTACTAGTTCCAATTTGAACAGTCTAATCCATCCAAATTAGAATCATAGCATCTCAATTAGCCCATAATTAATACATTAGAACCCCTCTAGCTAACAGGTTTGTTTGTTTAAAATATATTTTACCAGTAGCCTAACCTTATACCCGAAACAGAACAGCTCCCATGCTCTCAATATACCATTCCATTCATCCAACCAGTTCAAGGATCATAATGAATCTAACTATTTCTTTTAAAATAGTCAAAACCGAAAGCTTTAGGTCACGTGTTAAATCTATATATATAATTCTTCATGGATTAGGGAAAGACTCAATATTCTTGTTAGATAAGAAACCCTCTGAATCAATTTTTGTGGAAATTCTAAATAGACCAGATTTTAGGATTTTACATTGTGTACCTAGGTTGATGCTTGATTTCAAGGCTATGCTAAGACATCATAATGAAACCCAACTAATTAATTAAAGTGATAACTTATAAGAAAGAAAAAATAATTCATAATATGGAGAAGTTTTGCTTTATAACTTTTTCGTTAAGAAACTTATGATTCATAATAAGCTATGGCAATTGGAATTTGTCACAAATTATGATTAATGGCTCAAACATGACTAGTTGAATTACTAATGACATGTTGGTAATCATTCGAGTAAGTACTGACGTGTTATTCCATAACGAACACAATCATCAAGGTATAATTACATTCAAGCTACCCTTTAGGTTCATACATTTTGTTCTAACATTCAAGTGATACAATGTTCAACATTCATTGGATTACTATCACAATTTGCGCAGCATCTTACTCATTTATATACATATCAACATAGTTATATACATATCTTAAAGTATTCAGGGTTGGTTACATGATAGGCTCAACAAAACATTACATATACTAGTCATATATACACCCAAAATACATGTTCAAAGCTAACTATTACAAGTTATAGTGCCACTAAACTAGGAGTATACAAAGAGTATGCAATCATACCTTCAAGCTTGCTTCAAATATTGCTTCAAACTCAAGATATCCTCTTGAAATTGTCATTGATCTGTTATGGGAAGAATGAAGAGTAGAGTGGTAAGTACAAGTTATGTACTTAGTGAGGTAACACTAAGCTAACCAATTTCAAGTATACATATCCAAGATTACAAGTATTTCAAAGAATCAAGTTCATCACTACATGTCTCATACTATTCGAATTATTGCTTAAGAGACAAGCAATCAAAAACACCAAGCACCAAGTAGGCATTCTTGCACACTAACATCATCTATGCATTTCTTTCATGTGAAGTAACTAGTTATACAATCATTCATGTGTTATCTTTCAAAGCAAGGATGTTCATTCAAGAATCTTACAAAACAAGTAATGTTTGCATCACACATTCAAGACAAACAATGTTCATTTCAAGTTATTAATTCATCTTCAACACCCTTGGTAAGTAGTTCACTAGTTAATCAAATCTTCAACAATATGCACCGTTGTGCCAATATGAACTCAAGATTCTAAGGCATGCCCTCCTATCTATCCAAACTAGCTACCAAGGTTGTTTGATTATCAATTTCATTCAACCTTTATACAATTCATTTATCAAGACATGATTATGCCATTCAAAGGCCAAGCCCTTAGGCTTATGGAGTCTTAACTCCTAAGTCAAGTTCATCCATGCCATTCGAATGGCATGAATACAAGGTGGTACCATTGTTCATTTCATTTCAACCAGTCATGTATATCAATCACAAACACATTCATATGTATGCAATGTGCGTACCTTATTCTCCAACCAAGCATGCCATTTCTTACCTTTGGCATAAGCAATGCAACATGTCAAGCATTTCATTTCATTTGCATAACAATCAAGTAAACAAGTAGAACATGGCATCAAACAAGTTGTCATTCATATCATTCTTCCCTTAATTTGCCAAATATATATTAGGTCATGTTACATGGCAATGTAATTGAATCAATACAATAGCAAGGTTGGTTAGGACCTAAGTCCTAACCTTAAGGATAGTTACACTCACAATACTCCTAGCTAATCACTTGTCTTGTATCCAAATCCCTTTGCCTCTTGCTTTGGGATGTCCACTCTTTTCTTCCTCTTCCACAACTTGCTGCCCTTGGTCTAGCAAGCATAACACATACAATTCATCAAAACATGCACATAATGTCACACATATATAGTAGCAATGTTACCACATTTGCACCTAACATTTACCTACTGTTTTTATGCTTTCTTTTAAGCATTTCTTACTTGTTCCTCTATATTGTTAATACCTCATTTTAGAACATAACTGGACAGATTACAATGTCCCAAAACTGTTTTGGAAACAGTTTGCTTCTAGGTGCAAAAACAGTCCCAAACTGCCCAGGACACTGCTGCCTTACAGTTTGCACACTGTCCCTTTAAATGGTCATATCTTTTAATCCGTACGTCAGAATTCCGATTAGTTTACACCGTTGGAAATCTAACAAAATTTTGTTTATGACCATATAAGTCTTGCATTTTAGTTCTTAGCCAATTAATACAGTTTATTGTTCAAAGACAGGGCATTTACACTGTCTGGACAGTTTGCCCTGTCTAGCTATTTCTAATTACAATTTCCAGCGTAGGACCCATATTTTAGTTTTATTTTCACCTAATGAATGGAGACATACTAAGGATCATGTCACTAAAATTTCATCCCTGAATTTAATCTATACAATTTTTGGTGGATTTTCAAAGTCACTACTCAGAACATAGCAAATTTGGGCAGATTGCACCTATTCACATTTTAATCCCTTAAATTCATTTTAACCAATTTTTTGGCCCTATAATTCATTTCATATGAAAAACTAAACATGTTTAGTCAATGTTAATTCATTTCTCAAGGTGACCAAAACAAAGTAAGTTGGTTAAGTTGCTTAATTTTGCATGTTTACACATCAATTCATTAATTCCATAGCTCGATTACAAGTTCTAACAATTCAATTCTTGCAACAACATCTAATTTCAAATTTCCATCAACCTAATTTTGTTACACCATCCTTTACACATAAATTAAACTCTAATTCAAGTTATCCATAGTGTGTACAAGTTCAATTTCATCATTCTCTTCATTTCAAACGACCTAACAACTCAACTAAGCATTATACATCATCTAAATCAGAATTTCAAGAACGAATCGGTTTGGACAGCATGTATTTACCTTAGTAATGCTGCCACCAAGTTGAATTTAGCTCAATTTCAACTTTACACCATAAATCCAAGCTTTCTCTCACAAGAACCCTCTCTCCCTTTTTTCCTTCTTCAAATCGGCAACTAAGGATGAAGGAAGAAGATTATAACACTTAATCCAAGTCAATGGATTTATGAGATGTCCAAAATGTCCTTTAATTAATCATTAAGGGAATTAGGGGAAACAAGGAATTTAGCATGCAATCATCATCTTTCTCCTTTAATTCAATTTAGTCACTTTATATTGGTCACTTATTTCATTCATTCTTCTAATTAAGTCCTTTAATTTGGCATTCATATTTGTTAATTGTTCAATTTAACCCTTAATTGACTTTACTTAATTCAAGATGATTTAACTATTTAGAAATTCTAAATAGTGGAAACATTCTAAGCCCTATTTTGGGGTGTTACAGGATACATGTTTGGTCGTGATATGAGTTGCTTAGTTGGTAATCTTTGTTAATAAGTATTGATATTAAATGGTACAACATGGAAGTTTAAAGATTATTAACCGATGGTTTACTGTTAACTTGAACGATCTTAATCACAGATCGATATGTCTTAAAATGATTAGAGGTATGCAAGTTTATAATCGGTTAAGATTAATAATGTGTATGTACAAAAAAGAATCTTATGTGCTAGTAGAAACAATGTAATAACTTTGTGATTTGAAGAACATAGAAGATAGAGGCATACTAAGAACTAGTGATTGATGTGTATAGTCTATGTTATGTAAATACATATTTGTATATGATTGGAAAATTTAGTTAGATCATTGAAACATTCAAAAAAGTTTTAGATTACCCTGTCGTTTGAGGGCATGATTAGTTGTTTACATTAAGTTTGTCAAGAAATAATGTATGATTGTTTGGTAACACGTCCTAAGCTGGTTTATCTTCTAGATCGGGTTAGGGTGTTACAATTTGTTATTAGAGCTTAGGTTTAGCCAATTTTCAGACTAAATCTTAGCTCGTTGCATCATCATTTTTTACATGTGCCACTTAAGAGTTATATTTGAGAAGTCCTTGTGATCCATGTCTGCTAAAAGCTCTCTTATGTGCTAATAGTTAGTAGGAATGTCTAAAGCACTTTTGGATCGTGATAATGAGATCTCGGTTGGCTCCAACATTGAAGGAGGTAGTGTAAGGCTGAATCGGGAATGACAAAATCTTCCGAATGTTGTTGACTAAGTAAGCATTATATGTGGCTAGATTATTATAAGGAAAGATAATTCTTCATGGATTAGGGAAAGACTCCTTAATCTTGTTAGATAAGAAACCCTCTGAATCAATTTCTGTGGAAATTCGAGGATGAATTTCTTTTAAGGGGAGAAGATTTGTAATACCCATAAAACTAGGCTAGGAGTTTTACAAAGCGATCACATGCTTGATAATGTTATCTTTGAATTACTAAATATTCAATTAGAGTCAATTGAATAAGTAAGCCAATGGAATTGAGAATTAAAGAGCTAATTAAGCTAAAAATCAATTAGCAAATGCGTAAAGTAATTACATTTCAGGGAGTATGACGGAGCATATATGATTATTAGAAGGTTAATTAGTATGTGACTTATAATTATTAAGGATTGAATTGTAAGATGTGAGAATGGAATGATTGGAGATGTAACTAGTCTTGAAGGACCAAAATACAAGAAGTTTAAAGTTGAGAGCAAAGGATCAAATTGAAATAAGGGTAAAACAATATTTTTGCATGTGTAATTAGACCACTAATGGTTAGTGGAACACATGTGGCAAAGCCATGATACACATGGCAAAGGAGGGAGTGATGGTCGGCCAAGTTGTGAAGGATGGAGAACCATTTTCTCCTATGCTTTGTATTTTTCCTTGAATTTCTCCATTTGACCGATTATTCCATGGATGAAGGAGATAAATTTTTGAGATAGATTCATGTAAGGCATAAGGAATTCGGTGGGAACTAAAGAAAGAAAGTCCTATGATTCAAGTGATTTCAACAATGGGTGGTGAGTTATTTCTTGAGTAATTGGTTATGCTAAAATCTATAGTTTTTGGTTTGGAAATTTATATGTGGTCTTTGAATGAAATGCAAGAAAAAAGGAGCCTTAGATTGGAACTGAATTTTAAGTTTTAGATATGGAAATGCAAGGGAGACTTAATATTAAGGTGAGCCGATTGTGAATGCAATGTTGTTTCAAGGATTTTCATAATGGACTAATGTTGTTTAAAGTATGAAATCTTGTTGCTGCTTATGAGAAATAGTGTTAAATGATAATGGAAATTTAAGTTTAGGGAGGTTTTTGAATGGATCCTACAATTGATTGAAGTCACATGTTGTTTTGAAGCACATAGAGTCATTGTAATGAAGGTCAAATGCAATCTGTCCAGAAAACCTCTATTTTGGCAATAAGTTTAAAAATTCATAGAAAATTGAATCTATTGAGATAGAAGATGAATTTTATACGTGTAAACCATGTTTGAGTCTAGTTTAATCTCCAGAAAACGGTGATTTATTTTGAGCTCTAAATCAAAAGCTATAATTTTTAAGTGAGGGTAGTGCAGAAAATCTGGAGGCAGATTCTGCCCTGGACAGTTTATGTTTTGAAACTTCTAAAAATTCTTCTAATTGCTTTAGAGCTTGTTAAATTATGAGGCCTGTACCGTTAAAACCATGGTTGAATATGGTTTTTAAAGGCGTAAATAGCTTTAAATTCCAATAAGTACTCTATTCTAGAGAGTTAGTTCTTTGATGATAGCTCAAGCTGCCAAGAGTTGAAATTTAGGGACTTAAAGTTAAAATGGAATTGAAAATGATTTGTATATGTATGGTTAATGCTTGAGGGATGATTTTGGCTATGAATATTAAATTAATGTGTGTTAATAAGGTGTGTATATTAATGGATGTACTTGTGGTTATTTAATTAAAGATGGCTAGAGGAAGCAAGACTGGAGAAGGGACAATTCAAAACCAAAGAATTTGGATGAATCAAGTAGTAATTGGAGAAAGCTTGGATACAATTAATGGATCAGGATATCCCATAACTTTGGGATATAAGGTAAGTGTAGTGTAAAGTATCGGGTTACATTGCTTGACTATTAAGTCAAATTATGCTTGTGTTCCTAAGCTTGAATTTTAAGGTACGTACTAAATTACATGTATTATGTGGTTGAATATATTGTGATACCTTGAAATGTATGCTAGCTCGAACGCTTACTTGTATAAGCATATAATATATTTGAACACTTTTGTGACTATATATGAAATTGTTTTGCTTAAGAACATTTATGTGTATATGAACAGAGCTATGCTCAATTATGAATCGGATTTTAATATGAATAAAACTTGCTAATCGAAAGAGATAAGAAAAATGTATTGAGAATTTCACATGAAGTGAATATATGCATAATATGAAAGGACAATAAGCTTTGTTAATATGATATTCTGATAAGGAGCAATGTTCATCCGTTTCTGCTATGATAAGATTATAACATGTACATGATTACATGAATATAAAGCTAAGCTCAATCATAATATGATAAGATAAGAATATATGAAAAGCCTTGGTCTCAGTCGGTCTTAGGTATAGTTGGCAGGCCATAGAGTCCATAGAGCTCGTGTTTGGGGTGGACTACGGTCCTTATTTGGCGACAGTAGCAAGGAAGTTTTGTGGTCACTTGGCGACAATAGGAGGGATTTACCTATAATCAGAGTACATTTCTGTGGGCGACAGTTGGTTGGGGATTCGAGTACCTAGGCTGATGCTTGATTTCAAGGCTATGTTAAGACATCATAATGAAACCCAACTAATGAATTAAAGTTATAACTTATAAGAAAAAAATGATGTATAATCTGGATAAGTTTTGCATTGTAACTTTTTCGTTACGAAACTTATGATTCATAATAAGCTATTGCAATTGGAATTTCTCACAAATTATGATTAATGACTCAAACATGACTAGTTGAATTACTAATGATATGTTGGTAATCATTCAAATAAGTAATGATGTGCTATCCTATGATAAAGACAAAATAATGAAATTACAAGTTAAACAAATGAATTATGTTTGATGAATCGTGCGAGAAGCATTTACTTTACATGATATTATGTTTAATAACTATAAGACAAGTAGCTATGTTATGAGATACTATGCTTGATAATTTGGTTGATAAGTATATATGCTCTTGAGATGTTATGTTAGATATTTTATGTAACATATAAACATAAGTCGATGACATGCTAAGATGATAGTTTCTATAATAAGCAACTTAAGTTCATGACATGCTAAGCTAATAACTTATTTGATAAGTAAAACCATGCTCATGAGGTGTTATGACCATGATATGTTTGATGTTTTAAGAGGCAAGAAATTCATAATTATAATAACTTATGTGATAAGTAACCATATTTAAATGATGCCTTGATTAAGAAGAATTGCAAATCCACAAGTTAATATATTAAATCAACTGGAAAACTTGCATATTAAGTAATTAACGTATAACTGAAAGTTGTGTATAATTGGATTAAGAATTAGTGTCATGTTCAAAACCTTGTGGTTATGATTAAAGAATTCATGAAAAACTTATAAACTAAATATACATGAATTATGGACAAAGTTGGATAAAATACTAGTATATATGGACTATTTTGAACTTATAAAAGTATATACAAGAATTAAGGACATTTTTGACTAAATCCAAGCATGTCTTGGACTGATTTGAAATTATATTTGTATACGCACAATTTAAGGACTATTTTAGATAAATCCAAGTATGTCTTGGACTGTTTTGAACCTATAGCTGTATACTATTGATTTATGGACTGTTTTGTATAAGTCCATGTATATATTGGACTGTTTTGAACCTACAAGTGTATATTATTGATTTAAGGATTGTTTTGTATAAGTTCATGAGTATATTGGACTGTTTTGAACCTATAAGTGTATATTATTGATTTAACGACTGTTTTGTATAAGTTCGTGTGTATATTGGACTGTTTTGAACCTATAAGTGTATATTGTTGATTTAAGGACTGTCTTGTATAAGGTCATGTGTATATTGGACTGTTTTGTACCTATAAGTGTATATTATTGATTTAAGGACTGTTTTGTATAAGGTCATGTGTATGTTGGACTGTTTTGAACCTATAAGTGTATACTATTGATTTAAGGACTGTTTTGTATAAGTCCATGTATATATTGGACTGTTTTGAACCTATATGTGTATGCTCTCGATTTTAAGGATTGTTTTGTATAATTTCAGGTGTATGTTGGACTGTTTTGAACCTATAAGTGTATACTATTGTTTTAAGGACTGTTTTGTATAAGTCCATGTATATATTCATCTGTTTTAAACCTATAAGTGTATACTCTCGATTTTAAAGACTGTTTTGTATAAGTCCATGTATATATTGGACTGTTTTAAAGTTATATTTGTATATACATGAATGAAGGACTGCTTTGGTTGAACACATAAATATATACAAGTATAAAAATGTATACTCATGAATTAATGGTACTATGGATGATTCAAACAAAAGATATACAGGTGAAATAATTCGCTTGAATCACAATGCTATGATAAAAGAAACCAAGAAAGTTATTTGATAAATGATGAGTCATGATAATGAACTTGAATAGCAAGTATTGTCTATTTTGAGTGTCCAATTGGGTGAATAGCTATGCCCTATTCGAATACCTATATATAAACATGAACAAGCTTAAGTTCGAATCACCCATGAATAAGTGTAATTTCTTGATTGAATGTCTTGACCTAGAATGGTTAACTTCTTGTCCAAGCTTAGAATTATATGTGCATGGGTAAAAGATCTAAGTGAAAGGATGGATTATTGTTCCATGCTTTAGATACTTTAAACTACCTCACTAAGTAATCATACTTATACATCCTTTCACTATCTTTCAGATTAAGCTCATTTTTGGTTAGCTATGAGCATGAACAAGATCACCGGAAGTCGAGATTGTATGTCTTGAATTTCCTCAAAGAACTCCTAGATGGTGGCACTTAGTTGTTAAGTTGCATAATGCATTTAAATTCCATTTTGATTGTATATGTATATAAGTTTGATAAGTATTCAAAGTTTTGTAATGGGCCTTTAATTATTTCTTGGTTGTTGCTTACTTTATATGATTTAATAGTTAGCAAGATTGTGTGGTTGTTTAAATACCTGTACGAGTCTTAAGTTGATAGATCACCTTGATGGCATGTGTGCTGCAATTTGAAATATAGATATTATCATGTGTTAAATCCCAAACAAAAATGGTGTAGTTCGAATGGCTAGTTAATGGTTAGAGTAAGTAAATGGCTAGATGTCAATGACTTTTATATTTGGTCTTGCTATGCAAAGGTTATATGTGTATGGTTAGGTTTGGTTTAAGCTTCAAATTAATTTGATCTTAGTAATTGAAGGTGGCTATTACCTTTTTGCAAACAATCTAATAAGTTTCGTGATATCTTAATCTAAGTTAGATATAAAGTTCAAATGATTTCTTGTAGGTGAAGCTATGTTAGGCATAAGCTTTGAATGCTTGTTGCTAAGGATACATGTTTGGTAGTGATATGAGTTGCTTAGTTGGTAATCTTGGTTAATAAGTCTTGATATTAAATGGCACAACATGGAAGTTTAAAGATTATTAACCAATGGTTTATTGTTAACTTGAACGATCTTTATCATAGATCGATATGTCTTAAAATGATTAGAGGTATGCAAGGTTATAATCGAGTTAAGATTAATAATGTGTATGTATGAAAAGCAATCTTATGTGTTAGTAGAAACAATGTAATAACTTTGTGATTTGAAGAACATAGAAGATAGAGGCATACTAAGAACTAGTGATTGATGTGTATAGTATATGGTATGTAAATACATGTTTGTATGTGATTGGAAGATTAATCTAGATCTTTGAAACATTTAATGAAGTTTTTATTTACACTGTCTTTTGAGGTCATGATTTGTATGTTACATTTTATTTGTCAAGAAAGTATGTATGATTGTTTGGTAACATGTCTTAAGCTGGTTTATCTTGTAGATCGGGTAGGGGGTGTTATAGTTAGAGGTGTTTTTAGTGGTTTTTAGGGCTGTTCTATGTGTTTTTGAGTTGCTGGAGGTATAAGGATGTTTGGAAGGTGTTTGTGGGTATGTTTTGATGTGGTTTGAATGCTAGAATTGCTGGTTTGAGGTTAGGAGTTGGTGGAGCGAAGTTTGGTGATGTTTTCGGTAGTTTTGCCTAGTTTTCGAAGGGTTTATGTTAAGTATGCACGGGATCCTTGTTTAGCAATGAGTTAAATTCATAATGATGCATTTTTCCTCTGATTTTTTGTGATTAAAACAGGGGTTGATCGAGGCAAGGTTGCCTAGTTGCGTACGTTGCTTACCGCTGACTCGATTTGTGTTGGCGAGCAAGGCGAGGTGTATTGGTGAGTATTTAAACACGTTAAAGCTCTTTAATGGTTTGATCAAAGGGTCATGGGGGTTTAGTTAGTGCCTAACAAGCTTAACTAAGCTCAAGCGTAAGTTGTTCTTACCTTGCTTCAATATCGACTTTGCAATAAGCTTGCGGATTTGATGTTGGGTTAAACATGGTTTGATTTACAAGTTGGTTTTAAACATGGTTTGATTTACAAGTTGGTTTTAAACATGGATTGATTTACTTACAGTAAATGCATCGTTTGGATTAATATACAATGTTTAAATTGTAATACCCCTAAAACTGATCTAGTATTTAATAGTGGCTTTAATAAACCAAAATATTAACTGGAACCCTAAGGAAGCAATTAGAAAATGAATTGAAGTGAATTATTAAGAATTGAATTAAGTTTGAATGTATGAGGATCAAATTGAAAAAGTATGGAACTAAACAAAGGACCAAATTGGAATGAAGGCAAAAGATCTAAGGTTGCGTAGCTATTTAACCATGTAGAATTAGTGGAATACATGTGTCCAAGTCTTATGAAATTGGTGATGATTAATTGATGTTTCTAGTGTAACTAATCTGGTTTTTAAGTTAATTGTTCTCAATGTAGAATTAGAAAGCCTAGTTTAATTCAAGGATTAAATTGAGCAAAAGAAAATTTAGATGACCATTTCTTAATAGACAAAATTGAAAGTTTAGTGAACTTTTTTATGATTCCTTGAAGGACAAACATTTTAGTGATAAAATTATTACAATTGAAATAGTGGTAACCAATTCAAAAGTGACTAAGGTTAGAAAATTCATTAATTTCTAGCTTACATGTAAATTATTATTAGAGCAAGGACGATGATAATGATATAATTTTGAGGGAGACAAGTGGAAGGTTGAGTGTGACATTTGGCTAAAGTCTTGGAGGTATGATCTAGGTGTCATCTTCCTCCCTCTCCCACCATCTTCCCTTAACCGAAAATAACAAAGAAATTGTGGAGAAAGAAAGCTGGAAATCGGTCTAGTGGAGTCCAAAGAGAAATTTACTAAGTGGAATCTTTAGAATTGCTTTGTTTAGCTTTCAAAGAAAGGTAAAATGCTTTCTCATTTCATTTAAATTCAAGATAGGAAGTAGCAAATGAATCTTTATGAAATCTTGAAAGCTTTGTGTGTCTAGGAAAGAAATGAATAAGTTGTATGAACCTATTTGAACATGCATGTGTTTAAATGTGAAAGTTAGTATGTTTTGATCTTTATGAAATCTTGAAAGCTTTGTGTGTCTAGGAAAGAAATGAATAAGTTGTATGAACCTATTTGAACATGCATGTGTTTAAATGTGAAAGTTAGTATGTTTTGAATCGAATGGTATGCTTGATTGCTTGTTGAGATTAAAAGATGATGTTGTTAAGTTAAAAAGAAACTATATTTGGTGAACCTAATCAAGCTAACTACTTGGGGCATGCTTGAGGTCATTGTTCGAATGGAGTGAAAATTTTGACTAATTAAAGAAGCAATGTTAAGTGTAGCAATCTGCTCAGTTTTTAATTGCATATAGGGAAAATTAAACTGTTTCGATACATGAGTAATGAAATTAGGAGCTGATGTGTAAGTGATGCATAAGCCTGCTATATAAGCTTAAGAATTAATTTGGAAGTGTTTATGAATGTTAAAGGGAACTTAAGGTCAAGATAGTGAAATTTGCCTACAAGTTATGCACTGGTTGTAAGTTTGAAAATTCATAGAAAATCACATAGGTCAAATTAGAGAATGGATCTTATATTTACAGAATCATGTGTATGTCTAGTTTCATTTAAAGAACACGGTGATCAATTTTGAGTCCTGGATTAAAAGATGAATTTTTAATCGAATGTAGGACAGAAAAACTGGAAGCAGTTTTCTGCTCTGGACAGTCTCTATTTCGGGACTTTTATGAACTTTCATAATTTTTGTAGATTTTATTAAATTATCTGGATTATACCGTTAGAACCGTATTCGAATATAATTTTTAACGGTGTAACGAAAGTTAAAATACAATGATTATTATGTTCTGTAGAAGCAAATCTTTAAAGGTAGTGCATGCTGCCAAAATTCTGGAAATAATTGCTTAGTTTAAAAGCAAGAACAACTTGATATTGTATGAATCTCAAGAATGAGACATGATTAATGTGGTAAATTAAAGCATATGGATTGTCTTGAATTTGATGCATACATATATATGAATAGTGGACAGACTTGAGTGAATAGAAATAAGTTTGTGTATGCTGCCATGTTCTGTTATGTGAACATGAATCTTGTGATTTATTTTGGACACATATTTGTGAGTATGTGTGAGTAGGAATGGTATTGGTATTTGAGTTGGTTATGAACTGTTATGTGTTTACATGTTTGAGTGCTTCAATTTGTGAGACATTGCAAAATAAATTGTTGACAAATGGGTACTAATATTTTAATTACTTCTCTTGTAAATTGTTAGACCAAGGAAAAGCTAAGGGGGATTTGCATAAGTAGCAAAATATGTTTGTGGATTCAGGTATCATGTAACGTCAGGATAAGAGGTGACTGAAGTTTAAAGTCTCTGGATAGATTGAGTTATCCCGATCACCTTTATTTGTTACTATTTCACATTGTTGTTTGATAAATAAGCACGGTGATGCTTCAAAGCTTGGATCGAGGTGAGTACATATTGATAGATATGGTGGATGAAAGCCTAGAAAAGAATTTGGATGCTATTCAAATGGATGCTCATATATGTAAATTATTTTGGATATTGAAAGTAATTGTAAAACCCGAAATCCTAGCTTAGAAGTATTGGAACCAAATTGTATAAATTGATAGCTTAATTGAATTTAGAATTAAGTTAAATTGAATAGTCAATGGCCTAATTAAAAGAATGAATGAATTAAGTGACCAATTTAAAAGTGACTACATTGAATTAAAGGAGAAAGATAAGGCTTGCATGATAGATTTCATGAATCTCTTATTTGCCCTTGACTAATTACATGATTAGTAACTAATTGAGGGTTAGTTTAGCAAAATCCTAATTCCACTAATGTGGATAACCATGTTGTCATCTTCTCCATTATCCCATTGTTAGCCAAAATTGAAAGAAGAAGTAGTGAGAGACAAAGCTTTGAAATTCAGCTATTGGAGAAGGAATTAAGCTTGCATGTGTAGTAATTTTTCATTGAAATTAAATCTAGAAGCAAAGTAAGTATGATTCTTCTTGTGTTCATTTGAATAGGCAACTATGATTGTTGTATTGGACTGTTTTGATGAGGTTAGATGGAATTATATATGGAATATGTGATTAGATGATTATATGGTTGTAGAATCATGCAAATTGAAGAATGAAAACTAGGTACAATGCTGGAAATTATGTGTTCATGCTAGAGTAAAAACCTAGGTTGCTGGAAAATTGAATTGCGATATTGAAGTGGGAATTGAATGAATGGAACTTAAAACTGAGCTATAGAATTAATGAATTGATTGTGATCATGAATATGTAATGTAAAGAAGGTGTTAAACAAATTGAACTGTTAGCTAACAATGTTGGAAATGATGGATAAAAGCATGATCATAGTCATGTAACATAGAAACTGTTTTGTGGAGTTGAAATTGAGTAAACATGAAAGATTAGGCATTGTAACCAACTTGCCCTGTTTTAACAGCCTTGTATAGTGGATTAAAATTGAATTACCATGTTAGGATATCATATTAAATAAATTATGGGGCCAAGACATTGGTTAAAATGAATTAAAGGAATTACAATATAAGTAGATGCAATCTGCCCAGAATTGCTCTGTTCTACGCAGTCACTTTGAAAATTCATCAAAAATTGTATAGATTGAATTCAGGGCTGAAGTTTTAATGAAATGATCCTTAGAATGTCTATTTTAATTAGGTGAAAACATAATTGAAAACTGGGTCCTATACTGAAAACTGTAAATAGGAATTGCTGGACAGTGCAAACTGTCCAGGCAATGTAAATGCCCTGTCTTTGAACAATAAACTGTATCCATTGGATAAGAAATAAAATGCAAGTATTACATGGTCTTATAGGAAATTTTGTTATCTTTCCAACGGTGTATAGAAATCGAAATTTTGACATGCGGATTAAAAGATATGACCATTTAAAGGGACAATGTGCAAACGGCCAGGCAGCAGTGTCCTGGGCAGTTAGGGACTATTTTTGCACCTAAATGCAAACTGTTTCCAAAACAGTTTTGGGACATTGTAGTCTGTCCAGTTATGATTTAAAATGAAGTAATAACAATTTGGAGATAAGTTGGTAAGAAATGCTTAAAAGGAAGTATAAAAACAGTAGCTAAATGTTAGGTACATCGTGATAACATTGCTACTATGTTTGTATGATATATTGTACTTGTTTTGATGAAATGTGTATGTGTTATACTTGCTAGACCAAGGGCAGCAAATTGAGGAAGAAAAAGGAAATCATCCAAGGGCTAAGAATAAGGAGATAGCCATACAAGATAATTGCTAGCTTGCTTGGTTTGTATTGTGAATGTAATAAGGGAAGGATGATTAAAGATACACATGAAACATGATCCTAGTCTTATGTACATGCCTATTCGAAATGCTTATGCATGATTAGTGATAGCTTGGTTGCTTGTATGAGTTATGATGCAACATGATTGAATGCAAATGACTTGGTTGAGATATGATTGTTATCTCAATTTGATGAAATGCATCTTGAAACCACTTGACTTGTGAGCTAAGGCTCAATAGCCTAAGGGCTTAACATGAATTGATGTTGTTTGACATGAACATGATCTTGAACATGATAACTTGAATGATTGGTAATTCGAGCAACCTTGGTAGCTAGTTGGATTAGGTAGAAAGGAATGCCTTAGAGTCTAGATCTCATTGTGTACATGTGGACTATGGTCCAGGGCTAAGGCCCCTATTTGGCGACAGATGGAGGGTACGTATGTGGTCTTTGGCGACAATAGGAGGGTTGACCAGCACTACGGTGCATATTGTGGCGACAGTTGGTTGGAGACTCGATTACCTATACAAACTAAGTTCCAAGGGGGTTGTTTAGTGAAATAAACAAATGAAATAAGATTCAATTATACATGATACTTGTCTTGTATGCCATGAAATGTATGTTGCTTGATTCGAAAGCATGACTCCTTGGTTTTCTTGTTTTGCAAGCATGTTACTTGATTCATGATTTATGATTTCTTGATGCCTAATCTTTATAGTCGAATGCATGCTATCCTAAATAGGTTATTCTTGATGATTGAAAGACTAGATAAGGTTACTCTTGATACTTGAAAGACTTGCTAAGTCTACTATAATGCTTGGAAGCCTTAGCTAGGTTTACACTTGACCTAGAAGACATGAAACATGAAATAACAAAATTGATAGACTAGCTACTACCTCACTAAGTACATTTTTGTACTTATCACTCTTCTTTTATTCTTCCAAACCTACAGGTTAAAGGAATCAACATTGCTTGATCTTGAAGCTTGATTCCTTGAGCAAGAAGTATCCTACACAAGCTTTGTTAAAGTATGATTCCATACTTGTTTTGTATTCTCCTAGAATGGTGGCACTAGTTTGTATCTAAGTAGCTTGAACATGCATTTTGAAGGGTTCTTTATAATGCTTGATAGCCTATCTATGATTTATATATAGATTAAGGTTTGTAATGAACTGAATTAACTTATATGGTTGAATGATGTTGAGCATATGTTGATGGAATGACTTAATGTTAATCTAACTATCTTGATGACTTTCATATGCTATGATCTTGTATGTGGTTTGCTTAAATAGAAAGTAGGATGATGAGTCAAGATGTTTACTTGTACGCTATTCGAATGGCCATGGCATATAGGATCACTTGAATGTACCAATGCTTGTTGTGTGTGATATGTATGCTTGTTGATGTGATTGCCGAATGCATGGGATGGAATTAAGCTTGAATGAAACTAGTTACATGCCATGTTGTACATATAGGTAAATTACCGAATGGTTAGGATTAGAATGTGGTTTGAATGCAAGCTAGAACATGTAAATTTGAATGATCAATCAATTATGATAGTAATTTAGGTAAGAGATGACACATGTTCACATCAATGAACAATGAAATGAAGAAAGTATAATTGAACCTCAAGATAGTCGAATAGGATAGGATTTCAAGGTTGAAAGTTGATATAAGAACCATGTATGTAGTAACTTAAGGTGTAAGCAAGAAAGAAATGAATCCAGGAGCATGGTGTTAATAGCCGAATTGTTTAGATGAAAGAATAACTAGAAATGCTTGCTTGTTATTGTAGTTTGAATACCTTTGAAGATTTGATGCCTAAGTATGAGTTTCTTGCATGAAAAGAAATGCATGATTTGGTTGCTTTGGTCTAGTTCGAATGGTATGGATGTGTAAGAGTCAAGTATGAGCTTTCTTGTTAGTTAAGTAAACAAGTATGAATGTTTGTTCTTCTTGGTTAATTGATTGTCGAATATATGCTTGATTATTGAATCAAGTTTGAATGTGTAATGCATGTATTGTCCTTGCCTTTTCTATGTTCTAGTATAGTTCGAATGCCATGCCTTGTCTTGTCTTTGCTTGCTTGTTAAGTAACGCTCCCGAACCGAGTTACTACTAACCCGGGTAGGGGGTGTTACAGTAATGTTTGATAAATGTATGTATTTCATTAAAAAATGATTGGTAATGTGAAGTTTGACGGAGAAAGAATATTTTTAGACTAAATGATTGTTTGATGTAATATGTTAGCTGTTTCGAATTGCTCGCCAATGTGTTTAAATGGGAAAGTTGATAGCTTAAATTTCTCATAAAATTTATAAACTAATGATAAAGGTGATATTGGCTTTCGAGCCCTTGATTAAAAGAGAAAGAATTGCTTAGTTCACGTGTGGTGATCAAGATTGTCATCCCTAATTGAGGAAGGGAAATGATACAAGTTATGACAAATGAAATGGAGCAATGCTCATTTGATAAGTTACGGGTTGATTAATGAAAAGCATTGGTTTCGAGTCAGTCTTAGGTATAGTTGGCATGCCACAGAGTCTGTCGAGCTCGCTAGTTTGGACTACGGTCCCTTCTTGTTAAAGATAAGATGATCTATTGGTACCATTGGTACCCTTGTTAAATGATGATTTGGTACTTAGTGTACCCTTGATATGGTACTTAGTGTACCCTTGTATTGGTACTTAATGTACCCTTGTTGTTACAAAACGTTTTAGATTTGTGTACCTAGGTTGAGGTCGATTCACAAGGCTATCTTAAAAAGAAAAGCACGTAATTGTAATCTAAAGAAATGAAGAACTATAATATCTTACTTATCAAGAAATGAGCCTCTAATGAAACTTGGTTATTAATTTAATATAAAGAAATGCTTTGAAGAAAAGCCTTATTGTTAACATGATTTGGAGAATTATTATATCTTAAATTGGCTATAAATACTTGTGTGATAGTAGTTTATTCGAATGGTTTACTTGTAACTATTGCTCCATGATTATCTATTCATGGCTTGCTATCTTACATATCAAGTAATTAATGATATGATTTAACCATGTTATGTTATGACTTTCAGAATGTCTAGTTTACGGGCTGTCGTGCCAAGTATAAATGTTTATATATGTCTAATGGACTACTTATGACTTGATTGGAGTGTGTGTGGACTATTTTGTCATGCTTAAATTGATATAAAAGAAAAAAAAGACTATTTTGAGTAATTTCTTAAATGTGTGGATTGTTTTGACATGTCTAATTGTATAGACAAGAATAGTGGATTGTTTTGAATGAATTCAAGCACATTGTGGACTGTTTTAGATGTCTAATTGTATAGACAAGAATAGTGGACTGTTTTGAATGAATTTAAGCACATTGTGGACTGTATTAGATGTCTAATTGTATAGACAAGAATAGTTGACTATTTTGGATGAATTTAAGCACATTGTGGACTATTTTAGATGTCTAATAGTATAGATAAGAATAGTGGACTGTTTTGAATGAATTTAAGCACATTGTAGACTGTTTTAGATGTCTAATTGTATAGACAAGAATAGTGGACTGTTTTGAATGAGCATATTGTGGACTGATTTAATCTTGTAGTTGTGTGTGGGACTAAAAGAAACTGTGCTGCTGGAAATATAGTCTTAACAGGCTGGTTAAATCTTTTAATTGTCTGTTTTTGTAAATGAAATTGTTTTGCTGGAATTAAAGTCTTAATTAACCGGTTTGACCTTGTGAATATGTGTACATGAAAAAGAGTTATGTCTAGAAAAGTTTATACTCACCTAAACCCATTGTCTTTAAGAGAGAACACAGATTTAACTCATTTTCTATTTATTCAAAATACCTCATTAAGCAATTCAATTGCTTACTCTATTCTCTCATTACATTTCAGGGTAAATGTGTTTACGGATTTCTCCTGAGCTTGGGTGCGATTGCAAGGGTCCGAGTAGGATACTATTAGTATCTTTAGAACTCCTAGATGGTGGCACATAGTTATCAAATTGCATAGTTCTTATTAATTTCCTTTTTGGTTATGTTTAAGTGTATAAGCTTATTTATTTGATAAGTTTGTAATAGGCGTCTAACTAACTCATGGTTATTGCTTGCATCTTAAGTTGTGTTATATGTCGAATATTAGCCTTGTTATGAAAAGATAACAAGAATCTTATAAGATCCTTAAAAGATGGGTTTTTGTTAGCATGTGTATTCTCATACTTGATTAATTAAGAATTCAATTGATGGAAAACTTACACTTAGACCTGAGTTATGCTTAAAAAGGTTATAGTAAAAAAATATCAATTAGCATAAAATGTGTAACTTGTGAAAGACTTGCTTTAATGCAAAGCATAATTAAAGAAAAGTTTTAATTTACCCTGAATTTAGACAAGTCTGTTCTGAAGCTGGATGAAATTTCGCATTTTTGGTCCCAAAATTTATGGTTTATGACTCGGTAATACCTTCAATTTCAATTTTCTTCCAAACCATGTTGAGGGTGTTGCAGCCTCTTAAAGAGGATATTGCTTTCCCGCGTCTTTAAATGAGTTTCGTATCAGATGAGAATCCACGTGTGGAAAAGTCTGATTCATCTCCGAATCTATTGCCTTGTCAGCTCCATTAGAGAGGGATGCCATCCTTCTACTCCAACGTTCCTCCAGCTCCAACAACTTTCTATGCAAGAATCACAAAAGCACACTACCTTCCCCATTAAAAGTACCGAAATATATAACAATTAAACGCAAGTACCATAACTCCCTAACTACATGCAAACTATATGCAAACTACTCCTAAATGCAACTATATGAGTGTAAAAAAATGCAAACTACATGCAAACTATTCCCTAACTAGACGCCAAACCAAACTGAACGAGCTACATTGGGTTTGCTAAAACAAACCTAAAACGTTTTACTCAAACTTAGGTCCATTTTTTGATATTTATCATGTCTAAATGCTTATAAAACCTAAGTCCACATGCTGGCGGTGGATAAGTTCTCGATTGACTCGGGCATCAAATTGATACCTAATTAAGCGTATATGCAATTTAGGGACCAAATTGAAAATTTGAAAATTGAGAGGACTTACTTAAATTCGAGGTTACCAAACCTTATAATCATGTTACATGCATGCCGATTAAATTTTAGCTTAAAAATTCATCCAATCTTGCTAAATTAGCAATCATACAAAATAAGGACCAAATTGAAAGAATCACAACACTACAAGGACCTATACAAAATTGAAAGCACCATTCTGAAATTAAACAATATTTAGACCCACATGTAAATTTTTAGCTCAAAAGGGCACATAGAACTCATTAAATTGAAAAACTTATGCTTTAGGACCAAAATATCACATTTCAAACTATTTTTCAATTTTGCAGAAACATCCTCATGACAGGTATCGAAACCTCTCTGAAAGGTTTCGAAACCTTTATTCTAGTGGCAAAAATTGGTCTCCTAGTTTCGAAACCTTGGGACTACTTTTGAAACCTTCATGTAGCTTAGCAGAAATTACACCTAAAAATTGCCCCCTAATTTCGAAACCTTGAGGGTGGTTTTGAAACCCTACTGTAGATTTGCAAAAAATTCACATTCGTGACACTTTAGAACCTCCCTAAACAAATATGAATTAGCCCTAAACATCCTCTACTCACAAAACATCATGCTTGGAGAATCATACAAACATCATATCATCTAAAGACCACTTTTATATGGAAGCGTAGACATTACGACAACAAAGGTAGACCTATAGGCATGATATCTACCTAACATGCTTAAACCTCTCCAAGCCCCAAAATCAAAGCATAAACCATCATACAAGTCAAAAACGCAAAATAAACATGTCCAAAATAAGGAGTATCCAAAACAACCACACTTTAAGCTCACTTTTTACTACTAGGTAATTTAAAAACCATACTTGAAATAGTTCGACTCCTCATTTCTTGTTTGCTGCCCCGTAAGCTCACTTTTTTGCATTGATGAGAAAGGAGAGTGTAAGCACAAAATGATTAGTGAAGGATTCTCAAAGCACTCGTCAATACATTTAAAACCATTTGCTTAAAAACATGTATTGAACATAATGCCAAAACATCTCACGCTTCTTTTATCTTCCCAAAATAAGCATTTAAAACCATATGCTAAACATGTATCATGGATCTCTAGCATAACCACTATGCAATCCATAATTTAATCCTTCACATGCTTATTCTTCCAATAACAAAGCTTAAAGAGCACCACATGTATAAATCACATTATACAAACATTATCCATTTATCGTGATACATTAATTCATATATTGGCATTAAAGTGACCTAAAACCAAACCTTTCCATTTGCAAAAACACATCAGATACACAGATTTCCCAATTGGATCCGTCTACCACTTCACATACATCCTCAAATAGGATCACGATACTACCACCCCTCAATGGTTATAATGTACAAATGCTCCGGTGGCAAAATTTTACGCAATTACCCCTCGATCGTCGCGGCTCCCATGGTTGAGCACACCCTCAACACACATGTGTAATCACTCATTTTCACTTGTAAATATATTAATATTGCATGTATATTTATTATATGAATGTTGCTAATATAAGGTGGTGTGTGCATGTATAAGCTATGTATACGTATTAGGGGTGTATGTATGTCGCGTATGTATCTAGAGTATGAGCGTATTTGATTAATATATAGATGTTATGTTAATTATATGTATGATTATACGTACGTATACTAGAATATTATATTAATTAATGATTGTATAATATAAGTATGCATTTGCGTATCTATATGTATTGTTGTTATAATTATATTATTATTATTATTGGGCTGACAAAATGAAAAGAATTAAATATATTAAACCCAAATAAAAATAAAGTCCAAGTCCAATTACAAATTCAATTACAAGGCCCGGTTGGCCCAAATCTGAATCTTATCTAATTACAATGTGCAGGTAACTGTGGGCCGTTGGATCAAGATCTGATCCAACGGCCACGATGCAACCAGGAAGTCAAAAATATCTGCCAGGCGCGTGTTCCACACGTATGGACCGTTCGAGTGCCACGCGCACGTGTGGTCCACGCGCGGACGATTTAATATCCCACGCGCGCGTAAGATCCACGCGTTCTGACTCCTCGACTGCGGAGCTCCACGTGGCGAAATCTGAAGCCGTCTCATCAAATCGAGGCTTCATCCAGGCCGATCGTTCTTCAACCCATCTCGACCGTTAGATCAGATCTGATCTAACGGCCGAGAACACGTCTGGCCGCTGGCAGAATGTCCATATCGCCACCGCGCCGATATTCAGTCCCCGTGTTCAGAACATGCCCAATACAACAAGCAAAATTGTCAGTTCAGTTCAGATCTGAAAAAAGGAAGATGCAACTTGCAACAAAAACAGAGGCAATAATATATATGAAACGGGAACTTTTGTAACGGGGATAAGAACGAGAGTAGTAACAAAAAAAAGGGAGAACGGAGATCTTGTAGAAACAAAAAATTTGTAACCAGTCAAGTGATAATCAAAAGAAAGTCCAGTGGTAAATTTTTGTATCTTTTTCTTACTTGTTTTCTTTACATGCATATACGAAATAGAACAAAAAACAGAAACAAAAAAAGAGTAGTCTTACCGGCGTTGTTTGTGGGTCTTCCCTTCCTCAGTGATAAGCCTATCGGCTTCTACAAGCCAGATCTGGTGAAGTAAAGAGAGGAGAAGACCCTTTGCAGTTTTGTTTTGGTCTAAAAAAATATTTTTTTGGTTCGTATTTCCTAGATCTAGGGCGAATAGAGGTATATCCTCTGAATCCAACCTAGGATTCGTATTGAGGACGAAAAGGGGGTTGTTTTGGTGTATTTTAGAGGCTCGTCGGCGCCGGTTAGCGGCGGTCGGCGGCGGAGAATACGGCGGCCGGCCGCCGGATTCTGGGTTTTATAAGAACAAACGAGAGAAAAAGAAGAACACAGGCTATATGAAAACTGAAGAAATGAAACGAATGGGCAAAAATTTGGTTTCGGCCTAAAAAGAGGGTTTATATAGGTGTTTTTTTTTGCTAAATGGGTAAATTACACACTTAATCCCACCGCGTTTTCAATATTTTCATTTTTGTCTTGCCGCATGGTATAATCACAATCCCAGTCCCCCTGATATTTCAAAAGGTTACAATCTAGTCCCTAAATTACACCGAATCAGTTTCTGAATGGTAAAATTACGCCCTTAACCATCCCGCTTTTTGAATTTTTCATTTTGGGTCTGCCCCTTGGTCTAATTACAATTCTGGTCCTTTTAGGTTTTGTTTGTTTCGCAATTTCGTCCCTAAATTACATATTATTGTTCTTTAATTTCTGCCATTGACTTTTGTTTTTCTTTCATTTCAGTCATGTATTCTTTGTAAATATTCATGTTCGTATTATAATCGTATATGCTGATATTCTATTGTTTTATTTTATGTCTCTCACATATGACTCGTATTTTATATTTATAGGTATATATGTGTTAAGCTTATGATAGTCATGTTTTTTATCCGGTTATTCGTATTAAAGTATGTTATGTTCTATTTGACTCGTAAAACAGCATGTTATTGTATTTTTGTACGTATTGTATGTTTTCTTGGCTTTTAGGTTACGTGTTAGTGTGTCTTCTTTTACGTATGATATATTGTTCATATATGTTGAAATGTATTTTATTAATAGCATGTATGTTTTTTTTAATATTTGTTCGTCTATATACTTAATTATTCCTACCTTGTTATTCTGTTTTGTTAAAGTTGTTATTATCTATTATTTAGAATAATATGTATATATGCATGTTTTAGTCTAGAATATCATCTGTGTTAGATTAATATTCTGTTATGTCAATATTTATTACATTTAAACATTTTGCCATGTTTTATATTTTTTTGCCACTAAGATTGCATATGATTTATAACTTGTTAATGAGGTGTCCTTTTATCCCAGCGTAAACGGGGCCAGTATCAAGCGTAGTGATAGTGGTTGGGCGTTTATTCTCGGGTAACGGGACACTTAAAATTTATTCGCAATTATGACCGAATTTTAAAATAATCGTCACTTTAATCCGGAAAATCTAATATTAATAAAGCGGTAATTATTAAAGTACCAATTTTGGGCGGTGTGGGGGTGCTAATCCTTCCCCATCCGTAACCGACTCCCGAACCCTGTCTTTTTTGAATCTCTGGTTTTATGGTGTCCGGCCTACCTAAGTGGCCGGTGGTGACTCCATTTTTTAAATGCGGTTTCTTTTAAAAAAAACCCCACGGAATAAATATTTTATATAAAAAATCACAAACACCTTTCAAAAAAACCTTTTCAAAAGAGTCGTTTTTATTTAGCGGTGAGAAAAGAGAAAAAAAGACATCGCTACAGATGGCGACTCCGCTAGGGACAATTTTTGTTTTTTCTTTTTTAAAACAAATGAGAGTCAAGCTTTTAAAATAATTACCGCTTTACTAATATTGGAAGTTCCGGATTAAAGTGACTGTTAAATTAACATTCGGTCATAATTTATTTTAACGCATTTAAAATATGGCATATAAACCCGTCTTTTTAAGTGGGGGGAAAACGCTAATGCTTTCGTGGAGATATCGTTCTCCCGTATGGGCCTAGAAAGTACCTTCGGGGCTCGAGTACCTTATGCTTTCGTAAGGATATCGTTCCTTCGTACGGGCATAAGTGAATGGGTCCCCCTGAATTGAACCCGGTTGAAAGGAGCTTATAATGGGTGATGATCGGGGGCCTTGCTACTCTTAGTAGAGGACAGCGAGGACAATTCGGGTACCTCCTAGAACCAAAACTGCATGTAGAGAACATAGAAACCCACCCTGTTAGAGCCATGCGAATAACCTTAGGTATTTTAGACAGGATAAATAGGGTTGTTTTGTGTGTTTATTCTGTTTAATTTTGTCATTTTATTTATATATTTATCGATTTTATCTGGTACTGACTTGTTTTCTTTTCGCTTTTTGTTTTTTTCTCATACATCATTGCATTTGCATCACATAAAGGTACTGGATCAAGTGGTTTGCCTGATCAGAAAGTCTTTCACCATGGAAAAAAGGTGTCTTAGGAAAGAATAGCTTAATTTGTCAGTCAGACCTTGGTTAGAGGTCAACCAGAAAATCCAAGGGGACAGTTTGCCTAACGAACGCGTAATAGCTGGATACACCTATGTGAGTCTCCAACAGAACGACTTGTGTGATCTTCAAAGCATTTGGGAAAGATGGGACCGAAGACTACAAGACTTATTCTGCGATAGTTATGGCGACATCGCACAGCTGTTATATGTTCGGATTAACCAGCCCCTACTCCGAGCTATAATCCAGTTCTGGAATCCAGCTTTTTGCTGCTTCACTTTCAATGGGCAGGACATGATGCCTACGGTAGAAGAATACATGCTTTACTTAACCAGAAAAATATTCAGGAAGATTGGATCTACGCGAAGCCTCCAGGAATCAGAATTACACTGCGAAACTCAAAACCTTTGCGGGAATGAGTGACGATTGGGTTAGTGGCCTCCTTCAAATCCGAGGAGATAATACAGTCTTTGCATGGGAGAGTATTCGGGACATCATATCAACACATCCAGACGAGGCAAAGAAAATGGACCTATTCGCTTTAGGAATATATGGCTTGGTGATCTTTCCCAGAGTACTCAGGAACATTGACATAGCCATTCTGGATTTGTTTGAGCGGGTGAAACGGAAAGCAAACCCAGTACCAGCAATCTTGGTCGAGACTTTCATTTCCTTAAACGCTAGCCGGAAACATGAAGAAGGACGTTTTCTAGGTTGCGCACAGCTATTACAAGTATGGATTCAGAGTCACATGTGGAAGACGCCGACAGGAGTCCTGCCGGGGATATCCTTCCAAGGTTTTTCTCCTTTACGAGAATACTTAGCAAAGGAATGGCGAGAGGATTTGAAAACAAAAATATGGACCAGTTTCTTCAGGAACATTCAAGATGAAGACATAGCATGGAGGGTCCCATGGCTCGGTAAAGTTAATTATTTTCTATACAGTTGTGGTGACTTCAACTGGCTGATGATGTTGGGATTGCATGGAGGGATCGCTTGTGCTTCGCTTTTAGTGTCTCGGCAGTTCGGATCACGACAGTTCATTCCCAATACCGCCGGATTAAGCCAAACTGAATTTCTTTTGAAAGGGGAGTTCAAAGGAAAAATTAAGACCATCATGAGGGCACAGGATCATTGTTACGGATCGGGGTGGAAGGAGATACCGAGCACATGACTACCCCAGATTACGATCTTTGGAGAAGTTTGAGGGTTAATAATGTGATTCCTGAATCTGATCAAGGACCAGCAGTGTCACTCGAAGAGCTTACAAGGGTGGTACCGTCCGAAGCCGACATCTTAAGGAGTGAACTCGAAGAAGTTAAAAGGAAAATGGACATTCAACAGACCCAACATGCGAGCGAACTCTATAAAGCAAGCTTAAAAGTTGACGAGCGGGACGGGATCATTAGGCAATTGAAGAAATTGAATGCAGATTTAAACGACAAAAATACTCTTTATCAAAAAGATGCCCTCCTATTACAAGCAAAAATACAAAAGGCCGGCCGGAGTCAGTTCATAGATGTGGAAAGAGAAAGAATGAACGGCATCCGCTTGGTGGAAGAAGAACGAGAAATTAACAAAAGATCGATCGAGAAAGAGATTGAAAGCTGCCGTTTGGCTATGGAGGAAGAAAAACGGTCCGCCAGAAAGGCCATTGATCAAGAGAAAGAAAGATTCAGACAAGAGATCAGCAAAGGAAAACAAGCTGTCCATCATGAGAGAGAAAGTGTCGCCGTATGGAAAAGAAAATCCATAAGTAGTCGAAATAGACTGTTAGAGCTGCATAAACTGTACGATGACACTATTCAAAGGTTGGAGCAAAGCCAAAGTCAAAATGATGAATTAAAAGGAAAGGTGGCGGAAGTCGAACACTCACTTCGAATGTACTACCGTAGGAATAACTTCGCTGAGCTGCAGGAAAGAGAACGAGAGGTGGGTCTGTTAAAGCACGAATTGGGTCCCTCGAAGCAATTGTGGAGGATTACAAGGAAAGAATTAATGTGTTCGAGGAAGCTGCAGCTGGAGGGGACACCTATTGGCAGAAGAGATTACGCGACGCTGCTCGAATGGTACAGGACAGAGACCAGTACTACGCAAACCTAATGGTGGACATACAGCGAGGCGCCAGACATGTAAATGATTTAGCTGTCGAGGCTGAGACACTCCGACCTTTTATAGCCCCGGGAATGGAAGAAGCTCCTAGGTTCCTCAAGCTGCTCAGGACAATTGGAAAATTAGGAGATAGAGCTAGAGTCTATCTATAGGACTCTGTGTTGTAATTAGATCTTTTGTACTAGGGATCTTTACTTTGTAACACGAACTTTGTTGTAATCAAGACCCTTTAATTCCCGTGGAAGTAGTTCAAAAGGTGATTACCAGCGGAATCAGTACCTTGTCTGCATACATTCTTGCATTTGCATCATAACATTCGCATCATTGTACATGCATTTATTTTTTGCAACCATATTAACAATATGAATATTGTGGCGTTGTGTGTAGTTAACCCGCAATCATTCATCACCTATATTTTACCCGGCTACAAAGAAAGCTCATGGAAGAAAGGATAATTAGTCTAGAAAGAGGGCAAAGAGAGCTTGAGACAAGGCTTGAAGAGGCCCAGAGAAGTCTTAGTGATCAGATTGCGCAGTCACAAACATCTATAGTATCTGACATAACTGCATTGCTGGCAAAAAGTCTTGGAAAAAGAGTAGAAGGAGAAAATGTTCAAGAACCAGAGGGTACCCCGGCTCACTACAAGGTTCAGCCAACTGCACCAAACCAAGCTAGAAAGGTGTATATTGACCCTGCAGGAATGTCTTCTAGCTTTCAAGTAGGGGCACCTGAGACTCAACCCCTCGATACTGAAGCACTTTATGAAGAAGAAGTGCCGGACCTAAACATGGTCGAAAGGATCAAGAATGAGGTAGAAAACAAGTGGGAAGAAATATTTCGCCTCATGGAAGAAAATTTTAAAGCGTTACAATCAAATGAAGAATCAGGAAATGACGCTAGTGACCTAAGTCTGGTGCCTGATCTTGTCTTGCCGCCAAAATTCAAAACGCCAGAGTTCGATAAATATGATGGAACCACATGTCCTTCTGCACACATAACGATGTATTACCATAAAGACGAAAATCTGCTGATCCATTGTTTCCAGGATAGTCTAACTGGAGCGGCGTTACGTTGGTACACTCAGCTGAGCAAGGTAAATGTCAAGACATGGAAAGATTTGTCTAAAGCATTTACCGAGCAATACAAACATGTAACAGACATGATCCCTAGCAGAATTATGTTAGAAAATATGGGGCAGAAGTCCAATGAAAGCCTGCGACAATATGCCCAAAGGTGGAGAGAAGTGGCCGCCCAAATCCAGCCACCTATCCCGGAGCATGAAATCACGCCATTATTTGTCAATACTCTGAAAGGGGCACTCTTTGATCGCCTCATCAATAACACAACACAGTGTTTTGCCGACTTAATCAGGACTGGGGAGTCTCTCGAACTGGCAATTAAGAGCGGCAGAATTGATGGCGGGGAAGGGTCTCGAAAGTACAACAAGAGAAATGAAGTAAACACCACCAGCACCTATACCGCCCCGAAGAACTTCACAGTATCACAGCCACAAACACCTGTGGGAAAAACACAAAACTCGAATCAAAGAAATGAGAGAGTCACTAGAAAAGAGAAAGAGATGAGAACTTTCACTCCCCTACCTGTTTCATACTCAGAGCTTTATTCCAGTTGTATGAAGCAGACCTGGTCCGACCATACATCGTTACTCCCGTCAATCTGCCCTTCCCGCCTTGGTACAATCCAAGCACACATTGCGACTATCACGGCGGTACCCCTAGACATCCCACTGAGAACTGCCTTGCCTTCAAAAAGCTTGTGCAGAATTTAATCGATTCTGGGATATTGAAGTTTGAAGAGCCAAGCGTAGCCAACAACCCGCTGCCCAATCATGGGAGCAGAGGGGTTAATGTCATAGAAGAATGCTTTACCAGGAGGATAAAGGATGACGTGTCAGAAATCAAGTCTCCTTTACGGTGGGTATTTCAACAATTATGCATGGCTCGTGTGATCAACAAAGGCATGATAATAAGGCAGAAGGAATGTGGAAAGTATTGCGAATTCCATCAGACTGAAGGGCATGATATCCAAGAATGTGACGAGTTCAAGAAATTGGTGCAGAAGTTGATGAATGAAAAACAAATTGAATTCTTTGAGGAGCCCATGGGAAAGAAGGGATCAGACGTACACATGACAGATAGCCCCAAAACTAGATACGGGAAGGATAAACCTTTTATCATCTCTCCCAGGACAGGGAATGCAGGTGTCTCCCAAGGAGAAACCAGCAAAATAAGTCCCAAGATCATCATTTCAGCACCATCTCCATTCCCATTCAAAGATATACGACAAATTCCTTGGAATTATGCTGTAAATGTGACCACGCCCGAAAAACCAGAACACGATCAGGTGAAAGAGCCTACACTGAAAGACCAACAAAGCCTGAACGAAGTGAACGTTGGTGAGGTAGGCCATTTCACAAGGAGCGGCCGATGATTCCTCCGAGGCTTTGAAAGCGGCTGAAAAAGATAGGGGGAAGAGTATAGCAGTTAGCCCTACGCAGATATTTGGAGAATAACCTCCCCAAAAGATAAATGAACTGATAACCGAGGCCCAGGCCAAGGAATTTCTGAAGTTCTTGAGACATAGCGAGTACAGCGTAGTGGAACAATTACGAAAGCAACCGGCCAGGATCACCGTGCTGGAATTACTCTTGAGTTCAGAGAAGCATCGGGAGACGCTATTAAAAGTGCTGAATCAAACTTTTGTGCCCCAAGACATTTCTGTATCAAACCTGGACATGATAGTGGGGCATATTACTGCCTACAATCATATCACATTCAGTGATGATGAGATCCCGGAGGGAGGAATGGGATCTACCAAAGCCCTTAACATCACTACCCACTGCAAAGGGTATGTATTACCAGGCGTATTGATCGACAACGGGTCAGCATTGAATGTCTTGCCTATGGTAACCATGCAAAAATTACCAATAGATGGTTTGCACCTAAAGCCCTGCCACAACTCGGTAAGAGCCTTTGATGGTACGCAAAAAGGAACAATGGGGAAAATTGAGGTGCCCCTATTGATCGGACCAACCGAATATGTGATCGATTTTGTGGTTATGGATATAAAACCATCTTACAGTTGCTTGTTGGGAAGACCGTGGATCCACTCCGCAGGAGTTGTCCCATCATCATTGCATCAAAAATTAAAATTTGTAGTTGAAGGCAAATTGGTCACAGTAGAGGCAGAGCATGAATTTGTTGCTTCGGTGACATCAGATACCCCCTACATTCAAAATGATGAAGATGCTGCGGAATGCTCGTTCCGAGCATTGGAACTAGTAAATGCTACATTCGTTTTAGAAGGAAGTCGGATCCCCTACCCCAGGTTATCTAATTGTACTAAGATGACCGTCGCAGAAACTCTGGGCCGAGGAGCCAAAATAGGAAAAGGGCTGGGGAAGAAATTACAAGGAAACCTGAGACCCAAGAATATGATAACCAAGAAGGATCGTTTCGGGCTGGGTTACCAACCAAGTGTCCAACAGAAGAAAGAGGAATATAAAAGGAAGGAGGAGCAAAGAAAAGCCAAATCTAAAGGAGAAGACATTCCGTGGAGGTCGATATCCTTTCCTAGTTTGAAAGCCACTTTCGTCTCCGGAGGGTTCTACCAGCCAGGTCAAGATATTGGAGAGGCAATGAAGAAAAATGATGAACTTAACCAGGAGGAAATACTCAGTAAATCATTTGAAGGGATGTACATCAACATGATAGCTGAAAAGGACCGAGGCAGCAAAATGTTGACCAACATCCGCCCTTGCTATCCCGGGGAAACACTCGATAACTGGAGCTGCAATGATCTACCTGTAGTTTTTAGGAATAGATCAGAGTAATGCTCCGAATCAACCTTTTGTTTTTGCCCATAAACAATGGGGATCTCTTGTATGGGGCGCCTATGTTAACTTTTTGATTGAAATGAAAATATCCCCACTTTCTTAAAAATGACCAAAGTCTCATTTATTTCATTCATACATTCTTCATATTCATTCCCTTCATGTAAAGCCGTCTCTTTCCCAATACAATTCATTCTCATTTAATGCAGGTCGCTCATGATTGACGATATGAATGATACCGGATCCAATCCTGGAGTAAATTTCGAATGCCCGGAGGTCTCAGAGGAAATTGAGGAAGGATATGATGAAATAGAAATTGAGGTCCCGGAAGAGTTAAAGAGAATGGTGGACGACGAAGAAAGGCAGATTATGCCCCACCAAGAAGAAACAGAAATTGTCAACTTGGGGATTGAAGAAGAGAGAAAAGAAATAAAAATAGGAACGACTATTTCCTCAAAAACCAAGCATGAACTAATAGCCCTACTTCAGGAATTCAAGGATGTCATCGCCTGGACTTATCAAGATATGCCGGAGTTGAATACCGACATAGTGGTGCACAAATTGCCAACAAAATCAGAGTGCAAACCAGTACAGCAAAAACTTCAGAGAATGAGGCCAGATATGTTGTTAAAAATCCGAGAAGAAGTGAAAAAGCAATTTGATGCTGGATTCTTGGAGGTAGCCAAATACCCCGAGTGGGTTGCAAACATTGTACCAGTACCAAAGAAAGACGGGAAAGTTCGTATGTGTGTAGATTATAGGGATCTGAATCGAGCTAGCCCTAAAGACAACTTCTCTTTGCCACATATTGACACGCTGGTTGACAACACCGCAGGACATTCATGGTTTTCCTTCATGGACGGCTTCTCAGGGTCCAACCAGATAAAGATGGATCCTAACGACATGGAGAAAACCACATTCATAACCATGTGGGGTACTTTTTGTTATCAAGTGATGCCGTTTGGACTAAAGAACGCAGGGGCAACATACCAAAGAGCAATGGTGACTCTTTTCCATAACATGATGCACAAAGAAATAGAAGTATACGTGGACGATATGATTGCCAAGTCTCGGACAAAGGAGGAGCACCTACAAAACTTGAGAAAACTATTCCAAAGACTACAGAAGTACCAACTGAGGCTCAATCCTGCCAAGTGTACCTTCGCCGTTACTTATGGAAAACTCTTAGGGTTCGTAGTAAGCAGAAGAGGGATTGAGATTGATCCGGATAAAGTGAAAGCCATCCAGGACCTTTCACCACCCGCACGCAGAAGGAAGTTCGCGGTTTCCTGGGGAGGCTGAATTATATCTCTCGTTTCATTTCCCAATTAACCAACCAATGCGACCCGGTCTTCAGACTTCTTAGAAAAAATAATCCTGGCGTATGGGATGAAGAATGTCAAAAAGCCCTAGAAAAGATAAAAAAGTACCTGACAAATGCTCAAATTTTAGTCGCACCAGTACCTGGTCGACCACTAATTCTCTACTTAACAGTCTTCGAGAATTCAATGGGATGTGTACTGGGGCAACACGATGAGTCAAGAAAAAAGGAGCAAGCCATCTATTACCTAAGCAGGAAATTCAATGATTGCGAAACGCGGTACCCGCCAGTGCAGAAGCTGTGTTGTGCTCTAGTTTGGGCTACCAAGCGGCTCATACAGTACATGTTATACCATACTACTTGGTTGATATCCAAGCTAGACCCATTAAAGTTCTTAATGGAAGCGCCAGCGCTAACGGGAAGGATGGCCCGATGGCAGATGCTCTTATCCGAATTCGACATCGTATATGTTAATCAGAAAGTCGTAAAGAGGAGTGCCGTAGCGGATTTCCTAGCTAGTCGTGCTTCGGATGAATATGAGGCATTGAACTTTAGTTTCCCAGACGAAGACTTGATGTGCATTACCACTGAAGAAGAGGTATCATTCATATTGTCAATCATGAGCGACCTATGACACCGGAACTGTTTTCTGTCCCAGGCAGATTGCACACTAGTTACTATTTGGCTCATATCTTTTAATGTACACGTCGGAATTTTGATTAGTTTATACCGTTAGAAAGCTAATTAAATTACCTATTCATCCATGCGTGGCTCATATTTTTACCCTTTCTAGATAAATACAGAGTTCCATTTAAAGTCAAGCAAATTTTCCAGTTTTGAATCTGTCGGCTTGTTGTTTAGTCCATTTTTAGGGGTTAATTCACTAGGACCCTTACTAATTCATTTTAGCCCTTTAGACCCTTATTTTCCTTGTTATTACCCTGTTTTTACATTTTAAGATAGGTCCCCAAACAGTTCATTTCAGTCCTCAATTTAATCTCTTTTCCAGAATAGTCCTTGTTAACACATTAAAATAATCCAATTCCCTTGTTAATCTGGCAATTCAGCCTAACTATAATTCAATTAACTCTTCCCCTGTATTTAAATCAACTTTTCATTCTCTTATTTAATCCAAAACAGTACCAATTTCACTAATTTATTCAAAACAATCCTTAATAGTCGATTAAGTCATATAGATGGCCAGTTTCAGTTCTAACTTCAAATTTACCAGTTCTAACATTTTTTTCACTAATCCCATACCTCGATTCAATAGTTAATTCAATTTCCAGCAAGTTTGTCCTACACAAAATTATCTAATTAAGCTTGTATCATCATGTATTCAACAGATTTCAATATCATCATTACTAGCATGATTCTACCAAGATCCTTACTATTCCGTTAACATGCTTTCAATTCAATTTCAACAACCCAGCTTCTAATCTAATTAAAGCATAATATCCAGCATTCTAACTCAAGATTTCAAGCCAAATAAATTATTCAGTCCAAGCAATTTCACTAACAACATTCGGTAATCATAAAAGAAAGGTACTTAAACGAATTATTGTAACATGCATGAACATAGATAATCCTAGCAAGCTTCAATTCATCAAAAATGGTGTTTCTCTTAAGTTCTCTCTCTCCCCCTACTCTTTCTCTATATTTGGCTAAATGAAGAAGAGATTGGAGAAGATGATGATGATGATAACTTAAGATAATGGATTTAGGAAATGTCTAATTTATCTTTTGTTTAATCTTTAATCATGTAATTAACCAATGGCAAATGGGAATTCATGAATTTATCATGCAATCGTTATATTCTCCAATTGTTTCGATTTGGTCACAATTTCAACTAGATCACCGAATTTCTTTTCCTTTCAATTTAGTCCTAGGATAGTCTAATTAGCTTAGGATTAAGCTCAATTGAGTTAGCAAATTTTGATTTCTAGCTTCAATACTTCTAGGGTACAATTTGGGGTATTACAATTCTCCCCCCTTAAAATATAAATTCGCCCTCGAATTTAGCTGAGTCAAATAGGTGAGGGTATTGCTTTCTCATTGAATCTTAAGATTCCCAAGTTGCTTCTTCCATCTTGTGATTCATCCACAAGACTTTTACTAGGGAGATGTTCTTGTTTCGAAGTCTTTTGACTTCCTTATCAAGGATTTGGATTGGTTCTTCTTCATAGGATAAATCGGGATTGAATTCGACATCTTTCGTTTCTAGAATATGAGATGGATCAGATCGGTACTTTCTGACCATCGAAACATGGAATACGTTGTGGATCTTATCGAATTCACTAGGGAGTGCTAATCGATAAGCCATTGGACCAATCCTTTCAACTATATCAAATGGTCTAATGAACCGGGGGCTGAGCTTTCCTTTCTTACCAAATCTGAGAACCTTCTTCCAAGGAGAACTTTGAGAAAGACTTTATCTCCTACATTGTATTGAATGTCTCTTCGTTTCAAGTCTGCATAGGATTTTTTGCCTATCAAAGGCTTGCTTCAATCTATCGTGGATTATTCGAATTTGTTCTTCGGTTTCTCTAAGTATTTGAGGTCCTAACACTTTGTTTTCTCCAAGTTCGGGCCAGCATAAGGGAGTTCTACATTTCCTTCCATACAATGCTTCGAATGGAGCCATTTGGATCGAAGATTGATGGCTATTATTGTAGGCAAATTCCACAAGAGGTACAGATTTCTCCCAATTCTTCCCGAAGTCAATGACACAAGCTCTCAACATGTCTTTAAGGACTTGAATCACCATTTCAGATTGGCTGTCACTTTGAGGATGGAAGGATGTGCTTAGATTTAGTTTAGTTCCGAGAGCTCGTTGCAAAGTTCTTTAGAATCGAGCTGTGAATCTGGGATCTCGATCGGAGAGGATAGAAGTAGAGACTCTGTGTAAACAAATTACTTTACGGATATACAAGTCAGCTAGAGTTTCCAAGCTATAGTTTATTCGAACAGGGATGAAGTGATTCGACTTAGTGAATCTATCAATTATCACCCACACGACATCATATTTTCTTAGAGTACAAGGAAGACCGGTTACGAAATCCATAATAATTTGATCCCACTTCCACTGAGGGAATTCAAGAGGTTGGAGCAATCCGGTGGGAGCTCGATGCTTGGCTTTAACCCTTTGAGAAGTTAAACACTTTGATACGTAATCATTGATGGTTGCTTTCATTCCTGGCCACCAATACAAGGGTTTGAGATCCTTGTACATCTTAACCGATCTAGGGTGGATTGAAAAAGAACTCTAATGAGCTTCTTGCAACATCTCTTGTTGTAATTCCTCATGGTTAGGAACACAAACTCTGTCTTTAAAATAGAGAAACCCATTCGACTTGATGGAGAAGTCAGAATTAGGCTTGAAATCAAGCTTCAAAATGATCTTCTGAAGATCTTGATCAACTTGCTGGAGTTCTTTGTTTCTCGTGATTAGACTGGATTGAACTTGAAGTTCAGACAAGAATTTTTGTCCTTTGGATAGACGAAAATGAGCATTGATAGCCAAGGAAGCTACGAAGAAATAAACAAGATTACTAAGGATGATTTTCATACAATCATTTACAAAACATAGTGGTTCAATTCGAATAAATAGCTTATTCATCAAGAGAAATTTTGAATGGTTGCATATGATTCAAGAAGGAATTCGAATGGATGCTTATAGTTCAAGGAAATGTTCGAATAGATATTTATGAGACAAGTAGGGAACAATTCAAATGGCTATTCACATTTCAAAGAAGGTTTTCAAAAGTTCAAGGCTTAGATTAGCTTACCGAAGGTCGGTTTATGACTGAGAGCATCCGCAACCATGTTGGCTTTCCCGAGATGATGGTCGATGATCAAATCATAATCTTTCATGAGTTCCATCCATCTTCTTTGTCTCAAATTGAGATCTTTTTGGGTTAGGACATATTTGAGGCTTTCATGATCAGTGAACAGGTGGCATTTTTCACCGTACATGTAGTGTCTCCAAATTTTGAGGGCGAAGACAATGGCAGCAAGTTCGAGATCGTGAGTTGGATAGTTTAGCTCATGAGGTTTCAACTACCTTGATGCATACACTACCACGTTATTTCCTTGCATCAATTCACAACCTAGTCTTGAGTGTGAAGCATCGCTATAGAGAGTGAATTCTTTACCCGATTCGGGTTGAATAAGAACAAGAGCATGAGTCAGGGCTTGCTTAAGTTGATCGAAGCTTCGTTGCTGATTCTCGGACCACTTGAATGGTTGATCCTTTCGAAGGAGCTTAGTTATGTTCAAAGCAATAGTAGAAAAGCCTTTTACAAATCTTTGATAGTACCCAGCTAAACCAAGAAAACTTTGGACCTCACCAACATTCCTCGAAGGTCGTCAATCAATAATAGCTTGAAGCTTCTTGGGATCCACCTTGATCCCTCCAGTAGAGATTACATAGCCAAAAAATGGAACTTCTGATAGCCAGAACTCGCACTTGGAGAATTTGGCGAACAACTGACGTTCTTGGAGTGTTTGTAAGACAATTCGGAGGTGTTCAGCATGTTCCTTCTTGTTACAAGAGTAGACCAATATGTCATCGATAAAGAGAACCACAAATTTGTCAAGAAAAGGCTTGAATACTCGATTCATAAGATCCATGAATGCGATCGGGGCATTAGTTAGCCCGAAAGGCATTACAAGGAATTCAAAGTGGCCGTAACGAGTTCGAAAGGTTGTTTTAGGCACGTCTTTTTCTTTCACCTTCATTTGGTAGTAACTCGATCGAAGATCGATCTTTGAAAACATCGAAGCATCCCTAAGTTGATCGAAGAGATCTTCTATCCTTGACAAAGGATATTTGTTCTTGATGGTAAGTTGATTCAATTGACGATAGTCGATACAAATCCGCATCGTACCATCATTTTTCTTTACAAACAAGACAGGTGAACCCCAGGGAGATGTGCTAGGCCGAATGAAGCTTTTGTCTTGTAGCTCTTGAAGTTGCTTCTTGAGTTCCTTCAACTCTACTTGTGTCATTCGATATGGTGTAATTGACACCAGGTTGGTCTCAGGTTGAACGTCAATCCCGAATTCCACTTTACGGGTCGGAGGAAGACCAGGGAGTTCCTCGAGAAAAACATCAACAAATTTAGATATAATAGGTATAGATGGCAAGCCAAAGTCATATTCATCTTTTAGGACCATGGAAGCAAAGATTGAGGTCGGTTTCGTATCTATCAGTAAGATGGATTCTTTCCCTAATCCCTAGAGATACAATCTTCTATTTTGGCAATCAATCCAGGCTTGGTGTTTACCCAACCAATATAGTCCTAACACTAGATCAAACTCGCAATTTGGCAAAACATAGATATCTATAGGAAAGGGAACATTTCGAATTGATATAGTGCAAGTTCTACAAATCAAATTGATTGGCAAGTTTTTTCCTATAGGATTTGATATTACGAGGCTCGATTTAATAAGTTCGGGTTTCATATTGAGCTTAACAAGTAAGGAAGAACATATAAAGGAATGGGTAGACCCCAAAGCAATCAAAGCATAAGCAGGGATTGAGTTTAGTTCAACTGTACCTGTGATCACATCATGAGACTCTTCATCCTCCCTACCACGAATGTGGTAGATACAAGTAGAGGCTCAGGAATCTTGATGAATAGGGGAATTGGAATGGCTCCCTTTACCTCTCCTTTGATTTTCGGATTGAGCTTGTTTAGGGCCTTTATTTCTATTAGATGGTGCAGAACTCGGATTTACAGGAGGTTGAGCTGGAGCTTTATTAACATTTCGAGGACAATCCTTGATGCAGTGGTCATCTCCACCACATGCATAACAGAAGTTAGATTGGATTCGGCATTGGCCACGGTGAAGCTTTTGACAGAACTTGCAAGGAAGGATTTTCTCTAAATTTCCCATGGTATTAACTAAGATAACTCCGAGCCGTACTTGCAATAATTGCAAAAAATAGCAACATATTGTTCAATGGGCCTGTTAGCTTGCTTGAGGTACAAGAAATGCTTTCGACGATCAGCTAAATATTGCTCGCTTATGTACTTCTTCTTGAACTCCTCAATGAAGAATTTCCATGTAACAACTTTAGTAGGAGCAGTCAGAGTAGTGGTCTCCCACCAGCTCAAAGATTTGTTTGCCAACAGGGCTATGGCGCATTCAAGCTTGTGCTCATCCGAGCATTGCAATTGTTTGGTTAAGATTTGTGTTGTACGTTCTAACCAATATTATGCATCTTCGGGTTTCTCCTCGTTAGCAGCGATAAAGGTATAGGCTCGGTGTTGGGTAAGATTATTGATGGGAGCTCTGCTTGGTGCAGCAGCAGCAGGAGCAGTAGGATGATCTTGTTTAAGGTTCAATACGAGTTGATCGAACATCTCCTTCATGCTAAGGAGATATTCTCTTTGGACAACATGGATAGCAGGAGCTTCCTGCTGGGGTTGAGCCTGTTCTCAAGGTTGAACAGGTCCTCGAGGTTCATTTTGGCTTTGAGGATTCATTTCTATCCTCACGCTATCTCCTTCATTTGAGGAGCCTACAGGACTTTCATCGTCCCGGCCAAGTCTCGTCATGGGCATGCTACGATTAGGTAAACAAAAAGGAGTTAGATAAGCAAGAACACAATCACATTGATATATAACTCCTAGGTGGCACAATTCAATCCTATATGATGCATGAAGACTCAGTTTATTCTGATGATCTCAACCTTTAGCTCTGATTGCCACTTTATGTAACACCCCTCGCCCGGGTTAGGAGCGAGGAGTGTCGATGCATGTAACAAGTAAGGAGACGCAAAAATTCAGGAAAATTTGAACCATTTTCATGAGCTTTTTACTTATCAGTTACCCTTATAATCAATTCAAGTTCTTCTAAAACACCCCATACCATTCGTATACTAATCCCAAGTTAAAACTCGTTTCAATTCGAATTAAACCAAGCATTAATCTAGTATATCAAGGTGATTCCATTTAAACTAAGTTCACCTTAGTCTTAAGGCCATTCGAATACATACCTATCAACAAGGTATCTTACCTACATACATGTTCATTTAGATACAACTCTAGTAACAATGATTCATTATAGCATTTCAATCAAACTTTTACTTAAAACTTCATTCATATATAAGCATATTAAAAGTGGCTAACAACCATTCAAGTTCTACAACCATCTTGATTACTTATTTACATAACTAAGGTACTTTAAAACATTACATCCATGACCTCAAACTTTCATTCCAACTATGTACAACCCAAAATGCATGAAATATCAAATCTAGACACAAGACTATGCCACTATCTAGGAGACTCATATAAAGTACCAAGTCATACATTGTGCTTTGCTTGTGTTCTGCTCCGAGCTCAAAGAAAGATAACTATCGATCAATATAAACCTGAAATTTTTGGAAGAAAGAAAAATGAGAGTGATAAGTACTTAGTGAGGTAGTTCCTAGATCTATCAATTTATTCAGATTATTAACTTAGAGTCCTTGTTCATTTTAATAAAGCTTATCCTAGCTAGTTTACCATATACCATTCGATTAATATAGACCAAGGAAGCAAAGTTTCATTTCAAGCACACAATGAATAAGTCAAGTAAATATCAGGCAATTCAAGCAAGGTAAGCATCAAATCTCATTCGAATAGGGTCCCTAAATCCTAGCCTAGAAGTATTGAAATCAATTGCATAAGTTGATAGCTTAATTAAACTTATAATTTAAGCTAAATTGATTAGTCAAGGGTCTAATTGAAAGCCTAAATGAAAATTGTGACCAATTTAGAATGACCAAATTGAATTAAATGAGAAAGATGGGGAATGCATGCTAAATTCCTTGTTCCCCTAATGCCCTTGATTAAGTTAATAATAACGATAAATTAAGGGACATATTGAACATTTCACAAATCCAATAACTTGGATTAGATGTTGTCATCATCTTCTTCATTATCCTATTGCCGAATTGAAGAAGAGAAAATAGGGAGAAAGAGAGCTTAAGAGATCAGCCATTGATGAAAGAAAATTAAGCTTGCATGTATAGGATTTTGTAAGGAAATTGAAGCTAGAAGCAAAGTAAGTATGAATCTACTCTTGTTCAATCAAATAGGCAACTATACTTGTTGAATTGGACTGTTTTGATGATTATATATTAAATTAACTATTGAATGTGTTGTTATATGATTGAATGGTTGTAGAATTATGCAAATATGAAGAATGAACACTAGGTATTATGCTGGAAATTATGTGTAAGTAATGGTGTAACAAAATTAGGTTGTTGGAAAATTGAAATTAGATGTTGATGTAAGAATTGAATGGTTAGAACTTGTAATTGAGCTATGGAATTAATGAATTGAACATGATCATGATTAGATAATGTAATGAAGGTGTTAAACAAGCTGAATTGTTAGTAACCAATGCTGGAAATGAAAGATAAAAATATGAACATAGTCATATAGCATAGAAACTGTTTTAGTAAGAACCTATTGTGTAAACATGCAAAATTAAGCTTGTAACCAAGTCACTTTGTTTTGGCTGCCTTGAAAAATGAATTAACATTGACTAAAGATGTTTAGGATTTCATATGAAATGAATTCTAGGGCCAAAACATTGGTTAAAATGAATTTAAGGAATTAAAATGTGAATAGATACAATCTGCCCATAATTGCTCTGTTCTGGGCAGTAGTTTTAAAAATTCACCAAATTTTGTATAGATCAAATTCAGGGCTGAAATTTTAGTGACATTATCCTTAGTATGTCTACTTTCGTTAGCTGAAAACAGAACTGAAATCTGGGTCCTATGCTGGAAACTATAATTAGAAATAGCTGGACAATGCAAACTATCAAGACAATGTAAATGCCCTGTCTTTGAACAATAAAATGTATTAATAGGATAAGAACTAAAATGAAAGGCTTATATGGTCATAAATAAAATTTTGATAGCTTTCCAACTGTGTAAATTAATTGAAATTCCGACGTACGGATTGAAAGATATGACCAATTAAAGGGATAGTGTGCAAACTGCCAGGCAGCAGTGTCCTGGGCCTTGATCATGCATTTTGTTGGGCCTATCATGTAACCAACTTTGATGAATTAAACATGTATATGAACTATGTTGATATGTATTTAAATAAGTTTGATGTTGCGCATAATGTGAAAGTAATCCATTGAATGTTGAATCCTTGTTTCATTCGAATAATAGACCAATGTTGTATGATCATGCATTTGTTCCTATGGCCATTGATATGATTCGGCAATGTTGAGATTGAAGCCAAGGCATGTACAAGCATGTATTAACAATATACTAGCCAAGTATGCCATGAAATATTATGACTTGTTTGAAAAAGGAAACAAATGATCGAATAGGTTGTATGAACATGTAATAAGAATGTAAGTTGGATACCTTGTATCGATCATGTTGATTGGTTAAATAAGTAGTATCTTGAGATACAAGTAAGTTAATTGAAATGTGTTAAGTGACCACCTTGTATCATTCGAATAGGGTACATGAACTTGTAATAAGAATGAAAGTTGAATCATGTCTAATAGTAACCAATTGTGAAGTATGCCACACTTGTTATTGTTGTTTGAATGATGTATGTGTATGGAATAGAATGGTAAATTGAAATAGGTTAGTGGTAACTTATAATATAAGTATGAAATGAAACGAATTAGTTCCTAAATTAGTATGCTAAGAATGTTTGTTTTAATGAATGTGGACTCTTGAATGTTTTGTATTTTTTTGTTTGGGTGACTTGCGTCGCAAGTTACCTATATCAAGGTTACTTGTACCACTAAACATAAAACTAGGCCACCATTTAGGAGTGCAACAAGACAAAAGCAAGGCATACTTTTAGTCTTCTCTTGATAAACTCGGCTCATGGTTGGGAAGCTTTAATCTCTTTAAACCTGTGTTTTGGGGAAGAAGGAAACAAGAGTGATAAGTACACATGGTACTTAGTGAGGTAGTTCCTAGAACTAGCATGTTATTAAGTTATTCACTTTAGGGAATTATGATTCATTTATTCTAGATCAACCTATTTAGGCTTCAACCGATTAGAGGGTGATCTAGCTATTTCAGGTACTAATCAAATGTACACAATACACATTTCAAACAATCAACCAAACACTATTTGAATAATCAAACATTCAAAGTCTATCAATTTCAAACAAGTGAATTCAATTCCATCCATCCCATATTCGAATGGGGTCTTTAATCCATAGGGCTTGTCTTGCAACATTGAGCAAATCATAGTAGCATTTCTATCATCATATACATGAAATTTTATTTCAATACAGGCTCATTATCAAGTATTACATTACTTTTTCGTTTATCATATGACATGTCTTATTCAGACTCAAAAAAAAACTTGTTTTGCCTTGGTAACTAGTAAGGTTAGGTAATCAAGTCTCAATAGGGTGTCTTCATCATATGACATGTCTTCAACCAAGGTATCTAACAGTAGGGTGTCTTCAACACCAATCAGTAGGGTACACTAACGTACCAAAATATCGAGCTCCAGATTCTAAGGCATGTCGTTCTACCTAAGACCAGCTAGTAACTAAGGGCTTATAGAATCTTTTATTTCAAGCAATCACATAAGTTGCATAGTCATCAAGTAATTCAAGATCAAATACATTTAGAACCATAGGCCAAGTGTATTTAGTTCATTTCACATTGAATCAAATTTAACAAGCATTATTCAATACAACTATGATATCCATGTACATTCGACATTTCCATCCCAATCAATAAATCAATCAACATTTCATTACTTCACAATCAATCCTCAGTACAATTAAACAAACAATTGAATTACTTAAGCATTATTAGTCCTTTCTTCCCATTTAATCAATTACCAAGTACGATTTAGATTCATTTCATAGTATGGAGATCAAACAATAATTTACACATGCAAGGTTGGTTAGGACCTAAGTCCCAACCTGAAGTACTACAATCACAATACAATCCAGCAATCTAGCAATTGTCTTGAATTGCTATTCCTTAGTTCTTAGCCCTTGAATGATTTCCCCTTTCTTCTTCCACCAATTTCACTTCTTGTTCTAGCAATTCATAATTAAGCATGCTCATCAATATGCATATACAAGACAATTCAACATGACATCAAGATCATTTCAATACATACAGTCATATACATACAATTCAGTCAAAAATCCAATAAGTATGATTACGAAGGATCCAATTATTCCAAACAGTTACAAAACAGTCTAATAAAACTATATAAAATAGTTTCCAGCTAGCTTACTGCCACTGCCTGGCAGCTTGTGTACTACATGCTTAAACATGCATATCTTTCAAATTTAACAAGCATTATTCAATACAACTATGCTTAAACATGCTTAAACAAATATTCAATTATACTCACTTTACTTCCTAGCTCAATTTCAATGAAAAAAATTCTCTACACATGCAAGCTTAATTCCTTCTTCAATGGCTGAATTCTTTCATGGTTTCTTTCTCTCAATTTCTTCTCTCTATTCACCTGGTATAATGAGAATGAATGGGATGATGACAATGTGGTTATCCACATTAGTGGATTTGTGTGTTTACAATTTTATCCCTAGTTAGTCACTAATCATATGATTAGTCAAGGGCAATTGAGGGAATTAGAAATTTTATCATGCAAGCTTAATTTTTCTTGTTTAATTCAGTTTGGTCCTTGCAAATTGATCACTTAATTCGTTCTCTCTTTCAATTAAGCCCTTTAGCCAATCAATATAACTTACTTTATCAATTCAATTGAGCTATCAATTTAAGCAATTGACTATATTTCTACTAGGCTAGGATTTGGGATGTCACATTTCCACTCGAAACGAACATGCTTTTGTAACAACTTAGTCAATGGCTTTTTCATCCTATCTTCATCCTCCCAAGTTGCATCTTCTACTTTATGATTTCTCCACAATACTTTCACCAGAGATATGTTCTTGTTTCGAAGTCTCTTTACTTCCTTATCGAGAATTTGGATTGGTTCTTCCTCGTATGATAGATTAGGATTCAATTCCACCTCTTTAGGCTCTAGAATGTGAGAGGGATCAGATCGGTATCTTCAGAGCATTGAGACATGGAAGACATTATGAATCTTATCGAACTCACCAGGAAGTGCTAGTCGATATGCCACAGGATAAATCTTTTCAACAACATCAAATGGTCTAATGAACCGGGGGCTAAGCTTTCCCTTTTTACCAAATCTTAATACTTTCTTCCAAGGAGAAACTTTGAGAAATACTTTGTCTCCAACGTTGTACTGAATATCCCTTCGTTTCAGATCAACATAAGCCTTTTGCCTATCAAAGGCTTGTTTCAATCTATCATGAATAATTTGAACTTGCTCTTCAGTTTCCCTGAGAAATTGGGGTCCAAGAATTTTGTTTTCACCTAATTCAGACCAACATAGAGGTTTTCTACATCTTCTTCCATACAAAGCTTCAAATGGAGCCATTTGAATCGAAGCTTGATAACTGTTGTTATAGGCAAATTCTACAAGAGGTAAGGACTTCTCCCAATTCTTTCCAAAGTCAATTACACGGGCTCTAAGCATGTCTTTGAGCACATGTGTTACTCTTTCAGATTGTCCGTCATTTTGAGGATGAAATTATGTATTTAGATTCATTTTAGTTCCAAGAGCTCGTTGCAAAGTTCTCCAGAATCGAGCTGTGAATTTGAGATCTTTATCGGAGATTATCGAGGTAGGCCCTCCGTGTAGACGAACTACTTCTTGAATGTACAGTTCAGCTAAAGCATCTAGACTCAGGTTCATTCGAATAGGGTTGAAATGAGCTGATTTAGAGAACCTATCAACTATAACCCATACAGGATCACTCTTTCTTGGAGTGCAAGGAAGACCAGTTACAAAGTCCATTGTGATTCGATCCCACTTCCACTAAGGGAATTCAATCGTTGATGGCTGGTTTCATTCTTGGCCACCAATACAAGGATTTAAGATCTTTATAGATCTTGAAAGATCTTGGATGTATCGAAAATAGACTTTGATGAGCTTCTTGTAGAATTTCATTCTTTAAGTCATCATTGTTTGGAATACACACCCTATTCTTGAAATAGAGCATGCCATTCGAATGAATAGAGAAATCTTAGTTGACTTTTGAGTAAAGCTTCGAGATGATAGCTTGAAGTTTGGGATCAGTTTTGTTGCAAATCTTTGATTCTCGTGATTAGGCTAGATTGATCTCATAATTTAGACATAAATCCACGCTTTTGGTATACTCGTCGATGAGCATTTATAGCATCTGAGGCTACAAGATTAAACAAAGCTATTAGGTGGAATTCGAATGGTTACTTGTCAAGGAAGCAAGTGTTCAAATAGTATCTTGTATAACAAGAAAGATTCAATTTCAATTCAAATTTCAAGGATTTAAACTTCAGAAGATTACCCGAGTGTAGTTTTCGACTAAGGGCATCAGCAACAACATTTTCTTTTCACGGATGGTAGTCAATAACTAGATCGTAGTCTTTGAGTAGTTTGAGCCATCTCTTTTGTTTCAGATTCAAATCTTTCTGAGTTAGAAGATACTTGAGACTATTGTCATCCGTAAATAGATTACATTTCTCTCCGTATAAGTAGTGTCTCTAGACTTTAAGCGCAAATACGATAGCTGCTAACTCCAAATAGTGAGTAGGATAGTTAGATTCATGTGGTTTGAGTTGCCTTGAAGCATAAGCAACCACTTTTCCATCTTGCATCAGGACACAACCGAGTCCTAGATGAGAAGCATCACTATAAATAGTGAATTCCTTGCCCGATTCTAATTGGATAAGAACCGGATAATGAGTTAGAGCTTGCTTAAGTTGATCGAAACTTCATTGTTGGCTTTTTGACCATACAAAAGGTGTATCCTTTGGGTTACCTTGGTTAATCTTGCGACAATTGAAGAAAAACCCTTGACGAATCTTCGGTAATATCCAGCTAAACTGAGAAAGCTTCTGATTTCACTAACATTCCTCGGCGGTCTCCAATCTAGGATGGATTGAATTTTCTTCGGATCTACTTTGATTCCTTCGGCTGAAATTACATGATCGAGAAATGAAACTACCGATAGCCAGAACTTGAACTTGGAGAATTTAGCAAACAACTGACATTCTCGGATAGTTTACAATACAATTCGAACGTGTTTAGTATGTTTTTCCTTATTCCGAGAGTACACCAGAATGTCATCAATGAGGACGACCACAAACTTGTCGAGATAGGACTTGAATACGCAATTCATGAGATCTATGAACGCGGCTGGGGCATTCGTTAACCCAAATGGCATTACAAGAAATTCAAAGTAGCCATATCGAGTACGAAAGGCTATTTTAGGTATGTCTTGTTCCTTCACCTTCATTTGATAATAGCCCATTTGAAGGTCGATCTTGGAAAACACGGCAGCACCCTTGAGTTGATCAAAGAGATATTCTATCCTCGAGAGATGATATTGATTCTTGATAGTGAGCTTGTTAAATTGCTGATAGTTAATGCAAAGACGCATCATACCATATTTCTTCTTTACAAACAAGACAGGTGCACCCCAGGGAGATATGCTAGGCCGAATGAAACCTTTGCTTGGAGTTCTTAAAGTTGTTTCTGAAGCTCTTTCAATTTGAATGGTGCCATCCTATAAGGTGTGATGGACACCGAAGCTGTTCTAGGTTGAACTTCAATCCTGAATTCCACTTCACGGGTCAGAGGAAGACCAAGGATTTCCTCGGGAAAAACATTGATGAATTCAGATATAACAGGTATAGATGGCAAACCAAAATCATTTTCATCTTTTAATACCATGGAAGCAAATATTGAGATCGGTTTCTTAACTATTAGCAAGATGGATTCTTTCCCTAATCCCTGGAGATACAATCTTCTATTTTCGACAATCAATCCAGGCTTGGTGTTTTCCCAACCAGTGTAGTCCTAATACTAGATCAAACTCACACTTTGGCAAAATATAAAGGTCTATTGGAAAGGGAATGTTTCGAATAGCAATTGGACAATTTCTACAAATCAATTTGATTGGCATTTTTCCACCTATGGGATTTGATACTACAATATTCGATTTATCTAGTTCAGGTTTCATTTCTAGTTTAATAAGCAAAATTGAACATATAAAGGAATGGGTAGACCCTGAATCAATCAAAGCATAAGCAGAATTAGAGTTTAGTTCGATGGTACCTGCAATTACATTAGAAATTCTTCGTCCTCTCTACCACGAATGTGGTAAATACGAGCAGGGGCTCGGGATTCCTGGTGGGTAGGGGCATTCGAATAGGTGTCTTTGCCTCTCCCCTAATTTCCTTATTGAGCTTGTTTGAAACTCTTGTTTTGATTGGATGGTGTATGATTAGGATTTGCTGAATTTCTAGCTGAAGCTTGTTCAGCCTTTCGAGGACAATCTTTGATATAATGGTCATCACCACCACACGCAAAGCACAAGTTGGATTGAACTCGGCATTGGCCACGGTGAGTCTTTTGACAAAATTTGCAAGTAGGAATTTTCTCATAATTTCCTGTGCTATTAACAGAAATAACCGGGGGTTGCGAGCTTGTTCACCGATTGAGGTCTCAACGTATAATTACTTCTCGGAGCAAGAGTATAAGTCGAGGAGCTTTCTTTCTTGGATTGCCAATGAGACTTATCCTCACGCTTGTGCTTTTTATCACTTCTGTTACTACTCTTTCTTCTTTCTGAAGCTTTCATCTTTGCCTCGGTTGCAATGGCTCGATTGACAAGAGTTTGAAAATCTGTGATACCCAAAGCCGTGAACATCGGACTTAGTTCGTCATTTAAGCCATCAATAAACATTCGACACTTATCTTTTTTCAGTTTTAATGTATTCCGAGCCATATTTACAGTACTTGCAAAAATTAGCTACATACTATTCAATTGGTCGATTAGCTTGCTTGAGGTACAAGAAACGTCTTCGACGTTCAGCCAAATATTGCTCGCTAGTGTATTTCTTCTTGAATTCTTCAACAAAGAATTCCCAGGTGACCGAGTTAGCAGGAGTAGTCAGGGTTGTAGTTTCCCACCAACTTAAGGCTTCATCAGCTAAAAGTGCTATGGCTCATTCAAGTTTGTGCTCATCCGAGCATTGCAATTGTTTAGTCACAACTTTAATAATATTCTCGAGCCAATACTCGTCAACCTCAGGTTTCTTATCATTTGTACCAGCAAAAGTATAAGCTCGATGTTGGGCAAGTTTCTCAATTGGAGCTCTGCTTGATGCAGCAACAACAAGAGCAATAGGATGATCTCGTTTGAGATTTGATACAAATTGATCAAACATCTCCTTCATGCTAAGGAGACATTCTCTTTGGACAGTTTGGATAGCAGGAGCTTCCTGGTGAGGTTGAGCTTGTTCTTGGTGTTCAGTTTTCCTTGGAGGATTCGGTTCCATCTTCACGCTATCTCCTTCATTAGAGGAGCCTTGGGGACTTTCATCGTCCCGAGCAAGTCTTGTCTCAAACATACTACGATTGAGTAAACAGGAAGGAGTTAGATGAGCAAAACACAACATATCAAGAATACGACTCCCAGGTGGCTTGACTTAGTCCTATATGATGCTTGAATACTCGATTTAGTCTGAGGATTTAAACCCTCAGCTCTGGTTACCACTTTTATGTAACACCCCTCGCCCGGGTTAGGAACGAGGCATGTCGGGTGCAAACAATCAAATATATCACATAGAATTATGGGTCAATTTGAACTTTTCTTGCAATTTACTTAGACATCAAGAAACATTTCCCTCTTATTCGAATAGGCTACTTATAGACCAAGAAACTATATTCATCCTTTACCAATTAGTCACATTCGAATACTATGTAGAAAATTAAGGCCCAACTCATTTAAATTCAATCTAGATTCATTAAACAAAATCCTAGCATCATTTGAACAATCTACTTGCAATTCAAGAAAGGGTTCGAAAATTTATAGATGTATACAAGCAAGACCATTTATGCTCAATTACTAATCTTGGCTTACCTATAATGTTCTTATGAGCATGTTTCAACAATTAAATTATACTAAGGTGCCAACTATGTCAATTCGAATGGTGTACAAGATTCAAGGCAAACATGATTCAAGGTAACTATGATATATACCAAAAGGAAGGTTCTTGAGCCTTACAAACATTACCTACATATTTACAAATCAAAAAATGCCTTAAAGGTCATACATTAGGTTCCATATAGGTACTCAAAATAACACACCATTTCATCAGGTTTTCACAAACATTTCATATACATTTTCAAGATGAGCCAAATGCATGAGACTTGTACCACTAAACATAAAACTAGGCCACCAATTAGGAGTGCAACAAGACAAAAGCAAGGCATACATTCAGTCTTCTCTTGATAAACTCGGCTCAAGGTTGGGAAGCTTTAATCTCTTTAAAACCTGTGTTTTTGGGAAGAAGGAAACAAGAGTGATAAGTACACATGGTACTTAGTGAGATAGTTCCTAGAACTAGCATGTTATTGAGTTATTCACTTTAGGGAATTATGATTCATTTATTCTAGATCAACCTAGTTAGGCTTCAACCGATTAGAGGGTGATCTAGCTATTTCAAGTACTAATCAAATGTACACAATACACATTTCAAACAATCAATCAAACACTATTTGAATAATCAAACATTCAAAGTCTATCAATTTCAAACAAGTGAACCCAATTTCAGTAATCCCTATTCGAATGGGGTCTTTAATCCGTAGGGCTTGTCTTGCAACATTGAGCAAATCAGATTTATAACCATAGGCCAACTTTGATCAAATACATTTATAACCATAGGCCAAGTGTATTTAGTTCATTTCACATTGAATCAAATTTAACAAGCATCATTTAATACAACTATGATATCCATGTACATTCGGCATTTCCATCCCAAGCAATAAATCAATCAACATTTCAGTACTTCACAATCAATCCTCAATACAATTAACCAAACAATTGAATTACTTAAGCATTATTAGTCCTTTATTCCCATTTAATCAATTACCAAGTATGATTTAGATTCATTTCATAGTATGAAGATCAAACAAAAATTTAGACATGCAAGGTTGGTTGGGACCTAAGTCCCAACCCTAAAGTACTAAACTCACAAAACAATACGGCAATCTAGAAATTATCTTGAATGTCTATTCCTTAGTTCTTACCCTTGAATGATTTCCCCTTTCTTCTGCCACCAATTTCACTTCGTGCTCTAGCAATTCATAATTAAACATGCTCATCAATATGCATATACAAGACAATTCAACATGACATCAAGATCATTTCAATACATATAGTCATATAGATACAATTCTGCCAACAATCCAATAAGCATGATTAGGAAGGATCCAATTATTCCAAACAGTTACAAAATAGTCCAATAAAACTGTGTATAAAACAGTTTCCAACTAGCTTACTGCCACTGCCTGGCAGCTTGCGTACTACATTCTTAAACAGGCATATCTTTCAATTCCTACGTCGGAATTTCGATTAATTTATACTGTTGGAAAGCTAACAAAATTTTCTTTAAGGATATAAGGCTTGTATTTTAGTTATTAGCCAATTAATACAGTTTATTGTTCAAAGACAGGGCATTTACATTATCTGGACAAATTACATTATCCATCTATTTCAATTTACAGTTTTCAGCATAGGACCCAATTTTCAGTTCTATTTTCACCTAATAAAATTAGACATACCGAGGATCATGTCATTAAAATTTCAGCCCTGAATTTGATCTATACAATTTTTGGTGAATTTTCAAAGTGACTGCCCGGAACAGAGCAATTCTGGGCAGATTGCACCTATTTACATTTTAATACCTTAATCTCATTCTAACCAATGTTTTGGTCCTACAATTCATTCCACGTGGCATTCTAAACAAGTTTAGTCATTGTTAATACATTTTTCAAGGCAGCCAAAACAGAGCAACTTAATTAGAAAGCTTGGTTTTACAAGTTTACTCAATAGGTTCAACTAAAACACTTTTTATGTTATACAACTATGTTCGTACTTTTGATCTTTCATTTCCAACATATAACAACAGCAATTCAACTTGTTTAACACCTTAATTACAATACCTATTCACGATCACATTCAGTTCATTCATCAATCTCATCATTTAAGCAATTATTCAATCGGCCATGTTACTAGATGAACCAATTCATTGTTCACAATTTCCAGCATAACATCCATACTCTTTCTTTCAATTCAACGATATACAACACTAATTAAATAATCAATTTAAGTTCATACAACAACCATTTCTACAATAACTCATCAAGCAATCAAATTCAATTATCAAATAAGCTATTTGAATGAAACAAAGATTCAATTATACTCACTTTGCTTCCTAGCTCAATTTCAATGAAAAAGTTCTCTACACATGCAAGCTTAATTCCTTCTTCATTGGCTGAATTCTTTCAAGATTTCTTTCTCTCAGTTTCTTCTCTCTATTCGCCTGGTATAATGAGAATGAAAGCGATGATGACAATGTGGTTATCCACATTAGTGGATTTGTGTGTTTACAATATTATCCCTAGTTAGTCACTAATCATATGACTAGTCAAGGGCAATCGAGGGAATTAGAAATTTTATCATGCAAGCTTAATTTTTCTTGTTTAATTCAGTTTGGTCCTTGTAATTTGATCACTTAATTCGTTATCTCTTTCAATTAAGCCCTTTATCCGTTCAATATAACTTAATTTCTCAATTCAATTAAGCTATCAATTTAAGCAACTGACTCTATTTCTACTAGGCTACGATTTGGGATGTCACATTTCCACTCGAAACGAACATGCTTTTGTAACAACTTAGTCAATGGCGCAGCAACCTTTGAGAACCCATCCACAAGGCGACGATAATAACCTGCCAACCCCAAGAAACTACGAACCTCCATCACTGACTTAGGTTGTTTCCAATTCACAACTGCCTCAATCTTCTACGAATCCATACCGGATACCTTCCGCTGAAACAACATGACCAAGAAAGACCACTTCTTTAATCCAAAACTCACACTTTCTCAGCTTAACGTAAAGTTGATTATCCAACAAGGCTTGCAACACGATTCGCAAGTGTCAATCATGATAGTATCCAAATCTATTAACTCGATAAATTGCAACAAGATTCGCAACACGAGAATATCATCAATGAACACTACCACGAATTGATCCAAGAATTCATGGAACACCCAATCCATCGTGTCTATAAAAGTCGCAGGTGCATTCGTTAACTCGAACGACACCACTAAGAACTCGATTTACCTGATAGTATCCAAATCTGAAATCGATTTTAGAAAACACTGTAGCACCCCGAAATTGATCGAACAAGTCGTTAATTCGAGGAAAATGATGCTTATTATTAATCGCCAACTTGTTATTTGCTGATAATCAATGCGCATCCTCATAATGCCATCTTTCTTTTTCACGAACAACACCGATGCTCCTCAAGGCGACACACTAGGTCAGATGAAACCACGATCTAACAACTCCTAAAGTTACGTCTTTATGTCCTTCAACTCTTTCGGTGCCATGTGACATAGAGCAATCGACACCGGAGCCGCATCCGCACACATCTCAATATAGAACTCTACCTCCCTATTCGGTGGCAATCCAGGGAACTCCTCCGGAAACACCCCCGAGAATTCATAAATAGTAAGAATATCCTTTGCACGCACCTCCTTCATATTCGGGTTCATAACATAAGCCATATATGCTTGACATCCAAACTCTAGGAACTTTTGCGCCTCCAAATTCGAAACAACATTGGATAATAATTTAACATTTTCACCCACAACCACCCTTTCATAATCATCGACAAGTTTCAACGAAACACGCTTGGTTTCAAAATCAACCACAACTCTATGCTCGGTCAGCCAATCCATACCCAAGATTATGTCAAAACCATGAAACGACAACACCATCATATCAACCACAAACATGTGACCTTGAACCATCAAACGGCATCTCCTAAAGAACCTCCTAGCAAGAACCATCTCTCTGAAAGAACTAGTTACTCGCATACTGTTAACTCCTAAAAAGAACTAATTTTTATGCATATTTTACAATGATTTTGCTTGTCTTCAAGTATTGATCTGTGCATTTAGTTGTTAAATTCATGCATTTGCATAAGGAGTTAAGGAGATAGGTAATTATTGTGCTTTGCCAGTTTGAAGGGTTGCTTTGTTGGCATTAATACAGGCTTGGCAGAGCTAGACAGGCTTGGTAGTATAGCATAGGAGTAGAAGAACAGAAAGTCGAAGAGAATGTCGAGTTGTAGTTGGAAAAGTTGATTAATTAGGGGAATTAAATTGCAAAATTAACTTTAAAATATTATTACTCATGCATAAATATTAGAACTCCATAGAAATCATCAGATTACTATAATGTAATCAAGATTTATAAGAAAATCTATTAAAATCCAATAATTCCATTAGAATATGTTTTAATTATCCCAAAGCATAATAAATCATAGATTAAGAATCAAAATCATGTAGAAAATCATTAAAGAACATTTTCTCACCTTGCTTGATGAAAAACCAACTTAAAGATGAACTCTCCTCTTGAATTCCAACAAGAAAAATAGTGAAGATGATGTAGAAATCAAAATCCTTAATCCATAATTGTTTGGAAATAAATAGAGAAGAAATTGAAGTAGAAATAATTAAGAAATCAAGAAATCCCTAAATTTTATTTGGAAGACCGTCAACTTCTTTTTGACAAAAACAAGAGGGAAATGATATTTTTTATTTTATTTAATAAATGTATTAAAATAGCATTTTAATTTATTTTTTTACAATATTGTCATTATTCATATTTTACACTCTTTTACAAAATAGTCACTATCTAATTTAATATTAAATCAACCCATTTAAAATTACCGAAGTTTAATTTCGTCCTTTGACAAACTCTTTAAAATATTTTCAAAATATTGGCCACCATAAATTTATCGAAAACCAATTTAATCGACCCAAAAATTAGCTAAAGCCAAACTCAAAATTCCAACATGATTCCGATATTTCCAAGCCCGTTTTCTCAGATGTTACAACTTTCCCCCTCTAAAAGAAATTTTGTCCCCGAAATTTACGTAAAGGGAATAAAACAAATACAAATATTCCTTCACTCAACAACTTCCTCGATTACACTTATGTTGCGTAACCTCCACAAATCCCATCATCTCGATGAAGTACACTTAATTGCTAGAGACTTAAACAGAATCATCCCTTACGAATGGTAACACCAACAATTCCCTACTTTCTCATTACGGGGAAAAATAAGCAAGGTTCAACCAAACCTCACCATATAAATGTAGGCAAAACATCAATTGCACATTTGAGCCCAAAACCATCTTGACACAATATGTCACAAAACCGGTCTTCCATTATCTACATATTGTCTATTAAGATTTGATTCAACACACTATTACGAACTATTCTCTACAACCTTCATTCATGGAGAAACGTCAAGAAACACCCAATCACCCATAAGACATTCGTTTTCTCGTTGTCTCAATCCGTACAAAGCATATCTAATTTCCAACCTCAAAACCATGTCAATCTACCGAAAACAACTTTTAGCTTACAACAACTCGTTCTAAAATCCAATCAGCTTTTCTTAACAAAATCTCAACTTAAACCGTAGCAACAATCATCAAACAACTCCCAACAATAATAGCTAACAACAAAATTCCTCTTAACCATACCTCAACCATAATCCATGGAGAACAACTCTCTCAACTTAGTCACTTAAACTAATTACGGGATCAAGCTTGCAAAACAGATTTTGGATCATTATAAATCAATAAGAAATCATTAATACCTAATAGAAAATACTAGGTTTTAACAATACAACCATGATTCGTTCTTGAAACCACTATAAAATAATTAAACTTGATAAAATTCATTTTAATTACAAACGTTAATAGAAATAATAGATTAAGGACACAAAGCTTGTGGAATGTCAATAAGAAACCATACCTCACCTTGCTTGATAGGAGTACAACCAAAATGAGCTTCCCCTTGTACTTTAAGGTAAAAATAATTGTTAACCAAAATCTACCAGTTCGCTCAAGTTTAAAAAAATCATTTGGATGAAAAATATATTAGAAATGAGATTGGAAAATCAACTGATCATTGAAAAATATTTTGGAAAAGTAAAAATATGAAAACAATAGTTTTTAGTTGAAATACAAATTTAGAAAACCTCTATTTTAGATAAATGTTAAGCATCGGTAGTTTTTTTAAAAGCAAACCGAAGAAAACGAGTTATTAAAATTCAAAGGGTGAAATTGCTCCCTAAAAATTCTTAGCATGTGTCCCCTTTCAATTTAATTCACAAAAACTACTTTTAAAACCAAATTGTCTCTTTTTAAAAGTCATCGAAACACAATTCTCGCTATTTAATAAACCAATTAAATAGCCTTTCAAAATATTAGCCATGTCCAATTTGTCATAATCCTTTCAAAACACATTCAATTTTTAACTCGGAACTAATTAACTAACTAAACCCAAGCTATGATCCCAAACGGGAACTAGCAAACGTCCAAAACAATAGAACTTCTCATGTTGCAACTATGCTAACGATACAACAATCTCATAAGATTCCTTAAGAAACCTCAATAATAATCAACTGGACCAGTAAATCACGTACTTCTAACATCAACCTTGGTTGCTTCAAATCTAGAACAATTCCAACTCCCAATAATCACTTTAACACCTTCTACAATTCGTGAACCCTAGAGAACTCCCTCGCTAGAGCTAATTACATCATTGTCTCATTGGCCTCTGAAAAGTCATTCGTAAATGTGAACGTATGTGTATAGATGCAAAACCTCTAATGTCATGCCCTCATAGATGTCTATGTGTATGTATGCAAAACCTCTAATGTCATGCCCAAATGTATACATGTACTGATATATTTAAATATATTCATAAAAGTGTTTATGCACTATGCATGTTCAACTATTCACACTTAATAATAACATTCTCAGAACCAATATTCCTTTCATTAAGCCGAATCTTGCACTTACCCAAATAAGGAACAAACTCTTGCCTTGCTACAAAAGCCTACCAAACAACCCTTGGTTGTCGATCAAGATCCTTCTCGGTACCATGGTACCTGAGAATACCACTACTCTTACAACTCATACACCTCCTTGATGGTCGTCAACACGAGACAGAAAGGATTCAGGAGCCGCACCAAGGTACATCTCAATACCAAACGCAACATCGTAAACATAGAACAATACGTGAAACTCCTTCGGAAGCATTCCAAGAAAGAATTCCAAAACAACACATACATTCTGAACCAGAACGTCCTTAAACCTTGGATTACCATATAAGCCAAAACTCATCAAGCATAATTTGGACCGTCCTTGGACAAATTCCATCGCAAAAAATAATTCCAACCTTCAAAACCTTTTTAAAAATATTTGTAATAGACAATGTGTTCCTGGTTAACCCAAACATAAGCAATTAACATCACGTGCACTTACGAATACATTTACCAATTTCTCAAAATAATTAAATTTAACTTTACTGCCCTGAGGTTGTGAACCTGGCTCTAATACCACCAAATGTCACCCCCTTAACCCGGCCTAGTCGCTAGACCCGAACCAAGAAGATCACATTAGGTTTGTCAAAGCAAACGTGAACAATCTTACTCAAAGTATGGTCCATTTTTTTTAACTTGTCTAGATGCACTATTAAGACCTATGGCATTCATACAAAAAGCGATTCAATTTTTATTTGATACGAACACCAATAGTGCAATTAGTTGCAAATACAACAATTTTAGGGACCAAAATCAAAATATGAATAATTATAGGTACTTATAAAAGTTTCAGATTACCAATACTTAGTTAATCGTATTTCATGCTAGCATGTCAGATTTCAGCTCCAACGGGAAACGATTAAGCATCCAAATTAATGAAATATGAAATAAGGACTAAATCGTAAAACTGCCAAAACAAAAGGACTAACACGTTTATAAAAGCTTCTTGCTGCAATTAGATACATTTAAAACATTCTTGCAAAATATTAGGTTAAACAAACATCATTTACTTATTCAATTGATGCAACAACATACAGTGATCAAAATGCAAGAACTCAAACTTGGTAAAGCTTATGAACTGAATAAACTATCGGTCGTACCGGTCCACTGGATATTTTACCGCTACAGGTAAACATCAAAACAAATTTTGGAACCGGTACGCAACAGGGCATACCGATACTCGGGTACGCGCACTAAAACCCAATCCTATGTACCGGTACCCACATTTATTACTAATCACTTATATGACCCTGCGTACTGATACAAGCTGCACTAAAAATGCATCTTAGGGGGATTCGTATCCCAAACCGAAGATATCCAACTTACTTACAATCAACATTGTCATGCTTACAAAATTATACCGCCATTAAACTAGTACAATCAAATAAATACAAGCCAATTACTCAACATAAATCATATTCATACAAGTAATCTAGAGACATGCTTCCTAACAATACTAAGAATTATCCAATAAGCACCAAATGGTCAAGTGCCCAATATAGGCTATAGATCAATTAAGAAATAGAAATATATCAAAATATAAACACTTAGAATCAATCAAGCCATCCAATTATTATTTCAACCATTCTAGATTATTCGATCATAACCACCAAATATACAAGGCATTAAAATAATACCAACATCTTAATCATTAAATACAATCATCATCAAACATAATAAAAAATCAATCAAGTTAACATATCTTAAACAAAACAATCTATCCCAATATTTTACCCATATTGCCTTATTACAAATAATGATAACACCAAAAACATACTCTTTTAATACATTTGTCTTGGGATTCCACCTTGCCTCGAACCACAACTCCGCACTTGCTTAATGAATGCACTCAAAAAGAGTAAAACGTCAATGCATTTTCAAAACCAAAAACAATATTAAAAACCCATTTAAAGCAAGTCGAATACACCATTTCCAAAGCATTTACATAAAACATGTTTGTTCGAAACATATACTTCATGCTTCTTAACAATCCTTTCATCCTTGAGACATTAAAATAAAACATCCTTGATCAAAGCATAAGCATCATATCTTCCAGCATAAACCATGCATTCATTGTAAAATTAAGATATAAGCGTAAAGCAAACGCAATTTTCGTACTTTTTTGAAAACATAATCGCATTTGAAGTGAAAACACGCTTAGTCAAACCGAAGCATTTTCCCGTTTGTTTCCAAAACCATATGCATCAAAACTCTTTTCATATGTCTCATATATCTCATATCTTGGCAAATATTATGACCCCAGATAGACTTACCTCTATCCTCGGATAGACTTACCTATATCCTCACATTCAAAAACATAATGTTATTTAAACACATCAAATACACAAATTTCCCCAGTAGACTTACCTCCACCTAATCTCACTTCGGCCTGGGATAGGCTTACCCCCACTCATCATGATAGACTTACCTCTACCACAAAATAGTAGGCTTACCCCTATTATAAGAAACCGGTGAATACCATCAGCCCGAGTAGCCATACCGCTATACCTCAACATCCGCAGAGCAATAGACTTTATACTATAGTTCACTATACAACCTATGACATGCCAACTATATCTGATACATTCTCATTTACGTCACATAGCCAAGATATCATTTCAAATACATTTACTTATTGTTTTTCAATGCATTTCACACAATTGTTTCATATGCAAAACCACATTGCCAAAAGCAACAATTCATTCCTTCTAGGAACAAATCTCAATGCTCATAGGCATCCATATAATTTGAATATAATTTCATATTAATCCAAAATGATGCATTTACAGTAAGTAAATCAAATCATGTTTATCAAACAAAACATGCAGATCAAATCTCATATCAAGTAGATATTCAAAAGCAAAAATAGGGAAAACTTACTTCCGAGCTTAGTTAATCTTGGTAGGCTATAACCAAACCCCCAAACCTTAGTTCAAACTTTATTTGAAGAACCAACTCATATTTGCACTCACCAACTTGATATCGCCTCATTGCCAACGCCCTAACCGAAAAACGTCCGAACACTTGTCATCTTCCACAAGAAAATAAAAGAATCAATATAAATTGTACCACATTAATATAGCCACTTTATTAAAATATCCCAAGACACAATTTGCACAACTAATCTTTGAACCATAACTATTTCCCTAACAATTTTGTGAACTACAGCAAAATTTCCTTTTTTTTTCCCACTTTCTGCCGCCGCATTGATTTCAATTGCCCATTTTAATTTCCTTTTTAATCCAGCTAACGTCTGTTACAAATGAACTGGAAGGTAGCAGCATGTCACATACTTAACTTCTCCAAACTATCCGTGCGGCTTTAGCACTCCCGAACTATGCTAACAAGCCTTTCTTCACACAACGCGATGGCTAGCAAAACACAAAGTAGAGAAGGCAGGAGAGAACTTACAAGAGAAAGGGACTTCTATTAAAGCGTTAAGGAAGAAAGCTTGCAAGACTTGGAGAATGCTTTGATTTGCTTGGATTCTTGGATGGTTACAAAATGAGGGGATGGTCCTATTTATAGGTGTCCCAAGTCCCTAAGGGAAAATTCTAGAGCATCCTAGTATATGTACATGTCTAGAGAATTCTAGATATCTCTACATGTATCTAGTTATGTCCCTAGCTATCCAAAAGCTTCTAGAAAGTTCTAGATACTTCCAGACTTGTCCCAACCCTTCCAAAGTCTTCTCGAGCCTTCTAGGGTCTTCCAGATTCGTCTAGACTTGTGTAGGACCTCCTGGAACCTCCTAGATTGGTGTGGAAACATTTTTAAGAGGATTGTAGGCCTCTCTAGTCCATTCTAGAACCTTCTTTGGTGCTTGCTTTGCTTTAAAACGCCCAAGGAAGCTCACTTATTCCCAGTTGGCCTTGGTTCATGTTGGTGGAGTGTGACATTCTCCTCCACCTAAGCTCGCGACGCCCTTGTCACACCTTTATTGAACTACTGGATTAATAGGATCTTGGACCGATCTTTGTCGTGATTTCCTTGCTCGGTTTAATCCTACAAATTTGACTAATAAGCTTCGTAACGACATTACTTCTTTTCGGTAGGCAGATGATGAATCCATGTACGAGGCTTGGGAGCGATATAGAGAACTTCTACACAAATGCCCCCTACACGGATTCCCGGTGTGGACTCAAGTAACAATGTTTTACAACGCCGTGAATGCACAAACAAGGATGGTGCTAGATGCCTCAGTAAACGGCATACTCCTAGATAAGTCACCAGAGTACGCAATGCAAATTCTAAACAGGCTGGCCAAGAATGATTATCAATTCCCCTCTACTAGAAGAGGAGGAGTTAGACGCCAAGCCACAATACATGAACTAGGATCATCAGATTCAATTTCGGCACAATTGGCCACTTTAACCAAGATGGTCCAGAACATGCAAAAACCAAACAACACACGTGATGTCCAATACATACAATCCAGCTTGGAAGAAGCACCCGAATTTTTCATGGAGTAATCCCAACAATGCTCTAAACCAGAACAATCAGAATGCACAAGCATCGGGATTCCAGCAAAATATGCCACGGCAACAGTTGCCGCAGCAACAACTAACAACATCTAGTTCTTTGGAAAATTCTCTAAATGCTTTTTATGATGAAAACTAAATCTTATATGGCTGAGAATAGTAACTTCATAAAAAGAACAGTTGCTTTTATTAACAGGACCGAGATGAGATTGCAAAACCAAGAGGTGGCAATCAAATCATTAGAAAATCAAGTCGGACATTTTGCTCAAAACCTGAATACTAAACCGCAAGGAGGTTTACCTAGCGATACTGAAGTCGCAAGAGGAACTAGCCATGAGCAATGTAAGGCGATCACCACTAGAAGTGGCCAACAACTTAAAGAGGCTCAAGCCCGCTAATCAAACAAAACTCCATAAAAAAGATCAAGACGACCCTAGCGGCAATGCCTCAGATGCTGAACCAGGAATTACCGCTGCAATAAGCATACCTCAGAAACCGACGATAAGGATGCTTCGACAACCTGTGATAAGCATGCCTCGGTAACCCCAGTTGATAATGCCTCGGCAACTCCAGTTGTCCCGGCAATGCCGTCAATCATGTTCAAAACCAAAGGATCGAAGATATCTGACTTCCACCACCATTCCCATAAAGGTTGAAGTGACAAAAGCAAGAATATCAATTCAACAAGTTTCTTGATATCCTAAAGCAAGTCCACATCAACTTGCCATTGGTGGAAGCAATTGAACAAATGTCGAACTATGCCAAGTTTCTTAAAGACATTGTGTCCAAGAGAACAAGGCTATGAGAGTTTGAAACAGTTGCCGCAATAGAGGGATGCATTGCCATGTTGCACAATCGTATGCCACCTAAGTTGAAGGATCCCAGAATTTTCACAATACCCTGTTCTATTGGAAACCACTATATCAGGAAAGCATTATGCGACCTTGGTGCTAGCATAAATTTGATGCCTAAATCTGTTTTCCAAAAACTAGGAATCGGGAAGGCAAGACCTACAACAGGTATGCTACAGCTAGCCGACAGATCCTACGTGCATCTAGAGGGAAAAATTGAAGACATACTGGTAAAAGTTGATAAATTTATTTTTCCCGCTGACTTTATTGTGTTGGATTGTGAAGCAGATGAGCATGCACCTATCATTCTCGGGAGACCATTCCTAGCAACAAGGAGAACCTTGATCGATGCTGAAAAAGGAGAAATCACAATGAGGGTGAATGACCAGCAAGTTAAACTAAATGTGTTCCAAACACTAAGGCATGTTGATGATCCAGAAGAATGCCAACTTCTTCATGCCATGGCAGAGTTTAACTTCGACGAGGAATTTAGTTGCCTCGACAACTACATTGCCGATCAAGAAGAACCTAAGGAGTATGAAGAACCGGTCGATGAGGAACAACATGAAGAGGCAAATTGGCTAGTCAATCGACCAGGTACATACTTTGAACCACTGGATTACTCAGTTAAAGAAGGTAAGCTCGAAAATCCCTCTATTGAACAACCACCAATTCTTGAGTTGAAGCAATTGCCAGAGAAACTAAAATATGCATACTTAGGAACCGATAATACATTGCCTGTAATTATTTCTTCTAAGTTACAGCCTGAGCAGGAAAAGAAGCTGATCAAAATGTTGAAGCTACAAAAAAAGGCAATAGGATGGACAATTGTCAACTTGAAGGGAATTAGCCCGGCAGTGTGCATGCACAAGATTTTGTTGGAAGATGATCACAAACCTTCAATTGAGGCCTAGAGGAGACTGAATCATGCCATGAAAGGGGTTGTAATGAAAGAAATCATCAAGTGGCTTGACGCCAACATTATATACCCTATCTCTGATAGTACATGGGTAAGTCTGGTATAATGTGTACCGAAAAAATGAGGTATAACGGTGGTAAGTAATGAAAACAATGAACTCATTCCAACCAGGACTGTGACCGGATCGAGGGTTTGTATGGATTATCGAAAGCTAAACAAAGCCACTAGGAAAGATCACTTTCCATTACACTTTATTGATCAAATGCTTGACCGTCTTGCAGATAAACCCTTTTTATTGTTTTCCTGATGGTTATTCAGGTTACAATCAAATTACCATAGCACCAGAAGATCAAGAAACAAGAAAAGACAACCTTCACATGCCCATACGGTACTTATGCTTTTCGAAGGATGCCGTTTAGATTGTGTAACGCCCCGGCAACCTTCCAAAGATGCATGATGGCACTCTTTTCAGACATGGTTGAAGACTTCCTTGAGATCTTCATTGATGATTTTTCTATTTTTAGTAATGACTTCGACAGTTGTATCGGTAATTTAGAGAAGGTGTTGGCAAGATGTGAAGAAACTGATTTAGTCCTCAATTGGGAGAAGTGTCATTTTATGGTAGATGAAGGAATAGTGCTCGGCCACAAGATTTCATCCAAGGGAATTGAAGTAGACAAAGCCAAGGTGGACGTGATCGAGAGATTACCCCCACCTAGTTCGGTTAAAGGAATTCGAAGCTTTCTTGGACATGCAGGTTTTTACAGGAGGTTCATTCATAATTTTTCTAAAATCACTAAACCCTTGTGCAATTTGCTTGAACAGGATAAAGTCTTCGATTTTGATGATTCTTGCACCCAAGCATTCAAAACCCTAAAGGAAAAGCTTGCCTCGGCACCCATTGTCATTCCACCAGATTAGACACTACCTTTTGAGCTCATGTGTAATGCAAGTGATTTCGCGGTAAGAGCAGTCCTAGGCCAACGCATGGGTAATACCTTCTATGTGATATACTACGCTAGTAAAACTCTTAATAATGCTCAAGTGAATTACACAACAACGGAGAAAGAGTTACTAGTTGTAGTTTTCACATTTGACAAGTTATGATCCTATTTGATTGGTACAAAGGTAATTGTTCATACGGATCATTCGGCAATCAAATATCTATTTGCTAAAAAGGATGCCAAACCTCGTTTGATTCGTTGTATATTACTTTTACAAGAATTTGATATTGAAATTAAGGACAGGAAAGGAACAGAAAATCAAGTGGCCGATCACTTATCACGCTTAAAACGCAATAGGGAGGAGAACGCGGATCTAGAGATATGCGATGCATTCCCGGATGAAAAACTTTTAGTTGCCTCGGTAGCCATGGACGTGCATGCCTCGGCAACCCTCGATGCCTCGACAACTCTCGACGCCACAGCAACCCTTGACGCGCACGCCTCGGCAATTTTGGGAGCAGTCGCCACGGCAGCACATGCCTCGGTAATACCCTGGTACGCGAATTTAGTTAATTTCCTTGTTTGTGGTATTTTACCTTATGGCCTTACTCACCAAGGGAAGAAGCGGTTCCGCCATGATGCTAAGCATTACTTCTGGGACGAGCCCCTATTACTTAAACAATGTGCAGATCAGAATGTACGCCGATGTGTTCCTGAAGAAGAGCAACAGAATGTACTCCGACAATGCCATTCTTCACCCTATGGAGGAAATTTTGGAGGAACTCGTACCACGGCCAAAGTTTTGCAATCCGGGTTGTATTGGCCAACATTGTACAAAGATGCCCAAAACTTTTACAAGCAATGTGATCGTTGCCAGAGGACGGGCAATATCTCTAGACGACATGAGATGCCGCTCTAGAACATCATCGAGGTGGAATTGTTCGATGTATGGGAGATTGATTTTATGGGACCTTTCCTATATTCATTCGGCAACCTCTACATTCTACTTGCCCTCGACTACGTGTCTAAATGGGTTGAGGCAGCCGCAGTTCCCAACAACGATTCCAAGACCGTGCAACGATTCTTGCAGAAAAACATATTTACACGGTTTGGGATGCTGAGGGCAATTATCAGTGACAAAGGCAAGCATTTTGACAAAAGACTTATTGCCAAGATGTTGCAATGCTTTTGTTGCCTATCCTATTCGAACTACCTTAGTGTTACATGCTTCTAATTCAATTCAAAGCTCCTTATCTTGTATACATTTAGACAACTCAATTCTTTATTTACTAAGCAAGATTATCTAACCATACAATAGCTTGAAACTAGTTCTATTCAAGCTTATTTCCATACCTATGCATTCGACATTCACCTATACAATCATACATAACACATACATCAAGTTATATTTACATACAAGCAACCTTTTAGGTTCAATTCATTCAAATATGAAGCATTCAGCATGATTCATCTCATTCTACTTTCATTTCAAGCATACACATGAACATGACAAGGCTTTCTAATTGTTTCATAGCAAACTAGGTCATCATATGATCATTCCATTTCATCAACAAATGCGCAACAACATTCTTTGCGTTACAAGTATTTTAAGATCATTATATACATGCCATTGGTTCATAACATAGTAGGCCTATCAAGACATTATAAACAAACATCAAAGTGCACGATCAAGCTATCTATATACATCTAGTGTCACCATTCTAGGAGATATACAAAACAAGTATGGAATCATGCTTTAACCAAGCTTGTGTGAGTTGCTTCTTGCTCAAGGTAACAGGCTTCAAGATCAAGCAAACTCGTATCTTTTATCATGTAGGTTGGGAAGAATGAACAAGAGTGATAAGTTCAAGATTGTACTTAGCGAGGTAGTACTAAGTCTAACCATTTGTTATTTCAAGTTTCATGTCTTTTAAATCAAGTGTAGACCTAGCTAAGGCTTTCAAGCATCAAAAGTGATCTTAGCTACTCTTTCAAGCATCAAGATTGATCTTAACTAGGCTTTCAAACAACAAGATTATCCTATCTAAGGATGTCAAGCATTCGGCCACAAGTACAAGCAACAAGAAGTCATAGTTCATGAATCAAGCACGCATGCTTGTAAAACAAGAAATCAAGGAATCGTGCTTTCAAGTCAAGTAATATATATTTCATAGTATTCAAGACAAGTATCATGCATAATTGGATTGTTATCACATTTGTTATTCTTTAAACAACCCCCTTGGTACTTAGTTTGTAACACCCCATCCTTGGGTTAGCCGTAATCCAGTTTGGGAGCGTTACTGAGGCAATAGCAAAGCAAGAGATAGGTTACTTGTCGAACAAGTTACCTCGATATAGATAACTTGCGATGCAAGTAACCTAAACACAACAATACAAGACATATAAATAAGTTACTTGTTCTATAAGTAACCCTAAGACAAGTAACTTGACATGCAAGTAATCCTTTAGAATCAAAACATGACATACAAAGCATACTTTTAAAACATTTGGCATGCCAAATAGGGTACAAATGTATTTCTTTTCATACTTATATCCTAAGTTACCATTATCATATTAGAATTTACCATTCCATTTCAATACACATACACCATTCGAATATCAATGACAAGTATGGCATACTTCACAATAGGTTACTATTAGTCATGACCCAACTTACATTCTTATTACATGTTTATATACCCTATTTGAATAACAAGGTGGTCACTTAACACATTTCATTTGTTTCTTTTTCAACAAGACATACTATTTCATGGCATCCTTAGCTAGTAACATTGTTAATGCATGCTTGTACATACCTTAGCTCCAATTCATCAAGCAATGCTGATTCTTACCAATGGCCATAAGAAAAAATGCATGATCATACAATATTGGTCTAGTATTCGAATGATACAAGGTTTCAACAATCATTGAATTACTTTCACAATTTGCGTAGAATCATACTTATTTATATACATATCAACATAGTTATATACATAGTTCAAGTCACCCATGTTGGTTACAAGATAGGCCCATACAAGTTATACATAATTACAAGTCTTAAACTCACAACAAAATGCATGATCAAGGCTAAATATTACAAGTTCTAGTGCCACAAAACTAGGAGCATACAAAGAGTATGAAACACACTTTCAAGCTTGTTTCAAAACGTTGCTTCGCGCTCAAGATATCCTCTTGAATGTGTCCTTAATTTGTTATGGGAAGAATAAAGAGTAGAGTGGTAAGTGCAAGTTATGTACTTAGTGAGGTAACACTAAGCTAACCAATTTCAAGTATACATGTCCAACCTTACAAGTATTTCAAGGGATCAAGTTCATAACTACAAGTCACAAGTCATTCGAATTCAAGTAGTAGACATAGACAAGCATATAATTCACATTTACAACATAGCATCATCATCACATGATTACATCAAGCTATTCAAATTATTGCTTAGAAGACAAGCAATCAAATACACCAAGTACCAAGTAGACATTCTTACACAATAAATATCATCTATGCATTTCTTTCATGGGAAGTAACAAGTTTTACAATCATTCATGTGTTATCTTTCAAGACAAGGTTGTTCATTCAAGAATCTTACAAGTCAAGTAATATTCACATCACACATCCAAGACAAACATTGTTCATTTAAAGTTATTAATCCATCTTACAACACCCTTGGTAATTAGTTCACTAGATAATCAAATCTTAACAATATGCACTGTAGTGCCAATATGCACCGTAGTGCCAAAATGCACCATCGTGCCAATATGCACCGTAGTGCCAATATGCACCGTCATGCCAATATGCACCATAGTGCCATTATGAGCTCTAGATTCTATGGCATGCCCTCCTATCTATCCAAACTAGCTACCAAGGTTGTTGATTATCAATTTCATTCAAGCTTTATACAATTCATTAATCAATACATGATTATTCCATTAAAAGGCCAAGCCTTGAGGCTTATGGAGTCTTAACTCCCAAGACAAGTTTATCCATGCCATTCGAATGGCCTGGACACAAGGTGGTACCATTGTTCATTTCATTTCAAACAAGTCATGCATATCAACCAAGAATGATACAAATATGCACCGTTGGAATTTCAATTGTTTTGAATTGTTTCTTAAAGAATATGACATTATTCGAATGCTTTCTTACAAGCTAAGAAAGACTCAATTTCAATGGTTACATGTATTTTAGGCACAATTCTTATTCGAATAGGTTACTTGTAACCTAAAAAGGTTTAATTTGAATAGTTACTTATATTTCAAGGAAGATTTTGAGTTGTTACTTATCAAACAAGAAGGATACAAAATTGAATGAATTCACTTAGAATTTTGGATTTAGAAGTTACCCGAGTATGGTCTGCGACTAAGGGCGTCAGCAACTACGTTTGCTTTCCCCGAATGGTAGTCGATAACCAAGTCGTAATCCTTAAGTAATTCGAGCCATCTCCTTTGCCTCAGATTCAAGTCCTTTTGAGTTAGGAGGTATTTGAGACTTTTATGATCGATAAATAGATTGCATTTCTCTCTGTATAGATAGTGTCTCCATATTTTGAGAGCAAACACGATAGTTGCTAGTTCCAGATCGTGCATTGGATAATTAGACTCATGTGGCTTCAGTTGCCTTAAAGCGTAAGCAATTACATTCCCATCTTGCATCAGGACATAACCGAGTCCTAGATGAGAAGCATCACTGTAAACAGTGAATTCTTTGCCCAATTCTAAATGGATAGGTACCGGGGCATGAGTAAATGCTTACTTAAGTTGATCAAAGCTTTGTTGTTGGTTCTCCGACCAAACGAAAGGCGTATCTTTGTGAGTAAGCTTGGTAACGCTTGCGGTAATAGAGGAAAGCCCTTAACAAACCTTCTGTAATACCCGGCTAAACCAAGAAAGCTTCGGACCTTGCTTACATTATTCGGAGGTCTCCAATTTAGAATAGACTGAATCTTGCTTGGATCGACTTTGATTCCTTCAGCCGAGATAATATGGCCATGAAAAGAAACTCCCGGTAACCATAATTCACATTTGGAGAACTTGGAATACAATTGATGTTCTTGGAGTGTTTGCAAGACAATTCGGAGGTGTTTAGCATGTTCCTCCTTATTCCGAGAGTACACCAAGATGTCGTCGATGAATACAACTACGAATTTGTCAAGAAAGGGCTTGAATACTCGATTCATGAGATCTATGAAAGCAGTCGGAGCATTTGTTAACCCGAATGGCATTACAAGGAATTTGAAGTGGCCATATTGAGTACGAAAGGTTGTCTTAGGCACGTCTTGTTCTTTGACTTTCATTTGATAGTACCTCAATCGAAGGTCGATCTTAGAGAATACGGAAGCATCCCTGAGTTGATCAAAAAGATCTTCAATTATGGGTAGGGGATACTGGTTCTTGACAGTGAGCTTGTTTCACTGACAATAGTCAATACAAAGCCGCATAGTCCCATCTTTCTTTTTCACGAACAGGACTGGAGCGCCCCAGGGAGAAGTGCTAGGCCTATGAAGCCTTTATCTTGCAACTCCTGAAGTTGCTTCTTTAATTCTTTCAACTCGATAGGTGTCATTCTATAGGATGTAATGGACACCGGAGCTGTTATAGGCTGAACTTCAATCCTGAACTCCACTTCTCTGGTTGGAGGAACACCAGGGAGTTCCTCGGGAAAAACATCAGTGAGTTCAGAAACAACAGGCATGCTAGGAAAATTGAAATCAATTTCATCTTGAAGAATCATATTAGCAAACATTGAGGTTGTTTTGTTGTCTATTAAGAGAATGGATTCTTTCCCTAAACCCAGAGATACAGTCTCCTATTTTGGCAATCTACCTAGGCCTCGTGTTTACTTAACCAATCTAACCCCAATATCAAATTAAATTCACAAAATGGCAAGACATAAAGATCAATAGGAAATGGGACATTTCGAATGGTGAAGGGAGATTGCTTGTGGCGCAAGTTAATGGGTGTTTTCCCCCCAATGGATTCGAAACTACAAGATTTGATTCAATAGTTTCAGGTTTTAATTTTAGCTTGTTGATCAAGGCAGAACAAACAAATGAATGGGTAGACCCCGAATCAATTAAAGCATATGCAAGACTGGAATTTCAGCCTTAAATTCATTATACACAATTTTTAGTGATTTTTTCAAAGTCACTGCCTAGAACAGAGAATTCTTGGTAGATTACACTAGGTTGGATTTCTAGCTTCTTAACTCATTTTAGCAAGGTCATATCATGGCAATTTCATTCTTATTCATGTTCATACATGTATAGGCCATCATAGTTCACCTAGAAATGTTCTTAAAATAGGGCATAATCAAGTTGAACCTAGTCTAATCTATTTGATCACATTTTCACATTCAATTCATCAACTAGGCAGTCCATTCCCTAATTTAACTAGTTCAATTAGGTGTAGTCACATTTCCAGAAACATGTGTATTCAATTCAATCTTCTTTTTACCTAGCAACATGATCAAAACAAGGTCCTATGTCTATTTAACATGTTTACACAATTTCTCAATCAAAACAGTCCCTAATCAAGATTGTTTTCTATCATGTTCATAATTCCCATATTTCCAGCAATCACATATATGTTTCATTAGCAATTTGGATACTAGCATTACATTTCTAGGTTCTAATTGCAACTAGCATGACCCTAACATGCATAGAAATCATCCAATTCAATTTACACATCAAGAACAACAAAGACATCATCAATCATTTCAAAGTTCAACAATCTATAACAAATTAGAATCAAGTATTATACCTTCTCCAAGCTAAATTTGATCAATGGATGAATCAAGAAGCTTGAATTGAAGGTGTTTTCAAGCAAATTTCGCTCCCCTTTTGTCTCTCAAGGTTTTGGCCACAATGATTGACAATGGGGAGGAAGATGACAATATTTTTGGTTATTTATCCTCCCCTAGCATGAGTCATCATCCTAAATGGCACATGTTCTCCTCCAATGATGACATGTGTCAAGGCCTTGATCTAATTTCTATTTTACATGCAATCTATAGGATTTTGCATGTTCACATTTTCATCCTTTCATTTATGCCTTCTAGTTTTGATTTCAATTCAATTTGGTTCTAATTTCACTTATTTGATCCTAAGGATGGCCAATGTTCAATTTTCTTTAAATTGGTTACCACATATATTCAATTAGCACATAGTTTAAATTGTGGTAACACTACTAGGACAATTTTAGGGTGTTACAATTAAGGTATGTGCTTAAGACGAGTTGAGACGTTGTTCATTTTTAGAAGTCGTGCACCAGGTAAGCAATGTTTTAGATTTGGGATGCCATCAGAGTTAGAGTCTCTTGCAGGGAGTCCCCATGAGAATAATTGTTTCGTTTTGAATGCAATGGTTGTTTAACATCCTATTATTTTTAGATCAACTATTGTTGTGGAAGGATTTTGTGTGCAACAATCTTTTGGGATCTACAGCGTAAGTTAAGTTTCTTTGATGATGTATTCGTGCGACAGTTTTGTTGGGGTACTGTTGAGTTTTGTTTGTCATCTATAATGTACCGAGCAAAGATGAATCCGTTCCAAGAAAAAGAATCAGTTGAGACTATGTTTGTATCATTAGAAGACAAAGGTTATAATTGACAAGTGTTGTGAGAGATCAGTGTAGCGCAGCAGGATATGTTTAAGAATGTTGGAGAGTTATAAAAGTTTTAGCATCTTCTCTGGTTTACCTGTATAAATTTTGAGAAAAAAATTTCTTTTAAGGTGGGGAGAGTTTTAACGACCCAAACTTCAGGTTAGCGAATTAGTCTCGAACCCGAATATTGGGCCTTTATGTTGGGAGCCCAATTATGAAAATTGGATTAAGGCTTTGTGGCAAAGGAAAATAAAAGGACGTGAGTATTTATTAAATGGCTTTATCCAAGTTGAAAGAATAGATTTTGTTGGTGGTGTTTGAAATTTAAATATATGTGGGTGGTTGAAAAGTGGAGGAAGATATTATTTTTGGAGAGAGGGAAAAAGTAAATGGAGAGAGAGTAAATGGAAAGGGGGAGAAAAAGTAAGGGGGATTTTTGAGGTTCGGTCTACCTTCGTCCAAGAATCTGTTCTTGAAATGTCTGGCACTATTAGAAAGATCTCACAGTGACGAGTTGACTGGTGGTCGCCCTGTTGTTGTCGCCACTCGTTGGGGTAAGGGAAAAGAAGATTCAAAGAGTTTAAATGGAGTTGTTTCGCCAGTGATCATCGAGAACTGCCACCACAACCATGTTGAGAAACTCAAAAATATTCAGTCTGGAGCTTTACCATTCACGTACAGACACCAAAGGCCGTCGTACGCTGGGTCGAGCCAGCCTACTGAGCCAACCCAAACCGTTGACTGATTCAGCCCTTCGAGTTGAGTTGAGCCTGTTTTCGGCTGCACCACCATTGACTGTCGTTGACTTTTTCTAGGGGACCTTACCCGAGGGTTTCTCGACGTTTTAAGCTTGTTGGCATAGTCCGTCTTTCCAAATTTGAAACGAATTACGCATTTGACCTTGTGGCTTAGTTAGTGAATAGGGTTAAGTAATAATTATGGTATCCATATATTTATGAGGATTGTTTGGGCTTGAATGTTAGATCAACAAGAGCATATGGATATTGATGTATTAGATGGAAACTGTGTAAGGGATAAATAATGGGAATATTCGAATAAATGGTCATGAAGCTGGTAATTAATATTAATTAATTGAATGCATTAGTAAACCAAACCTAATGACTTGCATAAGCTTTAGGGAACGAATAAGTGATAAAATATCATAATCCAAGGAAATGGCGTGAACCCGTGTATAGGGTATCAGTAGGAGCTTTGGTCGTACCAGTACGCGATTGGGGGTCGTATCAGTACGGGCCAACCCGTACCAGTACTTGTGGAAATCTAGAATTTCTAGTAAGCAATACACGTATTGATATATGTGTGAGTACTGGTACCCAAGGGTACTGTATCGATACTCGTGTTTGAGTATCAGTACCCACTTAACGAGATAATATATAATGCTAATAAAAATATGAGAAATTGACGTGGGGTGTAAATGGGATTACATGAATTAATAAGATAATTAATGTGTATGATTAATGTACTATTCCATAATGTATTAACAAGTTGGTAAACTTAATTGGGTTCCTTGTTGAAATAGCAACAATAAGAGATCCTTGGTGGATAGAGTTAGGTCGTGTGCCATTTAGACACTTGGTTGGTATAGTCACCTTTGATTGATGAAATCCAGATACTTGGAGAAAGAGTGTTGCAACAACATGGTTAGAGATGTCGAATGTACGTTCCCGACGTTGTGTGACACTAGGCCTCTTTTGAAGACACTCGATAAGAGATGTTGAGTGTAGGTGTACGTTCCCGAGGCTATGTGACACCGGGCCTCACTCCAGCTTTCTAGTATAACTTCGTGTGCTTTTGCTCGGATGATCTGGTGAGATCCTGTAATATCCTCAACAATAGTATAAAATATGCTACTACAATGCCTTCATTTAATCCCTAATTGATTGAAAGTAAGGTTCTAAGTCTAGTTATTAAGGACTAGAATGCTATAATTGAAAAAAATGGTAACCTAATGTATAAGTGACCAAACCAAAACAAGTGACAAATTAAAGGAATGCATGCAAACTTCTCACATTCCTAAAATGCCCCTACACATGTCATTAATTAGTGGATAATTAAGGATGAATTATTCATTTAAGGGAGGAATTAATTGATGAATTATCATCATCTTTCTCATTGTGGCTGAATGAAGGAAGAAAGAATAGAGAAAAGGGGTTGAGTGAGAAAACTCCATGATTCATTGATTCAATCTTGAAATTTGGTGAAATTGGAGTTGCTAACATTCATATAAACTTGATAGGAAGGTAAAATCTCTTACTTAATGTGTTATAGATTCAAAGATGCATGTAGATTTAGGGTTCTTGCTTAAATTACATGAATTTGATGAATAGTTAGTGAATTGATGCTATGAACTAGTTAAGAAGTTCAATTGATTAATCAATCCATGAAATTGATTGTGTCATTCGAATGAGTAGGAGAAATTGAGGTAGTCAATAGCTAAATTGATGATGAAATGCTATGCTAGTTGCTGGAAAATTTGGATGATGATTAGAATAGATGATTGATATGTGAATTGAAATTGTGGTTGCTTGAAATTCTAGTGAATTGATGTCTTAAGGAATCAAATTGAAAATATTGCTCAAATGCCCTATTTTAATCACATTGATAGGTGAATTGGACTGACCTAGACATGTAGGAATATGAATATAAGTTGAATTATAATGTTAGAATCTTGTTTAGATGAATTATGAAGCTAGAAGCTTAACCTAGTGTAATTTGCCTAGAAAACTCTATTCCAGGCAGTAACTTTGAAAAATCACCAAAAATTGTATAAATGGAATTTAAGGCTGAAATTTTTATGGACAGTGCCTTAACATGTCTAAATACATTAGGTGAAAATAGAACTGAATTCTGGATAGTAGAATAAATTGTAGAGAAGAAACACTAGGGATAGTGCAAATTGTCCGGTGTTGTAAATTACCCTATCTTTAAGCTAAAAACTGTATTAATTGGCGAAGGATTAAAATGCAAGACCTATAGGCTTAGAAATACAATTAAGTTAGCTTTCTAACGGTGTAAATGGTTCAAAATTATGACGTACGGAATAAAATATATGAACATTTAAGTAAGCAGTGCACATGCTTCCAGGCAGCAACAGTCTAGATGTTTCTATTGAATTGTATGCTTGAGTATGGAGTTACATAATGACTCAATTGGTTGCTGGATTGTATCTAATACACTATGTATTGTATGAATGTTAGATCAAGTTGAAATTGAGGAAAAAGGGGCACACTTAGATCAGCAAGCTAGTAGAGGGAAAGGGATTACAATCCGGGATCGACAATAGCTTGGAAAATTCCTGTGAGTATAGTTTAAAGTTTGGAGAGGGAGGTAACCTCTCCAAATCTATTTTTGATTTCTAATTCTTATTGATTCTTAAGTATAAATTGTATAATGAGCTTGCTATGGAGCATTAGCAAGGTAAGTACTCTTTTGAGTGGTTACTGGATTGTGAAGCATGCTTGAATTGCTATTGATCGTCATGATATGCTTATTGCCTAATTGAACTATTGATATTTAAACATTGATTTAACATTGCTTATGAGATTGCTTGATTGTAAAGAAAACATCAAATGCCATGAACTATTGATATTGAAACATTGATTGAACATTGCTTAAGAGATTGCTTGATTGTAAGAAAACATCAAATGCCATGAACTATTGAACATTGCTTAGGAGATTGCTTGTGTATTGAAACATTGATTGAACATTGCTTTTGAGATTGCTTGATTGTAAAGAAAACATCATGTAACACCCCATCCCCGGGTTAGCCGTAATCCAGTTTGGGAGCATTATTGATGCGATAACAAAGCAAAAGATAGGTTACTTGTCAAACAAGTAACCTTGATATAGATAACTTGCAACACAAGTAACCTAAACTCAACCATACAAGACATATAAAACAAACATACAAAGCATACTTTTAAACATTAGGCATGCCAAATAGGGTACAAATTTATTCCTTTTCATTTCAATACACATACACCATAGAATCATACAAGCTTCTTACTTATAATTCTTACTTAGCTATCAAGTAAACTCTCATTTGATTTGTAATCATCCTAGAATTCGAACAAAACCAACAAGCAAGGCAAGCAATCATACATACTTTCTTAACAAACAAGTAACCTCATATATAACTTTAATTTTATCCTAAGGCATTTGGCTATCTACACAATATCACTAGATTAATCCCTTTCATGCTTATAATACAAGTTACTACTTTCATATTTCATTTTTACAACTTTCATTCATTATCTCCTATCCTATTCAAAATTCATTAAAGTTATATGCTTCCAAATTTTCTAACATAATTCTTGAACATTCAAATTACATATTCTAGCTTCCATTCAAGTCGCAATTTAATCCTAACCATTCGGCTATTTCACCAAAAACATACAAAGCATGAAACTAGTTCATTCAAGGCTTATCCTAGTCATAAACATTCGGCAACCACCCTATACATGCATACCTAACATAATCATTAAGGTATAATTACATTCAAGCTACCCTTTAGGTTCATGCATTTTGATCTAACATTCGAGTGATACAAGGTTCAACATTCATTGGATTACTATCACAATTTGCGCAACATCTTACTCATTTTTATACATATCAACATAGTTATATACATAGCTTAAAGTATTCAAGGTTGGTTACATGATAGGCCCAAAAAAAACATTACATATACTAGTCATATATATACACCCAAAATGCATGTTTAAAGCTAACTATTACAAGTTCTAGTGCCACCAAACTAGGAGTATACAAAGAGTATGAAATCATACTTTCAAGCTTGCTTCAAACTCAAGATATCCTCTTGATAGTGTCCTTAATCTGTTATATGAATAATGAAGAGTAGAGTGGCAAGTACAAGTTATGTACTTAGTGAGGTAACACTAAGCTAACCAATTTCAAGTATACATATCCAAGATTACAAGTATTTCAAAGAATCAAGGTCATCACTGCATGTCTCATACTATTCAAATGAATAGGGTAAACATAGGCAAGCTTCACATATTACACATTCAACATTGCAACATCCACCATGTATCCATAACATACTATTCGAATCATTGCTTAAGAGACAAGCAATCAAAAACACCAAGTACCAAGAAGGCACTCTTGCACAATAACATCATCTATGCATTTCTTTCATGTGAAGTAACTAGTTATGCAATCATTCGTTTGTTATCTTTCAAGGAAAAGATGTTCATTTAAGAATCTTACAAAACAAGTAATGTTCACATCACATAACCAAAGAAAACAATGTTCATTTCAAGTTATTAATTCATCTTATAACACCCTTGGTATTTATTCAACAAATAATCAAATCTTTAACAATATGCACCGAAGTGCCAATATGCACCGTAGTGCCAATATGAGCTATAGATTCTAAGGTTACCCTTATATATATCCAAACTAGCTACCAAGGATGTTTGATTATCAATTTCATTCAAGCTTTATACAATTCATTAATCAAGACTTGATTATGTCATTCAAAGGTCAAGCCCTTAGGCTTATGGAGTCTTAACTCCCAAGACAAGTTTATCCATGTCATTTGAATGGCATGAACACAAGGTGATGCCATTGTTCATTTCATTTCAAACCAATCATACATATCAATCTCAAGCACATTCATATGTATGCAATGTGCGTACCTTATTCTCCAAGCAAGGATGCCATTTCTTACCTTTGGCATAAACAATGCAATATGTCAAGCATTTCATTTCATTTGCTTAACAATCAAGTAAACAAGTAGAACATGGCATCAAACAAGTTGTCATTCATATCATTCTTCCCTTAATTATCCAAATATATATTAGGTCATGTTACATGGAAATGTCATTGAATTAAAACAATAACAAGGTTGGTTAGGACCTAAGTCTTAACCCTAAGAATAGTTACACTCACAATACTCCTAGCTAATCACTTGTCTTGTATCCAAATCCCTTTCCCTCTTGCTTTGGGATGTGCACTCTTTTCTTCCTCTTCCACAACTTGCTACCCTTGGTCTAGCAATCATAACACATACAATTCATCAAAACATGCACATAATGTCACACATATATAGTAGCATTGTTACCACATTTGTACCTAACATTTAGCTACTGTTTTAAGCATTTCTTACTTGTTCCTATAAATTGCTATTACCTAATTTTAGGACATAATTGGACAGATTACAATGTCTCAAAACTGTTTTGGAAACAGTTTGCTTCTAGGTGCAAAAACAGTCACAAACTGTCCAAGACACTACTGCTTGGCAGTTTGCACACTGTCCCTTTAAATTGTCATATCTTTTAATCCGTGCGTCGGAATTTTGATTAATTTACACCGTTGGAAATATAACAAAATTGTATTTATGACCATATAATGCTTGCATTTTAGTTCTTAGCCAATTAGTACAATTTATTGTTCGAAGATAGGGCATTTATATTGTCTGGACAGTTTGCACTGTCCAGCTATTTCTAATTATAGTTTCCAGCATAGGACACATATTTCAGCTCTGTTTTCACCTAATGAAAGTATACATACTAAGGATCATGTCACTAAAATCTCAGCCCTGATTTTGATCTATACAAATTTTGGCGAATTTTCAAAGTTGCTGTCCAGAACAGAGCAATTATGGGCAGATTGCACCTATTCACATTTTAATTCCTTAAATTCATTTTAACCAATGTTTTGGCCCTATACAAATTGTTTGCCTAGTTCGAATGGTTCCTTATTGATGGGGAACCATACCATCTATTGATGGTTCGTAGTTGAGACTCTTTAGTATTGATTGCCTTGTAACTTTAACTCACTCACTAAGCTTTGCTTATTCAAGTCTCATTTCTACGATACATGTTGATTTTGGATACTATCCCGAAGTCTAAACTCGTACAAGTCACATTTTGTTTGAAAAAGTATGTTTCCATTTTTCTATAGTTCTCCTAGGATGGTGGCACCTAAGGCATGTACATTCATGGTCATTTAGTTATGGTTTGTATAAATTAATTCAATCTATGATCTATAAGGAGTTTGGTATGTATATATGAGCATGTATGCACTTTAGATGAACTTGTATGCTTGTTAGTCTAAAGATATATTCCCATAGTTAGATTATGTAAGTAATGAATGAATAGATCTATTGAAATTGGCTAGTTAACAATAAGTAAATGTAGTAATCTACATGTTAGACATGAATCACATTGATCACCTAAGGAACTAGCCGAATTATGTAGATAATATTGGAAGCATGTATGATTGATTATGATAACATAAGTAAAACATGTAAATCACTTATTGGAATGCTTGATAGTTACATTGAATGTTGAAATTACCTAATAGGCTTCTCATCTAGTTCGAATGATTGCTTGGGAATCAAGTAAGTTTTAATTGGTATTGATTTTGATAACAAAGTGCTTTATAGGTCCTCACCTATTCAAAACATTTCTTAATAAGCAAGAAAGACCTAAAATGAATTGAACTCTCTACCTTAAATTTAATGAATCATTGATTGTAATTGTAGTAACTTACCTAATCCTACTAGGGTGGTTAGAGTATGGTACAGATCTCGAGTATGGTTGGCCTTTGTGTGCCATGTATGATGTTTTGCTATGATGAGAGCATGTTTTTAGGCGACTACTATTACCACCACATGTTTACTTATCCCTCCTTATTGCTCGTACTAGATTGCATGCTTATGTTTACCATTAGCATGAAGTATAGTAGAGTATATATGTACTAGTAAGATTTGTAAGCTCAGTGCTCGTAATAGTTATTTCTGTGTGTAGGTTAATCATCGGATCATGGGATCGAGGAGCAATATCGGTATGAGATTCTAGCATATGGTGATCTCCAGAGTATGGTACTTGTGTTTAGTGGGCTATGTATTCATAGGGCCTTACGTGATGGAGTCTGTAACGTTTATTTTGAAATTGTATTAATCAAATCGAATGTTCAAACGTTTTGAATTTAAATTGGAGCTCCTTTTGTACTATTTTGATTACTTATCTATATTTTGAACTATTGGCTTTAAATATTTTTTTAGAAATACCTTTTTGGGATAGACCCAGTTTGAGGAATTTTATGGTTTTTGGTTTTAGCTTGAGGCCCAATGTGATATCTGAGTCAAGTGTGTTACAGAGTTAAACCGAGAGGATCCAGTTCCTTAATTAATATTTCTCTATCTTTGTTAATTTCTTATTTTTGCTTCCATGTCAATCTTAAATTCAAACCTTTTATCTGCCTTTACAATCACAATTACACTCACAATCCTTTTTATTTTCAGAATTGATTGCAATGACATAAGTATACAACTAAATACCTATCCTCGTGGGATCAATATCTAACAGGATCTAATTTTTAACTATACTTGCATCGGCAGTGTACGCTTGCACAACTCGTGTGATGTTATTTCACCGATTAGTGGTTTTGACCATTCGATGGTAAGTGGTCCACTATTCGTATGGTGGATGCCTCTTGGCTCCATTGCTTTCGTGAAGGTAAACGCCCTAACCTAGCCCAAATCATATTTGCCAAGTTGGTTCACATCGTCAACAACCGTCACACCACCCTTGTGAACTCTTTCACATATGGAACCATCCTTAGCCCCAACTTCCACAAGCTGCATATAGATTGTTCATATGACCTTGCGGTTCCCCTCACCGAGCCTATATATGCTAGATCCCTTTACAAAACCAAGTTTCACTTCCACAATGGTGAATGGGTTTGGGATCCTTGTGCTCATGATGAAGTCCCCGAGGATGTTGCTCTAGTTGAAGATGTTTCTGCGGTTCCAGTTGCTCAACATTCCTTTGATCCTCTCATGACTATCGTTAAGCATTGTGTGTCTTATATGGACATCTCACTTACCACCGTTCATAATGAGTGGCGCGGTCATGTTCTTAGAGATAATGATGAAGAAGAGAAAGAAGACGATGATGACGCCCCTTAGGCTTAGTCTTTGCATCTCATATCATATCATTTAGACTTATTTGAGTTTTATGCACCTATGTTTATTTGATATTTCCTATTAATTTATTTTTTCATTTATATATTTGGATATTGTTGGATTTTAAGTCTTAAATACTATGCTTTGGATTTTATAATATTATGGTTTTCATATCATATTGGAGCTATTTTGTTATGCTTGTTTTATTTTACCATATTGATTTTGATCTAACAATAAGAGGGAGAAGGGGTATAATTTTTTCTTAAATCTTTTCAAAATGAAATAGCCTTAAAAATAGGGGGAGTGAACTTAAAAATTTATTTGGTTCTATTATATCAAAAGGAGGGAGATTGTTAAACAAATATTTTATTTTGATATAACAAGGATTTGATTGCAAATAAATAAAATTTTAAGGTACTTGAATTTACTCACAAAATTGACAAGCATTCGAACATAAACGATTTTCTAAGTCATCATTTCAATTCCCCAAGATTTGTTTGGTACTCAAACTAGCCATTTTGGTAACTGAGTACCGGTATAACCTATGGCGTACCTGTACATGTTTTAGTTACTGGAAACTATTTTAATCTTAATGGCTTACGAGTACTAATATGGCTCTACGCGTACCAGTATAACCTTTTGAATCTGAAAATCCAAAATGTGCTTTGAGTACCGGTACGACCTATTATGACCGGTACGGGGATTAAGATTTTTAAATGTTTTTGATTGTTAAGCTTTGTCAGATTCTTGGTGCCAAACTTTAAATATTTCATGTGTGTACCAGTACAACTATACGTGTACCGATACGCTTTTGTCTTAATTTTCTCCAAGGATTCTTGTGAGCAAAACGAGTATTGGTACGGTACGACACGTACCGATACCCTTTGTATTTTCTTCACTCCGTACTGATGCGCCTGCCCGCGTACCGATACCCGTTTGCTGCAATGGCTATTTCTATTTTAAGTAAGTACCGATACGAGTGCTCGTGTACCGATACCCATACTTGCCAGACAACATTTAATGCAGGAAAATTGCAGCCCAACGGCTTTATTCAATTCCTCAACAACCCAAACGGCAAGAAATCAGTGAGGGGTATAAAAACAAGTCTCCAAAGCTTCTTCAACAACAAGACAACCATTATAAAGCATTCAAGCACATATGCTACTTTCTTGAGCTCAAATTGTCAAATCTATGTATCCCACTCGAGTGATTTTATTGTATTTTCATTTTTCATCAAGTTTGGGGTTTTAGTGAACTTTGAATTGTGCAAACAATCATCCTTTAGAGGAAATTTATAGTTTGTTTCTTTGTATCAACCTTTAGGAAAAGGGATCATGAGACGTTAAGGTATAAGTCTAGGTGTTTGTAAGGTTATCTCCTTTAGCAGAAAAGGAAAGACAAATTAGTGAATTTGTGAAAATGCTTAGTGTGGATAACTAAGGTAGTGGATGTAGACCTTGTTTAGAAGGTTGAACTACTCTAACCACTTGTGCTAATTTTCCTTATTTTTGCTCATTGTTCCCACCAAATTTTTAATTGCCAATTCACCCTCTCTTGGTCATTTCCATTGATTAATCAACTCAACAAAGAACATGTTCGTTATGGCCACAAGAAATATTAAAATATTGATCATTAAACTTTGTTAGAGGTTAGAGAGATGGTGAGAGTAAGACTGTAAGTAATGACAAATATAAATGGTTTTCTTAAAATTTTATGATTTATAAATTACTTTTCACAAAAAAATATAATTTTAAAAATAAATTATGAATTCTGCTAATTTTTTAAAATTTGCTAAAATTTTTAAATATATTTAGAATTGCTATTTAGAAATAGGCTTAATACAAAAGTAAGTGCCCAAACTATATCATTTTTCTGAGATAGCTGCCTAAACTAATTTTTGGCTAAAATAGGTGCCTAAAGTTTCATTTTTGCTCGTTTCAATGTCAACCCATTAAAAAAATTTATCACCCAATTATAGTTTGAAACGTGACATTTTTAAAATTTTCTTTAATTTTTTAAATATAAAATTAAATTTTATAATTTTCAAATAAGTCCCCTGAAAATCTTGAAAATCCAAAAAATATCAAATCCCTCTCCTCAAACCAAATCTCGATTTGAGCCGATTCCACTATCAATATTCATGCTGCCCCCACCATACCCATCGTCAGAACATCACGACCATTTAACCCACCACTCGGTCATCAAGTGTTGTGTGAAACATCAGACGAAGGTCTAAATCCTCAAAAGGTTCATTTAAACGATTCTCGACGAATGACGACTAAATGGACGAGAACGATGTGTGGGTCTTTTGGTGATGGGAGGACGCTAAATTTCCTCACGGAAAACATGGCCAACAAAGATCGTAGTGGCTGGATTGGAGGAATGGGAGATTTTTGGTGTTTAGGGATTTAGTTTTTTGCAATTTTGGGACTTTTTGAGGGCTTTTTTGGAGATTTTCAAAATTTTGAAAAAATAAAAAGCACATGTAAAATTTTGATTGGAGTGCTAAATTTGTTTAAAGAAATAGAACTTTAGGCACCTAATTTGACGGAAAAAAAACTTGAGCTATTTCAGCTAATAAATTGTTTAGGCACCTATCTCATAAAAATAACATAGTTTGAGCACTTATTTTGGTGTTAAGCCTATGAAATATTAGAAAAGTGCTAAAAATAAAATTTTAGTTATAGTTGAGGGGTCAAGTGAGATTTATCCATTAATTTAATATATCATATCATCCCCTTAACAAAAGTTAATAACAACTAACAACGCGGTGCCTATTTTTTAACAAAATAAAAAGTTTAATATATACTTTGTAACATTTGAAATTTTAGAGAACAAAAAATAAATTTGACATAGTATGGTGACCATTTATATAGTTAACCATATATATGGGTAATTATACCAAGCACTGCGGTGAAAACTTTTAGTTTTCACAAGAGCCTTAGATTTATAGCTTAGGGACTCAATTTAGGGTTTATAGGTTGAAATCTAAATCCCTAACAGATTATCCTAAAAACTAAATCCTAAACTCTAGCACTAAATCCTTGTTGGACTCGAATCGATCAACCAAATTGCCAAGAGGGGTGAATTGGCTTTGCAAGAATAATGGTAGAAGCACTAGAAAATAAAATTGTGCACAAAGGATTTATAGTGGTTCGACTTCTCGGCTAAGTCTACCTCCATTACCTTAGCTTCTCCACTAAGGATTTTCCACAAATTCACTAATTTGTCTTTCCTTTTAGGCTAAAGGAGTTAGCCTTACAATCCCAAGACTTATACCCCAAAGTCTTTTCTATCTCTCTTTCAAAGAAAAAATACAAATTAGCAAACAAATGAAAACTTCACAAGGCAATGTGTTTGCACTCTTAAGCACTCACCCAAAATTCTTAACACTTGAGCAAATATAACAATTAGGCTCACTAGTGCTTTCTACAAGAAAATTGACAATTTAATTAAAAAACTTGATTTCTCTATACGTGAATGTTGGTAATGTGTTTCTTAGTCTTCCATGGATGCTTGATGGTTTCTTTTAAACCGTCTAATGAGTTTGTGGCCGTTTATGACCATTGGAGTTGGTTTGAAGCCGTTGGAGAGTGTTTTTCTAGCCATAAATGCACTTCTTTCCAGTGGGTATCAGTACTCGAAAGTTGAGTATCGATACTTGAAAATAGCTGTTGGAAAAATACAAAGGGTATCGGTACCCAAAGTTAGGTATCAGTACTTAGGGTATCGATAGTCGAATGTGGGTATCGGTATCTTCAATAAATTCAAACAAAAAGCTAGCTATTGAAGGCTCTACATAACTGTACTCAAGGGTTGAGTAACGGTAATCCATACTAAAATTTTGGAAAAACACTACGTATTGGTACTCGACAAGGCTGTAGCGGTACGAGCTGTTGGGTATCGATACCGAGGTTAGGGTATCGGTACTCATGGCATATTTTTGACTAAAAACACTTTGCAAATATTTGGTTAAGTCAAAAATATTTTGTAAAGCCTGTGAAACATATTTTTCAAATTGAATGGACTTTTAATTATGTTTGTAAAATTACGAACAAGTCCAAAAACATTTTTCACTAATTGTTATATCAAAATCAACATCTCAACAATCTCTTATTTTTCAATATAACAAAACATCTTGAAAAATAGTTTAGGAAAAGAGAATATTGTAGGAAAGTATTTTAAATTTTCCTTTTTTGTTTTTGAAATTGAATTTTTCAAACATATCTCTTATTTTTTGTTATATCAAAAATATGTAAAAAAAAGTTTGAAATCACTTTAAAGCTCATAACAATACAATGGAGAATATACTTAAAAATATTTTAAAACATGAAAGAATAAAAAAAATGGGCTCCCTCTTAATCACACATCGACAAAATTGTTAGTCCAACAATTCGAGAGAAATAAAATTGAATTTGAAATAAATAAATGAAATTAAATCTAGAAATTCAATTTAAACATGTCATAAATATGAATTAAATCAATAAGCATACAGGGCATGAAAAAAAGGAGACCAAGTAGTCCCTTTTTTTTACTATGAGTACCCATACGGTGTCGACCGTATTAGTATTGGTTGAATGCCGTATCATTACGGTATGGTTTGTACCAGTACCGACTACATGAAATGGTGAAAATATGCAGCAAAAACAAGTCAAAATCCTTATAATAGCAAAAGAAGATCATACAAAAGCTCTATAGAGTCTTAGATATACATTTAGAACAAAAGCTCTATAGAGTCTTAGATATACATTTAGAATAAATTTTATGCAACATGCTTCAAAATCATCAATTAAACATAGAGAGCATGGTTTCAACAAAATTCAACCAAACATTACAAGTTAATGACCATAGACCTGGAAATGAGCATAAGAGGCCAAACACATGTAACTCATGCAATTGAGACTCCCTTTAGCTATATGTAATTAGGCACGAAGTGGAGTCAGACAAACATGCTTGAATCATCATAAGAAGTAAACAATTAACATATAATCAAGTAACTGCATGAAATTTAAATTTACCACTTGAACCAAGGTAGGATGTTAAGTCTCACCCTCTTCAAGTGTCCTCCTTTGTGTGTCAAGAGCTCCCAAAAATATGACTATGCTTATCAATGCTCAAGAGCACCTACAAAAAGATAATCATTTTTATTTTGGTATCTAAATTGCTTTGGATCCATTGACATTAGTCGCATAAATTTTAGTTCACTTTGAAATCCATTTTCAATGTCTTTCTTTTTCTTTGAAGAAATAAATCCTTTAGGGACCCAAATATTTTTAATCATTTTTCCTTTGAAAATTTTAGGGGAACTAGATTGTCTTTGATAAAAAAATTGATTTTACAAAGTTTATTTTGGAGCAATCTCCATTTTTCTTTTTATAACTTTTGTAAATCAAACCCTTTTTCATTTCTAAGATCATCCAATTCTTTTTGATGATCTTCATGAACTTTTTGAAGCAAGTTTTGTAAATCAAAATTCTTTTGCTCAAAGTCCTTAAACTTTGCTTCAGGTTCAAAATTGGTTTTAGAAAGCAAATCATTTTCAACTTCCAATTTTGAAACCATTTTCTTATTGTTCAAAATATGGTTTTCAAATTCTAAAACCAATTAATATTAGGCATCTTGTAATTTATCAAAATTATATGAAATTGAAGGTGATGAATTAGAAGTTATCATTGAGCCTTCTTCGATGTTCATGAGACAAAGGTTGGCTAACTCATCATTGGTGGAGTCCTCTTCATCACTCTATGTAGCTACAAATGCCTTATTCTTATGACTTGATCCCTTATTCTTGAGTCAAGGATAATCGTATTTTACGTGCCCCGGCTTCTTGCACTTGAAGCATGTGATAGGATCCCATCTCTTCATTCTTGATTCATGTCTAAATTCTTCATTTTCTTGCTTCATGAATCTCTTGAGCTTTTTAAAGAGCTTGGCCATCTCTTCATCTTCTTCTCCACTTGATTCTTCTTGTCAGCTTGTGGAGGATTTAAGAGCAACATTCATCTTTTCATTGTTATCTTCTTATTTCTTCTTCTTTGACATTAGAATTTCATAGGCTAGCAAAGATCCCATTAGTTCGTCAAGCTTGAGCATCCTAAGATTCTTGGCTTCAATGATTGCGGTCTTCTTTGAATCCCCTGAATTAGGAAGTAAATAAATTAACTTCCTTGCAAGCTTGTCCTCCGAAATCACCTCTTTGAATCCTTTAAGCTCATTGACTATGACAGAGAATCGATCGAACATAGCTTGGTCTTCTTCCGGGACTAGGTGCACAAAAGAGAATGTGCATGGCCTCAGCATTGAGTTCTATTTTCTTTTTGTCTTTCGCATTCCATTCCACCTTGCTTCTTTTTGGGATGTACGAGCCATCAATTCCCCCTTGGTAATTGGTTTGTATAGGTAATCGAGTCTCCAACCAACTGTCGCCACAAGATGCACCGTAGTGCTGGTCAACCCTCTTACTGTTGCCAAAGACCACATACATACCCTCCATCTATCGCCAAATAGGGGCCTTAGCCCTGGACCGTAGTCCACCCTGACACAATGAGCTCTAGACTCTAAGGCATGCCCTTCTACCTAATCCAACTAGCTTCCAAGGTTGTTCGATTTTAGCCATTTATACAAGTATTTCAAGTTCAAGCTTGTGTCAAGTATTTAGCAAGTTCATTACATACTAGGCCCTTAGGCCAATTGATACATAGCTCACATATCATGTAATTCTCATGTGTTCATTTCATCAAGTTGGGATAACATTTCAAGCAATTTCTTTAAGCATTCGATCACATGCCATATCACACATACAAGCACCAATGTTACTGCTTAAACATGCTTAGCAATCGAATCATACATGAATTCAAGGATGTGATCAAATTTAATGCATTACTTAATCATACTTCCCTTATTAGCCAAGTACATATTAGGTCCATTTAGACATTACAAGAATGTAGACATGCAAGCATTAGTTAGGACCTAGTCCTAACCCTAGAAAAAACTACACTCACAATACTCTCCAAGCTAGCTAGTCTTGGATCCACACTCCTTTGTTCTTAGCTTTAGGATGTTCCACCCTTTCCTCTTCCACCAAGTTCACTCCTGGTTCTAACACATTACACAAGTAAATACATATTAAAACAAGTTCACATAATCATTCAACCAAGGCAATATTACTAGTACACAACATATACACATGATCGTATATATTCCTTACTACATATAACTACACTTTTCTACACTTTAATTAATGTAAAATAGGGCAGTAACCACTGTCCCAAAACTGCTTACAAACAGTTTTCAAAACTGTATACAAAACTGTGTACAATTACCTAAACTGTTGCTACTAGGCAGCATGTACTCTGCTCACTTAAACATGCATAACTTTCATTACGTACGTCGGAATTTCAATTGGTTTACACCGTTGTAAAGCTAACTTAATTGTCTTTCTAATCATATAGGACTTGCATTTTATTTCTTTTCCAATTAATATAGCTTTTAGCTTAAAGACATGGCAATTTACAACACTGGACAATTTGCACTGTCCTTAGTGTTTCCTTTATACAATTCATTGTACAATCCAGAATTCAGTTCTGTTTTCTCCTAATGAATTTAGACATGTTAAGTCACTATCCATATAAATTTCAGCCTTAAATTCCTTTTATACAATTTATGGTGAATTTTCAAAGTTACTGCCCAGAACAGAGTATTCTGGGCAGATTACACTAGGTTAAGTTTCTAGCTTCATAACTTATCTAAACAAGATTCTAACATTGTAATTCAACTTATTTTCATGTTCTTACATGTCTAGGTCAGTCCATTACAATCTTCTAATTCACCATTTGAGCAGTCCATTACCTAGTTTTAACTAATCCAATTGTATACATTCATTTTCCAAAAAGCTATTTACTTTATTCAAGTCTCAATTTATCTAACAAAATGATCAGAACAGGGCATTATATATAATTAGCATTTTTACACATTTTCTCCTAGCAAAACAGTCCTTATCCTCAATTTCCAGCAACCATACACATTTCTTTAGCATTTTGACTACATTCAAGCTACAATTCAAGGTAAATTTCAAGCATAACAATCATCCTATTCAATCCCATGAATCCAAATTCAATCTCTATCATCAATCATTCACTCAATCAAGCTGCTAGGGAGAAAGGATTTAGAAACCACTTACAATCTTCCTAGCTATTCAATTACATGCAAATGTGATCACATGCAAGCTTCCTTCATCTACAATGGTGGCTTTCTTTTCCTAGATGGTTGAGGAGGATTCGGCCAAGGTAAGAGAAAGGTGGAGTGGAGAAGATGATAGGAAGATGGACACCTAGCCATGTTGTTATCACTTGGCTTGGCTATTTGCCTCCACTTGGCAATTTATGGTCTAATTGCTTCATAAATCCTTAATTACACATCCTAGTTGCATGCAATTCTACATTTACAAATTGTTACTATTTGATCCTTCATGATTCAGCAAATTATTTATCAATCCATCTAATTTAGTTACTAGGTTTAATCAATTCTTCAAATTTGTAGATTGTTTGTACAATTTGTGACATGTTACTTGGCCATGATTTGGGGTATTACACATCGAATACTTGAAAAGCTTATAAGCAGATGAGAACAAACATAACATTATAGTGCACAATGCATTCTTAACAATTATGTGCCACCGCCTAGGATTTCTAAGAACAATATTAAAACTACTCCCAAACTCTTGTGATCACGTCCGACTCAAGAGATAACTATTAGCAGGTAATGCTGAAATATAATTGAGAGAAAAAGGGTAAGCGATTGCTTAGAGAGGTAGGATGAATGAACTAGAGCATGTATTAGACCTTATATGTTCTATTACAATCCACCATTAAGGTCAAACAAGATTCAAGCAAATAATGACTTGAACATGAGGTAAAGTACTATAGTCATAGAATTTTCGACGTAACATTTGATATACATGTATAGCATATCTCACAAGTTATTGTACATTACATACTCTAATCATGATTCATTTATTACACAAGTTATCCATTTGACATGTCATGTACGGTCATTACTTGCCACACAAGTTACTAACTTCATATATCAACCATGAAGAAGATCACTTGGCATGTAAGATCTTGACGTATTTAGCAAAGCATGTATACTTATATTTATACATAGGAATTCGATTTAGACATATTCATAATCCTCAAACAACGTACATGCTCGAACCTAAACATGTATTCTTCAAAACTGCCCAGCATACTTGTTTAATTACACAAACAGTGCGCATACTTGTACATAAACATGTATACACAAATTAACATTGTAAAACAATCCATGTACGATCATTTTAAACCAAAACAGTCCACTGACTTTATACTTATACAAAAACAGTCCAATTTAATCATGTATACATTCAAACATGCTAAAACAGTCCACTCACTTTATACTTATACCAAAACAGTCCAATTTAATCATGTATACATTCGAACATGCTAAAACAGTCCACTGACTTTATACTTATACAAAAACAGTCCAATTTAATCACGTATACATTCGAACATGATAAAATAGTCCACTGACTTTATACTTATACCAAAACAGTCCAATATAATCATGTATACATTCAGACATGCTAACACAGTCCACCCACTTTATACTTATACCAAAACAGTCCAATTTAATCATGTATACATTCAAACATGCTAAAACAGTCTACCCACTTTATACTTATTCCAAAACAGTCCAAAATAATCATGTATACATTCAAGCATGCTAAAACAGTCCACCCACTTTATACTTATTCCAAAACAGTCCAATATAATCATGTATACAGTCAAACATGATAAAACAGTCCACTGGCTTTATACTTATACCAAAACAGTCCAATTTATTCATGTATACATTCAAACATGCTAAAACAGTCCACTGGCTTTATACTTATACCAAAACAGTCCAATTTATTCATGTATACATTCAAACATGCTAAAACAGTCCACTAGCTTTATACTTATACCAAAATAGTCCAATATAATCATGTATATACTCAAACATGCTAAAACAGTCCACTGACTTTATACTTATACCAAAACAATCAAATTTAATATTGTATACAGTCAAACATGCTAAAACAGTCCACTGACTTTATATTATACCAAAACAGTCCAATATAATCATGTATACATTCAAACATGCTAAAACAGTCCACTGACTTTATACTTATACCAAAATAGTCCAATATAATTATGTATAGATTCAAACATGCTAAAATAGTCCATTGAAACAGATGTACATAATTATACATCAAAACAGTCCAATACAATCATAAACATGCTATACATGGTAATAGGCAATGTATCCCCAATTATCTCTCATCATAGCAGATGACATCATAACAAACAATAGCCATGCTTACGAATAGTTAACATCACAAAAACAATTTAATAAAAAAACACAACGAATCGATGTACAATTGTGTGAACATGTGTTCTAAGGACCAAATTGCAATTTTTTTAAATTACGAGGACTAACTTAAATTTAGTTTACCAATCATTAATTAGTCCCATTTCATGCTTGCATCTTAATTTTCAGCTAAAGCGGATCACCCAAACACATTCAATTAGTAATCAAACAATCATGGACCAAAATGAAAGAATCTAAACCTCAACATCACATCAACTGATAGAAACTAACTTGGGTATTTGTACACGGGATTCCGTATCGATACGGACAAGGGCATTCTGGTACCAAAATCTTTGTACCGATCCTAAGCCACACGAAGATCAAGGATCGTACCAGTACGCTTTGCACCATAATGGTACATAGACTTATTTGCATTCATGTACAAATTCTAGTAGCAAAAAGTTGTACCGGTACAGTTCACCCCAAACCAGTACTCAGGCTAAATTTCTACAATCCTGGTCAGGTTCATGCCCTGTGTACTGATATGGAAGGCATCGTATCGATACGAGCAGGCTTGTAATGCCCAATTTGTTTGGTTTTTTACCCCAACCCTTTACAAACATGCCTCAAAAACCCTAGCAAGCATCCTAAACATGTTTAACATACTTGCCATGCATCATCAAGTATTAAAACGATCAATTACACATTCTTAGATACAAAAGCATAAACTAGAGGCATGCTTTCTAAACACTTGAAACATACTTGAAGTGCAATCCAAAACTTGATTTAAACACAACATAATATCAATAATCCATAAAGGCATTTTAAGAATTAGCCAATCATCCAAAATAGGAGCATATGCATTCACACATTATAGGCATGGCATAGCATTTCATGGAAGTAAAGACATTTGAGACAAATATCAAATCCAACATTATGCATCAAACTAAGCATGATAAACCACCAATCAACTAAAATAAACTCCAAAAGGCCATAGCAATACAGATTACAAATTCCCAAATTGAAATGGCACATTGCTTTACTAATCACAAATTGAAACTAGTTTTCCATACTCAAATGGTCGAAGTTCCTTGGATCCCCATGAAAATGCCACCTTGCAACTCTAACTCTCTACAAGGATGAAATGGGAGGGTAAGCAATGCATGCTTAGTGAGGTAGCTCAACAAACATTCATCGATGCACTTTAAAACACTTGGTAAAGCCATGTATCATTTGCAAAGTATAACATGATTTTATAAATGTACGCAACCTACTTACATCTTTGCAAAACATGTCATGTATAATAAACCATATGCAAAATAGCTTTCATACTTGCTTTCCTTTAATCCTCACTTATTGGAAATTAGTGTGACCTTTATTAAACCATAAAGTTTATGAAAACTCATTAGATACACGGATTTCCCTATTAATACCTTTAAACCACCATTTACCTACTTCCAGCTTAGGTAGACTCACCTCTACCACAAAGCCGTAGAATCTACTAGCCCGATCAGCCTTACCTCTTCCTCAAGGGCCGTGGGGTGATCGACTTATATTATACTGCACTTTACACCCTATGGCATGCAACTATATCCGATACTTTATTTATGTGCATCACATAGCCAATATAATCTTTTAAACACATTTACTTACTGTTTTCCGTATGCATTTGACAAACCGATTTCATATGCAGTTAACATTGTTCATGGCAACTGACACATTCCATTTAGGAGCCTTTTCTCAATGTACTTAGGCATCCTAAGGCTTGATAAATCATTGCGTATCATTTAATGATGCATAAAGTAGTAAGTGTTGCAATTTATATCTTCCAACCAAAACTTGTAATTCATGCTTCATATCAAAGCAATATTCAAAAGGCGGAATAGGTAAAACTTATATCTGAGCCGAGTTAAGCTTGCTAGGCTTAATCTAAACTCCCAAAATCATAGTTCAAACCTTTTAGAGTGCCAAAATACTTTTACACTCACCAATACACAATGCCTTGCTTGTCATTGCTGTAACACCCCCACTCAGTTTAGTAGTAAATCGACTGAGGAACATTACGGGAGACAAAACTAGACCAGAAATCATGAACTAATTAAAATTTTTCTAACTCACCACTATTAGGTAAGTTGAGAGACTAGAAAGACAATTTAGATAATCATATTCAATCGTACAAACCTGGTCATGCTTCTTAACCATTGAAGGTTACCAAATTAACTACCAATCTATATATAAGGATACCTATTAATCATTCATGTGAGTATGCATGTCATTCGAATAGTATACCTAAACTATCATTTGCTCATTCAATGCAAACTCATATATGTGCAGCTTGATTTTCTTTTAACAACAATTATCATGTTTACAATGGCATACACAATTTGATTTACTAGGCATGGTCTTCTAGGGCATTACAATCAATACATGTATGCACTTCATAAGGGTTTAACAAAACATGTTCTTATGTGCACACATTCGATTCATGACCCAAGCAAGCATATCATGTTTCATGGACAATATAGGTCATTCATATGATCAGTTACTTTCAATTGTTCATTCAAGGTTAACTACTATTTAGGCTTGTAAACAAGCAAGGCATTCGAATGGCTTATATAGACTAGAACATTGTCGTTTCAATCCAACATTCTATTTAAGTCATGTAAATATTTCATGTAGGTTTAACTAGTCATACTTTTATGTACATACATTCAAAAATAACTTCAAGTAAGCATGTAGCATATCACTCTTTACCTATTCGGCATTAACAAGCTCATGTATAACAAAAACACTTCCATCATTCATTTTAGTACATATATGCGCAGCAAGACTCATTCATTCACATGAGATTTTAACATTTACACATAGAGTTCTAGCAACCAAGTTGACAACATTAAAGGCCAACTTCATACATATATACAAAAGATCTTTCAAGTATCAAAATGCATGACTTAGCTTAACCATATACAAATCTAGGTGCCACCAACTAGGAGTAATACAAACAAGTATGGATTCATACTTTAGCTCTTGCTTATGTCTTGCTTCATGCTCAAGAAAACAAACTTCAAGATCAAGTAACCTATTTGAAGCACCCTTAACCTGTAGGTTGAGAAGAGTGGAAACAAGAGTGATAAGTACAAAAGTACTTAGCGAGGTAGTAATCTAATTCAAGCCAATTATTAAGACATGTATCAATTACCTAAGTTTGAGCCTAGTCAATGTTGGAAGCATTCGAATTCAAGCTTTGCTCAATCTTTATTTTAAGTCAAGTAACATACTCAAGCAATATACACATTTCAATTCAATTCAAGTACATATCCAGGCAATATACATACACCTCAAGTCAAGTATAACCACTTTTCTTTTCAAGCTTGTCATTCAAGTTGTGTTTACAAGCAATATACATAATTCATATTTTCTTCACACATGTAAAACAGCCCCATTTTACACCTATTGTCACCTAACATGGCAGCATTTACAATCATACAGTAAAACAGCCTCATTTTACACCTATTGTCACCTAGCATGACAACAAGGTATGATATTCCATTAGCATACTTAAACAATCCATTTTAATCACATGTAAGCAATACATGACAGTAAGGTATGTATATTCCAATAACATACTCAAACAACCCATTTTATCACATGTAAGCAATACATGGTAGCAAGGTATGTAGATTCCATTAAATACATATATACACACATACAAGCAAAACAGTCTATGGTGACCTCTAAATTATTCAAATTTGTCCATTTTACATGTTTATACATTTTAACATTTCAAGACAGCTCATAATTTAATCACACATTGACAAAACAGTCCATCTAGTATTCTTATACATTTTAACATTTCAAGACAACTCATATTTTCATGTACAAGGTATATATGGCAGCAACACTCATGTTTTACATGTTAATCACATAAAACAGTTCATATTTTCTTGTACAAGGTGTACATGGCAGCAACACTCAAGTTTTACATGTCAATCACATAAAACAATCCATATTTTCATGTACAAGGTGTACATGGCAACAACACTCAAGTTTTACATGTTAATCACATAAAATAATCCATATATTCATGTACAAGGTGTAGATGGCAGCAACACTCAAGTTTTATATGTTAATCACATAAAACAGTCCGTATTTTCATGTACAAGGTGTAGATGGCAGCAACCTCAAGTTTTACATGTTAATCACATAAAACAAACTGTATTTTCATGTACAAGGTGTACATGGTAGCAACATTCAAGTTTTACATGTTAATCACATAAAACAGTTCATATTTTCATGTACAAGGTGTACAAGGCAGCAACACTCAAGTTTTACATGTTAATCACATAAAACAATCCATATTTTCATGTCAAGGTGTACATGGAAGCAACACTCAAGCAATACGCATTTTTATCAAGTCAAGTATAACCATAATGCATTTCAAGCTTTTCATTCAAGACAAGTTTACAAATAGTAGTCATGAATTCAAGTAAGATCAAGATATATTTCAAGTAATAATCATGTAGCAAGAAGTTCAAGTATACAAGTAAAGTAGCAAATAGTTCAAGTCTACATGTTTGTCATTTCAAGAATACATGTCAAGTAATCGAAGTAGCAAGTTTACATGTCAAGTAATTCAAGTATTCAAGTTTACATGTCAAGTAATTCTAGTATTCCAAGTAAGCTTTATGCTTCATTTATTTTTCATTTGATTACTTAGGTTTATGCCTTTGGTAATTCTTGTTTACTTTCGTTAATTTGAGCCTCTGGTATTTATATGTCTTTTACTTGTTCGCCTTGGATCATAGATTTAATCATGAATAACATTGGTCTGAGTTTGACCGTATAGGTCCAAGTGATACGTAGCTCAAAGCACAAAGCAAAGGCTAATATCGAAACATGTCAATCCTAACTTCACATCTATCCAACCAAACTGTCGCCAATCTCTGTACAACTCCCCCGTTACCTCTTACTGTCGCCAATAACATTTCACAACTCAATGGGGCGTCCCCCGAGCCGTAGCTCATGGACCGTAGTCCTAAGGCTGACCAAGTATCACACTCTAATATCCAAGGACATCCATTGAAAGAGCGACTTAGATATCTTATCTCATTCAAGAATCAATTCAAGCAAGGTATAGCAACATCATGCTTTAGCACTTAGGCCAGTTGAGCCTTAGCTCTTCAATTACTTTTTACGTTTTCAAGTGTTTCATGTTCAAGAATAGACAATTCGTGTTCAAAGATCACATTCAAGCAAGTTATATCAAGGTCAAGCTTAGCCCTTAGGCCAATTGAGCCTTAGCTCAACATTTTGCAATTTAACTTGTTATTCAAGTAAACATTTTACATATGCCATCTTAGGCATCAAGAAAGGTCTTTATTTTATGACTTAATTCATGTTATCAAGTATTTTCATCATAGAAATCCATACAAACAAGCATTCGATGGTTCACACCCAATGCATCAAGAATCAAGCATTTACATCATAGAGCACTATCAAGTAAGCATTCGAATAAGTTATATCCAAGGCATTGAATCATACATTTGTTTTCACTTTTCTTTCTAATTAATTTATCAATTTGCATGCTATTACTTACTCACAATTTTAGTCTAGTCCAATATTCCCTTTTTATTCATATTCAAGTTAAATTAAGCTCATTATCATGGCATATCAATAGCAAGGAGGTAGTCATGCATATTTGGTTAGGACCTAGGTCCTAACCCTATAGTAAACTACACTCACAATACTCCAAGCTAGCTTATTTGTCTTGTATTCAAATCCCCTTGTTTTTAGCTTTCGAATGCTCCACTTTTTCTTCCTCTACAAGATTTACTTATTGCTCTAACAATTCATACAAGTAAATACATGTCAAACAAGGTACATTGAGCATAATAATTACCCATCTCAAGCAGTCAATATGTTTACACAATCACTTAACATGGCAACAATATTCATATATTTCATGTAAGACATAGGAATCATATTCATATATATACATTAATGCACATTATTACAATTGTTTACATTCCAATTTGGGCAAAACAGGGCAGTAACCAAACAGTCCAAAACTGTTTACAAAGCAGTTTACAAAACTGTTCAAGACATCTAAACTGTTGTTGCCAGGCAACAGGTGCAATGCATACTTAAACATCCATAACTTTCATTCTGTACGTCGAAATTTCAAACCTTTTCCACCGTTAGAAAGCTAAATTAACTATCTTTCTAACCATATAGGCCTTGCATTTTTATTCTTTACCAATTAATAGAGTTTTAACTTAAAGACAGGTCAAGTTACACCACTAGACAATTTGCACTGTCCCTAGAGTTTCATTTCTATAATCCGTTTTACAATTCGGAATTCAATTCTATTTGTTCCTAATGAAACTAGACATATTAAGGTTCTAACCATATAAATTACAACCTTTAATTCAACCATTACTATTTATGGTGAATTTAAAGTTACTGCCTAGAACAAAGTTTTCTGGGCAGATTTCACCAAGCTAGATTTTTAGCTTCATTAATCACTTAGATGGTACTTCTAACATGTTAGTTCAACTTATATACATACTCATACAAGTCTAGGTCAGTTCAATTACATGTTAAACATGTGAAATCATGGCATTATTGATCAATATGTTCGGCCACTCTATCAGGGCAACATTTCAGTGCTATTTTCTACCAATGTGTTAACATTTCTAAAGTAATTTGGTTCTGTTACAGCCCCTTATAAGCTCCTAAAACAAACCCGATTCATACTCACATACATACATGCTCAGCTCAATCCTTTCATGCTCTTATATATATACATAAAATAGAACAATCACATGTATACAATCATTTATTCAAAACATTTCAACAATGTCTCAATTTAGCTAAGTCGAATGGATCAAGGATTCCATAGTCATCTGTGTACATCCAATTATTTCCTTCAACTCATAAATCACAAAGCAAGGTTTCTAGTTCAAGAGAAACCCATAATTTCACCTTAGCAAATATACACTATAGGTCTATTCAAACAACTAATCATCCAACAATAAAAAGGAAGACATTTACCTCCTTTAAGTTGAAAATGGAATTCGATTCCATAAGGTATTCCCCAAAGGTTAACTTCTCAAGGAACTCTAATTTCTCCTCCAACAAAACTCTCCAATTCCACCGGTTCTCTCCCTCCATGAAGGAAAAGATGACTCCTTTGATTGCCTTAGTCGAGAGAAGCATGAAGGGACATGTGGACATGCCCTTGATCTTTTAATTATTTAGCATGCAAGACTATTCTTTTGCTACATATAAAATTTGATCCCTTTTTAAAAATGGTCACCTAATAATTGTTTCCTTCATTTTAGATCCCAACAATTCTATCTCACCATTATAGGCCCTATAATAAAATTGTTCATCTAATTTACTCACGTTTCAATTTAATCCAACTCCCACAATAAATCTAATTATTATTTTTTAATTCGACAAAGATTGAATTGCTAGTTAATAGAACATTCTACTAGGCCAGAGTTTGGGATGTTACAATTGCGATCAATGTTTCTAAAACGATCTGTTACCTACAAAATAGGCTGGACTTGATTCTGCCCTATTTTGACCATGCAAAACTAGAGGAAATATGAATCAAAATGCATCCAAACCACAACCTACAACCTCAACGAAAATACATCTAAAACCTATCCGATAACATCGAAAACAACCTCTAACCTCAACCAATCAATCACCAACCACAAACCTATGATTCTATTTTCTTAACTTTATCAAAGAACATCTAAAAACATAATCAAAACATCCTTATACCTCCGGTAATCACGAATCAACCATAACATACCAAAAACTAACCTTAAACTACCTTAGAAATTAAGCAATTAAATAGTTTTGAGACTGATATCAAAAACCTCATTCACATTATGTTTATAAGGCCAAAATGTGAATAAACTAACAAAAATTTCAAACAATCATCTTATAAATCAAGAATTTAGGCAAAACACCAAAAATCAGCAATTTAGATCAATTTCTTGAATTAAGTTGCAAAATCACCTTTGAAGCTCTTCCACCAAAATTAACGTAACTACTCTTTGTTGAAGAAAATAAAAATTGGAAAGATTTTTTAAGAATTAATGACAAGGTTTTGTAAATCAAGAAAAGTGAAATAAAATGACATCTTCCTCATTGAAAACAACCGAGAATTCAAAAAATTATGAGAAGAAAAGTGACAAGAAAGGGAGAGAAAATGTTGAGAAATTAGAGAGATGAGGAAATGCTCTTGACAAAACAATTAACCGTCAAAATATTTTGTTAATTAAGGTGGTAAACCCAATTAAGACATTTAGGAAAATTAGCTCGCTGATGATTCTTAGTATTGGCCATTTTACAAATTAGTCACTTAAAAACAATCTTGCATTTATTACATTTGTGTCCTTAAATCCAAAATGTCATTTAAATTGATTTCTAATCCAAATACCAATTTTATCCTCTTGAAATTCCTTTAACAAAATATGTATTTTCTCGAAACGTACTTAATCAGTTAACTCGGTTCAACCGAACCGAACCTAATCCTACTGAACCACCGATTCTTCAAAGCCATTTTGGGGGCGTTACAAATGCTCATGAATCTTGTCAGTGTTAAGATTGTGAATATAATACATATATACCTAAGCTTATTCGTGAGTGTGATCATTGATTGCATGTTCATTATTTGTTTACTACCTCACTAAGCTATATAAGCTTATTCCGTTGCATTTTACGTGAAAGGACTCCATAATCATTGATCGTGCTGGGAAGTTGCAAGGTAGTGCTCCATTTTATGTAATGTACATATTCATGCTTACTCCTAGATTGGTGGAATATGAACTAGGCATGGTTAGAAATTAGGGTAAAATACCTAAATCATCACTTAATTTTGCTCTATGGCCTATTTTGGCCACTGAACTTTAAAAATGATTAATTTACTCACTGAACTTTATACATTGACCTACTTTGATCATTTCTTGATGACATGGATTATTTTATTATTATTTTTATCCTAGCATGTCATTTTTATTAATATTAAATGCTAAATATGATTTAAAATTAAAAAAAATTAGAACTCTCCACAATAGCCCACCTTCTTCACCATCTTGCCATCTCCTCTACCACAACAACACCCTTCTTCACCATCTCGCCATCTTCTTAACCATAATAGCTTGCCTTCTTCATCATCTCTCTGGTACATATGTACACTCTGATTGATAGTTGATTTACTTTGTAATTTCTTCAAGTTTCCCTAAAATGTGCTTATTTTTTCCCAAGTATTATATTAACTACAAGTTGTTGAAGAAGAAAGTCAACCGATATGCTCAACAATTTGAAGTTGGATCTCAAGATCACCATTATGTTCTCAAGGACTTCTCAAGAATGTTAGATATTCAAGTAAGCTTACACAAATTCGATCAGTTTTATTTACAACAAGAAGTAGTGCATCAAATTTATGGCAATGTTCAGTACTATGATTTTATCTTCTTCACTCCCAATATAAATGGTGTTTTACTATATAGGCATGTTCGTTTGTGTGCCTCAAATTTATAATCATATGTAGGACACGTAGGACCCGGTTATTCATTCCATAAATGCAGCTGTAAACAAATTATCGAATTCAACTGGATGTCAGTTTTTGAGCTAGCGGTGGTTTACTCTCTTCTTCTTGGAGTTCATGAGCCAATCTTTCATACTGAATTGATGTTTCCTCTTCACTTGATTGAGTTTAGAAGTTTCATGAACGAACAGAGGGAGAAAAGAAGGTGTAGAGATCAGGCTACTTAGATGGTGAAGAAGGAGGGTTGTTGTGGTCGAGGAGATAGTGAGATGGTGAAGAAGGTGGGCGGTTATGAGGGGTTTTAATATTTTTATAAATTTTAAATTATTTTGCATTTAATATTAATCAAATTGACATGTCAGCATAAAATAATAATAAAATAATCCATTTCATAAAGGAGTGACCAAAATAGGTCAATGTATAAAGTTCAATGAGTAAATTGGTCGTTTTTTAAAGTTCAGTGATCAAAATAGGTCAGAGGGCAAAGTTGAGTGATGATTTAGGTATTTTACCCTATAAATTATGACAATATGAATTATAGTTGCTTTGACCTTGTTTTGTTGGCAATGAAGGATATAAGTAATGCATGAAAAGTAAACTAAATCTTTTGACATTGTTTTTTAGTATACTTACGGTGAGTAGTGATTAGTTAATGTTATATGTTATAGAATGTTACGTTAAACTTGGTAATATGGCATGTTTCACTCTCATGCTTGAAACCTTGATTGAATTCATGGATATATGTGACTTGGAATGTGTATGCTAATATCCTCAGTAAGTTTGACATGTTAGAATCATGCCTAGGATGATTATATGTACTTTTGTATTATGAAGAAACTGATTTTGAGATGTTTGTAGAAAAGTCTGCAGGTCGATACCGGTATAGTATTTGTGTGTACAGGTATGACCGAGCTTAATTTGACCATCTGGTGTAGGTTGTATCGGTACGGTCGACTGTACCAGTACCAAAAGTGATTATTGTAATTTAATTGTTCTTTGAGTACTAGTACGGTGCCTTGGAATATGGGTATATATCCTCATACCGATACGAAATTGCTTACTAAATTTGAAATCTTTTTAACATACCGGTACGACCTCGCCGAGTACCAATACAAAAGGTAGCTAAAACGGTTATGACCTATTTTAATTTCTAATTTTTTATATTTCAGTCCTAAATAATTAATATGCTAATTAAATGAGTTCTAAGTATCCAAATGGGCTAAAATTTATCATGTACGTATAATATGATATAAAATTTAATCGTGTGTCTCAAATCTATGAAAAAGACTAAAAATTCTTGTATTTACAGTTTAGTCCCTAAATGATACATGAGTTGGAGGGCTGAAACGTTGTGTCTTGGACAAGAAGCTGAAACCGTTTTCTAAGTCTAGAAAAGCATTTGACTTGAGGTGACTTTTCAGTTGGGATCTAGGCATATTTGGACCACAAAGTCTTCGTTCAACTTGTAATTTTGTCTCTTAGCTTTCCAACGCACTTTGAAACACATCAATCCAACATCGGGAGCTCAAGATACGACCATTTTAGTGAAGGCAGTGTAGGCTAGAAAATCCCATACATGATTAATTGCAAATCCATAACTTCGGGTTTATGTTGTAATATTTAGACCCAAAACTATCTTATAAAGTTTGGTTTTAATTTATGAGTTTGCCCACTTAGGATTTTAAGTTAGTTTTTATTTTATTAGATATTAAATTAGCCCACATACTCTTATTCTTGCTGTCTAAGTTATCCTTATCCACAAGAGAAGTCTAAAGCAAGGAGGATTTCAACTTCAGCAAGGAAAGCACATTTATTTCATTATTATATTACTTTTCAAAATATTTTTTTATTAATGTTATTTTATTAGCAATAGAGTTTGATTCTATTTAGGAATTCCAACTAGTTTAGTCATCATTCCCCTATAAAAGGATAAGAACCTCTTCATTGTAAAACAAATTATAGATTTTTGATTTAATAAAAGTATTCTTTGAGTACGTGTTTGAAAGTGTCGAGAAACTTATGCCTTAAAAGTCATCTTCAATGTTCAACTAGTTTGTGCGAGGAAAATCTTTACACTCCGGGTTGCCTAGGTAACTGCGATTAGGAGAGTTGGTTAGAGCCATATCCTGGAGGTTGCCTATCTAGTTGCGGGTAAGAGGGCTCCACGGGACAACTATCTTCATCATCATCTGCATCATTCACACCAATCTTCATACTCCATTGAAGCCATATTCAAAGCTGAATTTTTCAGATTTGTTTTACCTATCTTTACTTTAATCTTTTTTATCTTTTATTTCATATTCTTCTTATTCATCTTCAAATCTCCCATATTCATCTATTTTCTTTAACTTTGTTCTTTAATTTCCAGAAAAGTCGAGAAACACCCAACACATTGTTCTTGAATCTCAAGAACAATTCTTCAACCAATCTTAACCGAGTCTAGTGCATAGGATTGCTTCCACATCCACACCAAACACTCCTATCATTTTCTATCATATTGGGACGAATCATGGGGCACTTTTTGATGGTTTTGGCTGAAAAAAGTTAAAAAATTTGAAAAAAGTGAAATCAGAAAATTCAAAGATGGAATTTTGAGCCCAAAATTTCTAGATGTGATTTACTACAATTGAGGATGTATCACACAAAAGTTCAAATTTTTTGGAATTTGTGAACACCTCAAACGAAGTAGATCAATTTGTTGCACAATTCCAGGGTTTACTAAGTTGTTTATGTTAGGAGGGCTTTAAACATTACAAGATTGACTAACTTGCCTCAAAGAATACTTCTTACTTGTAGTGATAATTGAGGTTTTTTGTTACGTTACATTTTGTGTGAGTGTTGAGCTTTTGTTTAGGATGTTTTATTCTCATCGAAGCATGCCTCATACTATACTAATAAATATCTTTTGGTCACGATGTTGGATACAGAGTAAACAATATTCTTTCATCGTGCAAACTTAGTGAGCAACTTCATTGTTGATACACTCAATCTACCATGCCAAGAACACCCTAAGCCGTATCATCTTCAAGGATTTAATAATCGAGCAAATATGAAGGTAACCAAATGCTTCTTAATCACTTTCACTCTAGGAAAATATTGTGATGTTGTTTGTTGTGATGTGGTTCCTATGGAAGTCACTCACTTTCTATTGGGAAGACCTTGACAAGATGATCGAGACGCTGTCCATCGAATCATGGCAAATAAATATTCTATTGTGCACCATGGCAAGAAGCTCACGTTCATTTCATTGGAGTCGGAACAAGCATAAGAATAAATATCAAAAATGAAAAAATCGTGTGAGAGGATAAAATAAAGAAAATTGGAAGCATAAAAGGCTGAATCAATTGCCCACCCAATTGCAACCATCCATGAAGACACACCAGAACCAGGAAGGTACACATGATTCTCTTCTTACTTCTACTTCTAGCATTAGTGCAAATGTTAACGTTGAAGAAGAATCATCTCCCAAACAAGAAGACAATGCTTCTAATTCTTCATGTGAAGCAGTAAGTTTCCTTAATACATACTATTCACCTCCCCACAAAGAAAGTAAGTGTGTTTTTAACCCTTTATTTAATTATAGTCAAACATCTTCTCCTCTAAAACAAATGTACTTTGATGATAAATTTTGTGAGAGGGATATGGGATGTGAGATACAAAAGACAGAGAATAAAAGGGACGAGAGTGGAAAAAGTCAAATTAATGGCCAAAATTTGGTGAGTGAAAACACATTGAGGTAAAAGTCACATAGAGCCCAAAAGAAAAAGACAAGAAAAAAAATATTAGTGAGTTTGTTTTGACTAATCATAATGAATGTTTGAATATTATTGTCTTATTTTCTCAAGATTTTGTTGAACCATTGAGAGGAGCTCAATTAGATCACTCCACATACAACAAAGAAGCCTTTTCGATTGACGTTGATGGTCGTTCTTTCATTATCGGTTTAGATTCGAGGACGAATCTTTTTGTGGAGTGGGGGAATGATACATGCATAGGTGGGCTGAAACGATGCATCTTGGAAAAAAAGCTAAAACTATTTTCTAAGTCTAGAAAATCAGTTGACTTGAGGTGACTTTTCAGTTGTGATTCAGGCATATTTGTGTCGCAGCAAAGGCTCGGCACGACCTTCTTTAAAAACAAAATAACGGAGTGGCAACCAATCTTTTTAAAAGCGTGATTGGATCACCTAAAAACTAGTTATTTTAATAAAAAAACAATTTTGTTTTATTAAAACAACAAATTTGGTTTACAAAAACACAAAAACAAGTCCAGGAGTCGGTTACGCGTGGGGAAGGGTGATCACCCCCACAGGTTGTTTTAATGTAGGAATTTGCATTTTCGTGTGAAATTTAATTTATCATCCATTTATAAAGATTAACTCATTTTAACGGCCTCGCCATCAGGGAAATAAACAATAATCACCGCCAACATTTATGGCGCTAACTCGTTTGGTGAGACACCACATTGAAATTTAAGTCCCGTTATTAAACATGACATCAAGAAAAAAATTCACTTCAAATAAGGAGTTAAAGTTTTTATTATTCTATGTTAGTTTATTAAACCTAATTAAAAGAGTCTAAAATGGATTTTATCTAAAGCGGTTCAAGTATAATTAAGTGTCAATTATTTTATGTGATCAAATTTAAAGGTTCTAAACTAAACTAAGACTCAAATTAAAGATCTTAATCCTAGGGGTCTCATTTAACCTAAAGGCTTAATTAAAGCGACTAGCATTTCAAAACACTCGGAATAAAAATTAACAAAGCATAACAAAGGAAATTATATTACTTGAAACTAAATAAATACGTGAAAGTAATTAAATAAATAACAAAAAAGGTAACATATGATCATCTTAAAAAGTGTATCTTTCCCGAATCGGGTTAACACTTAGTGTACGAGTCGGAGCTTAAAAGAAAATACAAACCGTAAAATAATAAAATATAAAAGGACTATAAAAGTATACCACAAAATTTAAAAAAAAAAGATTATTAATTAGGATTAAAATATGATAAAAACAAAAAAAATTGAATAAAAAAGGTTATGAGTCAAATTGAAGTAAAAGGACCAAATTGCATAGTTTGAAAAACGAGTTGCTTGCGGAATAAAAATGAATGGGGCGGGAGAATTTAATGAACGCAGTTTACCCATTTTGTTTTAAAACACATGAGTATAGAAGCCAAGTTTATAAACACCACTCTCATTTTCCCTTTCAAAAAATTTGTTTCAAACAACCATTCATCCGTTTTCTCCCAAGTGTTCATCCATGTTCTTCATGGATTGAAAAACATGGTGGTCGTCCATCATGTCGGTCGCCATCCACTGGCGGTAGAGACTTAAAAAAAATCCTTTTCGATACTCAATCTGAATCCCCTTTTAAAATACCAAAACCTATTTAGAAAACAAGGCCAAAAAAGTTTGAAAACTTTTTAAATTCCACCTTTTATTTTTAAAATTTTAGAATCTGGCGACCCCCACTTTCGAACGAACTCTAGCGGTGGTGGCTCAAAAAAGGTAAAGATTTTCCCCTTTGTCCTTTTATGTATTCAAATAAAATAAAATAAAAAATAAAGAATTTCAGCTTAGAGTTTATTTCCTTTTCTGGCACATGTCTCATTTGAATGATTTCGTACATGCTTTTCTCTTGTTTTAATTTTTCTTTCGTATTTCAACTTTCATTTCTTATTTTTTCTTTCATTTCTTTTTTTGTCCTTTGCATTTTAAATTTAGGACATTCTCCTTGACCTGATATGCTTTATTTTCTCATCTCTTGCAAACCTTTCATCCTTTTGGCCCTTAGTGTGGGGGGAGATCCTTGGTTAGGGTTCAAACACAAGAAAAATATCAGGCTCAAAAGGGGCAACAATGGATTTTTTCATTTTCTTATTTGTGAAGGGAAATGAAGGAATGCCAAATGTCATTTCATACATAAATATCGTCGAAGAGATGCAATCTTTAGCTGGTAGATGCTTTAGAGTTATCACTTCATTCAAAGACCCTAACAACAATGTCGAGAGGAAAATTGACTCAAAATTTTGAGCACACTTTATTGCCCTTCTATCTCGAGATTAGACTCAAGGATCATTCATGCAATCAATAATATGGACTCTGCAAAGAAGATGTATTTTGGAAGAGAAATGGATGAAAATGAAAAGAAATAAAAAATTAAATATTTGCCACTTGATAAAATAAAGGGAATGCCTCGTTAAAACAAGTAGATTAACATAGAAGCCCTTACAAAAGATCCCTAATGCTCACGGGCAAAAGCAAAAGGGTTGGTTCTAAGTATGACCCCAACATTGTCTAGGAAAATTAAGCATTATTCTAGGAAAGCATGGATAAATTCCAGCCAAGTTTAACTTGTCTATTTTGTGACAAGATTCCATTGCAGGAGTAATCTAGGCTATAGCTACTCGTTATATTCTTCTTCCTCAAGTCCCTCACTTTTGATAGCCACTACTATCAACTCTCCATTCATGACCATATCTGCGAACCCTTTGGTGGCATGGTTTAACATACGGTCATAGAAGGGAGCATTTAAAGTCTCCACAAACATTAGAGTAACCTCATTTTACAACAGTGAAGGTTGAACTTGGGCTATCACATCTCGCCACCTCTGGGCATACTGGCGGAAACTCTTATTGGCCTTTGTTCCATTCCTTGTAGTACTAGCCGGCTTAGGACCATGTCGGTCGCATGCTTGTACTGCTCAAGGAAAGCTTTTGACAAATCTCTCCAAGTTCTTGTGTTGACCTAGCTCAATTGATTATACCATTGGATAGAAGACCCCGATAGACTGTCTTGGAAACAATAGATGAGTAGCTTCTCATTTTCCAAGTATAGTGACATTTTTCGATAGTACATGGTAAAGTGTGCCAAAGGTCAAGTGGTCTCGTTGTTGCGTGATTTAAGTGCAACGCAAACGGTGCAAGTATACACGTCGCAAGTAATAAAGTGATATGTATCAAGTATCGTCTCCACATGGATTGGTTTGGGCCACTTTGCTTAAGTTACTGCATTGTAAAAGAAATAGATTAATGGTGATGAATATTAAGTAAAATAAACTAAGTAAATAGAAAGATATAATCGATATGAGAGATTAGGCCGAGTTATCGTGAGCAGTGGTGTGATTGCCAAATGAATTGTCATGGCTTTTGATTATTGAGGCAATTCAATTGCCGTGGCAACTAGGTCTGGATAAACACCGCGGCAACTAGGTCACAATATATGTGGTGGAAATTGGGTTTGGATGAATGCCGTAGCAATTGGGTCAGCGAAGTGTTCTTCAATACCTCCATGTTATCCCTAACTGAAGAACCGGTGTTTTCGCATGCCTTGGTGATACATCGCTGCATTAACCTTGGGTGAGCAACACTGATCTTGCACTCCTTTAAGATAATAAAATCCGATCCTTATTCCTAAGGCTGATTAGTTTCCACCAATGTTCATTCAAATGGAAACTGTGTTCACTCGTTTCATGAATCTAGCTCTCTCGAGCCTAGATAAATGGATACACTCGAGTTCCTTTCTCAATTCCCTCAAGGTAAAAATCAAGATCCAAGAATGAACAAACAATGAAATTTATTGAATCAAAAACCAAAAACCATTCATTCGTCGCTTACATCAACAAAGCCCAATAACCCAAGCCAAATTAAACTAGTTCATGGCTGGATAAAAGGAAAATACAAAGGAATAAAACCCAAACATGGAAGGATTACACAAAACAAGATAAAAGAAATGGATAAGATGAGCTTCTCCAATCTTTATTGATGGCTGCGCGCAAATCCCCCTTTTAGATCATCTCTCTCTCAATCGACTCCCCTTTGATTTGTCATTTGATCTATATATATAGGGTGTTGCAATCAACTTTGTGTTGATAGGAATGAATTTGAATTAATTTGAATTAGAGATAATTATTCTCTTTTCTCTTTTATCTGCAGCTCTTCAAATTTGAATCTTCATCCAATGTGATAAGGATAATGTTGGAGATAAAGCTGGAAATTCTTATCCTTATCCAGAAAAATGACAAAAAGGATAATGTTGGAGATAAAGCAGTTCAAGTATAATTAAGTGTAAATTATTTTAATGTGATCAAATTTAAAGGTTCCAAACTAAACTAAGGCTCAAAATTAAAGATCCTAATCCTAGGGGTCTCATTTAACCTAAAGGTATAATTAAAGCGACTAACATTTTAAAACACTAGGAAGGAAATTAACAAAACATAACAAAGGAAATTAGATTACATGAAACTAAATAAATACGGGAAAGTACTTAAATAAATAACAAAAAGGGATAAAACATGATCATCTTAAAAAGTGTATCCATCCCATATCGAGTCAATACTTAGTGTACGAGCCATAACTTAAAAGAAAATACAAACCGTAAAAATAAAATATAAAAAGACTATAAAAATATAACACAAATTTTAAAAGGAAAAAAAGATTATTAATTAGGATTAAAATATGATAAAACAAAAAAAATAAATAAAAATGGTTATGAGTCTAATTGAAGTTAAAGGACCAAATTGCATAGTTTAAAAAATGAGTTGCTTGCGGAATAAAAATGAATGGTGTGGAGGGATTTAATGAACATAATTTAGCCACTTTGTTTAAAACACATGAGAATAAAAGGCAAGTTTATAAACACCCCTCACATTTTCTGTTTCAAAAAATTCGGATCAAACACCCATAATCCATTTTCAATAGGGATTGCTTCAAAAGTTTCCTCTCTCATGGCTTTGCAAAACCTTGTCAAAGATTCCTAAAAGATTTATCTAAGTTTCACTTTATTCAACAAAGAATGTTTAAATTATGGTGGAAAGACTTCAAAGGTAATTTTATCTTAAAACGAAAGGTTCTATATTGATGTTCCCTAGTGTTTTGGCTTCTAATTAATGTTAATATCTTAGTTTTGCTATCTAATTCTTGGAAATGATCTTAATTTGTGTTTTTGGATACTTTACCTAAAATATTGATTTCTAGGATAATTGATATGGATTTTTAAAGGGCTAAATCACATTTTGATTGTTTAGAAACAATGTGAGATGAGGTTTTTCGTAATCAAACTCAAAACTATTTAATTACTTATTTTCTATGGTGGTTTAAGGTGGTTTTAGGGGTTGTTTTGATTGAATATTAGTTTTTGGATGTATAAGGACGTGTTAGATATTTTTTGGACGATATTTGATGGTTTTAAGATGTTAGTGTCGTTGGGTTGTGGCTAGAGATCGTTTGGTTGTCGATTGGTGTAGTTTTCGGTATTTTCAGATGGTTTTTGGGTGCAATTTTGTGGAGATCGCAGGGGATGATTGTAGGCTAGTGATAGGATGCATTTTAATGTATTTTTCCTCTGGTTTTGTGTTGCCAAAATAGGGGAGGGTCAACCCTAACTAATTTTGCAGAAGTCTGCTCGTTTCAAAGGCTTGGAATGCAACGACGATCAAAGTGTTGCACATCGGTGAGTGTATATGTGTTTCGAACACTCTCAAAGGTTTGAATAAAGAGTTGGGAGCTTAGTTTAGGTCTAGAAAACCTAACTAAGATCAAAAGTATGTTTCCTCGATTTTGCCTTTAGATATCATATTGATATGACACTTGTTTTACATTTTGGTTTAAAAGCATGGTTTGGTTTACTTACTATTTTATGCATCATTTTAAAGGTATGCAATGATTTATCTAATATGAGGATGCTTAAGTGCATTGAGAAACGATTCCTAAATGGAATGTGGTTGATGCATTGAACAATGCTGTTATTTGCATATGGAACATAGTTTTTTTAAATTCATAAGGGAAAATAGTAAGCAGATGTGTTTAAAAGTGTGTATTAGCTATGTGTGACAAGCAAAGAAAAGTATCAGATATAGTTGGCATGCCATAGGGTTTAAAGTGCACTATAATATAAGTCAGTTTCCCCACGGCACCAAAAGTATGCAGTAGGTTACTCGGGCCAGTGGATTGTCACTTTTGTATGTAGTAGTCTACCCAAGTTGATGTTGTACCTTGTGTATGATTGAGGTGAGACTCTCCGAGTCAAGGTATGGTTTGGTGGAAGTTGTGTACCGAGAAATCCGTGTATCCAATGTGGTTTTATAAAGGTCATTATAATTGTCAATATATGAGATACAAGTGGAAAACTATATTTTTGCATATGGATATTATGCATGCCATGTTTAGAAAAAGGTTTTCAAATGTGATGGATTTTATGCTCATGCTTTAATGCATAGTTGAATGTGGAAGAGTGGCACCACTAAGCATATGTTTGCTTATGCTCCCATTCATTTTGTAGAGAATTAAGGATTATGGGAGCATTTGGAGCAAGGAGATCCTAAGATATCATTTGACATTGAGTATTGTTTTAGCTTAAAGCATTTGGTAATAAGGCAATGTGTTTTCCATGTTTGGGGATTTGTATTTCAATTGTTCTTGCTTCCATGGGTTGTATCTTGTTGGTTGTTGGTTTATTGATGAATTTATGCTTAGTTCCAATTTCGAGTATGTTGGACGAAATATTTAGGAAGAATGCCTATAGTTTACGCTTTTGTGTACAAAAGTACGTATTTGATGGTTTGGTATGTTGTCGATGAATACTTTATATGTGTGATACACTAAACATTTGTCTTTTAGATTAAATTTTTGAATTCGAAATGATTGAAATAATATGGCTCATTAAAATTGTTTCTTAGGGGACGAAAATGGGAGAATAGAATAGTTAGGAGCTTAATTATAGGGACTAACTTATTATGTTTGTCTAATTAAAGAATTCCATGCAAAGATATCAAATATAAAAGGGTATAGCCATATGTCTTCCCCTTGTTTTCAATTGGTTAAGGAAAAATTGGACCATCTTCTCCATATTTGTTAGAAAACCGAAAGCTAGAGGAAAATTTCTTGAGTAAGAAAGCTTAAATGAATTAGGAGAAAAGCTAGTTTGTTGGTGGAGTCCTTGAATAATTCTTGGTGGTTACCAAAAAGGAAGGTAAATGCTCTCTTTAATTAACCTTAATTGTTCGAATGATTGGGGAATATCTTTGAATTGTGATGTTTGTTAGGTTGAGGTTAGTTCATGTGATTCTTTAGAATGAATTGAACGAGAATTGATGATTTTTTTAGAAAGTTTGGTAATGTATCGTTGAAATGAAATTAGGAAGAGTTGTTCATGGATAGTTGTATTGAGAAATTGATTGAATGGTCACTAATCTAAATAATTGATTCGAAATGTTTAATTTGCTTAGAATTGACAAATGATCTCAAATGATATCATGCTAAAATAGAGATGTTCGAATGCATGAGAATTGAAAACAATCTAGGAGAATGTTATGTTAATAAATTCGATTGGATAAAGTGGATAATTGTTGTAACAGTTTGTGATAACTTAGGGGCTGGAAATGCTTGATCAAGTATGAATTTAAAGAATGGAAGTGTTGTCATGAAACAAATAATGAAACATTGTTAATTGTTTTGTGGAAAAGGTTAATAATTGATTGCTGGGAACTGTTTTATTGATAAGAGTATAGGAAAGAATCAAAATTGGTTCTATATTGGACTGCCCTGTTTCGGGCAGTGGCAGGGGTTTGGGGCTGTAAAATTGGTTTAATATTGACCAATTAGTTAATTATTGGTCACATAGTTAAGTATATTGTGATAATGGAATTAATGCTTAAATTTTGTGTGATAATTGTGGTGTATTATTAATGGTTATTGAGTATAAACAATGTTTAGTGAGATTGAGTTTTCAAACAGATTATGGTAACAAGTATTTGGTGTTATGTCTAATAAGAATAAAAATTTATGTGATATATTAGATTGGGAAGAAATTGAGGAAAAGAAGACAACCATAGATCAACAAGCTGATAGACAAAAAGGGGTTGTGATCCGGGATCGTTGATAGCTCGGAAACAACCTGTGAGAGCGGTTAAAGCCTCGGAAAGGAATTTCACCCTTTCCGAGTATGGCTTTGTTTTTATTTGATTATACTTAATATTTCTTATTGAATGCTTATTGCACATAAAAGTATTGATTAAGCTAGCAATGGAGTCAGGTAAGTATTCCTTATGGAACACTTGGGTGTAAAAAAGAATTATTGAAAAACCATGTTTGAAGTTAAGTAAATTGATTTGATATGAAACCGATATGTGAACCACTTGAGTGGTAGTATGTTTCATAAGAATTATAAATGAAAGTTGGTAGAGGAATACTTATGTAAGGTGCGAATCTGGTACACCATGGATCATTGATTATATTGTTATAGACTATTGAATACAATGATATTGTTAATGGAATTAAATATATTGATATAGAAGGATCGATTATTAATTAATGTTTATGAGTATTGATATTGAAAATTGATAATGGAAGTTGATATTGAACCCTTAATTCAAAGGGATATTGGCACTTGAAGTGCATATTGATTCGAATGATACTTTAAGAATGATAATATTGATGATTATTGTAAGCCTTGGTCTTGAGTTAGTCGTAGATATAGATGGCATGCCATAGAGCCCATAAAGCTCAGGGTCGGGGTGGACTATGCTCTGGGACAATGGTCCCCTATTTGGCAATAGTAAAAGGGAAGTATGTATTAGTCATTTGGTGACAGTAGGAGGGATTGACCGGTACTTCGAGTACCTTATTGTTTATTAGAGACAGTTTGGTTGGGAACTCGTGTATCTAGACTGAGACGTCGATTCTCAAGGCTAAACCAAAGAGAATTTAAAAGAAATCTATTGAAAAATGAAACATATTCATGGATTAAATGAATACTATGGTATGGCTTAAGTATATATATATATATAATTGAAATTGATTGGTAAACAAATGGATTGATAATGTAATGTACTGAAGGATATTAGGCAATTGTATGGCTTCATTGTTTCCATGAATCATGTTCAAGGCAAGAAAGTTGTGTGATCCTTGAATAGTATGTCCTTTGATTCTATCATTTGAACTGGAATAGGATATAGTACTATTTTGACAGGTTAAATTAACGTAATGAATGTAAAGAAGCTTATAAGAATGATTGAAATGATAATCACAAAATCGAAGTGAACTTATGATCTTGTTTGATTGATTGTGGTAGTGAAAGACTTTTATGTTTTAAATTGAAATTTTTGTGCTTTAACCCTCTCACTAAGCCCTTGCTTATTTAAGTCTATCCCTACATCTCAGGTTAACATTTTGGACAATGAAACTTCGAGAAGCTTGATCAAGTCAGTTTTTGGAGCTAAGAGTATGTAGTTAATTTTTTGAAAGAACTCTTATGACGGTTTTTTGAAAAAACTCCTATGATGGTGGCACTAATGTATAAACTGATGTGCTTGTTTGGTTTTGTAAGGTCTATAATTGGTATGGTATGTAAGTATTAACTCTTGTGCTTGTGGTAGCCTATGGTTGATATGGTGGCATGATTTTCATCTGATTATAGTATTTGAACTAGTTCCTAGATGATTATGCTTGAGTTGTTTATGTGGCTGAATATAACAAAGGCTTGGTTAATTGAAAGTAGTAATGATAGTTTCATTCGAATTAATGATAAGATTTTGTAAATTGTATATAGACTAGGTTTTGTTTTGGATTGGAGATCGATTGTTGTAGAATAGATTTGCATAGGAATAAAATGTCTTAATTGCTTAACTTGTTTGTAAACCTATAGGTAAAAAATAGAACCTTGATATGCATTGATTTGGAACATATTTATAAGTCTTATGCTTATGTATGAATTGTGCATAATAATATATGATGGTTAAGAATGTAGAATTGTGATCATTCGGCTGAAGTTGTTTACTATAGTATCTATAAAAGAAAAGAAATGATCCATTTGAACCCATGGTTATCCTTTATTATTCAAAAGTAAGCTTGCTCTCTAAGACAAATCCTTAATTTGTTCGAATGCTTGTGTATGGTAAGCATGTCCTTGATTGAATGCCTTATATCGAATGGTTGTTTCTCCTAGGCTAGTTTTAGGGTGTTACATATTGGTAATCATAGCTAAAGGCTAAATAATTCTAGGGCCATTGTATGATTGTATTGCTAATGATGATTTGCATTGTATAATTGTATTGTTATGAATGACTTTAGTGCCACCTAGGAGTTAATTGGATATCTATTGTGACTTGAGAATGACCAAGCTCTCTTCTTCTTATTATAGAATGTCTGAAACAAGGTTGGGAGAAGACAATGAAAGCCCAATTGGTTCCTCCAATGAAGGAGGAAGTGTGAGGATGAATCAAGATCCTCAGAAGCCAGCTGAGCCTCAACAAGTTCAGCATGAAGCTCCTACAATTCATCCCATACAATGAGGATGTTCGTCCAGATAGTTGTCTCTATGAGACAGAATCCTCCAACCCTTACCGACCCTTCAGTAGTTAAATCAACAAGAGCCCCAATTGACAAACTAGCTCAACTTTGAGCTTATACCTTCACCGAAGAAAGTGAAGAGAAGCTAGAAGAAGCCAAATATTGGTTGGAAACTACAAAAAGAATTCTAACTAAGCAATTACAATGTTCAGATGAACATAAACTAGAATGTGTAGTAACCCTTTTGGCTAAGGAAGCACTAAATTGGTGGGAGACTACAACTCTTGCAGCACCGGAGGAAGCTGTTACCTGAGAATTTTTCCTCAAGGAGTTTAAAAAGAAATATATCAGTGATCAATATTTGGCAGAACGTAAGAAGAAATTCTTGTATTTGAAGCAAGGAGGGAAACCATTTGAACAATATGTTAATGAATTCTGCAAATATTATAAGTACGGGTTAGAGTTTATAAAGAATAAGGAGGATAAATGTCGAATGTTTATAGATGGACTCAATGATGAGTTATGCCGTATGTTTATTGCTTTGGGGATTACTGATTTCCAAGATTTGGTCAACCAAGCCATAGCTACTGAAGCTAGGATGAAGACTTCTGGGAAAAGAAAAGAAAATCAATCTCGGGGTGATAAAAGATCGAGGGAGGACCACAAACCTCATTGGTAGAATAAGAAGTAAAAACATCAAGGAGGAAACTCTTCTAACTATAGCAACTTTTCAAAGGGTAGTTACATCCCTAAGCCTCAATTAGTGGTTAAAACATCTACACCCACAATGTCCTTGAATAGCACCGAGAATATAGGAAGGGAGACTCAAATCCCTGCTTGTAAAATCTGTCAAAAGAATAATACGGGACTATGTAGAAAATTGACCAATCCTTGCTATTTGTATGGAGATACAGCACACTATGTCAAAGATTGTCCTCAAAACCCGAACAAGTTACCCTCCAATGTACCCAAGGGATCGAACCAAAATTAGTCCCCTAGAGGAAAATGGCTGAAGCAAGCTAACTATGGAACTATGGAAAGAGTAGAGGCCAGGGGTCAAATGCTACCTATCAAGAGTCTCAGATACCTGCTCGAGTTTACCACATCTGGGGTCGAGAGGATGAAGAATCTCCTGAAGCAATTACATGTACAATTTATCTTGATATACACCATGTATATGCTCTTTTTGATTCGGGACCGACTCACTCTTTTATAAGTGATCCTTTGATTGAAAAATTGAACCTTAAATTTGAGCCTACAAATAATGATCTAATAGCTTCAAACCCTATTGGAGATAGAGTGAAAGTAAATCAAATCTGTAGAAATTGTCCCTTGTTCATACAAGGCATACCTTTTCCTGCTGATCTTTTAGCCTTATCCTTCTTTGATTCTGATCTCCTCTTAGGCTTAGATTGGTTGGGGAAACACAAAGCTTGGGTTGATTGTAATAAGAAATGATTGTATATTCTCGGTTTAGGAAAAGAATCCATTATCTTGCTAAGCAAGGAATCTTTCAAACCTATAGCTATTTTCGCTCCAATTTCTAGTTTGAATGAATCCACATTATCTCTTGAATCTATTATAACTGTATATGGATTTCCTGACATTTTCTCGAGGAATTGCTGGGATTGCCACCGACGAGAGAAGTGGAATTCAGAATTGAAGTTCAACCGGGATCAACACCAGTTTCCATTGCGCCCTATCGAATGGCCCCGGTCAAACTCCATGAACTTAAAATTCAATTACAAGAGCTTCTAGACAAGGGCTTCATAAGACCTAGTTCTTCTCTTTGGGGAGCCCTGATTTTATTTGTGAAGAAGAAGGATGGATCGATGAGGCTCTATATCGATTACCGGCAACTAAATCAACTCACTATTAAGAACAAATATACTTTGCCTAGAATTGAAGACTTGTTTGATCAATTGAGGGGTGCTACCGTATTTTCTAAGATTGATTTATGGTCAGGATATTATCAATTGAAAGTCAAGGAAGCCAATGTTCCAAAAATTGCTTTCCGAACTAGGTATGGTCACTATGAATTCTTAGTGATGCCTTTCGGCTTAAAAAATGCACCTGCAGCCTTCATGGATCTCATAAATAGGGTTTTTAAACCTTATTTAGACAAGTTTATTGTAGTCTTCATAGATGACATTCTTGTCTATTCGAGGAGTAAAGAAGAACATTCAGATCATTTGAGAATTGTATTGTAAACTCTCCGGGATAAACAATTGTATGCTAAATTCAACAATTGTGAATTTTGGCTTCCGGAAGTGTCATTTCTTGGACATGTGATATATACATAAGGTATTAAGGTTGACCTGAACAAAATTCAGTCCATTGTTGATTGGAAACCACCAACTAATATTGGAGAGGTTAAAAGTTTTCTCGGTTTAGCCGGGTATTATTGAAGATCTATAAAAGGGTTCTCAATTTTGGCTGCACCATTAACTCTGCTCCTAAGGAAGGATGTCCCATTCGAATGGGCTGAGAACCAACGGAGAAGCTTTGATCAATTGAAACAGTTTCTTACTAGAGCTCCTATTCTAATTCAACCTGAACTGGGAAAAGATTTTACAGTTTTCAGTGATGCTTCCCACCTCTGTTTAGGGTGTGTTTTAATGCAAGATGATAAGGTAATTGCTTATGCTTCCCGAAAATTAAAGCCACATGAATTAAACTACCCGACACATAATTTGGAATTGGTTGCTCTCATGTTTGCTTTAAAAATCTGGAGGCATTATTTGTATGGAGAAAGATGTCACATATTTACTGATCATAAAAGCTTAAAGTACATCTTAACTCAAAAGGATTTAAATCTCCGACAAAGAAGGTGGGTACAATTGCTTAAAGATTATGATTTAATCGTTGATTACCACCCGGGCAAAGAGAATGTAGTGGCTGATGCACTCAGTCGCAAACGTTCTATTGGTAAGATCACATTCTATCCATGGTTGATTTTGCCTTATTTGAACATTGTGGTTAATTTCTCTAATAATGTCTCTTGGATTGTAGCTCCAACAAGTTTCAATGCTCATTTTAAGCTTTTGAAGAATCAAAAGCACCTAGCCGAGCTTCAAATCCACTCAAAATTGAATTCAATAATCAAATTGCTTCAAAAGAATGATCCCGAACTTCAAAAAATAGTAGGAGAAATTGAATCCGAACCAAATTCTGATTTCTTCTTAAAATCGAATGGTATCCTCTATTTTAAGAATCGAGTTTGTGTACCTAATGATCAAGCTTTGAAGAAGGAAATGTTACACGACGCATATAGAAGCCCCTTCTCTATTCATCTAGATCAGTTAAAATGTACATAGACTTAAAAGAAGTATATTGGTGGCTGGGAATGAAATCAGACATCACTTAATTTGTGTCTAAATTATTTTCATGTTAAAAAGTGAAAGCTAGACACCGAGCACCTACTGGACTCCTCCAATCAATCGAATTGCTTCAATGAAAGTGGGAAAGAATAACGACGTATTTTGTATTAGGATTGCCTCCTTTACCAAAGAAAAATGATGCTATCTGAGTAATTGTTAATAGATTCTCAAAGTCGGCCCATTTTCTACCTGTTCGAATGGACATGAAACTTGAGCAATTAGCCGAACTGTATATAAGGGAACTAATTAGACTCTATGGTGTTTCAGTATCTATTATATCAGACCGAGACTATCAGTTTACTTCCCTTTTTGGGAAAGAACTTCAGAAATCTTTGGGAACCAAATTGAACCTTAGAAGTGAACTTATTTCATCTCAGTTTACATTATAGTTGTTTGCCACAACATTTATAAAATTGTTTCTTTTTGCCATAGCATTTCTACAAATGTTTCTTATTGCTACAACATTTGTTCACTATCTGAATTGTTTGTTTTGACTAAACTAGTTTGGCCTCCAATCCTTGTGGAGACGATACTCACTCATCATTTTATTACTTGTTCGATGTGTATACTTGCACAAATTGCGTATCAATTATAGTACACCTACATGCGCAATAGCGCAATGGAAACCAGGGCAATCCTAGGTTGCACCTCGATACCAAATTCAACTTCACGGGTCGAGGGTAAACCTAGAAGTTCATCAGGGAAGACGTCAGAAAATTCATATACAATGTTAATGTTTGACAAGCGAGGTTCATCCTTGGATTCCAACGTCGAGGCATACAATGAAGAGTTTTAGGAATCCATTAGAGTTATGCTCTCCTTGCCAAGGCCTCGAAGATACAACTTCCTCTTGCTATAGTCTACCTAAGCCTGATGTTTACTAAGCCAATCGAAACCCAGTATACCATCGAACTTGTGGATCGATTAGGCTAATAAATGAATTGGAAAAGGAATCCTTTGGAGCATCAAGGGGTAGTTCTAGCACACAAAGCTTACGGTGACACAATTACCCAATGGATTAGTCACAGAGATCTTCGATGCTATAGGTTTAGAAGACATGTTATGTTTTTTGATCAATATAGTGCTTATAAAAGAGTGAGTGGAACTAGGGTCAATCAATGCATATAAGGAGTGGGAATATAGTTCAATAGTACCTCAATGACATCAGGTTCATCATCTTTCTCTCGGCTCCTCACATGATACATTTGGGTAGATTCCTTCGATTTTTGCCTATTTGGTGGTTTTCCCGAGCCATTATGTTTCCCAGTAGCTCCCAACGGTCCTTGCCTTGATCCCTTACCTCAGAAGGAATGAGAAGGAGATGCAACATTCGCCGGTGCAATAGTGGACTTAGTGGAACCAAGGGGACAATCACGAATGAATGGCCTTGATCACCATAGTAGGAACAAGCTCCATTATGTTTATGACACTAACTCCCTGGATGTCATTTCTGGCAGTAGTTGCAAACTGGATTCTGTGAACTTCGGTTAGAGCCCTTAGTGCTTTCAACTGTAGCAGTCTTGGCAAAAAATTGTGTCATGGTCTGAGGTCTCTCAATATTCCCAGAACGAGAGGGTTGTGAGTATGTATTCTGTTTGCAGCCTTGGTACTTGCCCTTTTTCTTCCACTTAGTTGGTCGGGGATCATCTATGAACCTCTTCTCAGACTTACTTGATCCACCAGCCCTTTGAGCTTTCTATACTACTTCAGTAGCCTTGACTAGATTCACAAGATCCTGGAAGTCAGTGATGCCCAAAGCGGTAAACATAGGACGTAGCTCATCACTAAGCCCAGCAATGAACATTCTAAACTTCTCTTCCTCCTTCTTGATATACTCTGCACCGTATCGACAATACTTTCAAAAATAATGAATATACTGCTCGATAGGTCGGCCACCTTATTTCAGATGGAGGGAGATGCTACATCTTTCTGCAAGGTAGTACTCACTAATGTACTTCTTCTAGAATTCCTGAAGATAGAACTCCCAAGTGATAGTTTCTTCAAGAACGGTAAGAATAGTGGTCGCCAACCACTAAAATGCTTTTTTAGCTAGCAATGCGAGAGCGCACTCCATCTTGTGCTCATCTGAACAATGTAGTTGTTTGTTTAAAACCCTGACCAGGATTTTTGTCATCCTGACCGCTGAAGGTATAGGCTTAGTGTTGTGCCAGCTTATCGATAGGGGCCCGGACGTACTAGACAATAGGTGCATCTGGTTGCACAGGTTGTTCAGCTCTCATAGAGGTGACCGATTAGGTAACTCTCAGCCTGTGCAGTAGGCAATTTCGGCTCAACATTTTGAAGTGGCCAATTAGGTGGATTTGGAAGGTCTCCTTTCCTTCCTTCCTCGCCATGAGTTGAGGAGTCGGTAGCATGCTCGTTTATGTGAGCTTTGTTAGTTTTTGATATAATTACAATATAAAGAGATCGGAGTAGTCGACAAGTCACTATACACAATAAACAACTCCTAGGTGGCAAAGTAATACAATAACAATGGAATAGGCTTCGGTTTAGTCCTATAATAAACTAAACTCTAGCTCTAATATCACAAATGTAACACCCCATTCTCGGCCTGGTCGAGAACTCGGTCAGAGAGTGCTATCGGTGAATGATGAGATGACCGATGCGGTAATTATAAACAACGGTCGACATTTTAATGCTATCACGCTTAACAAACAATACAAGACAATAACACATATTCAATTAAACCAACGCGAAACTGTGATTATCCATTCAAGACCAATTTTAAATTTTTACAAAATTTAGGGACTAAATTGTAATTTTAGTGTTCGAGAGGTCCCTTTTTATAATTAACTTCACTATCGTGAAATTCAATCTATAAACAGTGATTGTGTAAATTTTCATGTTAATCAGAGTTCAATTCCCCTTCCAATTAAGGTCTATAACATTCAATAACCAAAATGCAATATTTTAGAACTGTTTTATGACACTTATAACTGAGTTACCTGTCACCGTAACTATACTAGGAAGGCAGTATCGGTACGTCATGCCTAATTGAAGAATTCCAGATTCGATAGATATAGACTTGTATCCATATAGCTGGAAACCGTGTCAATACGCACTGTGCAGTATCGATACGTCATGTTTACTTAGTCCAATTATGCATACCCGTATCGATACGCACTAAGAAGTATCGATACACCTTGTAGTGTAATGACAAGTTTTATTTGGTTTTTAGTCAAATTAACTTATCAAAAGTTGTCCAAATGCAATGAAACTCTACCAACTAGTTTAAAACTATTTAATCTGCTAACATGTCAAATTTTATAGTCATTTGAATCCATTTACTAGGTTTTCACCTTTTTAAGCCAAATATGCACATTTAGCCATTTTAACCACTTCAATAACACCATATCGAGCCTTAAGCCCTTATACAAAACATAGGCAATGCACACATTTCAAAACGACTAAAAGCAACTAGTTCAACTACTTTGCCACCATACTAGGAGTTCGTAGGGCAATATACATTACTTTTGTCTTGTGATGACTTGCCAAAACTTCCGATTTGCTCCAATCCTGAGTCGATGACAATATCAACCTGATATGCATGAGACAAAATGAATTTGGCATACTTTGGCTAGTGAGGTAGTCATAAACAATACAAATAAAAATGGAATGGGTAACAACTCATGCTTAACAATATCAGCGCTGGGTTTCTTGTTAAAAAACCACAATATAATAAATAAATGTAAAGCCTTGGAATAAATCAAGATAGTGGATACACGAATTCCCTACGCCTCACCAAATTAACGAATGGTCTAGTCCCTCTGCCTCGCCAATGTGACCAATATCACAAAACATCCCTCTGCCTCGCCACATCAATATAGGTCATAGCCCAAGGTCGGTAGTCCACCCGTACACTAAGCTTATGAATTCTATGGCATGCTAATTGTATCCAATGGCCTTCGAATCCAAGGTCTGGTGAAAATACCAATAATCAATGTTCAATAACAATGACAATATCCAATGTTATTATCAATAAACAATGTTCCGGTGCCAATGTTCAATAACAATATCAATGACAATGGAAATGTTCAATGATCTCGATGGCAATGGCAATGGCAATGATCGGTGCTTTATTTTCAATGTTACAATGAAAAATATCTATATCTATATCGATATCAATGTTCATTTACAATGACAATGACGAAAACAATAGCAATGACTATACTTTATGTCTAATGTTCGATGCTTAAATAACTCAATGACTCTATCGACGATGAAATTAACGACAATGAATGATGGTAATGCCCACAATAATACCATTGTCTGATACTCAATGCAATACTTACCTCCACTTGCCAATGATATCCACTAAGTGGTTCGATGCAATATTCCTTAATAATAATGTTAGAAATACTATATAAAATAACAATAGAATAGGGAAAGTGTAACACCCCAAAATTTGGCCTAGACAGAAATGGGTTCCAGCGATTGGAAACCCTATAGCGGAGATGTTCAAATATTGTATTTCTATTGACCATAAGGTCAATTGAATCGGTAGTGGACTTTAATTGAGTTGATGACAATATCAACCTGATATGCATGAGACAAAATGAATTTGGCATACTTTGGCTAGTGAGGTAGTCATAAACAATACAAATAAAAATGGAATGGGTAACAACTCATGCTTAACAATATCAGCGCTGGGTTTCTTGTTAAAAAACCACAATATAATAAATAAATGTAAAGCCTTGGAATAAATCAAGATAGTGGATACACGAATTCCCTACGCCTCACCAAATTAACGAATGGTCTAGTCCCTCTGCCTCGCCAATGTGACCAATATCACAAAACATCCCTCTGCCTCGCCACATCAATATAGGTCATAGCCCAAGGTCGGTAGTCCACCCGTACACTAAGCTAATGAATTCTATGGCATGCTAATTGTATCCAATGGCCTTCGAATCCAAGGTCTGGTGAAAATACCAATAATCAATGTTCAATAACAATGACAATATCCAATGTTATTATCAATAAACAATGTTCCGGTGCCAATGTTCAATAACAATATCAATGACAATGGAAATGTTCAATGATCTCGATGGCAATGATCGGTGCTTTATTTTCAATGTTACAATGAAAAATATCTATATCTATATCGATATCAATGTTCATTTACAATGACAATGACGAAAACAATAGCAATGACTATACTTTATGTCTAATGTTCGATGCTTAAATAACTCAATGACTCTATCGACGATGAAATTAACGACAATGAATGATGGTAATGCCCACAATAATACCATTGTCTGATACTCAATGCAATACTTACCTCCACTTGCCAATGATATCCACTAAGTGGTTCGATGCAATATTCCTTAATAATACTGTTAGAAATACTATATACAATAACAATAGAATAGGGAAAGTGTAACACCCCAAAATTTGGCCTAGACAGAAAATGGGTTCCAAATGATTGGAAACCCTATAGCGGAGATGTTCAAATATTGTATTTCTATTGACCATAAGGTCAATTGAATCGGTAGTGGACTTTAATTGAGTTGATGACAATATCAACCTGATATGCATGAGACAAAATGAATTTGGCATACTTTGGCTAGTGAGGTAGTCATAAACAATACAAATAAAAATGGAATGGGTAACAACTCATGCTTAACAATATCAGCGCTGGGTTTCTTGTTAAAAAACCACAATATAATAAATAAATGTAAAGCCTTGGAATAAATCAAGATAGTGGATACACGAATTCCCTACGCCTCACCAAATTAACGAATGGTCTAGTCCCTCTGCCTCGCCAATGTGACCAATGTCACAAAACATCCCTCTGCCTCGCCACATCAATATAGGTCATAGCCCAAGGTCGGTAGTCCACCCGTACACTAAGCTTATGAATTCTATGGCATGCTAATTGTATCCAATGGCCTTCGAATCCAAGGTCTGGTGAAAATACCAATAATCAATGTTCAATAACAATGACAATATCCAATGTTATTATCAATAAACAATGTTCCGGTGCCAATGTTCAATAACAATATCAATGACAATGGAAATGTTCAATGATCTCGATGGCAATGATCGGTGCTTTATTTTCAATGTTACAATGAAAAATATCTATATCTATATCGATATCAATGTTCATTTACAATGACAATGACGAAAACAATAGCAATGACTATACTCTATGTCTAATGTTCGATGCTTAAATAACTCAATGACTCTATCGACGATGAAATTAACGACAATGAATGATGGTAATGCCCACAATAATACCATTGTCTGATACTCAATGCAATACTTACCTCCACTTGCCAACGATATCCACTAAGTGGTTCGATGCAATATTCCTTAATAATAATGTTAGAAATACTATATACAATAACAATAGAATAGGGAAAGTGTAACACCCCAAAATTTGGCCTAGACAGAAATGGGTTCCAGCGATTGGAAAACCCTATAGCGGAGATGTTCAAATATTGTATTTCTATTGACCATAAGGTCAATTGAATCGGTAGTGGACTTTAATTGAGTTGAATTATTGTTTAAAGACCTTATTGGAAGTATAGGAAACCTTTTAATGGCTAAATTGTAAGAATTAAAAGTTGGGAGATAAAAGTACAGTCTACCAAGAGTTGAGGGATTAACCTTGCGATTAGCCCCTCCTCAAATTAGCCATCCCATATGTTGGATTATCGGGAGAGTTTCCTTCAATAGAAGGAAACCTATTGCTATTAACACATGGTAAATAGAAAATAGCTAGGGATTAGAAATCTTACCCGAAACCTCTCCAGGCAAGCACCTCACCACGCCATCATCTACTACCTAAGCAAGCACCTCCATTGGAGCTTGATTTCAAGCACGACTTTTCTTTGATTTATTATTATCGAATCGTTGCAGGTGATCGGTAAGCTATAATCCCCAAGCAACCATTGAATTTCATGGATATATCAAGCTTAATCTCAAGCCAAGGTTTGGCCATCGATGGAGTTTGATAGCACATAGCTATTTTAAGCCTCAATATTGATTTTGATTTTGTTATATTGATTCTGGTATCGTAATATTGAATCTAACCGAATCCTATTGTTTTTACCTAGCTCAAGAAGTTGGTAAAGATCACCCACCATCACCAACAAAAGGTAGGAATAAGGGGATTGCTATCCGAGAGCCTTACAAGCTTCAAAATATCAAGGTGAGTGTAGTCAGAGTCTCGAGATTAGGCTAGGTGCCTTTCTCGACTTCATCATTAATAGAATTGTCATTCTAACTCTGTTGTTAAGGATTATTGCATCAAATCGCTTATCAGACATTATGGTAAGTATTGGTAAGTTATCACATCGAGTATTGAGCATTGTCAATGTTATCGTCATTGTCATTGAACATCGGACATAGCCATCGTTGTTGTCATTGAGTATTGTTATTGCCATTATCATCGAACCATGAAAGTAAAGGATATTGATGAAGCTTTGATATAGCATGGAAATAGCCATTGTCATTGATCATGGATGTCAACATTGTTATTGTTATCGAAAAATTGTATAACAACCACCAACTATTGATATTGTCATTGAGATCATTGAAATATTGCTAATTAACATAGATACTATTATTGGAATTTGATATTGAATCATTATTTATTGATAAAGCTATCAAACACATTGAATATTGTTATTGCTATTGAATACCAATCATTGATACTGTCACCGGACCTTGGATTCGGAGGACATTGGATACAATTGGCATGCCATAGAATTCATGACCTTAACGTACGGGTGGACTACGATCCTAGGGCTACAACTTATATTGATTTGGTGAGGCGGAGGGATGTATTGTGATATTGGTCATATTTGCGAGGTAGAGGGACTAGACGATTCATTGATTTGGTGAGGCATAGGAATTCGTGTATCCATTATCCGGAATCCATCCAAGGGATACTAATGAAATATGGATTTATTGTTATTGAACATTACCGTTGCATTGCTTCCATGGATCTATTGCATTGTTATTGTAAAGATATGAGTTGTAATGCATTTCCAAGACATAGTGTTTATTTGTGACTACCTCACTAGACAAAGTATGCCTAATGCATTGCATTTCATCCGTTTCAGGTTAATAGATTCAACGTTGGAGATCAGAGAAGTTGTTGCATTGTACAAGTCACAAGAAATCTTGAAGTAATGTATATCGAACCTATGAAATCCTAGTAGGGTGGCAAAATACTTAGAAGGTTCATATAAGGCCCTTTTGATATGTATATTTTGTGCTTGTCGTATGATAGTGCACAAGGCTTTAAATGAGCTTTATACATGGTTTAAAAAGGACTAAAAGTGCAATTAGGCCTTAAAAGGTGAAATCATAGTAAACGGATTTGTATAGTCCTAAAACTTGGCAAGCAAGTAGTTTATAGCATTGAAATATTGTGCGTAAAATTTCATTTCATTTAAACCTTGATTGATAGGTTAAATCGAATAAAAACCAGCAAAAATCTGTCATTACAACGCAGGGCGTATCAGTACGGTTGATTGCGTATCGATACAACCTTGCATATTTGGTCAGGTCAATGATGGTCAACAGGGGGTGTACGATACGACCTAGGTGTATCGGTACAAATTTTGGCTACTGAAATTTGGGATCAAAATGGTATCGATATGGGGTCAAGTTGTATCGATACGAAGCCAACATGGTCAACCTGTATTGGTACGACCGTCAACTGTATCAGCACAGGTCTATTGCAATTGAATCTAAAATTTGGTAATTAGGTTTAGTGTACCGATACGACCATGAGGGTATCGTTATGGCGACAGTTAATTCTGTTAAAAGATAAAGAACACAGTTTGAATTTTATGCTAAATGATCACTAATTATTGCATGGCTTAATTGAATGGGCATATGAACTCTGAATAATATGAAAATTTGTATGCTTACTATTTGCATGATGAATTTCATGGTATTAAGATAGGTTTCAGAATCAGACCGTTGAAATACTAAAATTACAATTAAGTCCCTAAAACTTGTAAATGTTATAATTTGGTCCTAATTGGATAATCATAGACTCGTAATAGAGTAATTGGAACTTTGTATTACTTATTCTTGAATGTTAGGCCTAATATCATCGTTTATTGCATGGGACTATCGTATTGACCACCATTTAGTTCATCGGTAGCATACTCCGACCCGATTCTCGTCTAGGCCAAGAAGGGTGTGCTATATTTATGGTATTAGAGCTAGAGTTTAGTCGATTCTAGGACTAAACTGAATCTTACTGCATTGTTATTGTGTTACTTTGCCACCTAGGAGTTGTACATTGTGTATATTGTGACTTATCGACTAATCCGATCTCTTTATGTTATAGATATATCTGAGACAAACAAGGCTCACATTCACATGCATGCCAGCGGCTCCTCGACTCATGGCGAGGAAGTAAGGGGGATCCACCAAACCCACCTAGTCCCCCACCTCAGCATGCTGAGCCAGTAGTGCCTGATGCATAGGCATAATGTTATCGGAACATGGCTGATATGTTCAAGCAATTCATGGCATCTATGTGGGCCGAGATGGTGGTGCAACCAACCACATCAGTTTTCCAATATGCTCAAGCCCCTATCGATAAGCTGGCCTCACTCCGGGCATTCACTTTTACCGGTCAAGATAATGATAATCTAGAGGTAGTCGAATACTGGCTGGACAACACGTTGAGGATTTTGAATAAGCAATTGTAGTGTTCCGACGAACATAAGTTGGAGTGCACCCTTGCATTGTTAGCCGATGAAGCACTTCAGTGGTGGGAGACCACTATTCTCACTATTCTTGAAGAATCAATCACTTGGGAGTTCTTCCTTCAAGAATTCCGAAAGAAGTACATTAGCGAGTATAATATCATAGAAAGATGCAACATCTTTCTCCATCTGAAGCAAGGCGGTGGACCTATTGAGCAGTACATTCATGATTTCTACAAGTACTGTCGTTATAGAGCAAATTACATCAAGAAGGAAGAAGACAAGTGCATGATGTTTATTGTTGGGCTTAGTGATGAACTACGCCCTATGTTTATTGCCTTGGGGATCACCGATTTCCAAGATCTTGTGAACCGAGTTAAGGCTACTAAAGCTCCACAGAAAACCTTGAGATCAGGTGGAACTAACAAGACTAAAAAGAGGTTTAGGGATTATTCTCGACCTCGCAGGTGGAATAAAAAGAGGCAAGAATCAATGCCCCAAACAAAATGTGTATTTCCAGCCTTCCCGTTCTGGGAACATCGAGAAACCTCAAATAGTGACCTAGTCTTTTGCCAAGACGACCTCAGTTGAAAGCACTAGAGGCTCCAACCAAAATACACCGAATCTAGTGTAATATCCTCAAAACTAGTATAAAAGAAGTTACTACAATGCCTTCATTTAATCTCTAATTGATTGAAAGTAAGGTGATATATTTAGTTAATAAGGACTAGAATGTTATAAATGAAAAAGTAGTAACCTAATGTATAAGTGACCAAACCAAAACAAATAACAAATTGAAGGAATGCATGGTAAATTTCTAAATTCCTACAATGCCCATACACATGTCATTAATTAAAGGATAATTAAGGATAAATTAGTCATTTAGGAGGATATAATGGATGATCCATTATCATTTTCTTCTCCCCTTTGCTGTGTAGATAAACAAGGAAGAGAGAAAAGGAAATTGAGTGAGAAAAACTCCATAACCATACATTCAAGCTTGAAATTGGAGAAATTGGAGTTGCTAACATTCATATAATCTTGATAGGAAGGTAAAATATCTTTCTTAATGTGTTATAGATACAAATCATGCATGCAGATTTATGGTTCTTGCTTGAATTACATGAATTTTATGAATAGATAGTGAATTGATGCTATGAACTAGTTAAGAAGTTCAATTGATTGATTAATCCATGAAATTGACATGCCATTCGAATGAATAGGAGAAATTGATGTTGTCAATAGCCAAATTGATGGTGAAATGCTATGACAGATGATGGAAAATTTGGATGATGATTAGAATGGACAATTGAAATGTAAATTGAAATTGTAGATGTTGGAAATTCTAGTGGATTGATGTCCAAATGAAATAAATTGAAAATGTTGCTCAATTTCCCTTTTTTATAGGTTGGACATATAATTGGACTGACCTAGACATGTATGAATGAGTATATATGCTGAACAAACATGTTAGAATCTTGTTTAGATGAATTATGAAGCTAGAAGCTTAACCTACTGTAATCTGCCCAGAAAACTCTGTTTTGGCCAGTAACTTTGAAAAATCACCATAAACTGTATAAATGGAATTTGAGGCTGAAATTTGTATGGACAGTGCCTTAACATGTCTAAATTCATTAAGAGAAAACAAAACTGAATTCTGGATTGTAGAATGAATTGTACAGAAGAAACACTAGGGATAGTGCAAATTGTCCAGTGTTCTAAATTGCTCTGTCTTTAAGCTAAAAACTATATTAATTGGGAAAGGATTAAAATGTAATGCTTATATAGTTAGAGGGAAACTTAATTTATGTTTCTAATGGTGTAAACGGTTCAAAATTCCGACATACGAAATAAAAGATATGAACATTTAAGTAGCAGTGCACATGCTGCCAGGCAGCAGCAGTCTAGATGTTTATATTGAATTGTATGCTTGAGTATGGAGTCACATAATGACTCAATTGGTTGCTAGATTGTATCTAATACACTATGTATTGTATGAATGTTAGATCAAGTGGAAATTGAGGATAAAGGGTCTCACTTAGATCAACAACCTAGTAAAGGAAAAGGGATTACAATCCGGGATCGACAATAGCTCGAAAAATTCCTATGAGTGTAGTTTCAAGTTTGGAGAGGGTGGTAACCACTCCAAGTCTATTTTTGATTTGTAATTCTTATTGAATCTAAAGTATAAATTGTGTAATGAGCTTACTATGGAGTATTAGCAAGGTAAGTACTCTTTTGAGTGGTTACTTGATTGTGAAGCATCCTTGATTTGCCATTGATTGTAATGATGTGCTTATTGCCTAATTGAACTATATTGAAATGAAGCATGATGTTATAGATAGAAGTAACTCAATTCATTGTTGAATGACATATTGATTGATACTCCTTCATTGACTATGGAAACATTGATATTGGATTGGATTGAGCCCTATTCGACTAAAAGGGAATATTGGCAGAAATTGTGCACATTGAATTGAATCATGCTTCTAATTGATTGAAAGTGATAACTATTGTAAGCCTTGGTCTCGAGTCTGTCTTAGATATAGTTGGCATGCCATAGAGTCTATAGAGCTCATTAGCGGGGTAGACTACGGTCCGGGACATTGGTCCCTATTTGGCGACAGTATGAGGGAAGTATTGTTGTTAGTCATTGGCGACAGTAGGAGGGATTTGACCAGGTACTTGGTACATATTGACTATTTTTATTGGCGACAGTTTGGTTGGAGACTCGAGTATCTAGACTGAGCAATCGATTCTTAAGGCTATACCTAAAATGAATTAGTAACTCATGTGCATTGAACCTATTCCTACATTGAATTGCATTGCTTGATTGTAAAGAAACCATCAAATGCCATGAACTATTGAACATTTTCTTATGAGATTGCTTGATTGTAAAGAAACCATCAAATTCCATGAACTATTGAACATTGCTTATGAGATTGCTTGATTGTAAAGAAACCATCAAATGCCATGAACTATTGAACATTGCTATTTAGATTGCTTGTGTTTTGAAACATTGGTTGTGTTCAAAAGAATATGTTACGCTTAGTAGCCGAATTGGATGATTAATCATGTCTAAACTTCAAGCATTGATATTGATATTGGATTGAAAATCTAGCAATTTACCTAGTATTGTTTGCCTAGTTTTGAATGGTTTCTTATCGATGGGGAAACCATACCATCTAATTGATGAATCATAGTTGAGACTTATTGTATTGGTTGCCTTGAACTTTAACTCAGTCACTAAGCTTTGCTTATTCAAGTCTAATTTCTACGATATAGGTTGATATTGGATACTATCTTGAAGTCTAAGCTTGTACAAGTTACTTTTTGCTCAAAAGAGTATGTTTCCATTTTGTTATAGTTCTCCTAGGATGGTGGCACCTAAGGCATGTATATTCATGATCATTTAGCTATGGTTTGTATAAATTAACTTAAACTGTGACTTATAATGAGTATGGTATGTATATATAAACATGTATGCACTTTATGGAGTGTGATTGTTTGTTAGTCTAATGTTGATCTTCCATGGTTGAATTATGCATAAATTGTTGAATAGAACTATTGAAATTGGCTAGTTAACTATAGATAAATGTAATAATCTACATGTTTAGACATGAACCACATGGATCACCTAAGGAACTATCCGAATTGTGTAGATAATATTGGAAGCTGCATGATTCATTATGGTAACTTATGTAAATAATGTGCTCACCTATTGGTATGCATAATAGCTACAGAGGAACTTGAAAATTCTCTTTCATGTTATCCATTTAGTCGAATGCTTGCTTGAAGGACAAGTAAGTCCTAATTGGTGTTGGACATGATATCTAATTGCTTTATGGGTCCTAATTTATCTAATAGGTGCAATATGAATGGTTTAATTGGTCTTCCCCTAATCGAATTGTAACTTAATAAGCAAGAAAGACCTAAAACGAATTGAACAATCCACCTTTGATTGTATGATTCATTGTTTGAAATTGTGGTAACTTACCTAATCCTACTAGGGTGGTTAGAGTATATTACATCTCGTTTCCAATTACTGCCAGAAATGACATCCAGCAGGTCAGTGTCGTAGGTAGACTGGAGCATGCTTTTATTACGGTGAACAGGGTTATTTCCTTCGTGATTATCCCTTTGCTGCAACCAAGTCTATGGATACTCCGGTAAGTACTACAACCCCTACCCTATCCTTCTGAGGTAAGGGGTCAAGGCAAGGTTCGTCAGGAGCTATAGGGAGACCTAGTGGCCCTCGCAAGGCACCCAGCAAGTAAGAATCCAAGACTCATGCTCAAATGTACCATGTGAGGAGTAGGAAAGAGGAAGATGAGCTTGATGTCGTTGTAGGTATCTTTAAACTTTATTCCTATTCTTTATATGCATTGATTGATCCCGGCTCTACTCATTCCTTTATAAGTACTGAACTAGTCAAGAAGTATGGAATGACTAGTGAACCTATAGCACCGAGAATCTCTGTAACTAAACTGCGTGGTGATTATGTCATTATAAGCCTTGTGTGTAAGAATTTCCCTTTAGTGAATCAAGTGATTCCTTTCGTGGCCGATCTGTTGGCTCTACTGATCCATGAGTTTGATTTGATACTAGGTCTAAACTGGCTTAGTGAACATCAAACGTGGGTGGATTGTAACAAAAGAAAATTGTATCTTCAAGGCCTTGGCAAGGAAAGCATTGTGCTGATGAATTCAAGAAATCTTTCCTTGTATGCTTTGTTAATTGATGCTAAAGATGGTCCACAGTTATCGGATGTTGATGCTGTGTGCCAGTTTCCTGATGTCTTTCCCAATAAACTCTCGGGTTTACCCCCAACCTGTGAGGTTGAATTTTTGCATTGACGTACAACCTAGAACTACTCTAGGGTCCATTGTATCGCATGAAACCCGTTGAGCTAAAAGAGTTGAAGGCCCAGATTCAAGATTTGCTTGATAAAGGCTTCATTCAACCAAGTTCTTCACCCTGGGGAGCTTCAGTTCTCTTTTTGAAAAAGAAAGATGGTTCCATGAGACAATGTATTGATTACTGGCAGTTGAACAAGGTGACCATCACGAACAAATACCCATTGCCAAGGATTTATGACCTATTTGATCAGCTCAAGGATGCCACTGTGTTTTCCATGATCGACTTAAGGTCTGGCTATTATCAAATAAAAGTTAAAGAATGTGATGTGCCCAAAACCGTCATTCGTACGAGATACGGTCACTACGAATTCTTGATGATGCCATTTGGGCTAACCAATGCACCAACAGCTTTCATGGACCTAATGAATCGGGATTTTAAACCCTACCTCAATAAATTCGTGGTACTATTCATTGATGACATTCTAATTTATTCCAAGGATGCAGTGGAACAATGTGATAATCTTCGCATTGTGCTTCAAACCCTTTGTGAAAAGCAATTATTTGCCAAGTTCTCAAAATGTGAGTTTTGGCTTACTAAAGTTGCCTTCCTTAGGCACGCTGTATCGACTTCGGGCATCCAAGTGGACCCAAAGAAGATTCAAGCCATTCTTGATTGGCATCCACCAAAGAATGTTGGCGAGGTAAGAAGTTATTGAGAAAGGAAGCTCTGTTTGTTTGGACTGTGGATTAACAGAGGAGCTTCGATCAATTGAAACAAGTTTTGACTCATGCACCAATTCTAATCCAACTTGAACCTTGAAAGGACTACACGGTCTATAGTGATGCATCGTATCTCAGGTTAGGATGTGTATTGATGCAAGAAGGCAAGGTCATTGCATATGCATCGAGACAGCTCAAGCCACACAAGATGAATTATCCTTCTTATGACTTAGAGTTGGCTGCAGTTGTCTTTGCGTTGAAAATTTGGAGACATTATCTCTACAGGGAGAAATGTTACATCTTTATTGATCATAAAAGACCCAAATATCTCTTAACTCAAAAGTAGTTGAATCTTCGACAACAGAGATAGATGGAACTCCTCAAGGATTACGACCTTGTCATTGACTACCATTCGGGCAAGGCCAATGTTGTAGATGTTGCACTCAACCCCAAACCTCTGCCTAATAAGTATTGTTATTGATCCTCAAGTTTAATGTAATGATTTGTACACCGACTCATTACAAGTCCTTGTGTTGTAGCTCCATAAGCTATCAACGTACACTTCCATCTTAGGAAGTGTCGCTGCTTTGCAGCTGAACTTCAAGTTCAGTCCATCATTACATCTAGGATTCAAGCATTTCAAAGAGAGGATTCTAAACTTCAAGCCATTGTTTCCAAGTTACAAGATAACCCTGGTTTCAGAATAAATTCTAAAGGACTCTTATGCTTTCGTGATCAGGTCTATGTACTTTACGATGAATCTCTTCACACTGATATCCTCAAGGAAGCTTATTCGAGCTCTTTCTCTATTCAACCGGGGTTGATGAAGATGTACAAAGACTTACGGGAGCTTTATTGGTGGTCGGGCATAAAACAAGCCATAGTTGAGTTCGTGTCTAAGTGCCCCATGTGTCAGGGTGTTAAGGTTGAACATCGTGTACCTACTAGATTATTGCAACCTATTGATCTACTACAATGGAAGTGAGAGAAGATCACTATGGACTTTGTTAGTGGTTTGCCTTTGACTCCTACTAAACACAATGCCATTTGGGTCATCATGGATCGTCTAACCATGTTAGCACATTTCCTACCGGTTCGAATAAACTATATTCTTCTCAAGTTGGCTGACTTAAATATTAAGGAAGTCATCTAACTCCATGGGGTACCCCAATCTATTATTTCTGATTGAGATCCCCGATTTGCATCTAGGTTTTGGAAGTCATTGTAAGGAGCTCAAGGCACTAGAGTTAATCTTAGTACCGCCTTTCAACCTCAGTCTGATGGCCAATCAGAAAGAGTAGTACAGGTAATCATCAGGAAATGCTTTCTACGAATCATTGATTAAGTGTACCGTTATTGAATCCTCCTTTATAGATCTTGGAGGACATGCTCCGAGAATGTATTATTGTTTTGGCGGATCATGGGAGAAATTCCTACCCCTCATTGAATTTGCATACAACAATAGCTACCAAGCTTTTATTAAGATGGCTTCGTATGAGGCATTGTATGGAAGGCGTTGTCAAACTCCCTTGTGCTGGTCTGAGCTCGGTGAAGGCAAGATGTTGGGCCCTGATTTACTTCAAGAAACTGAAGAACAAATTGCCATTATCCATGATCGTTTGAAAGCAGCCTTTGACCGAAAGAAGGCCTGCGGTGATCTTAAGCATAGGGATATTCAACATGAAGTTGGTGAAAAATCCTTCCTCAAGGTTTCACCATGGAAGACGGTTTTGAGGTTTGGTAAGAAAGAGAAATTGAGTCCCTGATTTATTGGCCCTTTCGAGGTTACTGAAAAAGTTGGCTCCATGGCTTTTCGGTTATTGTTGCCATTAGAAATGAGTAAAATACATTATGTATTTCATGCATCCATGCTTTAGAAGTATCATTCTGATCCCTCGCACATCATTGAGCCTGAATCCGTAGAAATTCAATCCAACTTATCATATGAGGAAGAACTAGTTCAAGTTCTTGCAAGGGAAGTCAAGAGACTTCACAACAAGACTATTCCATTGGTTAAAGTGCTCTGGAAGAGCCATACCGCTAGGTAAGCAACATGGGAGATAGAAGAGACAATACGGAAGCAATATCCTTATCTTTTCAATCTAGGTAAAAATTCGAGGAAGAATTTTTCTTAAGAGGGGAGAGTTGTAACACCCCAAAATTTGGCCTAGTCGGTTATGGGTTCGGGTGATCAGAAACCCTATATCGGAGATGTTCAAATATTGTATTGATATTGACCATAAGGTCAATTGTATTGGTAGTGGACTTTAATTGAGTCGAATTATTGTTTAAGGACCTTATTAGAAGTACAGGAAACCTTTTAATGGCTAAATTGTATGAACTAAAAGTTGGGAGATAAAAGTACTGTCTGTCAAGAGTTGAAGGACTAACCTTGCGATTAGCCCTTCCTCAAATTAGCCATCCCATACGTGGGATTACCGGGAGAGTTTCCTTCAACAAAAGGAAACCTATTCCTATTAGCATAAGGTAAATAGCAAATAGCTAGGGATTAGAAATCTTACCTGAAACCTCACTAAGCTATCAACTCCTACCTAAGCAAGCACCTCCATTGGAGCTTGATTTCAAGCTTGACTTTTCTTCGATTTATTGTTATCGAATCGTTGCAAGTGATCGGGTAAGATATAATACCAAAGCAACCATTGAATTCTATGGATATATCAAGCTTAATCTCAAGCTAGTGTTTGATCATCCATGGAGTTTAATAGCTAATAACTATTTTAAGCCTTGATATTGATTTTGATATCCTTATAGTGATTTCGATATCATAATATTGAATCTAACCGAATCCTATTTTTTTTACCTAACTCAAGAAGTTGGTAAAGTCACCAACAAAATCTAGGAATAAGGGGATTGCTATCCGAGAGCCTTGAAAGCTTCGAAATATTGAGGTGAGTGTAGTCGGAGTCTCGGGATTAGGCTAGGTGCCTTTCCTGACTTCATCGTTAATAGAATTGTCATTGCTAACTTCGTTGTTAAGGATTATTGCATCAAATCACTTATCAGACATTATGGTAAGTATTGGTAAGTTATCGCATTGAGTATTGAGCATTGTCATTGTCATCGTCATTGTCATTGAACATCAAACATAGCCATCATTGTTGTCATTGAGTATTGTTATTGCCATTATCATCACCATTTTCATTGAACCATGAAAGTATATGATATTAATGTAACATTGATATAGCATTGAAATAACCATTATCATTGATCATGGATGTCAACATTGTTATTTTTATCTAAACATTGTATAAGAACCACTGGCTATTGATATTGTTATTGAGATCATTGAAATATTGCTATTGACATAGATACTATTATTGGACATTGATATTGAATCATTTTTATTGATAAAGCTATCGAACACATTGAGCATTGTTATTGCTATTCAATACTGATCATTGATATTGTCACAAGACCTTGGATTTAAAGGACATTGGATACAATTGACATGCCATTGAATTCATGAGCTCAGTGTACGGGTGGACTATGGTCCTGGGGCTATGGCCTATATTGATTTGGCGAGGCGGAGGGATGTGTTGTGATTTCATCATATTGGCGAAGCGAAGGGACTAGACCATTCATTGATTTTGCGAGGCATAGGAATTCGTGTATCCATTATCCGGAATCGATCTAAGGGTTATTGATGAAATATGGATTTATTGTTATTGAACATGACCATTGCATTGCTTCCATGGATCTATTGCATTGTTATTGTAAAGATATGAGTTGTAATGCATTTCCATGACATAGTGTTTATTTCTAACTGCCTCAGTAGGAAAAGTATGCCTAATGCATTACATTTCATTCATTTCAGGTTAAGAGATTCAACGTCAGAGATCAGAGAAGTTGTTGCGTTGTACAAGTCACAAGCAAGCCTGAAGTTATGTATATCGAACCTATGAACTCCTAGTAGGGTGTAAAAGTACTTAGAATAGTCATATAAGGCACTTTCTATATGTATATTTTGTGCTTGTCGTATGATAGTGCACAAGGCTTTAATGAACTTTATACATGGTTTAAAAAAGACTAAAAGTGAATATTAGGCCCTTTAAAGGTGAAATCATAGTAAACGGATTCGTATAGTCCTAAAACATGGCATGCAAGTAGTTTATAGCGTTGAAATTTTGTGCGTAAAATTTCATTGCATTTGGACCTTGATTGATAGGATAAATCGAATAAAAACTAGCAAACATATGTCATTACAGGGCAGGGCGAATAGGTACGGTTGATGGCGTATCAATATGGCCTTGTATATTTTGTCAGGTCAACGATGGTCAACAAGGGGCGTATCGATACAGCCTAGGCGTATCGGTACGGATTTTGGCTACTGGAATTTGGGATCAAAAATGGTATCAATACGAAGTCAACATGGTCAACCTGTATCGGTACGGCCCTCAACTGTATCCATATGGGTCTATTGCAATTGAATATGAAATTTAGGAATTAGGTTTAGCTTACCGATACGGCCATAAGGGTATCGGTACGGTGACTGTTAATTCTGTTAAAAGATAAAGAACACAATTTGAATTGTTTGTAGAATGGTCATTGATTATTGCATGCATAATTGAATGGGCATATGAACTCTGAATAATATGAAAATTTATATGCTTATTGTTTGGATGAATTTCATGGTATTAAGATAGGTTTTTGAATCAGACCGTTAAAATACTGAAATTATGATTAAGTCCCTAAAACATGTAAATGTTATAATTTTGTCCTAATAGGATAATCATAGACTCGTAATAGAGTAATTGGAACTTTGTATTGCTTATTCTTGATTGCTAGGCCTAATATCATTATTTATTGCATGGAACTATCATATTCACCACCGTTTAGTTCATCAGTAGCATACTTTGACCCGGTTCTCGACCAGGCTGGGAAGGGGGTGCTACAGAAAGACACCTAGCCAAATTTCGAGACTCTGACTACACTTACCTCAATAATCTGATGCTCCTACAGTTCTCAGATGACAATTCCCTTCTTCCTAGATTTTGTCGGTGATGATGGACGATCTCTATTCAATTATTGAGCTAGGCTAAACAATAGGAATTAGTTATTACTGTTGAACATTGATTATTGAAATATTTATTGCTATTGAACAATGATATTGAAATATTTCATATTGATAAGGACGTTGGAAATATCGAACATTGTTATTACTATTGAACATTGATTATTGATATTGTCAACAGACCTTGGATTCGAAGGACATTGGATACAATTGACACGCCATAGAATTCATGAGCTCAGTGTATGGGTGGACTACAATCCTTGGGCTATGGCCTCTATTGTGGCAAGGCGGAGAGATGTTTGTGTTATTTGTCAGTTTGGCGAGGCGGAGGGACTAGACCATTCATTGATTTGGCGAGGTATAGGAATTCGCGTATCCACTACCCTGAATCAATCCAAGGGTTACTATTGAAATATGATGTTATTGTTATTTTACATGATCATTGCATTGTTATCAATAATTCATTGCATTGCTATTGCTAATACATGATCCAGAATGCATTTCATTGTTATCATTATTGTGCGTGACTACCTCACTAGGCAATGTATGCCTAATTCATTTCATTTCATACATTTCAAGTTAAGGAATTCGTGGTTGGAGATCAGAAAGTTGGAAGATTTTGGCAAGTCACAACCAAGCTAATGTAATGTATATCGAATCTATAACTCCTGGTATAGTGGCAAAGTAGTTGGAATAGCCACCTATGGTCTCTTTGGTGTGTATGTATTGCCCTTGGTTTATAACTATGCCTTAGGCCCTAAATGGCCCTTTTTGGTAAGCTTAAGAGTGACCTAAAAGGCATACTTGGCATAAAAGAGGGAAAACGTAGTAGATGGATTCGGATGGCTATAAAATTTGACATGCTATTAGATTATATTGTTATAAACTTACTGGTAAAGTTTCATATAGTTTGGATGTTGTTTAGTAGGTTATAATGATTAAAAACTAGACAATATCTGTCATAATATTACAGGTCGTATCGATACGGGTGATGACGTATCGATATAGGTGTGCATATTTAGACATGGTCAATATTGGTCAATAGGGTGTATCGATACGTCAAAGGGGCGTATCGATACAAAAGTCAGCACTAGAATTTGGAAAATTAAATACATCGATACAGTCTCAGGGTATATCAAAACGAGTCAACCTGGTCAACCAATATCGGTACGATCCCTAGTCATACCAATACAAGCTTTGGACATCGAAACCAGATAAATTACAAACCATGTCTCGCATACCGACATGAGCAATTATTGTATCAGTATAAGCTTATTAATTCTTAACTATTTTAACGGTCATGACACAGACGTATCGGTACGGCCTCACGAGTACCGATACCGATACAAGTAAAACAGTTATACGTTAATTGAGTCATGTTTGGAGCATTGCACATTGGTCACTAAACATTGTATAGTTAAATTGTTGAGGCAATTAATGTCGGAATAACACGAAAACTTGTAAGCTTATTGTTTATGAATTGAATTTCATTGCGGTATGGTTGTTTTCATTAAAGGACCCCTCATTCTTTAAATTTACAAATTAGTCCCTAAAGTTCATTAAAGTTTGAAATCAGCCCTAAACTGATTACAGTAGTCCCATAATAAATCATTGCTTCTATATATCTACAGAGTATCGCATCGCATTGCCTTGCATTCAATTTTGATTGAGCAATATCACATCGTTCACCATACTGTTCTCCGTTAACGCTTTTTGACCTGATTTCCTACTAGACCAGGAAGGGGTGTTACATTTGTGGTATTAGAGCTAGAGTTTAGTCGATTCTAGGACTAAACCAGAGTGTATTGTATTGTTATTATGTTACTTTACCATCTAAGAGTTTTATTTTGTGTAAATTGTGACTTGCTGACTAATTTGATCTCTCTTTATATTATTGATATGTTTGAGATGAATGAAGCTCATATTAATGATTCTGCCACCGGCTCCTTAATGCATGGCTGGAGATAAGGGGGGAGATCTTCCTAATCCACAGGATCCTCCTGCACAAGGCATCGAACCTAAGGTACCGACCACTCAGGTAGAGTTGGAGAGGAACATGGTTTATATGTTCAAGTAGTTTATGACTACTATAAGAGTGGAGCAGGTTGTGCTGCCTATTGCACTGGTTGTCTAGTATACTCGAGCCCCTATCAACAAGGTATCACAGTATTAGGCCTATACTTTCACCGGTCAGGATAGTGAAAATCCTAAAATTGCTGAGTATTGGTTGGACAATACATGGATAATTTTCAATAAACAATTGCAGTGTTCGGATATTCACAAACTAGAGTGTACCTTCAAGTTACTGGCTGTGAGGCGTTTCACTAGTAGGAGACTACTACCCTTACAGTCCCCGAAGACACAATAACTTGGGAATTCTTTATTCGAGAGTTCTAAAAGAAGTACATTAGCCTGTTTTACCTCATAGAGAGACATAGTATCTTCCTCCATCTCAAGCAAGGTGGGTGACCTATCGAGTAGTACATCCATGTCTTCTGTAAGTAATGCCCTAAGTAGAATGTGTATCCACAACCTTCCCGTTCTGGGAACATCGAGAGACCCCAAACTGTGATTTCTTCTTTTGCTAAGACTGCTTCAGTGAGAGTACTAGAGGTTTGAAGAGGGGCTCTCAGTATCCAATTTGTAATTATTCTCATAACAAACATCCAGCAAGTCACTGCCGTAAGCATACTGGAGCTTGTTTCTACTATGGCGAGCAAGGCCACTTTATCTGAGACTCCATATCAATGCAACCAAATCCACTACTGTATCAGCTAGTGTTGTAACCCCTACGCAATCCCTCCGTGGCAAGGGATCAGTGCAAGAATCATCGGGGGGCAGCAAGTAGACTTGGTAGCTCAAGGAAGACACCGAGCAGGCAGGGATCAAAGGCTCCTACCCAGATGTACCATGTGAGGAGCAGGGAAGAGGAGGATGAACCTGATGTTATTGCAGGTACTACTGAATTGTATTCACATCCTTTGTATGCACTAATTGATCTTGGTTCTACCCACTCGTTTATAAGTTTTGTGTTAGTCAAGAAGCATAGATTATCATCTAAACCTATAACATCGAGAATCTCAGTAACCAATCCATTGGGTGATTGTGTCACCATAAGTCTTGTATGTAAGAATTGTCCTTTATTGAATCAAGGGATTCCTTTTCCGTCCAATTTACTGGCATTACCGATCCATGAGTTTGATGTGATACTGGGATTAGATTGGCTCACTGAACATCAGGCATGGGTAGACTGCAGCAAAAGAAAGATGTATCTTCGAGGTCTTGGAAAGGAAATGATCGTATTGATAAATTTAAAAAACCCTTCTTTACATGATTTGACATTGGAAGCCAAGGGTGAACCTCGATTATCGGATGTTGACACTGTATGTGAATTCTTTGATGTCTTTCCTGATGAACTTCTGGGTATACCTCCAACCCGTGAGGTGGATTTTGGCATCGAAGTGCAACCTAGGACAACCCCAATTTCCATTGCACCCTATCGTATGGGAGTTGTTGAGCTCAAGGAGCTGAAGGCTCAAATTCAAGACCTTTTGAATAAAGGCTTCATTTGACTGAGTTCCTCACCTTGGGGAGCACCAGTTCTCTTCGTCAAGAAGAAAAATGGTTCCATGAGATTGTGTATTGACTATCGACAGTTGAACAAGGTAACCATAAAAAATAATTCACCCCAAATCGAGTAAGTTGTTAACAAGTTAGTTTGTTAAATCTCAAAAGAGATTAATAAATATTCCGATTAAATTTTCGACCTTCGAATGTGCTTTTTAGTAAGATTTTCTGACCTGGCTCCCTATTAGGCTGGGAAAGGGGTGTAATAGTTATAGCTGATGCACTCAGCCGCAAACCTCTACTTGATATGTATTTTTATCGATCATTGAGTTCAATACATTGATTGGTATATCGACTCATTGTAAAACTGTGGTATTGTAGCTCCTCCAGCTATTAATGCTCAATTCTGACTTCGGAAGCATCGTTGCTTTGTAGATGAACTCCAAGTTCAGTCTACTATTGTATCAAGGATCAAAACATTGCAAGAGAAAGACTCTAAAATTCAATCTAATGTTACCAAGCTACAAGATAATCTTGACTTTAGAGTTAATCCTGAAGGACTCTTGTGCTTTCATGATTGGGTTTGCGTGCCCAACGATGAATCTCTTCGTACCGACATCCTCAAAGAGGCTTTTTCGAGCTCTTTCTCTATCCACCCTGATTCGGTAAAGATGTATAAGGACCTTCGAGAGCTCCATTGGTGGACATGCATGAAACGAGCCATAACTGACTTCGTATCCAAGTTCCTTACATGCTAGTGTGTTAAGGTTGAACATCGTGTCCCCACTAGTTTATTACAACAAATTGATCTACCACAGTGGAAGTATGGGAAGATCACTATGGATTTTGTTAGTGGTCTTCCCTTGACCTCTACTAAACATGATGACATTTTTTTCATTGTAGACCGTTTCACTAAGTCGGCACACTTTTTACCGATAGGATGGACTACGGTCTTCCTAAGCTGGCTGACTTATACATCAAGGAAGTTATTCTCCTACACGGAGGGCCATAGTCTACTATCTCTGATCGAGATCCATGGTTTGCTTCTCGATTTTGGAGTTCATTGCAATGAGCTCTGGGCATTAGAGTTAACCTCAGTTCTGCTTTCCACCCTTACTTTGACGACCGATTAGGAAGGGTACTTCACATTCTGGAAGCCATGCTACGTGCATGTATTATCGATTTTGGAGGCTCATGGGACAAATCCCTACCTCTCATCGTGTTTGCCTACAACAATAGTTACCAAGTGTTCATTAAAATGGCACCGTATGAAGCGTTGTATGGTAAACATTGTAGAACTCCATTGTGCTGGTCTGAACTCAGTGAAGGCAAGGCGTTGGGTCCTTACTTACTTTGGAAAACTGAAGAACGGGTTACTATCACCCATGATCGTTGAAAAGTCACCTTTGACCGACAGAAGGCCTATGCTGATCTTAAGCGAAGGGATATACATTATAAAATTGGTGAGAGAGGCTTCCTCAAAGTTTCACCCATGGAAGAAACTTCTAAGATTCGGCAAAAAGGGGAAGTTGAGTCATCAATTCATTGGACCTTTCGAAGTTATTGAGAAAAGTTGGCCCTGTGTCTTACCGACTATTGTTGGCCTCAAAAATGAGCAAGATTTATGATGTATTTCATGTATCGATGCTCCAAAAATATCGCTCTAACCCTTTGTACATCATTGAGTCTAAATCTATAGAAATCCAACCGGACCTTTCGAAGTTATTGAGAAAAGTTGGCCCTGTGTCTTACCGACTGTTGTTGCCCTCAGAATTTAGCAAGAGTCATGATGTATTTCATGTATCGATGCTCCGAAAATATCGCTCTAACCCTTTGTACATCATTGGTCTAAATCTGTAGAAATCCAATCGGACTTGTCCTATGAAGAGAAACTGGTTCGAATTCTTACAAGGGAAGTTAAAATACTTCGCAAAAAATATGTTCTATTGGTTAAAGCGCTATGGAGGAGCCATTCTAGTGAAGAAGTAACCTCGGGGTCATAAGGGTCGATGAAGAAGCAATATCCTCATCTCTTGGACTCAGGTAAAATTCGAGGATGAATTTTTCTTAAGAGAATGAGAGTTGTAACACCCCAAAAACCGCTCTAGTTAGAATTGGATCATCCACCATCACCGCCAAAAGCTAGGAACAAAGGAATTTCAATTCGAGAGTCGTAGAAGCTTTGAAATATTGATGTGAGTGTAGTCGAAGTCTCAGGATCAGGCTAGGTGCCTATCCCAATCTTATTGTCATTGAAATTAGTATTGTTAATCTGTTGTTAAGGGATATTGCATCGAACCACTTAGTGGACAACCTTGGTAAGCATTGGTAAGATATAGTATTGATTATTGAGCACCGATATTGTCATTGTTATTGATCATCGCCATTGATTTGGCCATCGTTATTGTCATTGAGTTGTGGAAGTATAGAATATTGGTCATGGAACATAGCCATTCTTATTGTTATAACCATTGTCATTGAGAATTAATATTGACATAGTTATTGTTATCGAAACATTGGAAGTGAAGCATAGTAACACACAACAATTGGATATGAATCACAAATAGCAATTACAAAATAGCATTCATAAGAGCAAACAATTTGTAATCGACATTCAAGAGCAATAAAAGAAGCAAGCTTCTAGTAACATCTCTTATCTTTTTCTTTAAATAAAGGAAATGAGTTGTTTTTACATTTGTTTTTGTTTGAAATGCTATTGTGAGTCGATTTCGATGTAAATCTAGTGGAAAAGGCAAATTTGAAGTCGTCAAAATATGGAAAATCTGGGTTTTTCTGGGAAATTCGTCGCTGGCAACGGCGGCCGACACCGGTGGAAGGCGGCTAGCATAGCGAACCACCACCGTGTTCTTCAATTCATGAGTATAACCCGTTTGACCTGACCCAAATCCAAGTATAACCCGCGCCCTTCTTTCCCGGATCTCACGTCGCAGCACCTCAGTTTTCAATTGTTTCAATTTCATCCTTTTCCTTTCAAATCGACACCTAATTTCAAATTCAGTCCATGATACAGATTTTGTTTAAATAAAATTAATTGTTTTTTATTTTAAATACTTTGATAATTAATATAGTTTTAGTATTTTGTTTCTTTGTTCTTGTATGTATATGTATGTGTGTTAAACCTTAGGATTAGGGACTTAAAACATAGATTGGAGACATGTATGTAAAACATTCTTCATTTTCAATAAAACACACTTAATTTTATTATAACCTTAATAATTAAAAGGAATATAGACATTTCTTTAGGATTATTCATCATTTATACTTTAATTAAAATTCAATAACACATTTAATTTTCTTGTTTATTTGTTAAAAAAGTGAAAACTTAATTAATGCGGTGTCTTATCAAACAAGAATGAAGGGTTAGCACCAGGAGTGTTGGCGGTGATTAAATTCCATTTCCCGGGTGATAATGCCGTTAAAATAGATTTACATTCATTTTGCGGACAAATAAATCGAAATTTTGTGAACTTGCAAATTCCAGTTTTAAAAATGTCTTTTTGAAATCAACTAGGTACCAATTTTTGGGCGTTGTGGGGTACTAACCCTTCCCCATACGTAACCGACCCCCAAGCCTGTTTTCTTTGCTTTCCATGGACCAAAATGTTATTTTGATAAATAAAACGTTTTTATCAAAATACCCTTGTTTTAAAAGTGATCCAATCACACTTTTTCAAAAAGGATTAGTGGCAACTCTGTGATTTTTAAAATTTTTCCAAAACGTCAAAACCATCCTAAAAAAAGGGTTGCGACAGCTTGGCGACTCCGCTGGGACATTTTGTTTTTTTTTTTAAAACAAGAGAGGGTCAGGCCACAAACTATTTTCAAAATGTTTTTAGAAAAGGAATTTCTAAGTTCACAAAGGTTTAAATTTATTTGTCCACTTAATGAACGTAATTCTATTTTACACATTTAAAAATTGTTGCAAAAAAGCTCTATTCCCGAGCTACACCCAATTGTTAAGTGAGGGGAAAATGCTTTGCTCATGTCAAAATATTGATTCTCCATATAAGCCTAGCAAGTACCTCCAGGACTCATATGCCTCATGTCTTTCTAAGGATATTGATTCTTCGAGAAGACATAAGAAGTGAGTCCTCCTAAGTTGAACTTGGTTCACTTGAAACCTATAATGGATGAGAACTAAGGGCTTTGCTATCCTTGGTAGGGGACAGTATGGACAGCTCGGGTACCTTTTAGAACTCAACTATTTGAGAACTTAGAGCCCACCCCAATAGAGCAATGCGAAAAACTTAGGGTTTAAGTAATAAAGAGAGACATACCATGCAGTATTGGAATATGCTGCCCAGAATTGTTTGTGAAATTGTTGTGAATACTCTGTGTTTTCTTGATTCTAATATATGTTCCCCTTGTCTTCTTGTTTTGCATAACCATTCATGCCACATCATTACATATTTAGAAGGGTTGATTATCAAAATCATTGCTCAACTTTGAAAAGCTCTTGTTATGGACGGAAGAATTTTGAAAAGTGAAGAGGAGAATGCAAAGGTCCGACATTCGTCCGAGGTGAATCAACGAACATTTGGAGACAGTCTAGTAGCTGATCATGAGACAGAGACTTCAGAATATGCCCACATCAGCATCAAGCAGAACAATCTGCAAGAATTGCAGGAAATCTGGGAGCACTTTGATTATGAGACCGAGCAGTTGTTCCATGAAGTTTATGGCGACATAGTCTATCTCTTGTACGTGAAGGTTGATGAACAGTTACTGAAAGCCTTGGTTAAATTCTAGAGTCCAGGATATTGCTGCTTCACTTTTAATAAAGAAGACATGATTCCTACATTTGAGGAGTACTTAGCCCTTTTCAACCTGTGCAAAGTAAAGAAGAACTGGGTTTATACCAAGCCTCCTAAAAACAAAAACCCATATGCAAAGCTTCAATCGTTTGCTGGTATGAGTGATGGTTGGGTTATGGGGTTGATACAGAAGAGGGGAGGTACTTTTAATTTCCCTTGGTCAAGCATCAGAAGTATAATTTCAATCCACAATAACATGGAAAAGAGGGTTGATCTCCTAGCCATTGCAATTTATGGTTTAGTCATCTTTCCGAGGGTTCTAGAAAACATTGATGTGGCGCTACTTGATTTCCTTGAACAACTGAAGAGAGGAGTCAATCCAGTATCAAACGTTATTTCTGAAACCTTCATCTCCCTCAATGCCTACCGAAAAGTTGAAGGTGTTCATTTTGGAGGATGTGCTTCGCTTCTGCAAGTTTGGCCCCTTAGTCACTTCTATAAGTGCCCGGTATTAGCTTTATCAAAAATGTTTTCCCCGAACTTCTCACCTCTTCGGGAATTTTTGGCAAAGGAGTGGCCTATTATTAAAAAGAACAAATGGATTGATATATTCAGGGATCGTTGTGACGAAGACATCACATTGAGGATTCCTTGGATGGGTCATACCAAAGTCCTATATAAATGTGGAGATTTCAACTTCCTAATGCTGCTAGGTTTGTGGGGAGGAATTGGATGTGCCCCTTTACTAGTATCTCATCAATTTGGATCTCGGCAGTTTGTCTCATTCATTACAGTCTTGGTTCATCAGAATTCGAGTTCCAAGGTGAGTTCAGACAGAAGGTTTAGACAATCAACGATGCTTGGAACCATTGTTATCATATGAAGCTAGAATCTGATAGTGACTGCATGTACACATCGGACTATGATGATTGGAGGCATACGAGAATGAATGACAAAGTCATAGCCCCTACATCTGGGCAAGCTAAGTCTCTAGAAAAACATTTAGAGGTAGTCCCCACAGAAGCTGACATATTAAGAGAAAAGTTAAGAAGGGCTAAGCTGGAGATAGAAGCTTTACCAGAGCAGAACCAAAAAGACAAGTTTGAGTCAGGCCTCGATGTTAAAAAGTATAAAGGGGAAACGAAGCGAGTAGTGAAGTTGTATGAAGACCTAGAAAAGAAGTTTGAAATCCAAAGGGTTAACTTCCTCAAGCTTTAGACTGCTGTTAGGAATTGTGATCTAAGAAAGACTCTTGAACAGTGGAAACAAGAAATCGAGCATGGAGTAGGGAAAGAAAAGGAACGAGGAAGGCACAAGGTCAAGAAATATAGACAGGCCTTTGATGAAGAAAAGAAGAAGAGTAAGCTGGCAACTGAAAATGGAAATGGGAAACGGGTCTAAGAATGGGAGAAGGAAAGTGTGGCTGCATGGAAAAGGAAGGCCCACGACAACAAGATTCGTTTATTTGAGTTGAAGAAGGCATATGACTAGACCAATGCAAAGCTAAAGCAGAATAAGGCTTGTGTTGCTAAGTTACAAGCGATGATAGATGATCCAAGAATATATGACGATGATCTTGGTCCTTCAAGACATCGTTGAGGGAGGTAATGACTACTGGTTCACTCGTCTTAGGGACATGGCTAGAAGATTCCAAGAACAATATGAGATTGATAGGACTGTCATCACCCAGGTACAAGATGTGGCTCGACACGTGATCATGCTAGCCACTGAAGCTGTAGCTCTTAGTCAGTTCGTCAAGCCAGCAGGAGAAATGGGACCGAGGCTTATGTAGCTCATTGAAGAAATCAAGGAATTAGGAATTCAAGCTGAAAAATATTTATAAACAAAATTTGGTGTAATAAGGACCATTTTATATCCAATAAAAGAGTTGTTTCATGAGCAAGTGTTTCATGGAATTGATGGCCCTTCACTTGCATCCATGCATTTACATTTCATTCTTTTGTGTTTATTAGTTTTTCTTTGCATTTATGTTTACATTTGTGCATGCATACATGACATAGTAAGAATCTAACTTAAATAAAAATGACAAAAATCAAAATAGCAAAAACAAATCACAAGTATAGTACTCGTTCTCAAGTCAGAGCAATGGAAAGTAGAGGATGGCCTTAGAAAGCAACCACAAGAGTACCCAGTACAGGTTAGACAAGATGGAGACAAATCTGAAGCAACAGATGGAGTTGGTTCACCAAAAGACGGTTGGTTCAATTGCAGCCATGCTAGGTTTTAAGGACCCTAATACAGTGGAAACTGGTGAAAAAGCAAATGATGTGCCAAAATTTCAGGGGATGGCCTTTGTTCATCCTAACATACAAAGGGAAGCTCAATCATCTAAGGTCAAAATTTTTCCACATGTTGCTGAGGCATCGGCGCAGAATGATAGGAAGATAGGTTCTGAGGAAGTCATTGAGGTGCCTAATCTCGATGAAATTGCCAACAAAGTGAAAGCTGAGAAGAAATGAGTGGATCGCTATGAGAAATTGGAAGAAATGATTAAATCTTTTCAAGAAAGAGGTATATATGGAAGAAATGATTTAAGCTTAGTGATTGGTATGATAGTACCACCAAAGTTCAAAGTTCTTGACTTTGAGAAATACAATGGAACGAGATGCCCTGCAGCATATCTGACTATGTATTACAGAAAGATGTCAATGTATCTAGAGAATGGGAAGCTGCTTATCCATTGCTTTGAATATAGTCTGGTAGGGTTAGCTGCTCGCTGGTATATGCAGCTAAGTCGAATCAACATCAGATCATGGAAAGATCTATCCAGAGCCTTCAGTGAGCATTACAAGCATGTTTTAGACATGGTACCAACTCGTTTAGTTCTGCAAGGATTGGAGCAAAAGCACCACGAGAGCTTCCGCCAATACGCAAAGAGATTGAGGGATATAGCTGCCCAAGTCCAGCCACCATTGCTGGAAAGTGAAATCACCCCGATGTTCGTGGAGACATTAAAGGGATCTTTCTATGATCGTATGCTCAACCATGACGCAAAGAGTTTTGCATACATACTTATAAATGGAGAATTGATACTTGCGGCAATGAAAAATGGAAGGTTGGATAGTGGGGAAACTAAGAAACTCTACAAAAAGAGAGATAATGAAGTTAATACTGCTAATGTCTATAACCCCAGTTACCTGAAGGGGTAGTCTTAAACAAACCCAATGTCTCGACCACAGCTCCAACAGTCACAAACCCGCCAAAAGAAAAATGAAGGTATCAAGGGAGATCGAAACCATATTTTCCTCCTATCCCGATGATATACGCAGAATAGTTTGCTGAGTTGATCAAATCCAGATGGTGTTTCCAAGACATGTTCATCCATTCTCACCACCATATCCAGAATGGTATGATGAGAAGGCACAATGAGAATATCATGCAGGAGTTAGGGGGTATACCATTGAAAATTGTACTGCATTCAAAAGGGTGGTAGATGACTTAAGAAAATTAGGGATGCTATCATTTGATACGTCGGAAGATAAAGGAAACCCCCTACCAAATAATCAAAAAGCAGAAGTGAATGCAATCATTGAGAAGAAGGAGAAGGATAAGTTGGTTAAGGAATGTGTTGCTGAAGTTAGAGCTCCTATGAGGTGGATATGGGCTCAGATGGTGGCAGTAGGGACGTTGGAAAAAGGAACCCAGAAACTGAAAATTGAGAAAGAATCATACTACGAGTACCACGTGAAGGAAGAACATGAGATTGATTGTTGCTTAGAATTTAGGCAACTAGTTCAAAAGAAGATGAATGAAAAAGAACTTGAGTTCTTTGTAAAAGAAGACAAAGAATGTTTGTTGGATGTATGTGCATCAGAGGAGTCGTCCTCTATAAGAGACTGCACCAGAATGAAGCCTTTGGTTATTAAGGCTAAAGCAAGAATTGGTGAGCCAGCAAGGAGTGTAACCCCACAGGTCATAATTAAGGTAGCAATGCCATTCACCTAAGAGGATAGCAAGCAAGTCCCTTGGAATTACACTTGTACGGTGACAGCTCTGGGAGAAACATTTGTTCAGGAGAAAGAAGAACGAGTTAATGAGGTGAGCCATTTCACGATGAGTGGAAGACTTTATTCCCAGCCAATAGCAGAGGATAGAGATACGGCACAAAGAAAAACCATTGTGGAAGAGCCTGAAAAAGAAAATGATAGAGATTTCTTCAAGGAAAAACTGACAACATATCATGAGCCTATAAAAGAATCATAGGCTCAATAGTTATCAAAGATCTTAAAACACAACGAATACAGCATCGTGGAACAATTCCACAAGCTTTCGGCTTGAATTTCTATGCTTTCGTTGCTACTAAGTTTTGAGGGCCACCGTGAGGCCTTATTAAAGATTTTGAATCAGACGTTCGTATCAAAGGAGATCACAACTGATAAGATGAACATGTTAGTTGGTAATATTGCCATTAACAATTTCATCTCGTTCAATGATGAGGAAATACTAGGTGAAGGAACGAGATGGTGCAAGGATTTACACATCACTACTAGATGTAAATGACATATGTTACCATGTGTCCTTATTGATAATGGGTCGGCACTAAATGTTCTGCCACTAGCTACACTAAAGAAACTGCCAATAGATAGTTCTCATACGAGAGCTTATCAAATTACAGTTAGAGCGTTTGACGAAACTCAAAATGATGTGTTGGGGAAAATTAAGGTGCCTTTGCAAATTGGACCAATGACATTCGACGTTGAATTTTTGGTCATGGATATAAGACCTAGTTATAGTTGCTTGCTTCGGTGCCCATGGATTCACCCAGTAGGAGCAGTCCCATCTACTTTACACCAGAAACTGAAGTTTGTGATCGATGGTCAATTAATAACTGTCGGTGCTGATGAAGAAATTATTGCATCAGTAACCACTGATGCACCCTTTATCGAGATTGATGAGGGTGCACTTGAGTCTCATTTCAGGACATTACAGCTAGTCAATGCAATCTTTGTCACTGAAGGGAGTAAGGTGCCAGAATCAGAATTATCAATCTATGCAAAGATGCAGGAAACACAAATGCTTGGGAAATGAGCTGAAATTGGAAAAGGATTCGGAAAGAGACATCAAGGAAGGTTGTATCCCATAGTAATCCCGACAAAAAAGAATCAGTTCGATTTGGGCTTCAAGCCCAACAAATGGCAAAGAAGAGCTGAAATTAGAAAGCATCAAGAGATGAGAAAAGCTAGATTGAAAGGAGAGGAAACCGAATGGGAACCAATGACATTCCCACCCTTGAACCATAACTTTATATCTAGAGGTATGTTGGACCAAATACCTCAACCAGTGAAGAAGGAAAAGGAGAGAGAACTCTATGTGAAGTATTTGATAAGTTGAGTATCAATGTAGTAACTAACAATAAAGAAGAGAACCAGTACCTGTCGATGATCCGCCCTTGCTCTGAGCTTGACAATTGGATTATTGAAGAAATTCATGTAGTCTTTAAGACATTTTCAAAGTAATTCTCAAAACCAACCTCTTTTCTCCAGGCCCAGAGATAACAAGGGATCTTATGTAAAGGGCCTATGTCAAAATTTTAATTTGAATTTCAATAAAAGATGCATTCCCTTAAATCTTGTGTGGCAAACTTTCTTTTCATAAATAAACCAAAATCATACAACCGTCAAGTTAAATCTTGTCTGACTTCAAGGATGACTTTGAATTGCCTCTATGCTCGAAAGAATTTGGAAATATTGACGACGAGGAAGAATATGATGTACCCAGTGATATGCTCAGAATGGTAGAAGAATAGAAAAAGCAGATTCTACCACATAAAGAGGAACTAGAAACATTAAACCTTGGAACCGAAGAAGAAAAGCGAGAGGTGAAGATCGGTACTACCATCACAGCCAAAATCAAACAAAGTTTGATCGAGCTTTTGAAGGAGTTTAAAGATATTTTCACTTGGTCGTATCAAGATATGCCCGGTTTGGACACTGACATTGTCATGCATGGGCTCCCCATAAAAGAAAGATGTGAACCTGTTAAACAAAACCTTAGAATAATGAAGGCTGAAACACTCCTCAAGATCAAAGATGAGGTAAATAAGTAATACGATGCAAGATTCCTTGAGGTAGCCAAGTATTCGGAATGGGTGCCGAATATTGCCCCGGTACCAAATAAGGATGGAAAAGTAGGAATGTCTGATGACTATAAGGACCTCAATAAGGCAAGCCAAAAGGACAATTTCCCGCTCCCATATATTGACACTTTAGTCAACAACACGGTAGGTCATTCACTATTCTCTTTCATGGATGGTTTCTCTAGGTATAACTAGATCAAGATGTGCCAAGAAGACATGGACAAGACAACTTTTGCAACGTTATAGGGAAATTTTTTCTATAAAGTGATGCCCTTTGGGCTTAAGAATGCAGGGGCAACTTATCAAAGAGCCATGGTCACTTTTTTCCATGATATGATGCATAAAGAAATAGAGGTATACGTTGACAATATGATTGCCAAATCTCAATCTGAAGAAGAACATTTGGTCAATTTAGAAAAGCTCTTCCTAAGATTGAGAAAGTTCCAGTTGAAGCTCAACCCGACTAAGTGCACATTTGGGGTCACATCTGGCAAATTATTGGGTTTTTCTATAAGCAGAAGAGGAATCGAGATCGATCTAGATAAGATAAAATCCATACAGGAACTTCCCCTACCTCAAACACAAAAGAAAGTTCGAGGTTTCTTGGGACGATTAAATTACATCGCACGCTTTATTTCTCATATAACTAATAAGTGTGATCCAATGTTTAGGCTACTCAAGAAGAATAATCTAGGGACTTGGGATGAGAAATGTCAAATGGCTTTGGAAAATATCAAAGAATAGCTGAGAAATCCTCAAGTTTTAGTACCACATGTTTCAGGGAGAGCATTGATCTTGTACTTAACGGTCTATGAAAATTCCATGGGCTGTGTGTTAGGGCAACATGACGATACTGGAAGAATATAAAAGGCGATATATTACTTGAGCAAGAAGTTCACTAATTGTGAAACCAGATATTCGTCAATTGAACAGCTATGTTGTGCTCTGGTTTGGGTAGCTAAAAGTCTAAGACAATACATGCTTTATCACGCTACATGGCTAATCTCGAAGTTGGATCCACTAAAGTTCATGATGGAAGCTCTAGCCTTATCAGGAAGGTTAGCGCGTTGGCAAATGTTATTATCGGTTGATACCCAGTATGTGAGCCAAAAAGTGATAAAAGGGAGTGCCATAGCAGACTTTTTGGCAAGTCGCGCCTGTGATGACTATGAAGCATTAAACTTTAATTTTCCTGATGAAGACTTGATGTGTATCATAGAAGATGATGAAGCTTCAATAGTATCTTGGGTTATGAAATTTGATGGTGCAACAAATGCATTAGGAAGAGGTATAGGGGCAGTTATGGTATCACCGAAAGGAGATTATTACCCTTTTACAAGTAGTTTGAAATTTTTATGCACTAATAATAGGGAAGAATACGAGGCTTGTATAATGGGTCTAAGAGACGCTATAAGAAGGAAAATTTGTACTTTAAGAGTTTTCGGGACTTTGCATTGGTCATTTATCAGATACGTGGTGAATGGGAGACAAAAGACGCAAAGTTGTTGGGATACCACAAGTTGGTCCTTGAATTGACCAAAGAATTTGATGAGATTACTTTCAAATATCTCCCAGAGAAGACAACAAAATGGCTGATGCTTTAGCCACCTTAGCCACCATGTTTAGGGTAAATGAAGGTTCTGAGGTGATGCTCATCATGTTATATATGTTTGACTCTCCGTCTCATTGTTATGATGTGGAAGAAGAAGTGGATGGATTGCCATGGTATCATGATACCTTACAATATGTAAAATTCCAGCAATACCCGCCTCAAGCTACAGATAATGAAAAGAAAATGATCAGGAAGATGGTGGTAAGGTATATCCTTGATGGTGAGATTTTATACAAGAGAAGTCGTGATCAAGTGCATCTAAGATGTGTGGGGGCAAAAGAGGCACAATTAATTGTGGAAGAAGTTCATGAAGGAGTCTGCGGAACTCATCCTAGTGGTTTCACCATGGCAAGGAGAATCATTCATCTTGGGTATTATTGGACAACCATGGAAGCTGATTGCATCAACTATTCTCGCAAATGCCACAAGTGCCAAAATTATGCTGACAAGGTTCATACGCCACCTCAACCTCTACATGTTATGACAACTCCTTGGCCATTTTCCATGTGGGGCATTGATGTCATGGGTCAGATTCAACATAAGGCATTAAAGGAGCATCGTTTTATCCTGGTAGCCATTGATTATTTCATGAAATGGGTAGAAGCAACCTCGTATGCAAGCGTTACTAGATCCACGGTTTGCAAGTTTTTGAAAAAAGAAATCATTTGTCGATACGACTTGCCTAAAAGTATTATCACCGACAATGCTTCAAATTTGAACAATAGGATGATAAGTGGAGTCTGTGAACAGTACAATGTCAAACATCATAATTCTGTGGTATATCGCCCAAAGATGAATGGGGCAGTGGAGGCTGCAAATAAGAATATTAAGTGGATTGTTGCAAAAATGGCTGATAACTATAAAGATTGGCATGAGAAACTACCGTTTGCCTTATACGGTTATCGAACTGCAGTAAGAACTTCCACCGGGGCACCACCTTTCTCATTGGTATGTGGAATGGAAACTGTGCTACCCATTGAGGTTGAAATACCATCGCTCCGTGTCTTAATGGAGGCAAAGTTGGAAGAAGCATAATGGGTTTGAGCAAGATACGATCAGCTGAACTTAATTGAAGAGAAAAGACTAAAAGCACTGTGTCATGGGAAAATGTACCAGAAGATGATGATAAGGGCTCACGAGAAGAAAGTTCACCTAAGAGAATTCAAAGAGGGAGATTTAGTGTTGAGGAAGTAGCTGCCAATCCAAAGCAACTCTCGAGGAAAATGGGCACTGAATTGGGAAGGACCTTACATTGTAACAAAGGTCTTCTCAAGAGGAGCATTAAGTTTAGATGAAATGGATGGAGACGAACTCCAGTGCCCGATAAATTCAGACTTGGTGAAAAAGTATTGTGTTTGAAGAAAGAAAAAAAGAAAAAAGAAAAAGAAAGGAAAAAGAAAGAAAATGAAAAAAAGAGAACCAAAAAAAGAAAAGAAATGGGGGTTCAAAATGAAAATCCACAAAGGGCGTTTTGAAACTAAAGGAGGATTTGAGTTAAAAACCCATAAAGGGTGGCTCTGACAATTTGCAAATAAGATTTTCCTCAGGGATTGGCTTGGGAGATTCATGTTTTTCCGCATAATCATTATCTTCAGGGTCTGCTCAGCATAGAGGACATTAAAGGCATCTTATAAAGTCGTGGCAGGATGAGTTTTGGTTTCTAATATCTGAATATCTTTTCTTTGTAATTTCACTAATAAATTTTGTTGTATAGACCTTTTTCTTTCTTTCTTTGACATCTTTCCATACAGCATCTTGCATTGAAATGAGGATTAAAGTTTGACATTATTTGAAATATACAAAAGATTTTTGACCATTACTTTGAAATTTGTCTATAAGGGTATTGGAACTATGAGGTATTCTATGCTCAAATTTGGACCTTAGGGCATAAAGAGCAGCAAAATTTATAAGGAAATTCAAGATAGAAATATGTTTTGCTACAAACCTAGGCGGAAAACCTCAAGAAATGCTTTGACTTTTCTTTAAGGAAGCATGATGCAAAACATAGTTGCTTACATGAGATATTATGCTTTCTACAACAATGAGAACAATTTTACAGACATTGGAGGAAAATCTAAGGATATGAGACATTGGAAGAGCAACAAGATTCTAGGAAGGTTGTCACTGAATATTAATGTATCAATTACAATGATAACAGAGTGTTGAAGAATATGAAGATGAAGAATGTCCTTCCAACTAGGAGTACAAGATAACTGTATTGAGTGAGCAAATGTGCAAAGATCATATGAAGCAAGGAAGTGCTAAGAATGAGAATGGTAAAACATAAGTGATGAGATAACTATCTATAATTATTTAGTCAATCATCAAAGCATACAATCACAATTTTTAGATGATTTCTCATACATTAATGATGGAAAACCGATGCATTCCCCATATCCCCACGGAGTTTCGCCCTTAGGTGTTCTAGCAACAAGGAATTTCCCTGTTTGAAAAGTCAAGGCAGAAGTTGCAGGAAAGAATGAATGTATTGTCTAAAGTAATATGAATCTATGATGCGGCATGGCTGTTAAAAGGGTTAAGAGTGGACAATGGTGAAGATTATTTTCCAAGGAATAGACGATGGAATTTTAACAACAAGAAATTGGTGAAGCCAAACTGTCTTTTCTGATGGGATGGGCCAAAGCAGACACACCATCAGTTGCCAGAGTTGAGAAAATGTTTGAGATGATATAATCCGAGTTTCTTGCAGCTTCACAGTTTTCATCCGTGTTAATTAAAAAATTTTAAGAAAAAGAGAAAAAGAAATAAAACATGCATTTATGACTAGGTATCCCTAGGAGCATATGCATTTTAATTGGATCATTTGCAATTGTTTTTGACAGGTTTTTGAATCTACTTATTCATCCAAGTTCTAGGAGGGCGAAGTGATCTTTTGGAACCCACCTATCTATTCAAGCACGAGGAGAATAGAACCTGCCTATCTATTCGGGCATAAGGAGAATAAAACCTGCTTATTCATTCAAGCATGAGGGAACCTTTATTTTCCAACTTGCTTATCTATTCGAGCATGAGGAGAAGAGAACTCGCTTATCCATTCAACCATGAGGAGAATGGAACCCGCCTATCTATTCGGGCACGAGGAGAATAGAACCCGCACATCTATTTGAGCATGAGGATAATAGAACCCACCTATTCGTTCCGGCATTTGGAGAATGGAACCTGCTTATCTATTCGAGCACGAGGAGAATAGAGCCTGCCTATCTATTTGGGCATGAGGAGAATAGAACCCGCCTATCTATTTGGGCATGGGGAGAATAGAACCCGCCTATCTATTCAGGCACGAGGAGAGTAGTACCCGTCTATCTATTCAAGCATGAGGAGAATAGAACCCGCCTATCTGTTTGGGCATTTGGAGAATAGAACCTGCTTATCTAATCGAGCATGAGGAGAATAGAACCCGCCTAGTCGTTCGGGCATTTGGAGAATGGAACCTGCTTATCTATTCGAGCATGAGGAGAATAGAACTCGCCTACCCATTCGGGCATTTGGAGAATGGAACCGGCTTATCTATTCGAGCATGAGGAGAATAGAACATGCCTATCTGTTCAGGCATTTGGAGAATGGAATCCGCCTATCAATTTGGGCATTTGGAGAATAGAACCTGCTCATCTATTCGAGCACAAGGAGAATAGAACCTGCCTGTCTTTTCAGGCATAAACGATTTTATAATCATTGAAAATCAGCGTCTTCTTTTACTTGCTCTATTCCTGTTTCACCAAAATGACCAAAGATGGGTAGCTGTTGTCATTGAATTTTCACCTAACTTCTTAACTCCGTCATTTTTGTTTAGGTAGTCTTATATTGCAATTAGTATTAGGATTATTTGAGTATCATGTAACATTGCTAATATACTTAGGGTATTATAAAAAGATTAATGTAGTATTAGAATAGTTTAGGTCTCATACAATATGTTATAATTAGTATAATTATTAGTTAGAATTATTAAATTTGTCGTATGTTTTAATTAGTATATAGTTGTTTATATAGAATTAACATAGGTTATATACATTAGATATTAAAACCCCAAACATAGAATACATAGCCCAATTGATATTAGAAAATAAATAAAAACTCAATTGGATTTCATTCAAATCATAATCCATTTAAAAAATACAAAAAATGTTCATTACACAAACGCCCATTTGGCCTGTTTTTATTAAAGGTTTAACTCTTATATGCCCAGGAAAGGAAGAGTCATTGGATAAAGGGAGAATAGATCCAACGGTACGGGATCGCAAACGAAGACAGCATATGGATCACAAAAAGCCACATTTCTCATCCATTCGATTAGGATGTTAACCAACGACTCAGATCGCTTCGGAGTGTTCATACAGATCACCACTCGCGCGTGGCAGCCACGCACATGACGTTTCAGCTCCTGTCGATCACTTCATCTTCTTTGACGCTTCACTCGCTCCTATTGTTCCTCACCGATGCCGTTTGAATCATCAGAAACATGCAATTCAAGACGAAATCCCTGATTCAAAGCCCTAGCTGGAAAGTCAAAAGCAAAACAGGAAGGAGTAATCCCTAATCTGTAGCCCTAGCAAGAATTAAGCTGTCATCATATATGCAAAAGGCAAAATCGAAACGAAAAGGGAAAGAGATAGCTCTAAATTGAAGCCTCTGGCAAAGATCAAACAAATCGAGATAATCGAGGGAAGAAATTAGGGATTCAATTCAAGCAATTATTGTACTATATAAACCCCAATGTAAATCATTGTAACACACAACAATTGGATAGGAATCACAGATAGCAATTACATAATAGCATTCATAGGAGCAAGCAATTTGTAATCGGCATTCAAGAGCAATAAAAGAAGCAAGTTTCTGGTAACATCTCTTATCCTTTTCTTTTCTATTCGATTTAAATAAAGGAAATGAGTTATTTTTACCTTTTTTTTTTGAAATGCTATTGTGAGTCGATTTCGATGTAACTCTGGTGAAAAAAAGGCAAATTTCAAGTCATCAAAATCTAGAAAATCTGGGTTTTTTTGGGAAATTTGCTGCCGGCAACGGCGGAAGGCACCGGTGGAAGGTGGCTGGCACGGTGGACCACCACCGTGTTATTCAATTCGTGAAGAACACGATGAATGTGTTCAGAGGATTTCAATAGAGCCAGTTTTGATTCAATTGGGGGAGAAATTATAAAATGAAACTTGTTATAATATTTAGTATATATACTAACCCGTTTGACCTGACCAGAACCCGAGTATAACCCGCGCCCTTCTTTCTCGGATCTCGCGCCGCAGCACCTCAGTTTTCAATTGTTTCAATTTCATCCTTTTCCTTTCAATTCGACACCTAATTTCAAATTGTTTTCGAATTAACCCTCACAATTTGGTTTTCTTTAAATTCAATCTATGATACTTTTTTTTTAAATAAAAATATTTTTTTAGTTTAATTACTTTGATAATTAATTTGGTTTTAGTATTTTGTTTCTTTATTCTTGTATGTATATGTATATGTGTTAAACCTTAGGATTAGGGACTTAAAACATATATTAGAGACATGCATGTAAAACATTCTTCATTTTCAATAAAACACACTTAATTTTCTTGTTTGTTTGTTAAAAAAGTGAAAACTTAATAATGTGATGTCTTATCAAATGGGAATGACGGGTTAGCACCAGGAGTATTGCCAGTGATTAAAGTTTATTTCCTGGGCGATAAGGCTGTTAAAATAGATTTACATTCATTTTGCGGACAAATAAATCAAAATTTTGTGAATTTGCAAATTCCAGTTTTAAAAAAGTCTTTTTGATATCAATTAGGTACCAATTTTTAGGTATTGTGGGGGCACAACCCTTCCCCATACGTAACTGACCCCCAAACTTGTTTTCTTTGTTTTCTATGGACCAAAATGTTATTTTGATAAATAAAACATTTTTATCAAAATACCATTGTTTTAAAAGTGATCCAATCACATTTTTTCAAAAAGGATTGGTGGTGACTACGTGATTTTATAAAGTTTTGCAAAATGTCAAAACCTTCCTAAAAAGGGTTGTGAAACATACGTAACCAACTCACGAACCCTTTCAAAATTAATCTTTTTTATGGTGTCCGACCTACCTTACCCAAATGGCCGGTGGTGACTCCAAGTCTTCATCGTTTTCAAAAATACTAATTTTCAAAAAGAAATCCAATTGAAAGGAAATTTCAGAAAATATGGGGATACTCTCGTAGCTTCAAAATTTTAAAGGACAAAAATGTCGCTACAGCATGGTGACTCCATTGGGGGGTCCATTTTATTTTTTTACCAAAACAAAAAGAGAGTTAAGCCAAGAAAATATTTGTTGCTTTTAATGATAGAAATTATTTAAATCTTAATTAACTTCAATGAGGTCGATTCTTTCTTGAAAATGTGATTTGATTGCACGGGCTTTGATAATTTGTGGTCATTGGATTAATTTTCATTTAATTTCTAAATATTCACTAACATGTGCTGCACCATGTTCATCAAGCTCTATACTTGAGCTCATTCCCTTAAGTGGGAGTGAAATGCCACATACCCACATGAGTAGCCCTCCACAGGTCGGTAATTAACTTATGGAATCCATACCTTCTGACACGTGATAAGCCCTCCACGTCATTAGGTTGTGCTTTCCCTCGAACCAAAACCAATTCGTAAGCTTCTAATGAGGCAGAATTGGGGTTCTTGTTATCCTAGTAGGTAATAAGATAGGTTCGGGTACCCTTAATTAGAACCAAACCCATGTGTGAGAGTCTAGGAAGCCCACCCCATTAGAACCATGTGGATAACCATAGTGAACTAGAATTCATGTGGTTAGGGTTTTCTTTCTTTGTTCGTGTTTTTGCTTATTTCATTCGCGTTTATCTTTTTCTCATTGCATTACATTGTTTATCTTATGATCCTCCCTTTCCATTTACCTTTTTGTTTTGCATATTTTGTCATATCATGAAGAGCACATTGAGTTGGAAATAGTCTGGAATTAAAGACTAGATCAATGGGAGATTTGGTTCGTAGCAATGATGAAAAGAATTCCGATGTTCAAACATGGTCTGAAGGAGAGCAACTACATGATGGAGATAGCATTTCTGTCTGCTTCAGGTTAGCAATGGAAATCGAGACATTCATGAATACGAAGTTCAATGATGTGTCCGAGTTGAAGCTGGTATGGAACAGTTGGAATCTTGAAGCGAGAAATGCTTTCAAGAAAGAGTATGGCGATATTGTATACTTGGTAGATATTTTGGTCGACCAAGCACTACCACAAGATTTGGCGGGGTTTTGGAACTTAGCTTACAGTTTTTTCACAATCGGTAACTTTGATTTGACTCTGACAATCGAAGAATAATAAGATCTCATAAATTGCAAGAAGATTGACGAGAATTGGTTATACTCTAAGCCTAACAAGAACAAAGCCTTTTGAGGCAAGATTAGTATATTCTCGAACATATTGTCATCTTGGGTCGAACATCAAGTCACCACTTGGAATAAGAAAGAATATCTTAAGTGGGAGAGAATCCTAGCCTTAGCTTTCGTACATCTCGTGGGCTGAGTTCAGCGGGACCTCTTTGCATTGTTGATCTATGGATTGGTGCTTTTTCCTCGAGCATTAAGGCTTATCGACCCATCAATTTTGGACTTGTTTGATCGTTGGGCGGCGGTAGCAATTCGATACCCGTAATTTTGGCTGAAACTTTCTGATCTTTAAGGTTTTGTAGGAAGAATAGGGGAGGTCGCTTCCAAGGATGCCCACATCTTTTGACCGTTTGGTTCTACAGTCACCCATGGTCAGATGTCAGTTTCACAAAACATCTCTATGATAGCAAATTCTCACCATTGGAGGAATTCTTATGAAAGGAGTATTGGCCAACGTGAAGATCCGAGGATGTTTATCTAGATGTTCTCCAAAATCTAAAAGAAGAGGACATAGTTTGGAGAGCTTCATGGCTATTGGTGAAAAATATCCTCTATAGATGTGGATTACACTCTTGGGTACCACTACTTGGTATTTGGGGGAATACAGCTTACACACCTCTTCTAGTTTTGAGACAGTATGGTTCAAAGCAATTTGTGCCAACTACAAAAGGCTTAAACGTGTTCAACATGAATTATGAGAAAGAGAAAGGATACAAGGCGGTGGTGTATAATGCTTCTTCAACTTGGAACAACGCAAGATGGGTTAGGATCATGAATGCCCCTTTTATGGTCACCTCCGAGTACGAAGCGTGGCGATTCAATCGAGTCAACGACAATATTCCTCAATTGAATCCCGATGGAAGGAGGACTATGGAGGAAATGTTGTCCATGCTTCTTATCGAGGCCGAGTTGATGAGAAAGTGGCTTGAAGAGGAGCAAAAGAGGTACCTTAAGCTCGAAGAGAAGGCCAACCAAGAGAAGTTTGACTTCGAATTAGAAAATACACAATTTGAAAGGGTGATTAAAGGTCTACAAAGAAAGAAACATGAGTTGGAACTTGAGCTCAAGATGGAGAAGGAAGAGATTCGAAAACTTAAAAGGATGAACAAGAGAAAAAGAGTCGCGAAATGTGGACCAAGCAAGGGATTAAAGCTCCGACTCAAGGAGAAGAGGGCGAGAGCCGAGAACTACAAAAAAATGTATTACGAGCACAAGGACCAAGTGCTTGCTTTAACACAAGAAATGAAGAGCCTTCGCACTTCTCACTAAAGACAGCTCGAGAAGGAACAACACCAAAATGAAGCCTTGAAAGATCAGGTTAAGTGTTTGGAAAAGTCTCTCTTCAAGCACAAGGGTTCAACCAGCATGTTAAAAACTAGTAGCATGGAGAATCAAGCTTTGAATGCTCGTGTCAAAGAGTTAGAAACTGAGGTTCAACGGCTCAAGGATCATGTAGCAATCCTTAGGGGAGCGATTCAAGTGCACCTGATGCCGAGTTTGGAGCAACTACACTTTACCGCCTACACAATTTGGAGGCAGGAGCAAGAATTGCCACAATGGACGGCTCAGATGAAGGTGGTTGCCTGAAAGATACAGTTTTTAGCGAAAGACGCTACCGAGCTTCATGACTGTGTAGACGATGAACTCGAAGAAGGAGAGAGGATTGTTTTGATTTTGAGGGAGATCATCGACCTCGATACCATCTTAAACCCATATGTGTAGTTGGTTTTCTCTAGTTACTTTAACAAGACAATGTTTCATTTAATGAAAGTCGTTTAACGATGGTGTTTTCCAAACTCAATGTTGCTCTTTGCATTCATGCATAATACATTTATTTGCATTCTCTACTTAACTACTAATAATTAACTAAAAGGTTTTTATTTTAGAAAGATTGCACTCTGGTTTTTTAAATTACAATCATTCCACAACCATTTCGCACTCGTATGACACCCATTTACAGTCAAGAGCAATGGAGGAAAGGATGGCCAAAGTAGAACAGAGTCAGAAGGACCTGGAGGTTTGTTTGGACGAGATTGAACATAATATCAAGGATTAGATTACGTAGTGTCAAGTTTCAATTATGTCTCAGATGACTGACTTGCTACTAAAGATGAAAGGTAAGGAAGGAGTTTTTGTTAATAGCTCGAACATCGAAGAAAAAGAGGCTAATGAATCTCATGTGAGGGTTTAACCATAAGTAACAGATTTGAAAAAAAAGTATACATCAATATAGTTGGGGTAGCCACTAACCATCCTATGGGGGCATCTACTAGCCACCACCTAGGAGCTTCAGCAAATTAGCCCGTTGATTTGGGGGCAGGCTATGAGAATGAGGTGCCTGACTTAAACATGAGGAATGAGGTGGAAGAAAGGATTAGGGTCGAGAAGGAAAAGAAGTACAAAGAAAGGTTTCGGGCCTTCGAAGAAATATTTAAGATTTTGCAAGGAACGTATGGGGAAAGGAAATGATGCTAGTGATTTGATCCTTGTGGCGGACTTGATCCTACCACCCAAATTCAAAGCTCCTGATTTTGACAAGTATGACGGAACTACATGCCCCTCAGCCCACATCACCATGTATTGTCGAAATATGGCAACTTTTGTAAAGGATGTGAAGCTATTCATCTACTATTTTCAAGATGGCTTGACCGGTTTTGCGACCCGATGGTACATTCAGCTTAGCCAAGTCAACATCAAGTCGTGGAAGGATCTTTCAAGGGCTTTTATGGAACAATACAAGCATGTAACTGACATGACCCCTAACCAAATCATGTTAGAAGGAATGGTGCAAAGGTCAAATGAGAGTTTACGCCAGTATGCTCAAAGATGGCATGACTTGGCTACTCAGTTTTAACCCTCAATCCCTGAGTATGAGATCACACCATCGTTTGTCAACACCTTGAGGGGTGCATTGTTCAACCAGTTGATAAACGACACCACCCAGAACTTTGCCGACATGGTAAGAACCAGGGAGTCAATTGAAGTGGCCATAAAAAGTTGAAGATTGATAGAGGGAGAACTCTCGAAAGAACTACAAGAGGAGAGATAATAAGCTAAATGCAATCAAGGAGGAATATACTAGAAAGGCCAAGACAGAGGTGTCCGAATTCAAATCTCCTTTAAGGTGGGTTTTCCAATAGTTATGTATGGCATGCCTAATTGATCGGGGCATGGAAATCGTGCACGAAGGGTACTGACCATATTGTGATTTTCATCAAGAAGAAGGGGACGATATTCAAGGTTGTGAGGAGTTTAAACAAGTGATCTAGAAGATGATGGATAAGAAGGAGACGATATTCAATGTTTGTTCGGTCGTTCGTATCATACATGTTCAATTGATATTTGAGTTGGCTCGTACACAACATGTTTTGTATTTTAGCATGTATTGTATGTTCTCTTTGCTTTTAGGTCATGCGTTAGTATGTTTTCTTTGTCATGTATAATACCATGTTTCTATTTTTCGTATGTAAATTATGTCGTAAGCTATGTGTTAGGTATTAGTTTCTCTATTAGTATATTATTCTAATTTGTGAAATTGAAATTATAATATATTTATGTCTTGCATATGTTACATTGTGCTTTATTTTTAATATGCATGACTTCTTGAAATATGTGTTTTTGTTCCCACATGTTTTTATTCATGCCTCGTTATTATTATGATGTGCTATGTTCGTGTTGTTTATCATGTTTATTTACTTTCGTGTCCCCGTTTTTTATTATTTATTTTGTCCTTTACTATGTCAATGCGAATGTATGTTTCCAAGTTATTTCCCTAAGGTTGTATAAATGGAATATAAATTGTCAATGCGGCGCCCTTTTATCCGAGCGTAAACGGGGCCAGTATCAGGCGCAGTGATAGTGGTTGGGCGTTTACTCTCGGATAAAAGTGCCTTTAAAATCTACTCGCACTTATAACCAAATTTTAAATTAATCGTCACTTTAATGTGAAAAAAAATCTAATATTAATAAAGCGGTAATTATTAAAGTACCAATTTTGGGCGGTGTGGGGGTGCTAATCCTTCCCCATCCGTAACTGACTCCCGAACCCAAAGTTTTAAAATCTCTGGTTTTATGGTGGTCGGCCTACCTAAGTGGCCGGTGGCGACTCCGGTTTCTAAATAAAACGCGGTATTTTTAAACCCCCACGGAATAAACATTTTTATCCGAAAAACCACAAACACTTCGAAAACCACATTTTGTTTAGCGTAAAAGGATATCGCTACAGATGGCGACTCCGCTGGGGACAATTTGTTGTTTTTAAAAAAACAAAAAGAGAGTCAAGCTTTTTAAAATAATTACCGCTTTACTAATATTAGAAGTTCCGGATTAAAATGACGATTAAATTAAAATTTGGTTATAAGTGCGCATTTATTTTAACGCATTTAAAATTTGGCATATAAATATGTTTTTTAAGTGGGAGGAAAACGCTAATGCTTTCGTGGAGATATTGTTCTCCCGTGTAGGCCTAGCAAGTACTTTCGGGGCTCGAGTACCTTATGGTTTCGTAAGGATATCGTTCCTTCGTGCAGGCATAAGCGAATGGGTCCCCCTGAATTGAACCCGGTTGAAAGGAGCCTATAATGGGTGATGATCGGGGGCCTTGCTACCCTTAGTAGGGGACAACAAGGACAATTCGGGTACCTCCTAGCACCAACACTGCCTATAGAGAACATAGAAACCCACCCTATTAGAGCCATGCGGATAACCTTAGGTGTCTTAGATGGATAAATAGGGTTGTTTTGTCTATTTACCTTATTTAATTCGTATTTTTATTTGTGTATTTATTAATTCTATCCGGTACTGACTTGTCTTATTTTGTTCTGTTTTTTTATGCATTATTACATTTGCATTACATAAAGGTACTGGATCAAGTGGTTTGCCCGATCAGAAAGTCTTTCACCATGGGAAAAAGGTGTCTTAGGAAAGAAGAGCTTAACTTGTCAGTCAGACATTAGTCAGAGGTCAACCAGAAGGCCCAAGGGGACAGTTTACCAAGCGAGCGCGTAATAGCAGGGTACACCTATGTAAGTCTTCAACAGAACAACTTATGGGATCTTCAAAGTATCTGGGAAGGATGGGACCAGAGATTACAAGATAGGTTTTGTGATAGTTATGGCAACATTGGACAATTGTTATGCGTCTGGGTCAACCAACCCCTACTCCGAGCCATTTTTTAGTTCTGGAATCCTGCCTTTTGCTGCTTCACCTTCAATGGACAGGACATGATGCCCATAGTAGAAGAATATACCGCCTTACTTAATCAGAAAAACGTTCAGGAAGATTGGATTTACGCAAAACCTCCGAGGAATCAGAATTACACTTCAAAGCTCAAAAACTTTACCAGAATGAGTGATGATTGGGTTAATGGCTTGATCTGACTTCGAGGAGACAGTACAGTATTTGCATGGGAGAACATTCGAGACATCCTACCTGCACATCCAGATGAGGAGAAAAGGATAGACATGGTTGCCTTGGGAATATATGGGTTGGTGATCTTTCCAAGAAGTCTTGGAAACATTGATGTAGCCATTCTAGATCTGTTTAAGCGTATAGCAAATCCAGTAACAACAATTTTGGCCGAGACCTATATTTCTTTAAATGCCAGTCGAAAGCATGAAGGACATTTCAGGGGGTGTGCACAGCTATTACAGGCGTGGGTTCAGAGCCATATCTGGAAGACGCCGACAAGGGTCCCACCGGGGATATCCTTCCAAGGTTTTTCGCCCTTACGGGTGTACTTAGCAAAAGAGTCGCGAGAGAACTTGAAAACAAAAAAATGGTCTAGTTTCTTCAAGAACATTCAAGACGAAGCCATAGTACGGAGGGTCCTGTGGCTCGGTAGAGTTAATTACTTTTTATACAATTGCGGTGATTTCAACTGGCTGATGATGTTGGGACTGCATGGAGGGATTGCTTGTGCTCTGCTTTTGGTGTCCCGACAATTCGGATCACGACAGCTCATTCCCAATACCATCGGGTTAAGCCGAAATGAATTTCCTTTCAAAGGTGAGTTTAAAGAAAAAGTCCAGACTATCATGAGGGCTTGGGACCATTGTTACCGGATCAGGGTGGAAGGAGACACCGAGCACATGACCACTCTACACTATGATCTTTGGAGACATTTGATGGTTAATGATGTGATTCCTAAATCCAATCAAGGACTAGTTGTACCACTTGAGGAGCTTACAAGGGTGGTACCGTCTGAAACTGATATCTTACGGAATGAACTCGAAGAAATTAAGAGGAAAATGGACACCCAACAGACGCAGCATGCGAGTGAGCTCTATAAAGTAAGCTTAGAGGTCGACGAACAGGATGGGATCATTAGGCAGTTGAAAAAATTAAATGCGGATTTGAGCGAGAAGAACGCTCTTTACCAAAAGGATACCCTCCTACTCCAAGCAAAGATACAGAAGGCTGCCCGAAGTCAGTTCATAGCCATGGAAAAGGAAATAATGAATGGTATCCGTTTGGTGGAAGACGAACGAGAAATCAGCAAGAGAGCAATTGAGAAGGAGATAGAAAGATGTCGGTTGGCTATTGAGGAAGAAAGGCAGTCCTTCAAGAAAGTCATTGACCAAGAAAAGGAAAGAACTAGGCAAGAAATTAGCAAAGGAAAACAAGTAGTCCTGGAAAAGAAGGTCCGTGAGTAGCCGGAATAGACTATTAGAAATGCAAAAGTTATACGACGACACTATCCAAAGTCTGGATCAGAGCCGAAGTCAGAATGTCGAGTTGGGAGAAAAGGTGGATGAAGTAGAACACTCCTTTCGAACTTACTATCAGAGGAATGGCTTCACTGAGCTATAAGAAAGAGAGCGCGAAGTAGGCACGGTACGAACCCGAATTAAGTCCCTTGAAGCGACTGTTGAGGATTATAAGGAAAGAATCAGTGTATTCGAAGAGGCTGCAGCCGGAGGGGACATTTATTGGCAAAGGAGACTGCGTGACGTTGCCCGGATGGTGCAGGATAGGGACCAATATTACGCCAACCTGATGGTGGACGTACAGCGAGTCGCCAGGCATGTGAATGATTTGGCCATTGAAGCTGAGACACTCTGACCTTTCGTAGTCCCATAAATGGAAGAAGCTCCCAGGTTCATCAAGCTGCTCAGGGCTATTGGAAAATTAGGAGATAGAGCTAGGGCTTATCTGTAGGGCTCTGTATCGTAATTAGTACTCTTTTGTATTAGGGACCTTCATTTTGTAATATGAACTCTATTGTAATTTAGACCCTTTAATTCCCGTGGAAGTAGTTCAAAAGGGTGATTACCAGCGGAATCAGTACCTTTATCTGCATACATTCTTGCATTGCATCATGACATCCGCGTCATTATACACGCATTTATTTTCCTTGCAACCATATTAACGTTATAAATATTATGGCAGTGTAAAAATAATCATTCATCATCCATATCTTACCCGATTACAAAGCAAGCTCATGGAAGACAGGATAATCAGTCTAGAAAAGGGACAAAGAGAGCTTGAGGCAAGATTTGATGAAGCCCAAAGAAGCCTCAGTGACTAGATTCCCAGTCACAAGCATCAATAGTATCCGACATAACCGCATTGTTGGCTAAGAGTCTCGGAAAGAGAGTTGAAGGAGAAACTGCCCAAGAATTGGAAAGTACCCCGGTTCACAATAAGGTTCAACCGACCGCGCCGAATCTGACTAGAAAGGTATATATCAACCCTACGGGGATGTCGACTAATATACCGGTAAGGGCACCTGAGACTCAACCCCTTGACACTGAAGCACTCTATGAAGAGGAGGTGCCAGACCTAAATTTGGTCGAAAGGATCAGGACAGAGGTAGAAAAAAGTGGGAAGAGAGGTTTCGCCTCATGGAGGAAAGATTTAAAACTTTGCAAACTATGGAAGAATCAGGAAATGATGCCAGTGACTTGAGTCTGGTATCCGACCTTATCCTACCACCAAAATTTAAAATGCCAGAGTTTGACAAATACGATGGAACCACGTGTACTTCCGCACACATAATGATGTACTGCCGGAAGATGGCAGCCTACCTTAAGGATGAGAAGCTACTGATTCACTGTTTCCAAGACAACCTATCTGGGGCGGCGTTACGGTGGTACACCAGTTGAGCAGGGTAAATGTCAAAACATGGAAAGATCTTTCAAGAGCATTCATTGAGCAATATAAGCACGTAACAGATATGACCTCCAGTAGAATTATGTTGGAAAATATGGGGCAGAAGTCCAACGAAAGTTTACGACAGTATGCCAAGAGGTGGCGGGAAGTGGCCGCCCAAATTCATCCACCCCTCCCGGAACATGAAATTACGCATTATTCGTTAATACTTTGAAGGGGGCAATTTTCGATCGCCTCATTAATAACAACATAGAGTTTTGCTGATTTGATTAGGAATGGAGAGTCCCTTGAATTGGCAATTAAGAGTGGTAGAATTGATAGCGGGGAAGGATCTCAGAAGTACAACAAGAAGAATGAAGTAAACGCGGCCAATACTTACACTGGCCTGAAGAATTTTACAGTCTCACAGCCACAAGCACCTATGGGAAAAGCGCAAAACTCAAATCAAAGAGAGGAGAGAACCTCGAGAAAAGAGAAAGAGAGGCAAACTTTTACTCCACTACCCGTTCCGTACTCAGAGCTTTACTCCAGTTGTATGAAGCAAACCTGGTTCGTCCGTATTACGTTACTCCTTTCAAACCACCATTCTCGTTCGGGTATAACCCGAACGCGCATTGCGACTATCACGGCGGTGCTCTTGGTCATCCAACCGAGAACTGCCTTGCTTTCAAAGAACTTGAGCAGAACTTAATTGATTCTGGGATACTGAAGTTTGAAGAACCGAGTGTAGCTACTAACCCGTTGCCTAATCATGGGAACAGAGGAGTAAATGTTATTGAGGAATGCTTTACCAGGAAGATTAAGGGTGATGTGTCGGAAATGAAATCTCCTTTGCGGTGGGTATTTCAACAATTGTGCATGGCCCATGTGATCGACAAAGGCATGGTAATAAGGCAGAAGGGATGTGAAGTGTATTGCGAATTCCATCAGGACGAAGGGCAAGACATCCAAAAGTGCAACGATTTTAAGAGATTGGTACAATAATTGATGAATGAAAAGCAAATTGAATTCTTCGAAGAGCCCACGGGAAAAAAGGGGTTGGACGTACATATGACGGATAGCCCTAACGCTAAATACGAGAGAGATAGACCTCTTATCATCTCCTCCAGGCCGGGGAGTGCAGGTGCCTCCCAAGGAGAAACCACTAAGATAAATCCTAAGATCATCATCTTAGCACCATCCCCGTTCCCATTCAAGGATATGCGGCAAACTCCCTGGAACTATGATGTAAATGTAACCATGCCAGAAAAGCCAGAATCTGGTGAGGTAAAAGAGATTACACTGAAAGACGAGCAAAGCAAGAGTGATGTGAATGTCGATGAGGTGGGTCATTTCACGAGGAGCGGCAGATGTTACTCTTCTGAGACCTTGAGGGTTGCTGAAGCAGTCAAAGATAAAGGAAAGGATACATCGGTTACCCCCGCGCAGATATTCAGTGAATAACCTATTCCAAAGATAAATGAGTCGGTAACCGAGGCTCAGGCCAAAGAATTTCTAAAGTTCCTGAGACATAGCGAGTACACAATAGTGGAACAACTACAAAAGCAACCGGCTAGGATCACGGTGCTGGAGTTACTCTTGAGTTTAGAAAGACACCGTGAGGCACTATTAAAAGTACTAAACTAGACTTTTGTGCCCCATGACATTCTTGTGGCAAAACTGGACAGGATAGTGGGGCATATCACTACCTATAACCATATAACATTCAGTGACGACGAGATCCTTGAGGGCAGAATGGGGTCCACCAAAGCTCTTAACATCATAACCCACTGCAAAGGGTATATGGTATCGGGGGTACTGATTGACAACGGGTCAGCACTGAATGTGCTACCTATGGTGACCTTGCGGAAACTACCAATAGATGGTTCTCACCTAAAACCCTGCCATAACTCCGTGAGAGCCTTTGACGGCACACAAAGATGAACGATGGGAAAAATTAAGGTGCCTCTATTGATCGGGCTGACTGAGTACGTGATTGATTTTGTGGTAATGGACATAAAACCATCTTACAGCTGATTATTAGGAAGGCCATGGATCCACTCCGCAGGAGTTGTCCCCTCATCATTACATCAGAAATTAGAATTCGTAATCGAAGGCAAATTGGTCACAGTAGAGGCCGAGCAGGAAATTATTGCTTCAGTGACATCAGATGTCCCCTACATTCAAAATGACGATGATGCTGCAGAATGCTCTTTTCGCGCATTAGAGCTAGTGAATGCCACCTTCGTCACGGAAGGAAGTCGAATTCCCTATCCCAGGTTATCTAATTGTACCAAGATGACCGTTGCTCAAACTTTGGGCCGAGGAGCCAAAGCATGAAGAGGACTAGGGAAAAGATTGCAAGGGAGCCTACGAGCCAAAAGTATGATAACCAAGAAGGACCGTTTTGGGTTGGGTTACAAACCAAGTGTCCAACAAAGAAAAGAAGAATACAAGAGAAAAGAAGAACAAAGAAAATCCAGATTTAAGGGAGAAGACATTCCATGGAGACCAATGTCCTTCCCTAGTTTGAAAACCACTTTTGTCTCCGGAGGATTCTACCAACCAGGACAAGAGGTTGATGAGGCAATTAAGGAAAATGACGTACTCAACAAGGAGGAAATGTTTAATGAATCACTTGAGGGGATGTCCATCAACATGATAGCTGGAAAAGGCCAAGTCAGCAATATATTGACCAACATCTGCCCTTGCCATCCCGGGGAAACTCTTGATAACTGAAGCCACATTGATCTACCTGTGGTTTTTAGGACTAGATCAGAGTAATGCTCTGAATTAAATTTTTGTTTTTGCCCATAAACATTGGGGATCTCTTGTATAGGGCACCTATGTTAACTTTTTGTTGAAATGAAAATATCTTCCTCGTTTTCTTAAATGGCAAACGTTTTATTTATTTCATTCATTCATTCTTCATGTTCATTCACTTCATATAAATCCATTCTCTTCCCAATACAATTCATTCTCATTTAATGTAGGTCTCTCATGATTGACTATATGAATGATACCGGATCCAATCCCATAGTGAATTTTGAATGCCCCGAAATCTCAGAGAGAATTGGGGAAGAAGATGATGAGATAGAATGTAAGGTCCCTATAGAGTTGAGGAGAATGGTGGCTAACGAAGAAAGGCAAATCATTCCCCACCAAGAAGAAACAGAAGTTGTAAACTTGGGGACTGAAGAAGAGAGAAAATAAGTAAAAATAGGGATAACGTTTTCCTCGAAAACCAGGCACGAACTGATAACCCTACTCCAGGAATTTAAGGATGTTTTCGCCTGGACTTATCAAGAAATGCCAGGTTTGAATACTGACATAGTGGTGCACAAACTGCCAACAAAGCCAGAATGCAAACCAATACAACAAAAACTCTAGAGAATGAGGCTGGACATGTTGTTAAAGATCAGAGAAGAGGTAAAAAAATAGTTTGATGGTGGCTTCTTGGAGGTGGCCAAATACCCCGAATAGGTTGCAAACATCGTACCAGTGCCGAAAAAGGATAGAAAGGTCCACGTGTGTGTAGATTATAGGGATCTCAACCGAGCCAGTCCTAAAGAAATTTCCCTCTACCACATATTGACACGCTGGTTGACAACACCGTGGGACACTCATGGTTTTCATTTATGGATGGCTTTTCAGGGTACAACCAGATAAAGATGGACTCTAACGACATGGGGAAAACTACATTCATAACCCTGTGGGGCACTTTTTTTTATTGGGTGATGCCTTTCGGGCTCAAGAACGCAGGGGCAACTTACCAGAGAGCAATGGTGACTCTTTTCCATGACATGATGCACAAAGAAATAGAAGTATAAGTGGACGACATGATCGCCAAGTCCCGAACAGAAGAGGAGCACCTACAGAACTTAAGAAAACTATTCCAAAGACTACAGAAATACCAGCTGAGGCTTAACCTTGCCAAATGCACCTTCATCGTTACTTTTGGAAAACTCCTAGGGTTCGTGGTAAGCAGAAGAGGGATTGAGATCTATCCAGATAAAGTGAAAGCCATCCAGGATCTCTCACCACCCCACACTCAGAAGGAAGTTCGTGGTTTCCTAGGGAGGTTAAATTATATCTCTCGTTTCATTTCCTAATTAACTGATCGGTGTGACCCAGTCTTCAGACTTCTTAGAAAGAATAATCCCGGTGTGTGGGATGAGGAATGTCAAGGAGCCCTAGAAAAGATCAAAAGGTACCTAACAAATGCTCCGATTTTAGTCGCGCCAGTACCAGACAGGCCTTTAATCCTCTACCTGACAGTCTTTGAGTATTCAATGGGGTGTGTATTGGGGCAACATGATGAGTCGGGGAAAAGGGAGCAAGCCATCTATTACCTAAGCAGAAAGTTCAATGATTGCGAAACACGGTACCCGCCAGCTCATAAGCTATGTTGTGCTTTAGTTTGGGCTACCAAGCGGCTTCGGCAGTATATGCTGTACCATACTACTTGGTTAATATCTAAGCTAGACCCCTTAAAGTTCCTAATGGAAGCACCAGCACTAACGGGAAGGATGGTCCGCTGGCAGATGCTCCTATCCGAATTCGACATTGTATACGTAAGCCAGAAAGTCGTAAAGGGAAGCGCCGTAGCAGATTTCCTAGCTAGTCGTGCTTCAGACGATTATGAGGCGTTGAACTTTAATTTCCCGGATGAAGACTTGATGTGCATTACAACCGAGGAAGAGATCTCAGACGATAACTCATGGAAGCTTTACTTTGATGGGGCCTCTAACGCTCTCGGACACGGGATAGGGGCCGTGCTAATTTCCCCCCAGAATGTCTATTATCCCTTCACCAGCAGACTAGAATTCTTCTGCACCAACAATATAGCTGAATACGAAGCCTGTGTTATGGACTAAACTCAGCTATTGAAAGAAAGATTAAAGAACTTCGAGTATTCGGAGATTCATCCTTAGTGATTTACCAGTTGCGTGGGGAATGGGAAACCAGGGACCCGAAGTTGGTCAAATATTATGAATTAATTCAAGAGCTCGCCAAGGAGTTCGAAAAGGTCAGCTTCAATTACCTTCCCAGGGAAGAAAATCAGATGGCAGACGCCTTGGCAACCTTGGCTTCCATGTTCAAAACGAACACCGGGCAGAAATGAAGCCCATTAATATGCAGAGTTTTGGAAGACCTGCTCATTGTTGTAATGTGCAGGAAGAGATTGATGGCAACCCACGGTACTATGACATCTTGCAATATGTCAAGCTTCAAAAGTATCCCGAAGGGGCAAATGACAATGACAGAAAAATGCTCAGAAAATGGGAAGAAGATATGTCCTAAATGGGGAGATCCTATATAAAAGAGGCCATGATCAGACATTGTTGAGATGTGTGGATGCCCGGGAGGCGAAGGAGATTTTAGCCGAGGTACACGACGGTCTATGTGGGATGCACGCCAACGGGCTGTTTATAGCCAGAAAATTATGAGATATGGCTATTTCTGGTCGACCATGGAGGGAGATTGTATCGATTACGCCAGGAAATGCCACAAATGTCAAATTTATGCTGACAAGATTCACGCTCCCCCATCACCTTTACACACCATGAATTCTCTGTGGCCTTTTGCAGCGTGGGGCATGGACGTCATTGGGCAGATTCACCCAAAGGCTTCCAACGGACACCATTTTATTTAGGTCGCTATAGACTATTTCACTAAATGGGTGGAGGCAGCGTCTTACGCCAATATCACAAGGACTACAGTATGTAAATTCCTAAAGAAAGAAATCATTTGTCGATACAGTTTTCCATAAAGGGTCATCACCGACAACTCTTCCAATCTGAATAACAAAATGATGACGGACGTGTGCAACCAATTCAAGATAACACACCATAATTCCACAGTCTATCGTCCTAAAATGAATGGGGCGGTGGAAGCGGCAAACAAGAACATAAAGAGGATCATAGCAAAGATGACGGATACCTACAAGGATTGGCACGAAAAGCTACCATTTGCCCTTTTCGCCTAAAGGACGTCCATTCGCACATCGACAGGGGCAACACCCTACTCCTTGGTGTATGGTACCGAAGCAGTACTCCCCATAGAGGTAGAGATTTCGTCGCTCCGGGTCTTAAATGAAGTAAAATTGGAAGAATCCGAATGGGTGCAAGACAGACTCGACCAGTTAAATCTCATTGAAGAAAAGAGACTAAAGGCCATTTGCCATGGTCAAATGTACCAAAACCGAATGATGCATGCATACAACAAAAAGGTGCTTCCAAGAGAATTCAGAGAGGGGGACCTGGTGCTCAAGAAAATCCTCCCGATTCAGAAAGATTCTCGAGGAAAGTGGATGCCCAACTGGGAAGGGCCATACGTGGTAAAAAAGGCCTTCTGAGGAGGAGCCTTAATCTTAACTGAAATGGATGGAGATGAGCTGAAAAGCCCTGTAAATTCTGATGTTAAGAAATACTACTTTTGAAAGAGGAAAAAAGAAAAAAATGAAAAAATGAAAAAAGAAAAAGAAAAAAGAACAACAAAAAATGGAGAGCTCGGGACGAAAACCCGAAACAGGGCATCTTAAAGCAAAGGAAGGACCCGAGTCGAAAACCCGTAAAGGGCGGCTCAGATAAATTGAGAGGTTAGATATTCTGAGAGAAAGGTCGTCCCCATGAACCCTGTGAAGAGGGAGCTTCAGGCAAAGATTCTACGCTGGTTGACGGGATCATGTATCATTCATACTGAAGATAATGAGGGATCTTGTATTTCATGATTGGCTTTTCCTTTTCCTCATGTGCGTCATGACTCTCTCAAACTTGTCCCAAACCCTTAATCGTAATAAAATCATATTTTGGAGTATCCATTCTTTGCCTTCTTGTTGATATCATGCAAATAAGCTAACATAGGCTTATGATAAACAAGAGATTTCTGAGCATTACTGTGATCTAATCTTAAAGATGCAGGTGATTAGAAAACGATGTTAACTTTTCCCTCTAGATGCCTACATAACGTCTGTTGACATGGCGGGCAGAAGGCTTCAAGCACCAAGGTAGGATAACCAATGGCGCACGCCCTGCTTGTTTAAGAGAAAGCATGCGAGACAACAAGAGAGATCTCCCAGGTGAAAACCCGGAAGGGCACCTTAAAAAAAACAAAAGAAAAGAAAAAGAAAGAAAAATGAGAAACCTCTAAAGCGAAAACGTGAAAGGGCACTTTAGAATCATGAATCAAAAATCCAAAAAAGAAAGGTTGGAATGGTTGAACCTGACAGTGAAATGAGGTATCGCCGCTAGAAGAAAATAGAGAAAGCAAGCAACGTAAGGTCGAGATTGACTGTGGACTAAAGCAGGCCCACCAAGATATTGACACTCATGCATCATGAATAGTTAGACATCCCTAGGATTAGGAGCATGTTAATTCATTTGTAATAGCATTTTGTCTTATTCTAGACAGGTATCTACAGATTCAAAGAAACATCGGTAGCCATCCTAGATTGAATCCCAAATGTGAAGATGAAGGTTCTATATAGGAAGGGCCTATATTTTCAAGCGCCTGTAGCGAGAGGTGCTATATAGGAAGAATACGCCACTCCGGGGGTCCAGAAGCTAAAAGTTTTGTATAGGAAGGGCTCACAGCTCCAGGGTGAAGACTAGCAGTTCTATATAGGAAGAACTCCCAGCCGAAGGAATTCACCCATGATACACAAGGTTTTATATAGGGAAAACCTGTTGTGTTGAAAGCGAATAGTCCTATATAGGAAGGGCTCCGAGCTTTACTGTCTTAGAGTGAGAGGTTTTATATAGGAAGAACTCATAGCTCCTAGATTTCAGAAGCTAAAATTTCTATATAGGAAGGACTGGTGGCTCCCGGGTTTGAAGACTATCAGTTCTATACAGGAGGAACTCCCAGTCGGAATAACCTATCCGTGGCGCAGAAGGTTTTATGTAGGAAAAACCAGCCGCGTTGAAGGCAAAGAGTTCTATATAGGAAGGACTCCAAGCCTTACCGTCTCAAAATGAAAAATTCTATATAGGAGGGACTCATAACTTGAGGCTTCAGAGCAAAGGGTTCTATATAGGAAGAGCCTGTAGCTCCAAGATCGGAGGGGGGAAGAAGTTATTATAGGAAGGACTTACGAGTCCGAAGATTCAGCCGAGGAAAAATGGAGAGTTCCAGAAGAACACGTGTTTCCAAAGCTGCAAACAGGGAAGTCGAATAAAAATGAGTGCTTATGAATCTTTTCTTTGTTCCCATTCCACGAGAATATGCAAAGAGGGGCAACTGTAATCACTCATTTTTATCTGGTCTGTAAATACATATTATTATAATTATTAGTATATTAGCGTTGCATGTATACATTGTATTATATTATTATGCTATATGTTTATTATGTGCATGAGTGTTATTAATATATGTAAAAAGTGTGTAGTGTGTGCATGTATATTATAAACTATGTATGTATACGGTGTATGTGTGTGTCACGCATGTATCTACATTTAGTACGAGCGTATTGTTTTTACGGATAATGTGTGTAGATGTTATCTTAATTATGTGTATGATTATATATGCATGTATGCTAGTATGTTATAATAATTAATGTTGCATGTGTGTTGTACGTATATGTGTACATAGGTACATACGTATGTATTATCGTATATGTATTATTATTATTGATGTTGTTATTACTAATATTAATGTTATTATTATTAGGATAATATAAGATGAAATCCAAAAAAATATATTAAACCCAAAATGAGTAATTACCAGTCCAAGTCCATTACATATTACAGGGCCTAAAAATATTAATATTATTACAAGGCCTGACCAGGCCCAAACCGGCCAGCCCACATCCTAAGAAACCCTAACCCACATCAGATAATGGAGCCCTGATGCCATCCTTTTATCTTGCGCAGCTGCACGAGGGCCGTTGGATCAGATCTAGATCCAACGGCCACGATTTTAGGCATAAAGACCCATCTTCTATCGCGTGAAGTCCACGCGCGGGCTGTTGGATTCTCCACTCGCGCGTGTGAGACACGTGCAAGACCGGCCATCTTCTTCAGGCCATGTGGCGCGATCCCAGACCACTACATCATTTCCGAGGCCTTATCTCAGCCATCTGATCATCGAGTGATCCTAACCGTTGGATCAGATCTGATCCAACAGATAGGAATGATTCTGGCAGTAATAATCGCCTCGTCTCCCGAGATGACAGTCTGCGTAGCCGAACGGTCACCTCCACCACGCCGCTCCCCATGCCGGTTGTACCAACCACCAAGCATGGTCGGGCACGCCAAAGACACGAAAATGGAAAGGCATCAGAAAAATCAGATCAAAAAGACTATATCTTATGTACTAGTCTAAAAAAATGAAGGGGGATATATGTAACTCAAAAAACAAAAATCAGGGAGTTCAATTGTAATCAGTTACCAAAAATAAAAAGAAGCACCAAGTTTCAGTGGTAACCTCTCTTTCTTTTTCTTACTTCCTTGCATGCATGTACAATAAAAAAATAAGAAGTGATAACAAAAAGGGAGAGGGATATAGATTTGTTACCCTCGTCGTCAACGGGTCTCCCCTACTAGTGACAAGCCGCCTCAGTTTCCAAAACCGAACATGGTGAACTGAAAGGAGATGGAGGTCCCTTTTGGTTTCATTTCGGTTAAACAAAAACGTATTTTTTTCACTTCGTATTTGCTCAGCTCTAGGTAAAAGGGTGAGTCTTAGTGTAAATATAAGTTTAGATTTGGGTACGGTTTGAAACGAGGTTTATTTTGGGTGTTTCTTTCGGTTCACCGGCGCCGGCTAACGGCGGTGGGCGGCGGAGAGGACGGCGGATGGTCACCAGTTTTTGGGTTTATCGAAGGGTTGGGATGGTTGTGTTGAGAGTAAAAGGGAGTTGGGTTATTATAAAAACTAGTTTTGAAGAAAAATGAGGGAAAATTTGAGTTCGGGCCAGAAAAGGGGATTTTATAGGCATTTTATTTTGTGAAATGGTGAAATTCTGTAATAAATCCCCTCGCGTTTTTGATATTTTCATTTCTATCTTGCCGCAGGGGATATTTACAACCCTGGTCCTCCTTATATTCTAAAATCTTGCAATCCAACACCTGGATTAAATTGAATCAGTTTTTAAATGGCGAAATTACCTCACCAGTCCCACCGCATTTTTGAAATTTTCACTTCGAGCCTGCCCCATGGTCCAATTACAGATTTAGTCCTTTTAGTTTCCGTTTGATTTTTAATTTCGTCCCTAAATCACATTTTATTGCCTTTTAATTTTTGTTTCCTGTTTTCATTTTTTTATTTCAGTCATGTTCCATATCTAAATATTCATGTATATTTATTATGATCGTATATGTTGATGTGGCCCTTTTGCATTCTCACGTGTTTCTTGTACATGTTTCGTATTCTCATGTTTATATATATATGTGTTTACTTTATGGTGATTATGTATTTTTATACATTTGTTCGGCCGTTCGTATCATACATGTTCGATTGATATTTGAGTTGGCTCGTACACGACATGTTTTGTATTTTAGCATGTATTGTATATTCTCTTTGCTTTTAGGTTATGCGTTAGTATGTTTTCTTTGTCATGTATAATACCATGTTTCTATTTTTCATATGTAAATTATGTCGTAAGCTATGTGTTAGGTATTAGTTTCTCTATTAGTATATTGTTCTGATTTATGAAATTGAAATTATAATATATTTATGTCTTGCATATGTTACGCTGTGCTTTATTTTTAATACGCATGACTTCTTGAAATATGTGTTTTCGTTCCCACATGTTTTTATTCATGCCTCGTTATTATTATGATGTGCTATGTTCGTGTTGTTTATCATGTTTATTTACTTTCGTGTCCCTGTTTTTTATTATTTATTTTGTCATTTACTATGTCAATGCGAATGTATTTTTCCAAGTTATTTCCCTAAGGTTTCATAAATGGAATATAAATTGTCAATGCGGCGCCCTTTTATCCGAGCGTAAACGGGGCCAGTATCAGGCGTAGTGATAGTGGTTGGGCGTTTACTCTCGGATAAAGGGGCCTTTAAAATCTACTCGCACTTATAACCAAATTTTAAATTAATCATCACTTTAATCCGAAAAAAAAATCTAATATTAATAAAGCGGTAATTATTAAAGTACCAATTTTGGACGGTGTGGGGGTGCTAATCCTTCCCCATCCGTAACTGACTCCCGAACCCAAAGTTTTTAAATCTCTGGTTTTATGGTGTCCGGCCTACCTAAGTGGCCGGTGGCGACTTCGATTTCTAAATAAAACGTGGTTTTTTTTAAACCCCCACGGAATAAACATTTTTATCTGAAAAATCACAAACACTTCGAAAAACCTATTTTTTAGCGAAACGGACATCGCTACACACAAGATATGCGCAACAACTATTACCATTCACACCAAACTTTTAATGTTTACATACTAAGGTTTTAGTATCATACTTGTTTACATGATAGGCCCATGAAGATCATTCATATGCAAAGCCTTCAAGGTACAAAATGCATGATAGACTACTTCTATTTACAAGACTAGTGCCACCTCCTAAAAGACTACAAAAGATGTATGAGACCATACTTTACTTCTTGCTTGTGAAGTTACTTCAGGGACAAGGATTCTAGCTTCCAAGACAAGCACGATCAATAGCTTTAATCTATTTTTGGGGGAAGGATGGAAAACGAGAGTGATAAGTACAAAGCTTGTACTTAGTGAGGTAACTCCTAAAACTAGTCAAGTTTCAAGTATAATAGTTTTTAAACAAGTAAACTTATCTAAGGCTTTCAAGAGTAGGAGCAATAGATAGTCATAAGATCATGTATCCTCATTTTGTTTATCAACAAGCAAATAAGTGAACATAGACATAGGTTTCCATTCGATCAAACAAGAAAGCAAATAGGCATGAAACACTACTCTATCAATCAAGAAGTAATAGGCATGGCATTCCATTCGAACAACAAGAAGCAATAAACAAGGAATTCCAATTCTAGCATTAACTTGGTAGGTTACCAAGCTATCATACTTGAGTAACAAGAAAACAATAGATTTATGTCTTTGATAGCAAGTAAACAACAATTCATGACCAATTTATCTTGTTTTATAATTCAGCACAACCCTTGGTTCTTAGTTTGCTAGGTATTCGAGTCTCCAACCAACTGTCGCCACAAAATGCACGGTAGTGCTAGTCAACCCTTCTACTATTGCCAAAGACCACATTCGTACCCTCTGTCTGTCACCAATTAGGGGCCTTAGCCCTGGACCGTAGTCCACCCTTACACTAGAGCTCTAGACTCTAAGGCATGCCTTCCTACCCATACAACTAGCAACCAAGGATGTCCAATCTTACATTTCATGTTTTAAGTTTACATATTCATAATCAAGACAAGCAAGGCTTATTCAAGTGTTCATTCGAGCAAGATCATGGTAATTTCTTTCATGATTAAGGTCCTTAGACCATTAGAGCCTTAGCTCAAAGTCAAGCATTTGCTATCTCAAGTGTACTAGCATTTCATGTCTCCATTTTACAAGAACAAGTCACTCAACATGTTATAATCACCAAGCTCACATTGAACCAATTTACATGCTAGCATTTCAAACATGGATCAGAATATTCAAACATGGATCAAGCATTCAATTTAGCATCATACTTCCCTAATTTATCAAGTCATACTCATGTATATATATATATGCATGATGCTTCATGTTAAAAATGCCAAACAAGTTTGGTTAGGACCTAGTCCTAACCCTATAGTTAGTTACACTCACAATACAATCCAAGCAAGCTAGCAATTGTCTTGTATAGCTATTCCTTTGTTTTTAGCCTTTGGATGATTTCCCTTTTCTCCTTCCTCCAAGTTCACTCCTTGTTCTAGCAAATTCATGATTGAATACATTCAATATGTATACACAAAACAATTCAACATGGCAGCAAGGTTATTTCAATACATATAAACATATACATACAATTTTGGCAACATTTCAATAAACAAAACTAGGCAGGATCTAATTATCCGAAACTGTTACAAAACAGTCCAATAAAACTGTGTACAATATAGTTTCTTTGTTATAAGACTGTGATCATACCTTTACCTTTCATTTCCAGCATATAACCACAACAATTCAACTTGTTTAACACCTTAATTACATTATCTAATCATGATCATATTCAATTCATTCATCAATCTCATCATTTAGGCAATTATTCAATTCGGCTATGTCACTAGATGAACCAATTCATTGTTCACAAATCCTAGCATAACACCCATGTTTCTTTCTTTCAATTCATCCATGTACAACACTAATTCAATTATCAATTAAGTTCATACAATAACAAATTCTACCTTAACACATCAAACAACCAAATTCAACTAACACATAAGCTATTCGGATGAAACAAAGCTTCAATCATACTTACTTTGCTTCATAGCTCAATTTCAATGGAAAATCTCTACACAAGCAAGCTCAATTCATGCTTCAATGGTGTTTTCTCAAGGTTTCTCTCTCAACTTTCCTTTCTCTCTTTCTTTCTTCTTCAATTTAGCAAGTATAATGAAGAAGATGATGACAATGTGGTTATCCACATTAGTGGATTTGTGAGTTTACTAAACTAACCTTAATTAGTTATTAATCATATAATTAGTCGAGGGCAATTGAGAGAATTAAGAAATTTATCATGCAAGCTTCATCTTTCTTGCTTTATTCGAATTGGTCCTTTGTAATTGATCACTAATTTCGTTCTCTCTTTCAATTAAGCCCTTTAACTAATCAATTTAGCTAAATTTCTAAATTCAATTAAGCTATCAACTTAAGCAATTGACTTCAATACTTCTAGGCTAGGATTTAGGGTGTTACAAATGTACTGCCAATGGCGACCTTGCAAAGGTTACCAATAGACAGTTCGCATATGAGGTCGTGTCAAAACTCTGTTAGTCCCATTTGATGGGACTCAAAGGGACGTTATCGGGAAGATTGGGATACCTTTGTTAATTGGGCCTACTGAGTATGTCGTTGAGATTATGGTAACGGACATTCGGAAACCTTATAATTTTCTGTTAGGAAGGCCATGGATTCATTTAGTCGGGGTCGTGCCTTCATTCAGCCGGGCTAGAGAATGCCCCTTTAGGGCGTTGGAATTTGTGAACGCTACCTTTGTGGTGGAAGGAAGCAAGATCCCACATCCTAGGTTGTCAAATTGTACCAAAATGACCGGTTGACAAACTTTGGGACGAGGAGCTAAGAAAGGTAAAGGACTCAGAAGGAACTTACAAGGGTGTTTGGGCGCTAATAGTGTCATCGGCAAGAAAGATCCATTCGGGCTCGGCCATAAACCCAGTTTTCTGCAGAGGAAGTTAGAATAGAAGAAGAGAGAGGAACAAAGGAATGCCAGATTCAAGGGTGAGGATATCCCGTGGGAGCCTATGACTTATCCCGACATAAAAATGTTTTTGTGTCTAGTGGGATAATGTAATACCCAAAATACGGACTAGAAGTAAGTGGATACCTTGAATGTATTTCCAACTAGATTATAACCTTTAAAAGAAGCAATTAAGGGCCTTGGGATTTAATTAGAATTTTTAGAAGATTGATGGCTCTTGTTGAAAAGACTAAAATTAACTCTAAGAGAAAGAGTGTGTTTGCAAGATAAAAGAAATTATAATGACGGAGTGACACACTTGGCATTCTAGGATGATGTCGTGAGAATAAGAGTTGGCCATTTGGAAATTCAATTCCAATGAGTCATCTTCTTCTCATAGGAAGAGACCGGAGCAAATTCAAGAGAGAGAGAGAGCTGAACTCGTTAGCTATGGAAATTTAGAGAGAGTTGAACCTTGTTAGCCTAAATTTTCAAACATTGTTCTATTCATAAGGAAGAAGGGTAAGTGTTCTTATTACATTTCTTGCATTAGAACTTGATACAGAGAATTATATGTGAATTCTTTAGGTAATCTAAGCATTGGTGTTGTCTAGAGAGATAGAGAATTAAGATGAGACCTCTTTTTAAATGCTTGAGTGTTTCATACCTAAGATTTAAAATTCAAATGTTGAATGTTATGGAGAAAACGAAAAGGCCATATCCATTTGTGAAAATTTTTGTTGTTTATAAATTGTGAATGATATGTTTGATAGAAATTATGAATTTGACTTTTGAATAGAAACAAAATTGAAGGGATTGTATTCATGTATGCAGGTAGTGAGGGTTGTTTGTGCTCAAAAAATTGTATATCTATGAATTGAGGATTGATTCGATCACATGAACATTGCTTAAAAACTGATTTGAGCATGGTTATATGAATAAGTTCGAAAATAGGGCAATTTTGTGTGTCTTAAAGTTGAGTGGACTGCTTTTTGTATTTATACAGGCTAATTGGTATCTCTAGGGACTGTTTTACTTTTGTAAAAAAATATTGGAGGACTCATTTATAAGCATAAATTAGAATATATGAATAATTGGGACTGTTCTGCTCGAAAATAGGAGTTTTGGGGAATGATTTAATGAACTGAGGGGCTGCTCTGCCTAATTAAAATAGGGGACTATTTTGTTAGTATTTAAGGACTGTTTTGAGATTGGTAAAAGCAGTAAAAAGGCTAGTTGTAGGCAAAAAGAATTAATAATGCTCTATATGGACTGTTATGATGTGTTTAATTGAGAACTTAAGTAAATTGGGGCTGTTTAGCAAGAATGAAAGAACAAGAGACTGTCTTGAAATGATACGAATATATCTAGACTGTTATGTGGATATACATATGAAAATGCATATGCTAAGGACTGATCTAAGTCGAAAGGAAAATATATGAAGTTGTTTGTGCATAATCATGAATTTATAAATGATTATGGACTGTTTTGGTGTAAGTATGAATGTATAAAAAAGTTAGGACTGTTTTGCATCGAAGTATATAGTGAGGGATCGTCATGCGTTAGCGTGGACTTTGATGGACTTCTTAGTTGTCCATAAGTGAATACATATTTTTGAGTGGATTTTTAATGTATATAGGATACATTGGAATGGTATTGATAAATGTGTGTATGTAAATTAATAAATTGGACAGTTTGGTTAAATCTAGGTGTATGTTTATATGATTGAATTCTTATGTAGTGAATGGTTAATAAGCTTAGTCCTAATACGTAAATTGTATTTTTGTTGCACCTAGACCCAAAAGGAGTTGATGTGGTAAAGACAAAAGTAGATCAAGTAGGAGATACGCATAAGGGATTGTATTACGGGGTCAACAATAGCTCGAAAAGACTTGTGAGTGTAGTTTAAAATCTCGGGATGGGCTGATAACCCTCCCGAGCATTGTTTATTAATTTGGTTGCCTTGAACTGTTAAAGTTTGCTACGTTTGAGCAAGCACGGATTCGAGGTAAGAATTTATGGCTAAAAGTATGATAATTGATTGAAATCTTTGTGTATTCTTATGCTATGATAAGCATGTTAATTTCGAATGCTATATGTGAATTGATGATGCCTACTTTGATGAAAGGTAAAATGCATATTCATGTCTATGAATCTTTACATGTGGTTGACATGATGAGGAATGCTTGTTGATTGGATATACTGATATGTATTGATGGAAAAGCTTGATTTGTGAAATGATAAATAAGTTTTAAGCATACTTTGCTATATGAGAATTTGATGACTTAAATTACAAGAAGTCTATGTTCAAATTGCTAAAGGTGATCATGGCTATTGAGCCCTTCGATCAACAGAAAAGAAATGTTCAGTTCACATGTGGTGAACATGCTTTTATCCCCTTATTGAGAAAAAGGTGATGATACAATGTTTTGATATTATGAAATGGAGCTATGCTCACTTTATATGTTAAAGGATAATTAATGAAAAGCCTTGGTCTCAAGTTAGTCTTAGGTATAGTTGGCATGCCATAAAGTCTATAGAGCTCAGTGTTGGGATTGGACTACGGTCGGGGACAGCGGTCCCTAATTGGCGAAAGTAAGAGGGATGTGTCTATGGTCACTTGGTGATAGTAGGAGGGATCGACCGGTACTACGAGTATCATTTGTTTTTATGGGCGAAGTTGGTTAGGGACTCGTGTACCTAGACTGGGAATTCGATTCTCAAGGCTCTGATAATAAAAGAATAAGAATGTAATTGCTAAATTAAGAAAGAATTATGGTAACTCGCCTATCAAGAAAGATATTTCTTGTTACAAGTGGTTAATCCTTATGTGAAATGATAAGTTTCTATTGATAAATTGCATGATATTGAAATAGTAAATGATTTTAACCTCTCGCAAGTTGATTATACTTGTATGTCAATGATATGTAAATGGTTTATCATAGAAATAGTTAATTCATGAAAATGCTTAACTGGTTTGAATAATATACTTAGAAGCTCTTGTTTAGTCCGAATATGAATATAATGAATACTGTGCTTATATTGAAAGAAATCTTGATTAATGAATATTTGGGAATGCTTTAATGATTATGAAATAGTTAATACACATTGGTGCTTGATACGAATGCATAAATGGTTATAATTTATTTCAATACCTTAACACTTACATGTTTAGTACGTTTTATGCTAAGTAATATGTGCATTGAGATGCTAAGTTTGATATTTTGTAATAGAAAAATCCATGCCTATGCTAAGTTGTGATAAATAACATAAGTGGTAAGAATTACATGCTTAAGTGAGGCTATACACAATGTTTCCAAATATTATATGATTATGCATAATTTGAATATTTAAGTGCTTATATGTTAATGCCGTGTATGCTAAGTAACATGTATAGGGACATGTTATAATTGTTACCTTTTGTGATAAGATGATCCACGCCTTTGTATTTGTTAAGTGAAACAACTTAACGATTAGTAATACATAATCTTGTATAATGATGTGTAGGAACTCAGTAGGAAATAATTTGATATGAGAATATATCATTAGTCACGTACACAATAAGTACTACTGCAAGTAGGATTATTTGGGCATATGTGTGCCAAAACGGAGCCAGGAAAGGATATCACAACTAGAAATCTAGTAGTTAGAGAGGATTGGGTCGATGAAATGAGTTCTTTGACTATTTCAACATGTTCGATTAATGCTACCTCGAAACCATGTTTAAAAAAATGTTGTACTAGATGTAATACTGCAAAATATAGCCCAGAAGTTTGTTACAACCTTAATTGTGTCCTATGTGATTAAAGAAGTTATTAATGATAGTATGATCGGGATAAGGACCAATTTAGAATAAAAAATGGATTGATGAATTGTTGTGGTAGATTCAAATCGAAACAAACTCAAATATAGAGAGTTGCATGTAAATAAATTAAAAGATCAAGGACTCTAATAGGTGTCTCAATTGTAGCAATCCAAGTGGGTTAGGGGAGGTATACTCGGCTAATGGAAAGGAAATGTTGAGATGAGTTCCATCATCTCCTTCCTCCAAGCAATTACCGAAGCAATAGAGAGAGTGATGAGAGTTCAAGTGAACCGAACACAATGTGGCTTAAGGATTAAAGTGTAACCGGTAGATTAAGCTTTGAAGGGTAAGTCTCCTACTTTCTTTTGGTGCTTCAAATCGATTGTGATGATGTTTTACTAGGGGATTATACCATGGAAATTGTGTTCTAAATTGATCGTTTGGTAGAATGATTGGTTTGTTAAAGGGCGTGTAAGAATTAAATAAAGAACAATTGATCATTTGATGAATAGAAGTTGTTGCATGTAGTTGGATAGGCTCGTTCGTAGGACATTTTCATGAATGAAGGATCCCATTGAATGAGTTAAGTTATAAGAATAATGATAAGTAAATCCTGGTAAACAATTGAACTATTTATGTTATTAAAACTGAATCTGGAAATTTGGTATGATGTCCATTGTTTGTGAGTCAATTACGAAAGGAAAGGGATGGAAAAGTATATAATTACTCTGTTTTTAAATGATTAAATAGGTATGCATATGATGAGTAGAATAATTGGTATAATAAAAGGGATTCTGGTTCGATTGTTAGACCTATGGATGTGTTATGAACTGATTAATAGAATCTTGAAATCCTATTCGAATGGGACTGTTTTGTTGACACTGAACTGTGCAGTTTTGGGCTGCTTAAATTAACTCAATAAACATATTAAAGACCGGGCATGAACCTAGTTATAAAGACCTTAATAGGGACTGAATTATAAGTTGAAAAAAAGGGATTGTTTTATGGTGGATTAAATTGTTATGATGTGCAAATGTGTGCTTGGAATTGTATGTGAAATTGTGTGATAGAATAATGGACCGTTTCACACATCTAAAGGACACTATGGGCTGTTAAAAAGAATGAAATTTTGTGTGTGTTTACATATGTATAAAACTTGACTGTTTTGGTGTATTAGAGGAACACATTGGCCTGTTCCATGAATATAATTGTGCGAACAAATGTATTTTGAATTAGGCTACCCTCTTAAGAGTATACATGCATAAGTTTGGACAGTTTTGATTAAGTGAATGTTTATGTGTTTTTAGCTGCTCAGTCTTGCATGAATTTGTGGTTAGGTGGACTGTTTTGGCAGTAAAAATGATTAAAAGAAAGATTGTTTAGATACATAAGTTGTATATATGCAATTTGAGATCAAACTTCAAATAAATATATATATATATATATATATTGTTGTGAACTGTTTTGAAGTAATTGTATATGGGTGCAACGTATGGACTGAATTGTGTGAGGAAATGGATATTCTTGAGTAATGAATGAAGTAAATATAATTAGTTATTAGGAATTTTACTAATTTACGATTATACTCTTGTTATATCTAGACCAAGAGGAAGATAGGAAAGATATGGATGAGTAGCAAAGTGTGTTTGTGGATCCAGGTATCATGTAATGTCAGGATAACAGGTGAGTGCAGTTTAGAGTCTTGGAAAAGGGTTGCAACCTTTCTGAGTATTGTTTTTAATTGTTATATTTAAAATAACAAATGTATGATTATTCTCATACTTATGATTATGCAAGCTTAGAGGCAAGTACGTATTTCCTTGAGAAATACTTTCTTTATGAAAATTGATTGAAAAGCACAATATAATTGATTGATTTGCTAAGATAGGAATGTTGATATGCTGGAATGCTAATGCTAAAATACATGTTTATCAGGAAGTTGAAATGAATTAATCTAGTAAAGAATAAGCATGTACGCTTGAATTATGAATAATTGATAATTCAAATTAATCCATGTAAAAGGGCAAGCACGTATGCTTGTTTTATGAATGATTGATAATTCCAATTGATTGAAATCATAAAGGAATGTTACATGGATTTGGCTATGAGTCTTCGATTATAATGAAAGGGATATGGGTCTCCAAATGTTATGATTGAACCCTAACTGAGAAAAGGGTATTGACACAATGATGTGTAATGTGAATTGAGCTATGCTCACTTATTGAAAGATTGATGTTTAATGTAAGCCTTGTCTCGAGTTAGTCGTAGATATAGTTGGCATGCCATAGAGTCCATAGAGCTCAGTGTCGGGTGGACTACGGTCCGGGACAGTGGTCCCTAATGGGCGACAGTAGGAAGGATGTGTATGTGGTCACTTGGTGACAGTAGGAGGGATTGATTGGTACTACGAGTAGCTTAGGTTTTATGGGCGACAATTGGTTGGGGACTCGTGTATCTAGACTGTGCTATCGATTCTCAAGGCTATGTCATATGGTAATATGAAAAAATCTGTTATGAACAAAGAAATGAGATATCATGTTAGACAATAATGATTAAATGGTTTAAATGGAAGCCAATTATATTACATTGAAAGATTATTACATGCTATTGAATAAATGGTTATATCATAACATGACAAATGTGAACAAAGTTAATTGGTAAGCGAAATTACTTATATAATATTTGATTGAAGTTAAGTATAAGCAATCTTTCGAATGGCATGCTTACCTTGATGCTCAATGCTTCTATGAACATGAAATGCTTCGATGATTGTATGATATTTCTATGAATATGTGATATTACCATGAGTATGTAATGCTTCCATAAATACAAGTGCTGCTACGATCATGAAATGCTCAATTATTGGGATAGACTACTTGGTTAATTAGTAGTTCACGCATAATGAATGAATTCTTGATATGTGGCTTGGTCAACTACGTTCTAGCCTTGATAGTTTACAAAGAAAGATTAGTCATGAAATAATCGTTACATATTGGATTGGTACAAAATTATTATGACTTTATTAAGTTGGAAATGGCCAAAATAGCATATAATGATCATTAATTTGAAGAAAAAGAGAACTTTTAAATTATATATCGTTATTTAAGTGAAAGTTCAATCAAATCTTAACAAGTTATTAGTTGGTAATGCATGATGTTATTAAGGCTCTCGAATGCCAGATAAAATGTTTAGGATTGTTGGTGCCTTGTCTTTCGTATAGAACTCTGTAATTTTATTAAGTTTGTTTATTAGAGTTCGAATACTTACTTGGATATCAAGTAAGTTATGGGTTAAATATGTATATTTAAAGCTGGATTTCTTATTAACTGGTTTTGGGTGCATTTAGATGCACAACAATGTTATGTTATTAAAGAAATCCAAGAACTTCACATGAACATACAAGTTTGTGTCAAGTAGTCATTGCACGAGGCTATAGAATAATTATGCAATTAATTGAGGACTAGGTATACAAGTTTATCAAACAATCTTTATGAATGAATTATCAAAAGCATGAGTGAATGCTCGGAACATATAATTTAGGAAGTTGACTGAATTAAATGACACACTGTTAACATGGAGAAAGGAGTATAGAATGAATAAATCATGTGATCATTTCGATCTCTTAGAAGGCAAATAAGTAAAGATGGGAAGTATTTCAGTATATGATAGAATGCCCTGAGTTGAGATATATTGTTAAATACTAATGTATTGAGAATTTTATAAAACTTGGATCCTAAGTAACTAACGATAATGGACAATCTGGCAAAAGAGAATTAATAAAGTGGAAACTCGTTTAGAATCTGGTGGCTATGTTGTCTTCTTGCATCTGATAAAATTTGATTATAATGCGTGGAATTGATCGACCTTGTAAGTGAGACTTATTAGTATTCTATGTTATGAAAGAGTCATATATATGAATAAGCTTGTAAGATTTAAGATCTAGTGGGTAATCACCTTAGATTGAAGATTGGTTTTAACACTGGAGGTCCAAGTTTAAATTTGGCTAAGTATTTATAGTCATAAACTAGTGTGATATGTATATTAACAAGCTGATTAAAAGAATCCAAGAAAGTTTATAAGCTAAGAAATAACCTATTCTTGGTAGTAACTTGAGTACCAAGTATATTATAATCATGGAGTTATATAGAAATCCTTTGACATACGAATAATTTGTGTTAGAATATTTCCTTATGTGAATTAGAGTTCAGTTTTTAATAATTGTTGATGATTGAATAATTTCAATAAGAAAGTATAGACCTTAAAATGTGATAGTTGGAATCTTGAAGACCAAGTTTAAACCGTACTAAAAGGAACCTTAAGATTTCATATAGAAGTAACTGAACTATTAAGAAAATATTAAACAGGTGAACACCTTGCATATACGAGAGTTCATCTGTACATTAATTGAGAGAGTTAAAATTAATACGAAATGATTAAATCATTTGCTTGAATGAAAGGGATTTACACTGTTGAAACCTTGGGGTTAGGTATCGACAATTGCTCAAAGTATGTATGTGCATATGATGAATAAATGATCTCCTTTCATGATGAGTTTTGGTCAATCTGAATAAAAAGGGTGAATAAAATAGTACTTTTAGACACTTAACACACCACTAAACTCGAACTACTGCTTGTCCTCAAGAAATGCAAATTAATAATTACCGGCCAAGACTTCAATTTTCACAAACTTAGCTTTGAACTTGATTTCAATCATCAGAACCATGGCACAAAGCATGGTTGGCTTTTCATTTTTTAAAAAACTTAGGAGTTACTCAGAATCAAACTATAATGCTTGTGAGTGTGTGCGGAGTTGTGTGCAAGTTGATTTTTCGGATTCTATGCAAACAAGAGGTTTTTAAATTACTTCCTTGGGTTCTTTTAACATGTTTTAACTAGAGCCGGTTTCGGGCACCTCTAGTATTCATCCAATTTTTTTTAATTCCCCAATTATTTAACTATCTACCTAAGTTCGCCAGAATTCCTTAAATCAATCAAGCCACAACAGTGTTTAATCAAGTTTAGCATCATAGTAAGATTCTAAGTGTTTCCACGGTTATCTTAGAATAAAAAATTCTATCAATTAAGTACATTGGCAAAGTCATCATCGGATATTCATCAAATCTAGGCAATTCTTGTTCCAACTAAAGGCATGATAAGCAATTTATGTATCCTAAATGCAATACTTAAGATGAATGCAACTAAACATGATAACTAACTAGTAACAATCCCCCCAAACTCGAGCGAGGCATTTTCCTCAATGCATGCAAAGGAAAGAAAAAGAAAAAAGAAAATGCAAACGATGACTTACTTCGAGAGCTCGTCGTCGTGGATGATTAGTTTCCTTTTGGCCGGTGTCTTGATTCTTTTGCTTGAGCGCGATGGTTTCTTCCTTGTTGCGGATGGTGGAATCGATCCTCGTACGGGGGTGTCCTCATCATCCTTGCCATCCTCTTCCTCAATCTCATTGGCCTTTTGCTTTGGCTTGGAGGAGTCGACTGGTGTGGTCTTCGTTGGTGCAATGGAGGACTCGTCCGAATCTAAAAAATCGAACAATGATTCAGTACGAGGTGATTCGGGCATAGGTATTTTACCTTTGGCTTTTGCAGTGGTTGCCGAGGCATCTTTAGTTTTGGTTGCCGCGGCATCTTCAGTGTTAGTTGTCGTGGCAACTACTGGGCAGGCGCTGTATAGGTTGCCGCAGCATCATCTGTTGCGGTTGTCGTGGCAACAGCTTCATTGGTTGCAGTAGCAAGGATTTTGGCCGGAAAGTTGAGGAACGGCACGCGGCTGTCTGGATACTTTTCCAGGGTGACTTGGGTGATGGCATTGTTGTGGTCTTTCATGTATCACATGAACATTAGTTGTCGGTCTTTAATTTGCCTAAAGCGGTTCGCCAACGGTTGTAATAGTGCTTCAAGTTGTCCTAGGGTTGCTGGCCGAGTTGCCTAGGCAACAGTTGCCTGGGCGTCAGGGGTTACCGAGACATAAGGAGTTGTCCCAGCAATTGTAGGCATTGGGGATGTTACGGGTGCCTCTCCCATTAGCTTTCGGATTTGTGCTCGATTCCAACCAGATTTTGGTAAAAACAATATCCAACGAATCAAACGAGGTTTGACATCCTGTTTAGCAAATAGATTCTTAATTGTCGAATGGTCCGTATGAACAATTACCTTTATACCAATCAAATAGGATCGAAACTTGTCAAATACAAAATTACTGCTAGTAACTCATTCTCCGTTGTTGTGTAATTCACTTGGGCGCTATTAAGAGTCTTACTAGCGTAGTATATCACATGAAAAATCTTACCTGTGCATTGGCCTAGGACTGCTCCTACCGCGAAATCACTCGCATCACACATGAGCTCAAAAGGTAATGTTCAATTGGGAGGAACGATAATGGGTGCCGAGGAAAGCTTCTCATTTAGGGTTTCAAATGCTTGGGCGCAAGATTTATCAAAGTTTAAGACTTTATCCTGTTCAAGCAGATTACACAAGGACTATAAAATGGCACTTCTCCCTATTAAGAACTATATCAGAATCTTCACATTTTGCCAACACCTTCTCTAAATTGCCGAGGTAACTTTCGAAGTCATTACCAAATACGGAAAAATCGTCCATGAAGATTTCAAGGAAGTCTTCGACCATGTGTGAAAAGAGTGCCATCATGTATCTTTGGAAGGTTGCCGAGGCATTACACAATCCGAACGGCATTCTTCGGAAAACATAAGTATCGTATGGGCATGTGAAGGTTGTCTTTTCTTGATATTCTGGAGCTATGGCAATTTGATTGTAACCTGAATAACCATCAAGAAAACAATAAAAGGGTTTACCTGCAATATGATCAAGCATTTGATCAATAAAGGGTAATGGGAAGTGATCTTTCCTAGTGACTTTGTTTAGTTTTCGGTAATCCATACAAATCTTCCAACCGGTCACAGTCCTGGTTGGAATGAGTTCATTGTTTTCATTACTTACCACAGTTATACCTCCTTTTTTTGGTACACATTGTACCGGACTTACCCATGTACTGACAGAGATAGGGTATATGATGACGGCGTCAAACCACTTGATGGTTTTTTTCATTACAACCCCTTTCATGGCATGATTCAGTCTCCTCTAGGCCTCAATCGGAGGTTTGTGATCATCTCCCAACAAAATCTTATGCATGCACACTGCCGAGCTAACTCCCTTTAAGTTGGAAATTGTCCACCCTATTGCCTTCTTGTGTAGCATCAACATGTTGATCAGCTTCTTTCTTGTTCAGGCTGTAACTTAGAGGAAATAATTATAGGCAATATATTATCGGTTCCTAAGTAAGCATATTTTAGTTGCCCTAGCAACTGTTTCAGCTCAAGAATCGGTGGTTGTTCAATGGAGGGCTTTTTGAGTTTACCTTCCTTACCTGAGTAATTCAGTGGTTCAAAGTATGTACCTGGTCAATTGACTAACCAATTTGCCTATTCTTGTTGTTCTCATCGATCGACTCTTCATACTCCTCAGGTTTCTCTAAATCGGTAATGTAGTTGCCGAGGCAACTAAATTCCTCGTCAAAGTCAAACTCTTCCGTGGCATGAAAAAGTTGGCATTCTTCCGGATCATCGACATGTCTTAGTGTTTGGAACACATTTAGTTTAACTTGCTGGTCATTCACCCTCATTGTGAGTTCTCCCTTTTCAACATCGATCAAAGTTTGTTATGTCGCTAGGAAGGGTCTCCCGAGAATGATAGGTGCATGCTCATCTGCTTCACAATCCAAAATAATAAAGTCAGCGGGAAAAATAAATTTATCAACTTTTACCAGTATGTCTTCGATTTTACCCTCTAGATGCACATAGGATCTGTCAGCTAGCTGTAGCATAACTGTTGTAGGTCTTGCCTTCCCGATTCCTCATTTTTGGAAAACCGATTTAGGCATCAAGTTTATGCTTGCTTCAAGATCACATAATGATTTCCAGACATAGTGGTTTCTGATGGAACAAGGTATAATGAAACTTCTGGGATCTTTGAACTTTGGTGGCATGCGATTATGCAACATGGCCATGCATCCCTCTGTTGCGATAACTGTTTCAAACTCTCCTAACCATGTTCTTTTGGACACAATTTCTTTAAGAAACTTGGCATAGTTTGGCATTTGTTCAATTGCCTCAACCAACGGTAAGTTGATGTGGACTTGCTTTAGGATATCAAGAAACTTCTTGAATTGATATTCTTGCGTTTGGCAAAGTCATCATCGGATATTCATCCAATATGGGAAATTCTTGTTCCAACTAAAGGCATGGCAAGCAATTTATGTATCCTAAAAGCAATACTTATGATGAATGCAACTAAACATGATAACAAACTAGTAACAATCCCCCCAAACTCGAGCGAGGCATTGTCCTCAATGCATGCAAAAGAAAGAAAATAAAAAGAAAAAGAAAAATTAAAATGCAAACGATGACTTACTCATAGAGCTCGTCGTCGTGGATAATTAGTTTCCTTTTGGTCAGTGTCTTGATTCTTTTGCTTGAACGCGGTGGTTGATTCCTTGTTGACGATGGTGGAGTCGATCCTCGTACGGAGGATCCTCATCGTCCTTATCATCCTCTTCCTCAATCTCATTGTTTTTTCGCTTTGGCTTGGAGGAGTCGACTGGTGTAGTCTTTGTTAGTGCAATGGAGGACTCGTTCGAATCTGAAAAATCTGACAATGATTCAGTACGAGGTGATTCGGGTATAGGTGCTTTACCTTTGGCTTTTGCAGTGGTTGCCATGGCATCTTTAGTTTTGGTTGTCGCGGCATCTTCAGTGTTGGTTGCCGTGGCAACTACTGGGGCGGGTGCTGTGTAGGTTGCTGTGGCATCATCTGTTGCAATTACCGTGGCAACTGCTGGGTCGGATGCTGCGTAGGTTGCTGCGGCATCATCTGTTGCGATTGCTGTGGCAACTGCTTCATTGGTTGTCGTGGCAAGGATTTTGGCAAGAAAGTTAGAGAACGACACGCGGCTATCCGGGTACTTTTCTAGGATGACTTGGGTGATGGCATTGTTGTGGTCCTTCATGTATCGTATGAACATTAGTTGCCGGTCTTCAATTTGCCTAAGGCGGTTCGTCAATGATTGTAAGAGTGCTTCAAGTTGTCCTGGGGTTGCTGGCCAAGTTGCCCGGGCATCAATTGCCTGGGCGTCAAGGGTTACCGAGATGGCAGGAGTTGCCGCGGCAACTGTAGGTGTTGGGGATGTTACCGGTGTCTCTCCCATTAGATTTCGGATTTGTGCTCGATTCCAACCAAATTTATGTAAAAGAAATATCCAACGAATCAAACAAGGTTTGACATCCTTTTTAGCAAATAGATACTTAATATCCGATTGGTCCGTATGAACAATTAGCTTTGTACCAATCAAATAGGATCGGAACTTGTCAAATACAAAAATTACTGCTAGTAACTCTTTATTCATTGTTGTGTAATTCACTTAGGCGCTATTAACAGTCTTACTAGCGTAGTATATCACATGAAATATCTTACATGTGCGTTGGCCTAGGACTGCTCCTACCGCGAAATCACTCTCATCACACATGAGCTCAAAAGGTAATGTCTAATCAGGTGGAACGATAATGGGTAACGAGGCAAGCTTTTCCTTTAGGGTTTCGAATGCTTGGGCGCAAGATTCATCAAAGTTGAAGACTTTATCCTGTTCAAGTAGATTACACAAGGGTTTAGTAATCTTAGAAAAATTATGAATGAACCTTCTGTAAAAACCTGCATGTCCAAGAAGGCTTTGGATTCCTTTAACCAAACTTGGTGGAGGTAATCTCTCGATCACGTCCACCTTGGCTTTGTTTACTTCAATTCCCTTGGATGAAATCTTGTGGCCGAGCACAATTCCTTCATTTATCATAAAATGGCACTTCTCCCAATTAAGGACTAGATCGGATTCTTCACATATTGTCAGCACCTTCTCTAAATTGCCGAGACAACTGTTGAAGTCATTACCAAATACGAAAAAATCATCCATGAAGATTTCAATGAAGTCTTCGACCTTGTCTGAAAAGAGTGCCATCATGCATCTTTGGAAGGTTGTCGGGGTATTACACAATCTGAATGGCATTCTTCGGAAAGCATAAGTACTGTATGGGCATGTGAAGGTTGTCTTTTCTTGATCTTCTAGTGCTATGGCTATTTGATTGTAACCTGAATAACCATCAAGAAAACAATAAAAGGGTTTACCTGCAAGACGGTCAAGCATTTGATCAATAAAGGGTAATGGGAAGTGATCTTTCGTAGTGGCTTTGTTTAGCTTTCGGTAATCCATACAAACCCTCCAACCGGACACAGTCCTGGTTGGAATGAGTTCAATGTTTTCATTACTTACCACCATTATACCTTTCTTTTTCGGTACACATTATACCAGACTTACCCATGTACTATTAGAAATAGGGTATATGATGCCGGTGTTAAGCCACTTGATGATTTCTTTCATTACAACCCCTTTCATGGCATGATTCAGTCTCCTCTGGGCCTCAATTGAAGGTTTGTGATCATCATCCAACAAAATCTTATGCATGCACACTACCGGGCTAATTCCCTTTCAGTCGATAATTGTCCACCCTATTCCCTTTCAGGTTGTAACTTAGAGGAAATAATTATAGGCAATGTATTATCGTTTCCAAAGTAAGCATATTTTAGTTGCCCTAGCAACTATTTCAACTCAAGAATCGGTGGTTGTTCAATGGAGGGCTTTTCGAGTTTACCTTCCTTACCTGAGTAATCCAGTGGTTCAAAGTATGTATATGGTCGATTGACTAACCAATTTGCCTCTTCTTGTTGTTCTTCATCGATCGGTTCTTCATACTCCTCAGGTTTATCTAAATCGGCAATATAGTTGCCGAGGTAACTAAATTCCTCGTCGAAGTCAAACTCTGCCCTGGCATGAAGAAGTTGGCATTCTTCCAGATCATCGACATGCCTTAGTGTTTGGAACACATTTAGTTTAACTTGTTGGTCATTCACCCTCATTCTGAGTTCTCCCTTTTCAACATCGATCAAGGTTCTTCCTGTCGCTAGGAAGGGTCTCCCGAGAATGATAGGTGCATGCTCATCTGCTTCACAATCGAAAATAATAAAGTCAGTGGGAAAAATAAATTTATCAACTTTAACCAGTATGTCTTCGATTTTCCCCTCTGGATGCACAAAGGATCTGTCGGCTAACTGTAGCATAACTATTGTAGGTCTTGCCTTCCCGATTCCTAGTTTCTGGAAAATCGATTTACGCATCAAGTTTATGCTTGCTCCAAGGTCACATAATGATTTCCTGACATAGTGGTTTCCGATGAAACAAGGTATAGTGAAACTTCCGGGATCTTTCAACTTTGGTGGCATGCGATTGTGCAATATGGCCATGCATCCCTCTTTTGCGACAACTGTTTCAAACTCTCCTAACCTTGTTCTTTTGGACACAATGTCTTTAAGAAACTTGGCATAGTTCAGCATTTGTTCAATTGCATTAACCAACGGTAAGTTGATGTTGACTTGCTTTAGGATATCAAGAAACTTTTTGAATATATATTCTTACTTTTGTCGCTTCAACCTTTGTGGGAATGGTGGTGGAAGTCGAATACCTTCGATCCTTTCATTGGTCTGGAATCTGATTGATGGCATTACCGGGGCAACTGGAGTTGTCGAGGCATCATCAACTGGGGTTATCGTGGTGTGCCTATCATTGGTTGCCGCAGCATGCTCATTGTTGGTTGCTGTGGCATGCTTATCATTGGTTACCGTGGCATCGTCAATTGGGGTTGCTGTGGCATTTCCTGGTTCAGCATCTGAGGCTTTGCCGCTGAGTTCATCTTGTTCTTTTTGTGAACTTTTGTTTGATGAGTGAGCCAGACCCTCCTTAAGTTTTCGGCCACTTCTAGTGGTGATCGCCTTACATTGCTCATGGCCAGTTCCTCTTGCGACTTTAGTATCCCTGGGTAAACCTCTTTGCGGTCTAGTGTTCAGGTTTTGAGCAAATTGTCCGACTTGAGTTTCCAATGATTTGATTGCCGCCTATTGGTTTTGCAATCTCATCTCGGTCTTGTTAATAAAAACACTAGTTCTTTTTATGAAGTTACTATTCTCAGCCATATAAGATTCAGTTTTCAACATAAAAGCATTGAGAGAATTTTCCAATAAACTAGATGTTGTCGGTTGTTGTTGCGGCAACTGTTGCCGTGGCATATTCTGCTGGAACCCCGATGCTTGTACATTTTGATTGTTCTGGTTCAGAGCATTGTTGGGATTACTCCATGAAAAATTTGGGTGCTTCTTCCAAGCTGGATTATATGTGTTGGACATCACATTATTATTCCAATTGTAATTCCCCACATAAAAGCTGAACTCGAGATTATGCATACATTCAGAAGAATTATGGTTACCATCACATAACTCACAAAAGGAATCTACTACCTTGACCTCCTGTGTGTTGTTTAGTTTCTACATGTTCTGAACCATCTTGGTTAGAGTAGCCAATTATGCCGAAAGTGAATTTGATGATCCCAGTTCATGTATTATGGCTTGGCGTCTAACTCCTCCTCTTCTGATAATCATTCTTGGCAAGCCTGTTAAAGATTTGCATTGCTTCTTCCGGTGACTTATCTAGGAGTATGTCGTTTGCTGAGGCATCTAGCATCATCCTTGTTGGTGTATTTATAGCGTTGTAAAACATTGTCACTTGTGTCCATACTGGAAATCCGTGTAGGGGGTATTTATGTAAAAGTTCTCTATATCGCTCCCAAGCCTCGTATATGGATTCATCATCTGCCTGTCGAAAAGAAGTAATTTCGTTACGAAGCTTATCATCCAAATTTGTAGGATTAAATCGAGCAAGGAAATCACTACAGAGATCGGTCCAATATCATGTTGATCTGGTAGGAATACTATTCAACCATGCTTTCGCCCAATCCCTCAGTGAATAGGGGAATAGTCTTAGTTGTAAAACATCTGGCTGACTCCTTGTATTTTGAGTGAGTTGCAAATCCCGAGGAAAGATTTAAGATGTTGTCGTGCATCTTCGGTTGTTGAGCCGCCAAATTAACCAAATTGTGTTGATCATATTGAACATCACCGGTTTCAACTCAAAGTGGTCAGCTTCAATTTCAGGTGTGACAACTCTTGGATTAAGTCCTTCAAGATCTTCCTCAAGATAGTCTCAAATAGTTCTATTTCGTGCAAAAATCACTCCACCTATTGCTGGAACATCCTTATTCATATTGCCGTCTTGATTAGCCATTGCTACTCTTAACCTTTGTTTGAGTCTTTGCAAGGTTCGTTCGATTTCGGGATCAAAGGGATATTCTGGTGTAATCGGTCTCGCCCTAGTCATATACCAATGCAAAACCAAAGTTTGTTAACCCTTCGAATTTTAAACAATAAATGGAGCCAAAACCTTGTTGCGATTAATAAGTGCTCTGCAATTGTGCAAGTGTACACGTCGCAAGTTATAGTATAAAATATATCGTCTCCATAGGGATTGGTGCCACTTCAAGAATCTAGTCTCTTGCACTGTAAAAGTAAAAGAAAACAAGTAGAGGATTGTAGGAGTTTTAACTAACAACTAAATTAGAAAGCAATAAAGTAAAATAAGATGTAATCAAAAGAGAGGGAATAGGCCAGGTTATCATGAGTTGGAGTGTGATAGCCAATTGGATCGTCTTGGTAAAAGAGTGCAAGGGCAACTCAGTTATCGTGGCAACTTGTGCAGCTAGGTTGCCTTGGCAACTAATCGAATGGTTGCTGAGCAACTGTTTGGGCGGTTGGGCAGCAACTTCAAGGTTCGGTATAGCGTTCTTCAATGATTTCTTCTTATCCCTAAGTTGAAACTCTAGCTAATTGTGCATGCCTTGACAATACATCCCTGCGTGAATCAAGGGTGAACAACAACCAATCTTGCACTCCTCTTAGCTGTTGAAATCCTTAACTTATTCCTAAGCCAGATTAATCTCCATCAATAGATTGAATAAAAACCATACGCATTCATTCTTGAATCTAACTTTCCTGATATTAGATAAATAGATAGAATTACGAGATCCTCTCCCAATTTACTCGCAAACAAGAATAAAAACCAAGAATGAGTAAACCTTGAATTGAAAGTGCAAACCCTATTACCTAAACAAAATCCAACCGTTTCTCACAACCACGAAACAAGATAACCTTAGCCAAATAGATTTAGTTCATGGCTAGGTTCCAAAGAAACACAAAACAAAGTTTTCCTAACATAAACCTAATCAAACAAGAAAGAAAAAGATAAAGATGTTTGAAGCCTCTTGTCGAATTCTCTCCCCCTTGCACCTCTTGGAGTTTGACGGCTTGGTCCTCAATTTATAGGGCTAGGTCAAAGTCTTTCTTGAGGAGGAAGATAAGTTGGAATTAAATACTTTTAAAGAATATAATTCTTTATTATATTTAAATTCCTTCTAGATCTTCTCATATCTTCTTGGGATTTAATTTCTCTTTGACTTCTTCATGGAAATCAACTTCTTTTGGATTTAACATTGCTCCACGTCATCTTGGGTTTATCTAGTCATCAATTTCGGCTGCCATATCATCTTATCCCTTGTCTATAATTGCCCTGACAACTAGCTCGGCATCTCCTTCATGCACTGCCCTGGCAACTGCGTCAGCATCTCCTTCTTGTATTGCCCTGGCAACTAGTTCCAGCCTTGCTTTGGCAAGTGATTCTGCACACACAAAAATAACTATCAGAGCACCCTTTTTCCAAAAAATTAAGCAAAATATAATATCAAGCTTAACCACCAAGGTAACAATGCAAACATGAATGAATGGCAAATAATGCAACTAATATGAGCCTAAGTCTAACAATAATATGAATAAAAAGGGTGAATGAAATAGTACTTTTAGACTTTTAACAATGTTCTTATTCAAATCTTTCACTCCATTTTAGGTAGATTCTGCCTGGGCTTCTCGAGCTCAGACATGATCTCTGGCTGCAAGGATTATGTTCGTATTTTCTTTAGGAACTCATAGTAGGTTGCACAAGGTCAATGCATATGCATTGAGCTTTAGAGTCTCTCTATTTTATGTATACATGTATGTATAAGTTTTTAGCGGGCCTATTAATCCTTTATGGTTGCTTAGAGATGAAATCCTCATAGTAATTAGTTCCTTAACATGGTAGAGTGGACAATGAAAAGAAATACCTAAAAATGGACAAAAACCTTGTGGTGTGCTAGAATACATGATTATATATAACATGAATTAGGTATTAGACTTAAATATATGGAGAAGCCTAAGTACTTAGTTAATAGATTTGTAAACTTGATAGGAGATCTGAAAGTGAATTCACACTTGATAAGGTTTGATTAATATCTTTGGTCCGACTAATGAATAATAACTATATAGTTAATAAGGAGTATTCATATGTACTTACTTATATATGGAAAACTTGATCTAGATGTTTGTGGGTTAAATGGTATCAAATTCTTGGCATGCTTGTTAAGTGGACGTGCAAAGATTCTTAAAATCTTAATCAGTTATGAACTAAGGACACGGTCAAGATTAGTTTATAAATTGTAATCGAACCAAAATCCATTAGTGAGTTTAATAATCAATTCTCTTTAAGGTTAAGGTATAAGGGTATACTATATCAATAGCCAATGAGTAACATGGTTAATATAGTACGTTGACTATGTATGATCAATAATTGAAGTTATCCTTACTGAATAATTGAATAAAAGTTTTAATTTATCCTGCTATCGTAAAGGATATTCTGTCAAGTTCTGAAACTATTTTGGTTTGGTCAAAATTCTTTGAATGTTTGTCTAGTAACACGTTTTACGCCAGTTTTTCTTCTAGGCTGGGTAGAGGGTGTTACACTAGAGCAAATTTGATAGTTACTTGCATCCAATGATCCACAAAGACTTAATAGAGTATAAGATAGGATTCCCGAAATTGGGTTATCAATTATCAAGACTACCTCTATAAGCCTTCGCTTACCTCATTCCTTTAATGCATTTTAGGGTTTGAAGCTTTGGCCTCTCACGAGTCGGATGCAATCACAAGGAATTGGGTACGGTTTGAACCAATACCTTTAGAAACTCTTAGATGGTGGCACATAGTCATTATGTTGCATAGTGCAGTCAAATTTAATTTTGGCTTATATATGTATAAGCTCAATAAGTATTAAAATTTATGTAAATGGGCCCTTAATTATTTTATGGTTGATTGTTGATTGCTTATGTGATTTTAGAGTGGTATGGATGGTTTGATTGCTTGAATACCTATATATATATAAATATTCCTTAAGGTCTTAGAGAATCTAGTTGATGTAAATGAATGCATAATTCTGAGTATGTGTTAAATCCTAAAAGGCAGTATATTCCATAGGTTTGAGATTGATAGAACTAAATGAGCAACTATAGCTTGCTTTTGAACATGGAACTAGTTATGATTGATTCAAGCTCCGGGATGAAATTATTAGTAGTATTCCAATGTATCCCTTGCCCATCTTTTACGTCTCATTAGGCTTAATGTTTGCTAGCTGGTTTAATTATGTTGGATATGTTGCTTGATTGTTTGCTTGTTAGTTAAGCATGTTAAATATGTTGTATGAGTTTGCTAACATGATTGCACGTTTAGTTGTGATGATCAAGCTTAAAGGTTTACAAGAAATAAGTTACCGATAATAATAATACTCTGAAACTTAGATCGTAATGCATTAAAAAGATTAGAGGAATGTATCTTATAATCGTTTTAATTAATAATTGGTATGGTTTTGGCTTAAATGGCTGAAGCAATGAATTCGTTATAAGTAAATATTCGTATGAGCCTAATTGGTCACCTTTTAGTATACTTAAATGATTCTGAATGTGTGGTACTACATATGAAAGTATTTATTGCTCTTGGATGAAGAATTTGGTTCTTTAAGTCAATTTATGATGAATAATGTGGTATTGCTATGCAAGTTTACAATGAAAATGGATAAGATTAGTTCAAGCACTGAAATGATTATATTGGTATCTTTCGAACTTATCCCTTATCTTTTTGTAAACGGTTTATTGGATCTAGTGATTTCTTGTTGATTTAACGATGATGATATGTCACTTGAACAAATGCTTGTTAGAAAAATATGTTATAATTGCTACATGTTTAGTAGTAATGAGTAAGCTTAAAGATTAGTAAGAAAAGGATTATCGTTAACTTGGACGATTCAAAATTTATAAACTGGTCCAATTTACAGTTAGTACGATCTTGATATAAATGGCTGAATCAATGAACAGGGCAATAGTAAAGGACTGAAATGGACCTAATTGGTTATGTGTTTGTGAATTGATAAATGTTTTTTTAGTATGGAATTACGTAATGAATAACTTATGTGTTTCTTGAATGATAAATTAGTAGTTAAGCTATTTGATTTCTTAAGTAAATCTTGAAAAGGTTAGCTTGAATGTGGTTTTGTTTGTTCTTTTTTGTTTTAATAACACTCTCTAATCTGGTTTATTACTAAGCCAATTATGGGTGTTACAAATTGGTATCAGACCATGGTTTCGGCGATTCTCAGATTAAATCAGAAATTGTTGTATCATTATAAGTTAATGTGGCACCTAGGAGTTAAATTTGATAAGTACTTGTGATCTTTGTTTGATTGTAAGGCTCTCCTTTATATGCTATTAGCTTTTAGAAACGTTTGAGACATGTTATAGTCGGTTAATGAGAGCTCGTCCGGCTCTTCCAATGGAGGAGGAAGTGTAAGAATGCACTGAGGAGTTCGATAAGATAAGTTAGCATAAGTTCTAAGCATGTGCCTTGCGAGTACAATTGGATTGTACTCAAATCCTGTATATACCTTGTTTGATTCTAAATCAATCTGTCCTGTAATCATTCAATTTTCATTAAGAAGTTTTAATTGAGTTCTAAACCTATCAATAGTAATAATTTTATTGCCACGAATTCGTTGGAGATAAGACTGTGTAAACAGAATTTGTTGGGATTGTCTTTTGTTTTTAAAAGTAATCCTTTTTCTTGATAATCCTATCGTGCTATTTCTCCATGAGCTTGACCTTAAATCGAGATTAGGTTGGCTAGTGAGTACCATGTTTAAATAGGTTGTTATAAGAAAAAGAGAGATCTTCCCTTGGAATAAAGAAAGAATACATAATCTTGATAGGTAAGAAACCATCAGAATTAGATCTTATTTTTTCGCTATACCAGAAGTTATTAGGGATAAAATTCATCTTGGAATCTATTTGGACTGGTTCCAAATTCTCTGATATAATTCTCGAAAACCTAAGGGATTGCCTCCAACCTAATAAGTGAAGTTTTGAATTGAAATTAGCCTGAGTTCAATCCAGTTCCACCAATTGCGACTGTATAGCTTGATAAAATTAAAAAAAAAACTTGAGAAGTGTCTTGGAGATTAAATGGATATTATCTAAGAACGATTAAAGAGCTTCCCAATTTGGCCACCTTTTTACCAATTCCTTCGAAAGGATGTGCCCTTTTGTTAGGTCGGGAAGCTAACGATGAAGTTTTGATTAACTGAAGTAAGTTCATGCTTGTATTTCTTTGAGATACAAGAGAATCGACAGTTGTATTCCAAGTTTCAAGCTCTTGACTTCGAGAATCAAGATTCATCAGTAATTAAATCCTGAACTTCTGAATATTCTTGCTTACGATAAAAGACAAATCCAATTCAGACTTTCCTCTGAACCGGAGCAAAGGATGTGTATCAAAGAATGAAACCCTTGGAAGAGAATGTTTAAGTTAGTTTTGGTAACCTTTTTTTGATCTGTTCTGAGTATGACAAAGGCGTATAGGAACTTGAGAAGTCATATTGGTAACCGGTGCTTCATAAGTATTGATTGAATCCCTGCCATATGTTAGCATTTGGAGATGTTGATCTTAGACCAAACCTATCTTACGTAGAAGAACCAATCCAAATCTTGGATGGTGAGATCAAAAGATTCTGTAACATATCTACACCTTTTCGCCAAAATATTATGGAAAAACCACTAGATTAAATAAGTAACTTGGAAAACCGAGCCAGATATGAAAGATCAATATCCTCGTCTCTTTACTTCATGTAAATTCGAGGATAAATTTCTTTTAAAGGGGAAGAATTGTAATACCCAAAATATGGACTAGAAGTAAGCGGATACCTTGAATGAATTTCCAACTAGATTAAGACCCTTAAAAGGAGCAATTAATGGCCTTGGGATTTAATTAGAATTTTTAGAAGATGGATGGCTCTTGTTGAAAGGACTAAAATGAACTCTAAGTGAAAGAGTGTGTTTGCATGATAAAAGAAATTATAATGACGGGGTGACACACTTGGCATTCTAGGATGATGTCCTGAGAAGAAGAGTTGGCCATTTGGAAATTCAATTCCAATGAGTCATCTTCTTCTCCTAGGAAGAGACCGAAGTAAATTTAAGAGAGAGAGAGAGAGAGAGAGCTCAGCCCGTTAGCTATGGAAATTTAGAGAGAGTTGAACCTTGTTAGCCTAAATTTTCACACATTGTTCGATTCATAAGGAAGAAGGTAAGTGTTCTTATTACATTTCTTGCATTAGAACTTGATACGGAGAATTATATGTGAATTCTCTAGGTAATCTAAGCATTGGTGTTGTCTAGAGAGATAGAGAATTAAGATGAGACCTTCTTTTAAATGCCTTAGTGTTTCATACCTAAGATTTAAAATTCAAATGTTGAATGTTATGGAGAAATCGAATAGGCCATATCCATTTGTGAAAATTTATGTTGTTTATAAATTGTGAATGATATATTTGATAGAAATTATGAATTTGACTTTTGAATAGAAACGAAATTGAAGGGATTGTATTCATGTATGTAGGTAGTGAGGGTTGTTTGTGCTCACAAAATTGTATATCAATGAATTGAGGATTGATTCGATCACATGAACATTGCTTAAAAACTGATTTGAGCATGGTTATATGAATAAGTTCGGAAACAAGGCAGTTTTGTGTGTCTTAAAGTTTAGAGGACTATTTTTTGTCTTAATAAGGGCTAATTGGTGTCTCTAGGGACTGTTTTACTTTTGTAAAAACAAATATTGGAGGGCTGATTTATAAGCATAAATGAGAATATATGAATATTTGGGACTTTTCTGCTCGAAAATAGGAGTTTTGGGGACTGTTTTAATGAACTTAGGGGCTGCTCAGCCTAATTAAAATAGGGGACTGTTTTGTTAATATATAAGGACTGTTTTGAGATTGGTAAAAGTAGGGGAAAGGCTGGTTGTACGCATAAAGAATTAATAATGCTCTATATGGACAGTTATGATGTGTTTAATTGAGAACCTAAGTAAATTGGGGCTATTTAGCAAGAATGAAAGAACAAGGGACTATCTTGAAATTATATGAATATATGTGGACTGTTATGTGGATATACATATGAAAATGCATATGCTAAGGACTGATCTAAGTTGAAATTAAAATATATGAAGTTGTTTGTGCATAATCATTAATTTATAAAGGATTATGGACTGTTTTGGTATAAGTATCAATGTATACAAAAGTTAGGACTATTTTGCATCAAAGTATATAGTGAGGGACTGTCTTACGTTAACATGGACTTTGATGGACAGCTTTGTTGTCCATAAGTGAGTACATATGTTTTGAGTTGATTTTTAATGTATATAGGATATATTGGAATGGTATTGATAAATGTGTGTATGTAAACAAATAAATTGGATAGTTTGGTTAAATCTAGGTGTATGTTTATATGATTGAATTCTTATGTAGTGAAAGGTTAATAAGCTTAGTCGTAATACGAAAATTGTATTTTTGTTGCACCTAGACCCGAAAGGAGTTGATATGCTAAAGACAAAAGTAGATCAAGTAGGAGATATGCAGAAGGGATTGTTTTACGGGATCAACAATAGCTCGGAAAGACCTGTGAGTGTAGTTTATAGTATCGGGATGGGCTGATAACCCTCCCGAGCATTGTTTATTAATTTGGTTGCCTTGAACTATTAAATTTTGCTATGTTTGAGAAAGCATGGATTCGAGGTAAGAATTTATGGCAAAAAGTATGATAATTGATTGAAATCTTTTTGTATTCTTATGCTATGATAAGAATGTTAATTTCGAATGCTATATGTGAATTAATGATGCCTACTTTGATGAAAGGAAAAATGCATATTCATGTCTATGAATCATTACATGTGGTTGACATGATGAGGAATGCTTGTTGATTGGATATACTCATGTGTATAGATGGAAAAGCTTGATTTGTGAAATGATAAATAAGTTTTCAGCATACTTTGCTATATGAGAATTTGATGACTTAAATTACAAGAAGTTTATGTACAAATTGATAAAGGTGATCTTGGCTATTGAGCCCTTCGACCAAGAGAAAGGAAATGTTGAGTTCACATGTGGTGAGCATGCTTTTATACCCTTATTGAGAAAAAGGGTGATAATACACTGTTGTGATAATATGAGATGGAGCTATGCTCACTTTATATGATAAAGGATAATTAATGAAAAGCCTTGGTCTAGGGTCCGTGCTAGGAATAGTTGGCATGCCATAAAGTCTATAGAGCTCAGTGTTGGGGTTGAACTACGGTCTGGGATAGTGGTCCCTAATTGGAGAAAGTAGGATGGATCTGTGTATGGTCACTTGCTGACAATAGGAGGGATTGACCGGTACTCCGAGTACCATTTGTTTTTATGGGTGACAGTTTGTTGGGGACTCGTGTACCTAGACTGGGAATTTGATTTTCAAGGCTATGATAATAAACAAATAAAAATGTATTGAAATAGTAAATGATTTTAAACTCTCGCAAGTTGATTATACTTGTATGTCAATGATATGTAAATGGTTTATCATAGAAATAGTTAATTCATGAAAATGTTTAACTGGTTTGAATAATATACTTAGAAGCTCTTGTTTAGTCCGAATACGAACATAATAAATATTATGCTTGTATTGAAAGAAATCTTGATTAATGAATATTTGGGAATCTTTTAATGATTATGAAATAGTCTAATACACATTGATGCTTGATATGAATGCTTAAATGGTTATAATTTATTTCAATACCTTAACACTTACATGTTTAGTACCTTTTATGCTAAGTAATATGTACATTGAGATGCTAGGTTTGATATTTCTGTAATAGAAAACTACATGCCTATGCTAAGTTGTGATAAATAACTTAAGTGGCAAGAATTACTTTCTTAAGTGAAGCTATACGTAATGTTTCCAAATATTATATGATTATGCATAATTTGAATATTTAAGTACTTATATGTTAACGTCTTGTATGCTAAGTAACATGTATAAGGGAACGTTATAATTGTTACCTTTTGTGATAAGATGATCCATGCCTTTGTATTTGTTAAGTCAAACAACTTAACAATTAGTAATACATGATCTTATATAATGATGTGTAGGAACTCAGTAGGAAATAATCTAATATGAGAATATATCATTAGTCACTTGCGCAATAAGTACTACTACAAGTAGGATTATTTAGGTATATGTGTGCCAAAAAGGGACCAGGAAAGGTATCACAACTAGATTAATAGAGTTTTTTTAACATGTTCTATTAATGCTACCATGAAACCATGATTAAAAAAAGTTGTACTAGAGGAAATTTGACAGTTACTTGGATCCAATGATCCAAAAAGACTTAATAGAGTATAAAATAGGATTCACAAACTTGTGCTATCAGTTATTAAAACTACCTCACGAAGCCTTTGCTTACCTCATTCTTTTAATGCATTTCAGGGTTTGAAGCTTTGGCCTCTCACAAGTCGAACTCGACCACAAGGAATTGGGTATGGTTTGAACCAATACCTTTAAAAACTCTTAGATGGTGGCACATAGTCATTAAGTTGCATAGTGCAGTCAGATTTCATTTTGGCTTATATATCTATAAGCTCAATAAGTATTAAAAGTTCTGTAAATGGTCCCTTGATTATTTTATGGTTGACTGTTGCTTGCTTATATGATTTTATAGCGGTATGGATGGTTTGATTGCTTGAATACCTATATATATAAATATACCTTAAGGTCTTAGATAATCTAGTTGATGTAAATGAATGCATAACTCTAAGTATATGTTAAATCCTAAGAGGTAGTATATTCCATAGGTTTGAGATTGATAGAACTAAATGAGCAACTATAGCTTGCTTTTGAACATGGAACTAGTTATGATTGATTATAGATCCGGGATGAAATTATTAGTAGTATTCCAATGTATCTCTTACCCGTCTTTTACGTCTCATTAGGCTTAATGTTTGCTAGCTGGTTTAACTATGTTGGATATGTTGCTTGATTGTTTGCTTGTTAGTTAAGCATGTTAAATATGTTGTATGATTTTGCTAACATGGTTGCACGTTTAGTTGTGACGATCAAGCTTAAAAGTTTACAAGAATTGAGTTACCGAAAATAATAATACTCTGAAACTTGGATCTAATGCATTAAAATAATTAGAGGAATATATCTTATAATTGATTTAATTAATAATTTGTATGATTTTGGCTTAAATGGCTGGAACAATGAATTCGTTATAAGTAAATGTTCGTATGAGACTTTTAGTATACTTAAATGATTCTGAAAGTGTGGTACTACATATGAAAGTCTTTAGTGTTTATGCATTAAGAATTTGGTTCTTTAAGTCATGATGATGAACAAGTGTGTGGTATTACTATGCAAGTTTACAATGAAACTTGAAAAGATTAGTTCAAGCACTAAAATGACTATACTGGTATCATTCGAACTTATCCCTTATCTTTTTGTAAAAGATTTATTGGATCTAGTAATTTCTTGTTGATTTAACTATGATGATATGTCACCTGAACAAATGCTTGTTAGAAAAGTATGTTAGAATTGCTACATGTTTAGTAGTAAGAAGTAAGCTTAAAGATTAGTAAGAAAAGCATTATCGTTAACTTGGACGATTCAAAATTTATAAACTGATCAATTTACAGTTAGTACGATCTAGATATAAAGGGTTGAATCAATGAACATGGCAATAGTAAAGGACTGAAATGGACCTAATAGTGCATTGATAATGTTTTTTAGTATAGAATCACGTATTTAATAACTTATGTGTTTCTTGAATGACGAATTAGTAGTTAAGCTATTTGATTTCTTAAGTAAAGCTTGAAAAAGTTAGCTTGAATGTGGTTTTGTTTGTTCTTGTTTGTTTTAATAACACTCTAATCTGGTTTATTACTAAGCCAATTAGGGGGTGTTACAGATAATTAACGTGGGATAAAAGCTACAAGAGGCTAGTCTAGAGGTCCCCAAGCTCAGTGAGAAAGAAAGGTTCAATGAGGCGTTCGAGGGAATGGATGTTAATGCAATAACTGAAGATGAAAAGAGCGGTAGTTTCTTGGCCGGAATCTGCCCTTGCTTCTCGGGGGAGACGCTCAACAATTGGACCATTTTGGACCTACCTGTAGTTTCTAGGTTTGAATCAGAGTAATGCTCCGCACCAACCCTATTCGCTTTTGCCCCGAGCAATAGGGATCTTTTGTAAAGGGCTTCTATATCAACTTGCTTGTTTTTCAATTCAATGAAACAAATGCTTTCCACTTTTTCTCAAATGGCAAACATCATGTTTATTGCATTCTTTTATTACATTTATTATATCTATTATTTTCATTCATTCATAATAATATTCTTTCTAATACATATTCATTTCAAAATTGTTTACGGGTCCCTATGATTAATTGTATGAATGATTATGAATCTAACCCCAAGGTAGATTTTGAGCAATCCTTGTACTTTGCCGAAATCGAGGAAGGGAATGATGAGATAGAAGTTGAGGTCCCGGATGAATTACTCAAGTTAATGGAAAGTGAGGACAAACAAATCTTGCCTCATCAGAAAGAGTTGGAGATACTCAATTTGGGGACAGAGGAAGAAAGAAGAGAAGTGAAAATTGGCACCGTTTTTTCACCTGAGACCAGACATGAATTGGTCGAAATGCCAGGGTTAGACACATTATGGTGAATAAGCTACCATTCAAGCCAGAATGTAAACTAGTCCAACAAAAGCTAAGAAGAATGAGAATATAAATGTTTTTGAAAATTAGGGAAGAAGTAAAAAGGCAGTATCCAGCTGGTTTTCTAAAAGTCGTCAAATACCCATAATGGGTAGCATATATAGTCCCAGTACCTAAGAAAGATAGGAAAGTTAACATGTGTGTAGATTATAGAGATCTCAATAAACCAAGCCCCAAGGATAACTTCCCTTTTCCCCATATTGGTACTTTGGTTGATAACACTGCAGGACATTTGTAGTTCTCTTTCATGGATGGTTTTTCAGGGTACAACCAAATCAAAATGCATCCTGACGACATGGACAAAACTACGTTTGTGACTGAGTGGGGAACATTCTATTATAAAGTGATGCCTTTCAGATTAAAAAATGCTGGGGCAACCTACCAAAGAGCCATGGTAACCCTTTTTCGTGACATGATGCACAAAGGGATCGATGTATATGTGGATGATATGATTGCCAAGTCTCGAACTGAAGAAGAGCATATCCAGAACTTGAGGAAGCTTTTCCAAAGATTGAGAAAGTATCAGCTAAAGCTCAACTGAGCTAAGTTCACTTTCCCCGTTACGTCCAAAAAGCTCCTGGGCTTTGTGGTTAGCCGAAAAAGGATTGATATTGACCCTGACAAAGTAAAAGCCATCTAGAATCTCCTGCCACCTTATTCCCAAAAAGATGTTCGGGCATTCTTAGGGAGATCAAACTATATATCTCGGTTCATCTCTCAGTTGATTGATAAGTATGACCCTACATTCAGATTGCTTCGAAAGAACAATCTGGGGTGTGGGATGAAAAGTGCCAAGAGGCTCTAGACAAGATCAAAAGGTATTTGACAAATGCTCTGATTCTAGTAGCACCGCTTCTAGATAGGCCTTTGATTTTATACTTGACGATTTTTGAGAATTTGATGGGTTGTGTTCTAGGGCAACATGATGAGTCTGGGAGGAAAGAGAAAGTGTAGACTCTCTAAAAGTGGTGTTAAGAATGCTGGCAAAAGGGGGAAATGTATGTATTAGTAAATCAGTGCCAAGAGTCTTTTGCGTGCAATTATACACGGTCTGCAAGTAATACAGTAGTTAAGCTAAGTTTCGATCCCATAGAGATTGACTTGGAATTCGATTGTTTAATTGTTACTTGCCTCAGAAGAAAAGATGTTTGTCTTGAAGATTGTTTTGGGAATACTCAAAAAGAAAAGAAATAAAAGTAAATCATTGGCAAGTAAGGTCTTTTGATGAGTGATTGCTTGATTACCTCCACTTTGGCTTGATCAACTTCTAGTCCTCTCTTAGTTACCTTGTGACAGAGAACAATGCCCTCTTTCACCATGAAGTGGTATTTCTCCTAGTTTAACACTAGGTTCGTCTATGCATCTTTTTAAGACTTGCTCCAAACTATGAATGCATTCCTCAAATGTTTTTCCAAACATTGAGAAATCATCCATGAATGTGCTCGATCATATCAGAAAAAATGGACATCATGCAACGTTGAAATGTTGCTGGCGTATTACATAAGCCGAATAACATCCTTCTAAAAGCAAACGTCCCATAAGGGCACGTGAATGTGGTATTCTCTTGATAATCAGGGGCCATGGTAATCTGATTATAACCAAAATAACCATCTAAGAAACAATAAAAAGCTTTACCTGACAATCTGTCTAACATGTGGTCGATGAAAGGCAGTGGGAAGTGGTCCTTCCTTGTAGCCTTATTCAGCCTTCTATAATGTAACACCCCTACCCCGGGTTAGTAGCAAACCGGCTCGGGAGCGTTACTAATGCAAGGACAAGGCATTACAATACAAGCAAGCAACAAGAACAAGGCAAGGATTGATAAACTCATCTCTATTAGATGAGTTACTTAACTAACAAGCAACCAAGCATACTTACTTAGCAAACAAGCAACTCACATTTCAATTTTCATGTCATTATAAGCATCCGAATAGATCATTAAGTTGTTTCCTTTCATGATTCATTTATAGGTTACTACTTTCATGCTTCACTTAACTTCATCTTATACCATAATCATTAGAATGACCCTAGTATGCAACATGCTTCCATTTCATTTCAATGTTCTTTAGTTTGATACATATAATATTTCATACCTAGATTACTAAACATGATCATGTTAACATACAATTGAATGTAACTAGTTTTCAAACATATAGACCATTCGGCAATCATCATACAACTCACAAAAACTTACATAATGGTATGTTCATACACTAGACTATTCGGCCTTTACCATCCAAACACATAACAATACTTTCATCATGGTAAATTCATACAAGACCATAACATTCCACAAGACACTCGAATGGTTCAATGTAATCTAAATCAAGCACTTGATTATTCCATATATAAATCCATACTTGCGCAGCAAAACATCATTCTATTACATGTGATTTAAGTTCAATACAAACTTGCCAATAAGTTCATAACATAGTAGGCCCATTCAAGAACACACATACATACAAGTTTCAAGAATTCCAAAATGCATGATCAAGATAAACTCTATACAATCTAGTGCAACCAATCTAGGAGATATACAAAACAAGTATGAAACCATACTTAGGCAATGCTTGTGTCTTGCTTCGAGCTCAAGGTAACAGGCTTTAGAATCAAGCTACGAACAAATTCTTTTATCCTGTAGGTTGGGAAGAATGAAAACGAGAGTGATAAGTACGAGAATGTATTTAGTGAGGTAGTAACTAGCTCTAACCATTTGTTATATCAAGTTAAGTGTCAATTAAACAATAATTATCCTAGCTAAGGATTTCAAGCATTAGAGTAATCCTAGCTAAGGATTATAACATTCGGCTAGTATAGGATACAAGAAACATGGAATCATACTTCATGTTTTCATATCAAGAATCAAGCAAATCATAGTTACATAACAAGTAATCAAGTAAGTCATGCTTACATGACAAGTAACATACAATTCACAGCTTTCATATCAAGTAACGTACAATTCATGGCTTCCATGTCAAGTAAGATGCAAATCATGGCTTTCAAGACAAGTAACATGTGATATAGGATTGTTATTTCATTTGTTATCAATTAAACAACCCCATTGATACTTAGTTTGTATAGGTATCGAGTCTCTAACCAACTGTCGCCACAAGATGCACCATAGTGCTGGTCAACCCTCCTACCGTCGCCAAAGACCACATATGTGCCCTCCGTCTGTCGCCAAATAGGGGCCTTAGCCCTGGACTGTAGTCCACCCTGACACAATGAGCTCTAGACTCTAAGGCATGCCGTTCTACCTAGTCCAACTAGCTATCGAGGTTGTTTGATTATAGCCATTTATACAAGTATTTCAAGTTCAATATCATGTCAAGCAAGTTCATTTCATACCCCTTAGGCCAATTGAGCCATAGCTAACATTTCATGTAGTTCTCATGAGTTCATTTCATCAAGTTGGGATAACATTTCAAGCAAGTTCATTAAGCATTCGATCACATGCCACATGACACATACAAGAACCTTCATGCATTAGTTTAATCATTCTTCCCTTATTAAGTAAATTTAAACATTACAAGAATCTAGACATGCAAGTATTGGTTAGGACCTAGTCTTTACCCTAGAAACAACTACACTCACAATACTCCAAGCTTAACTAGTTTTGGATCCACATTCCTTTGTTCTTGGCTTTATGATGTTCCAATTTTTCCTTATCCACCAAGTTCACTCTTGGTTCTAACACATTACTCAAGTATAAACATGTCAAAACAAGTTCACATGATTATTCAATCATGGCAATGCTACAAGTACACAACATATACAAATTTGGAAGCATGTTCATATACATTCTTTACTACACATAACTACACTTATATATACTTTAATTCATGTAAAACAGGGCAGAAATCAATGTCCCAAAACTGTTTACAAAACAGTTTACAAAATTGTCCCAAAATAGTGTACAATTACCTAAACTATTGTTACTAGACAACATGTAGTCTGTTATCTTAAACATGCATATCTTTCATTCCGTACGTCGGAATTTCAATTGGTTTACATAGATGGAAAGCTAACTTAACTATCTTTCTAACCATATAGGCCTTGCAGTTTAGTTATTTTCCAATTAATACAGTTTTAACTTAAATACAGGGCAATTTGCTACACTAGACAGTTTGCACTGTCCCTAGTGTTTCTTCTCTCCAATTCACTCTACAATCCAAAATTCACATCTGTTTTCTCCTAATGATTTTAGACATGTCAAGGCATTGTCCATAAAATTTTCAGCCTTAAATTCCTTTTATACAATTTATGGTGATTTTTCAAATTTACTGTCCAGAACAGAGTATTCTGGGCAGATTACACTAGGTTGAGTTTCTAGTTTCTTAACTCATTTAAGCAAGGTTCTATCATTGTAATTCAATTCATTTTCATGTTCTTACATGTCTAGGTCGGTATAATTCACCTAGAATTGTGCTTAAAATATGGCATTATTATGTTAAATTCAATTTGATCTATTTGATCAACACCATTCATCCAATTCACCATTTGAGCAGTCCATTACCTAGTTTTAACTAATCCAATTAGGTGTATTCATTTTCCAGCAAGTTATCTACTCTATTCAATCCTTAATTCATCTACCAACATGATCAAAACAGGGTTTTACATTCAATTAGCATGCTTCAACATTTTCACTAGTAAAACAGTCCCAATTCAAAATTGTTTTCAACCATACACATTCTCATTCAATTTAGGCAACAAAAACATCACAACTTAAGATTCAAGCTACAATTCTAGATAAATTTCAAGCATTCTATAACATGTAGGAATCAAGACACATTCAACAACCTAGATTTCGAACAAGGGAATAGCAAGAAGAAGAACTTACATTCATACACATGCAAACAACAATTTGAGCACCAAAGCAAGCATCACTTCAAGAATTCCAAGTAGTTAGCTATGAAATTCGCTCCTTTTCTCTTCAATGGTGTTTTAGTGTTTGAACAGCAATTGAAGGAGATGGGATTTAATCCAAGTGGCTGGTCATGTTCTAATTAGGAGGACATGTGGATTGTCCACAATCACATTTAACTTTGCCATGCAATCTTGCATTTCTATTATAAATTTATTTTGGTCCCTTTCTAATTTAGTCTTCTTCTTTCTAATTCTCACAGTTTGCTCCATATTCTTTCATTTTAATTAGCACATAATTTCATTAGTCAATGGCTTAGATAATGGTAACTTTCCTAGGCCAAGTTTAGGGTGTTACATATAATCCATGCACTCTCCATCCGGTGAAGGTCCTGGAGGGAATCATTTCAGCTTCACTATTTTGTACCACGGTCATGCCACCTTTCTTTGGCACGCATTGCACCGGGCTAACCCACGAGCTACCGAAAATAGGATAAATGATCTCGTCATCAAGCCATTTTATGATCTCCTTTTTTACTACCTCTTTCGTACTCGGGTTTAGCATTTTTTGGCCTTCAATGGTCCTACCATGGTATTCCTTGAAAATGATCTTGTGCATCCAAATGGTTGGGATAATACCTCAGATATCTGCCAAGGTCCAACCCAACGCTTGCTTATAATTTCTTAATGTTGCATCAATCTCTCCTCTTGATCATTAGTGAGATCAGTGGCAATGATCACTGGCAGAGTTGAGTGTTTACCTAAATAAGCATACTTCAAGTGATTTGGCAGTGGCTTAATCTCCAGCTGTGGTGGTTCTCAATCGATGGTTTAAATTCTTTTATCTCTCTTCTGGCCAACTGTAGTGGCTCAAAATAACTTACATCTTCAACCTCCAAGGTTGATTCCTCAGGTTCCTCAAATAGTTCAACTATGCCATCAAGCATGCTGGCATCAAATTCTGTATCCTGGCATAATTGTGTCATGTCCACAGTATAAATGGACTCTATCATCTCCTCGGCTTGACATTCATCAAGTTCATCTGCAGATTCCAAAGCTTGAAACACATTAAAAGTAACATGCTGGTCATTCATATGCATTGTTAATTCTCCTTTATGAACATCAATAAGAGCCCTACCCGTGGCAAGGAATGGCTTGCCTAAAATAATCAGAACATTAATATCAACTTCATAATCCAAAATGATAAAATCAGTTGGAAAGATAAATTTGTCTACCTCACCAACACATCCTCAATCTTACCCTTAGGATGTGCATAATATCGGTCTGCCACTAGAGTGTCACAGTTGTAGGTCTTGCTTCTATTCCAAGCTTCCTAAAAACTAACATTGGCTTCAAGTTGATGCTGGATCCCAAGTCACACAATGCCTTGCCCATAAATTTGTTACCAATTGTGCAGGGAATAGTGAAACTTCTCGGATCCTTCAGCTTTGGTGGCAATCAGTTTAGGATCATGGCACTGCATCCCTCAGTGAGAGCAATAGTTTCAAAGTCACCCAACTTTCTCTTTTTAGACAGAATGTCCTTCATGAATTTTACATAGTTAGTCATTTGCTCAAGGGCATCTACCAATGGAATGTTAATTTGCAACTGCTTAAGAACTTCCAAGAAGCTCTTAAATTGTTGGTCCGATTTGTTCTTTCGAAGTCTTACTAGAAATAGTGGCAATGGATAAACATATGTTGGCGTTGTTGACTTTGCCAAGGTAGTGTTGGCATCTATTTTGGCATCAGTATGTTGTTTAGCCTCTGTCTTTGTCATCAATGTTGGCATCATGTTTGGCATCATTGTTGGCACCGGTTCTGGAACTAGTAATGGTATTACCACTGGCATCATCTATTTTAATTTCCTCTTTCTTTGCTTCTCTAGGCTTGTCGGCTAGCACTGGCTTTTCACTTTGGCAGTTAACTGACTGCTTACCACTTCGAAGGATTATGGCCTTGCGTTGCTCATTATCTTTGTGATGACCATCTTTAGTGTCACTTGGCAAGGCTCCTTGGGGTCTATTGTTTAGTGCATTGGCAAGTTGTCCAATTTGAATTTCCAAGTTTCCTACTGTTGCTGCCAAACTATGGACTCTGACATCGTTCTTCTCCATGTAATCGTTGGGAAGACCTTCTTGGTTGAATCTCTGCCCTTGCTGATAAATATTTTGAGCTCTCTATGGTGCAGTATTTTGATAAAATGTTGGAATGGTATTGCCATTGAATGCTAGCATGGCATTGCTATTCTGCCTCTCAGCATTCTAGCACTGTACATAATGTTGGTTACCTCATTGATTTCCCCAAGCTAAGTTAGGGTGTTATCTCCAACCTCCATTATAAGTATTGGAGCTAGGATTATAGTAAAGATTAATATTGCCAACAAATTTTACCGACTCAGGGTTGGTAGGGCATTCTTCCACATAATGGTTTTCTCCACAAATTGTACATAATGGATCTAATACTTTAACTTCTTGGGAATCTTTGTTATTTTGCAATGTTTTCACCATGTTGGTGAGGTTGGAAATCTCGACATGAATGGATGTTAGTTTATCAAGCTAAAATTTCCCACTGGTTTGGGTTTCGATACCAAGTCTGGCAACAGGATATTCAAAATCATTAATCGAAATCCTTTCTAGAATGTCAACAGCCTCCGTATGCCTCTTGTCAAGCAATGATCCAGCTGCTGAAGCATCAACAACAATCCTTGTTTGCGCATTCAATCTGCTGTAGAAGGTTTGAATTTGGTTCCAATTAGGGAATTCGTGCATAGGACACCTTTTCAATAGATCTTTAAATCTCTCCCAGGCATCATATAGAGTTTCATCCTCAGCCTGCCTGAATGTAATAATCTCACCCCGTACTTGGCAGTGACTTTGGCCACTGAAATCTTGTCATGAACTTTGGGCATAGGTCTACCCATGAAGTGATTGAACCAGGTGGCAAAAAGTTGAGCCAAGCCTTAGTTCTATCTCGCAAGAAAAAATGAATAACCTTAACTTCACGGTGTCTCCATATACTCTAGTTTGTTGAAATAATTGGCAGATCTCCATGAACTGCTTTAGATGTTACCTCGGATCACCAGTAAGTGCTCCTTCAAATTGTCTTACATTCAAAAGAGTTTGAATCATTATCGGCTTAAGTTCAAAATTTGGTCCATTTACCTCTGTGCCAATAATTCATGGCATTAAATTGTCAATGGTTGGAGTTGAATGTTCTCTAATAGGTCTCTTTTCAACGACAAGTGGGACAAGAGGTGGTGGTGGCATCTCATTGTTACGTGGATTGCCTTCATTGTTCGCCACACCATTCCCTCGGTTACCTTGATTATTCATCTCTCGAAATCCTTTCTTCAACCTCCTAAAGGTTCTCTCAATTTCCGGATCATATGGCCACTCATCCATCACAAGGTGGCTTCTGATCATACAACGAGTAGAAACAAAAGTAAAGTAAAAGAAAGACAAGTAAAAACTTAAAAACAATTAACTCTATTGAAATCCTCGGCAACGGCGCAAAAAACTTGTAGACTCTCTAGAAGAAGTGTGTTATGAATGCTGGCAAAAGGGGCAAAATGTATGTATTAGTAAATCAGAGCCAAGAGTCTTTTGCATACAAGTATACACAGTCTGCAAGTAATACAACATTTAAGCTGAGTATCGATCCCACAAAGATTAACCTGGAATTTGATTGTTTGATTGTTACTGGGCTTGGAATAAAATATGTTTGTTTTGAAGATTGTTTTGGGAATACTCAAAAAGAAAAGAAATAAAAGTAAAATGTTGGCAAGGAAGGTATTTTGATGAGTGATGAGCGTTGGCAGGGAATGCCAAGTTTCTACGCTTTTCATGTAGTGTCAATCATTAATGTCAACCTATTTTGGCATTGTTTGCCGATCAAGTTCAAAATTAACAAAGCCTCTCTCGATGGTCATTGCCCTAAGTCGATCATATATTACTCCCAAAGTAAGTTTATCTACTTGAACGACTTAAACCAAACATCGCCCACCAACTATGAAATTAGTTAATGGTGAAGGATTTAACCAACAAAACCATAACTGTTTCCAAATACATCATCATAAAAACAAAAGTAAAACAACTTAAAACTAAGTGGTTGAACCTCCTTCCTCAGTGCAGTCGGCCATCGCTCGTCGAGCACTCCAACATCTTACTCTGATCACTCTAAGCCTTCGCGATTCGTCCCCCCAAATGCTTGATCAATTAGTGTTTATACAGGCGTACATGGGAAGGGATTAGGATAACTTCTTCATTTGAATTTCAAATGCTCCAAGGATAATAGATAGATTCTTATCTAATCGGTCTAATAGCTTATCAATCTAGGGTTGACATCATCATGCCGATGTTGCCTTGGCATACAAGCTTGGCATGACTTTGCAAAATAGCTTGGCTTCACCGTATCCACTATATTTTCAGAGATTGATCCATTTGCAATCTTTTAGGAGCCTGATCTTAACCTATTTTTTTGGGGTTCAACAGCCTCTTGGCGTGGCATCAAGTTCACTTCTCTGCCAATAGGTGCTTCGCACTATCTGGTCCTTTTGTGCCAACAACACATGTCTTTCTCCTTGCCAATCCTAACTGTGTTGCTTTCTTGCACCTAATCCTATGCCAAACCTACAAAATAGCCACAAAACAACCCTTCACACTACCATAGACAGAATACTAATCTCCTTTTGCAAATGCATGATTTTAACAACCTAATGCAAATAAATGTACCTAAAAACAAGTAGAAGCATTGTAAAATTGGCATTAAAAATAGTACCTTTGGAGATGTAATAGAAAGCGATCTACTATTTGAGCAAGAAGTTTACGGATTGTGAAACACGGTACACATCGATTCAAAATTTGTGTTATGCTCTGGTGTGGGCTACCAAAAGGCTCAAGCAATACGTGTTGTATTATACTACTTGGTTGATATACAAGCTGGATCCATTAAAGTTCTTAATGAATGCACCGGCACTAAATGGGAGGTTGGCACATTGACAAATATTGTTGTCTGAATTTGACATACTATATGTGAGTGAAAAGGCAGTAAAGTGAGCGCTATAGCAGATTTCCTAGCAAGCCGCGCTCCGGATGACTATGAGTCTTTAAACTTTCAAATCCCAGATGAAAACCTGATGTGCATAACTATCAAAGAGAAGACTACTTCGAAGATTGAGTTGTGGAAGCTCCATTTCTACAGAGCATCCAATGGCTTAGGCCATGAGATTGGGGTAGTGTTAATCTCTTGAGAAAATGTCTGCTATCCCCTCGTCGGTAGATTAGAATTCTTTTGAACAAACAACATAGCTGAGTATGAGGCTTGTGTTATGGGTTTATATGCAGCAATTGAAAGGAAAATCAAGGTGCTCCAAGTTTTTGTAGATCCCTCTTTGGTAATTTACTAGATCCGAAAATAGTGGGAAACAAGAAATTCAAAGTTGGTCAAGTATTATGACTTTATCCAAGAGTTAGTTAAAAGCTTCGAGAGGATCAGTTTTACTTACCTTCTGAGGGAAGATAATCAAATTGTAGATGCTCTGGCGACCTTGGCTGCAATGTTTGCAGTAAGTATTAAGGCTGAAATAAGGCCAATCGAGATGCAGATATTCGAAGTATCAGCTCATTGCTATAATTTGGAAGAAGAAGTGGATGTTGAGCCATGGTACCATGATATCCTTCAGTATATCAAGTTCCGTATCTACCCTAAAGAGGCTAATGAGAATGATAAAAGAACCATTAGAAGGATGGTGGCAGGATACATTCTAGACAGGGAAGTTTTGTACAAAAAGAGCCAAGAACAGATGTTGTTGAGGTGTGTCGATGCTCGAGAGGCTTAAACCATTTTGGCAGAAGTCCACGGAGGTTTGTGCGGAACCCATGGTAGTGGATTCTCAATGGTCAGGAAAATCATGATATATGGTTATTTTTGTTCGATTATGGAGGGAGATTGCATCAGTTACGCAAAGAAATGCCATAGATGTCAAATCTATGCTGATAAGATACATTCTCCAATGCCACTCCACACCATGAATTCACCATGGCCTTTTGCCTCTTGGGGCATAGACATTATTGGCCAAATTTACCTAAAGGCTTATAATGGACATCGATTCATCTCGGTAGCCATTGATTACTTCACCAAGTGGGTAGAGACCACTTCGTATGCTAGCATCACAAAAGCTACAGAGTACAAGTTCTTAAAGAAAGAAATCATATGTCGCTATGGTATGCCAAAAAGGATCATCACCAATAATGCTACCAATTTGAATAATAAGATGATAGTCGAAATGTGCGAGCAATTCAAAATAGTACACAATAATTCCACTTCTTATTGTCCCAAGATGAACGGAGCGTAGAAGCAACCAACAAGAACATCAAGAAGATCATATCGAAGACCACATACATCTTCAAGGATTGGCATGAAAAGTTGCCATTTGCCCTATTTGCCTACCGAACTTTTGTACGTACTTCAACGGGGGCAATGCCATACTCATTAGTCTATGGTATGGAGGTAGTGCTACCTATTGAAGTAGAGATTCCATCACTTCAAATTTTAAACGAGGCAAGAATAGAATAAGCCAAGTGGGTGCAAGCTCGATTTGACCAGTTGATCTCATTGAGGAGAAAAGACTAAAAACCATTTTTCATGGTCAGATGTATCAGAAAAAGATGATACGAGCCTACGATAAGAAGGTTTGCCCAAGAGAATTCTGAGAAGAGGATCTAGTACTTAAAAAAATCTTCCAAACTCAAAGAGATTCCTCCAAGAAGTGGACACCTAATTGGGAAAGACCTTATATTGTTAAAAAGGCCTTCTCCGAATGAGCATTGATCCTAACATAAATGGATGAAAGGGTGTTGAACAACCCAATAAATTCTGATTCAGTCAAGAAGTGCTATGCATGAAAAAAAAGAAGGGGGTTCAAAATGAAAACCAGGAAATGACATCTTGAAACCAAATGAGGATTTGAGTCGAAAACCCGTAAAAGGGCAGCTCAGATATTTTTCAAAAATAAGGCATTCCAAGGTTGAATATTCTCAGGGTCAGGTTTCAGTGGAAAGTTTCTAGCTAGAGATCTACTTCAGTCGATTGGCTCTCGCATCATTCATGCAGTCAATGATTGGGACGTGGCATCATATTTTGTTTTCCTTTCTCCATGTTTTCCATGACTTTCAAATTACTTTGAACTTTTGAAACTTAATGAAGTATAATTTCATACATTCTTCTATCAATTTTACAAGCATCCGACAAGTAGGTTGACATAGATTCAAGAAAAGCAAAAGATTTCTTGGTATTACTATGTTCTAGCCTTTTAAGTGCATGTGGTACAAAGAATTATGTTAAAGTCAAACCAAGAGGAGATTTCAATTGCTCGGTTAGGGTAAGAAGACAAGTCCCAACCATAACAGAATACAAGCTCGTCACATGATAATAGAAGGATTATGAAAACAAAGCCATCCCTAGGTGAAAACCCGAAAGGGTACCCAAAAAATGAAAAAAAGAAGAAGAAAAAGAAAAAAAGGAAAAGAAAAAAAGAGAAGAGAAGAGAAGAAAGGAAAAGAAAAGAAGAAAAAAGAAGAAGAAAACAATGAAAAAAAGATAAAGAAAGAATAAAAACCTCTAAAGTGAAAAGTCGAAAAGGGCACTTTAAGAGAAACAAATCTAAAGTGAAAACTTGAAAAGGCACTTTAGAGCAGAAATTCGAAAAGGAGAAGACTGATGGTTGAACCCGAATATGAGATAAAGTACCGGCAAAGATTAAGGAAGCAAAAAGAAGGCCAAGGAAGATTAAACGTGAAAGTGAAGGCGTCAGAGTGTTGTTTAGATCCTATTGTTCATGCATCATATTTAGTTAGATATACTTAGCTTAGGAGCATGCTAACTCATACTATCATAGCATTTCCTATTTCCACAGGTATCTACAAGACAGGTCGATTGCTCCCTAATAATAGGGGCAGACGACAGACTGAGGGCCCGTAAAGGATTTTATAGTGAAGGAGGCAGATACTCAAAGTTTAAGGATTTCAAGAGAAGGATTTCAAACTCGTTGTATTAGAACTTCCGAGCAAAAGAGGCAGATACTCATAGCTCGGGGTTTTTAGAGCGAAGGAGGTAGATACTCAAAGCTCAAGGATTTGAAGTGAATGACTCAAACTCGTCATATTATAATTTCCAAGCGAAGGAGGCAAATACTTATAGCTCGGAGTTTTCAGAGCGAAGGAGGCATATACTCAAAGCTAAAAAAATTTAGGTGAAGGATTTCAAACTCGCCGTATTAGAATTTCTGAGCAAAGGAGGCAGATACTCGTAGCTCGGGGTTTTTAGAGCGAATGAGGCAGATACTCACAGCTTAAGGATTTTAGAGCGGAGGAGGCAGATACTCATAGCTCAAGGATTTCAGAGCGAAAGAGGCAAATACCTGTAGCTCAAAGGACTTCGGGGCAAAGGAAGCAAATACTCATAGCTCTAGGTTTTAGGGAGAGGAAGGTTGAATAGTTATATATAGGAGGAACTCGTAGCCTGGAATCTTCAAGCAGTGAAGTAGGATAAAATTAGTGCTTATTGTCTTTGCTTTATTCTTGTTCCACAAGGATAAGCAAAGAGGGGCAGCTGTAATCACTAATTTTGTCTACGGGTGGACCCATTTTACATTTTGTTAATCTATGCAATAAAGGTTTTCTATCTATTTTATTAACACTCAAAAAGACTACTAGTGTTATAATTAAATAGGAGCCTGGGTATAACGAGCTCCATATTTATATATAATGTTCATTTACTTAAAAACCCAAAAAACATTATCATTGTTATTACTAAAATAAAAAATCCAAAAAAATAATATAAGTATTATCTGGTTGTCCCTTCACTACCGTTGCCTATTTATCACTATTGTTATCTTATTTTGTCTATTATTATTACTATGTTGTTATCATTATTATTATTATGATAATTATTATCATTGTTGTGAAACAAAACTAAAAATAAAAACGGACTAATTAAAATATATATACAAAAGCCCAATATATAACAATGAATATTAAATAAAGTAGCCCATATTATTAAATAGCAGTCCATTTAATTACAACCCAAAAAATAATAATAAGTACATGTATTTTTCTCGTATGGGCCAATAATAGAACAAACCTTAGGAGCCCTAATCTGATAACCACTTTGTCTTTGCGCAACCCATTTGGACCATCAGATCTGAGAACAAGATCGAATGGTCAGTATCAACAGAAGTGCGTCTGTTCGGCTCCCACGCACTTGCAGTCGTAGGATCAAGATCGCAACGGATGACCAGGATTGGCTCCCTAGTGCATACGGTCCACCGCTCGTCTCTTTATCTCCTACACGCACTGCACGCTCAGCTCGTCATTGCTACCACTCGCGCGTGCGTAACCCCGCCTATCTCCTCAGCTCTCAAGCCACGTCCATGCGCAATCCATGCCATTGATGCCTCTCCACACTAGCAAGGACAGCCACAGGCCAAGTACCACATCCGCACTACTTCCACATCCGCAACCACGTCGGCCATCTCTTACGGTCCCCCTCCTCACCCGTGTCACATGCAAAATAAAACCAGAATGAGTAAGCGAAAATGGGATGAAATGAAAAGAGGATACGAGGAATGTTGGAGCAATTTTTCCACAACAAACTAGAATAATCAAAAATGCGCATGAATCGGGACAAAGGAGTGAATAACAATATGGAATTTCACTGTAATTTTCAATTTCTCAAAAATATGTAAAATCGGAGTATATAATGAATGCCCTGGAACCATTGTAAAAGGGGAGGGAAAGAAAAAAAATTCAAAGCAATAGAATGCAAAAAAAGAAAAGAAAGGCCTCAAGCATTTTTGAGGTATACATCTTCTCCTCTTTCAATTCAAAGCATAAGCATAAGCATAGAGTTAGGGTTTTTCCTTTTTTACCTTGTTGGTTCGTCTTCCCTGTTTCGTTGCACTTATCCTTCAATAATAAGCCCTTCGGCCTTCCTTGTGATCGTGCATGGTGAGTCGGAGAGAAGGGTGACCAAAAAGGGTCAGCTTCGACCCTGGTTTTCAAAAAGAAAAAGGTTTTGAATATGTTTTATGGTGTTTTCAAAAGAATACATTCGAGTTTTTGAAAGGCAATGTCAAACTTGGTTTTTAAAAGGGAAAGGGAGCTTTTTGTGTTTTTTTTGGTTCGTCGGCCGCCAACGAGTGGTGACTGACGCGATGAAAGAGCCAGCAGTTTCTAGGTTTGGTGGTCGGTTTTTGGGCACGTCCCTGATGAACGGTGGTGTTCATCAGGGACGGTGAGAGGACTTGAGAGCTTAGGGGTTTGTTTTTAGCCAAATGAGGCAAAATGGTCTAAGGCCCCTTTTTATAATGTTTTAAAATTTTTAATTACACCTTTCAAAACTCCTCCCCTGGTCCTTGGAATATTTCAATGATTTTTTATTTCATCCTCATTTTATTCAAGTTTGTCTTTTCTTTTAAGTTAGCCTCGAAACTTTGTTTTTGTCAATTAGGTCATTTTTTCAGTGTTGTAGTCCCTTGCTTCATGCATCTTTATTTTTGCAGTTTTTATTTTGTTATTAATCCTTCTTTATTTTGTTAGATTTGTTTTTGTTGAAATTATATGATATGTGGTTATTATAATGTTTTTTATATATGTATAATATATAGTTTAGTTATGACATATAGTCTTTATATGATATACAATATATTTTATGTTTTCATTTGTAATATATATAATATGTAATTTTTTATATAATATATATGACAAATAGCTTTTTTAAATATATATATAACGCCTTTTCATATATGAAAATATTTTTTATAATATACGGTGTAAGTTTTTTTTGTAATATATATGATATAAGTTTTTTATATAATGTATATAATACATTTTTAAGATACGTAATATATTTTCAATTATATATATAATATTTTTTTAAATATGTATTAAAGCATATGTGTATATAATATGTGGTTTTTGGGCCTTGCTGTGTTTTGGGCTTAGGGTGTTTAGCTTTGTTAGTTTAGGCTTCGTTTTGTTTTGGGCTTGCTAGGTCGATTCTAGTTTAGAATTAGGAAAAATTAATTTAATTAGTTTAAAATCGCGTGCTCGTCTCATAGGGGCACGATCTTTAAATTAATTATATTAATCTAGGATTAATTTTGTATAGCCGTAGTTAGACCTGGGGTTTGAATTAATTTAGTGAATTTAAATTTACCCCTGGCTTACTGGATAAGTGTTAAATTCATTAAACTAATTGAACACTTCTTAATCGCCTTTAAGATAAAATTAGTAGGGAGATTAGATTGACAGTTAAATTAAAACCATTATTAATCAACTTGATTTGTTTTAAATGGTATCCTTGGCTCATTGGAACACTAATTTTAAAACTGATAAAATTAACTATCATGTTATAAGATAATTCATAATTTATTTGGTTTTTTAGTTTTTTAGGATTAATTAATTTAGGGTTAAATAGTTGGATTCACCTAGTTATTAATTAGTTCACCAATTGGTTTTCCATAATTTGGGCCTTTTAGGTTAGAGATTTGGTGGGCCTTTTGTGTGTTTAATTTTCAAACCCTTTTTGACATCCATATTAATTGTCATTCATGAGACTCATTTATTTTTTAATTAATTAATTGAAATCATATAAAAAGAGGTATTTATTAATTCCGATATTTGTGTCGTAATAGTCCGAGCTTAAAGGATATTGACCAAATATTTGAATTAATCCTTACCGTCCCAAGGTAAAACTAAAAGTTGTTAAAATAATCACATCATGTCTTAACTGTTTGCATCATGCATAAAGGTGACGTACGAGATTAGAACCATAAATTAATACGACAGTCAGGCTTATATGATGTCGGTTTAATCTATGGTCGATGTATCGTCAATCTTATCAATTAAATGTCCAATTAATTTGAACACACCAATTTGATAAAGCTCGATTAATTAAAGTCAATTTTCAAATAAGGTCACCAAAATAAATTTAATTCAAATTTTCATAATTTTCTTCGATTAAAAGCAACAAATATTTTGGTATCGATTTCCGGACGCAATGGGGGTACTAATCCTTCCCCACATGTAACCAACTCCCAAACCCTTTTAAAATAAATCTCAGGTTTTTTATGGTGTCGGCCTACCTTATCCAAGTGGCCGGTGGTAACTCCAAGTTTTTATCGTTTTTAAAACAATAAGAATTTTCAAAAAAAATCCATTTAAACAAAATTTAAAAAATGATTTGGGGATAACTCGTAGCACCAAACTTATGAAACTTATATACACGAAAAAAGTCACTACAGCTTGGCGACCTAATTAAACAAAAACCCTAATCCCTTTTATTTGTCTTTGCATAGCCTACTATCAGTCGTTAGATCTGGGATAGATCTAATGGCCCACGATCATTGGAAGAACCTTTCAGGTTCTGCACGTGCCTACGCAGGACCGTTCGGCTGATCCCATGTGCGTGTGCCAATAACGCCCCTGACGTTTTATTTGTCACATCAAAGTCATGCGCCACTCGATCCTCTTCAGCTCCTCATCACGATCGTCCATGTGACACCCCTTTCCTAGCTTTGTCGAGATTCGGGTTGGAGTATTCACCGATGTACTAAGTGGTGGTCGATACGATAATTCTATGCACTATACGATGTTGATGGGCTTAACATTCAAGAATAAACATTACACCAATGCAGTCAATCTATTACGAGTCTATGATTAGCCAACCAGGACTAATTTACAACATTTACAAGCTTTTGGCACTTGATCATAATTTCAATATTTTACTGATCCTTTATGAAATTAACCTAACCAAAATGAAATTTATCATTCAAACAGTGAGTATAAAAATTTTCATATTATTCGGAGTTCGTTTGTCCATACAATTAAGCCTTGTATCAATTAGTGACCAAACTGTAAACAATGCAAAACTGTGATCTTTACCTTTTAACAGATTTAACTATCATCGTACTGATACCCTTGTGACGTATCGTTACGCCTTAACCTAATTCCCAAATTCAGATTCAATTGCAACATACCTGTATCGATACGATTGAGGGTTGTACCGATACTAACTGACCATGTTGACTTCGTATCGATACACCTTGACCCCGTATCAATATTATTTTTGATCCCAAATTCCAGTAGCCAAAACACGTACCGATACGCCTGTAGCGATGTCCCTCTTCGCTAAAAAAATGGATTTTTCAATGTGTTTGTGATTTTTTGGATATAAAACGTTTATTTCGTGGGGTTTTTTTTTAAAAACCGCATTTTATTTAAAAATTGGAGTCGCCACCGGCCACTTAGGTAGGCCGGACTCCATAAAACCAGAGATTTAAAAATTGTTGGGTTCGGGAGTCGGTTACGGATGAAGAAGGATTAGCACCCCCACACCGCCCAAAATTGGTACTTTAATAATTACCGCTTTATTAATATTAGATTTTCTGGATTAAAGTGACGATTAGTTTAAAATTTGGTTATAATTGCGAATAAATTTTAAAGGCCTCGTTATCCGAGAGTAAACGCCTAACCACTATCACTACGCCTAATACCGGCCCCGTTTACACTCGGATAAAAGGGCACCGCATTGACAATTTATATCTCGATATGCAATCTTAGTGGGCAAAATATAAAACATGGCAAATAATTTAAATGCAATAAATATTAACATAACAGAATACTAATCTAACATAAATAAAATGCTAAACTAAAACATACATATATACATATTAATCTAACTCATAAATAAAAACATATCTAGCACAAATAAAATACTAATATTCATAAGTATTAATCTAACATAAAAACAAATTCAACATAAAATACTATTCTAAAACATACATACATAAATATTAATCTAACTCATAAATAAAAACATATCTAACATAAATAAAATATTAATATAAAGCACAAATTTAAAAAATATTAAATATTAATCTAAAGCATAAAAATAAGACTACGATTTTAAAATAACTAATATTTCATTAAATTATAAAAATTAAAACACTAATAAAAAAGGGAAGAAAATATACCTAACTAGGAGCTCGAATAACGAACCTCGATTGAACCCCAACGAGATCTACCGCGACCCCTCTAAAAATATTAACTAGATCAGACCTAAAATAGGACCCCGATCGAATGTTGGATCGAACCAACTGGGGTCGTGGGCACTGCCCCCGACCCCGACCAGCCTTGCGGCCGGCCTAGCCTTAATTAGGGAGCCAAATTGTTTTTGCCAATTTGGCAATTTTGGCGTGCAATCCCCTGGCCAATTTTTGGGTGTGTGAATTGTGTGTAATTGCTGCCTATTTATAGGTCAAAGGGGATGGGTTAAGGTTGACGTGGAGCACCCTGCTCCACGCAATTTTCTTCCTTTTTTTAATAATATATTTTTTATTATTATTTTTTTTATTTTTTATTAATTTTATATTATTATTAAAATAATACTAATAACACTAAAACCCAGTCAAAAATGAGTGATTACAGTTGCCCCTCTTTGCTTGTTCTTGTGAAACGAGGACAAAGCAAAGATCAAAAGCACTCATTTTTGACCTACTTTCTTGTCTTTGGCTTCGGAATCACGTGTTCTTCTGGAACTATCCGCTCTTCCTTAGCTGAATCTTCAGGCTCGTAAGTTCTTCCTATATAGAGCTTCGTCACCTTCCGATCTTGGAGTTATAGGCTCTTTCTACATAGAACCCTTCACTCTGAAGCCTCGAGTTATGAGTCCCTCCTATATAGAACCTTTCATTCTGAGACGGTGTAGCTTGGAGTCCTTCCTACATAGAACTCTTTGCCTTCAACGCTGGTTTCTCCTATATAAAACCTTCTGCGCCGCTGATGGATTCTTCCTACTGGGAGTTCCTCCTGTATAGAACTGCTAGTCTTCAAAGCTTGGAGCTGTCAGTCCTTCCTATATAGAACTTTTAGCTTCTGAAATCTCAGAGCTACAGGTTCTTCCTATATAGAACCTTTCACTCTAAGACAGTAAAGCTCGGAGCCCTTCCTATATAGGACTTTTCGCTTTCAACACAATAGGTTTTCCCTATATAAAACCTTGTGTATCATGGGTGAATTCCTTTGGCTGAGAGTTCTTCCTATATAGAATCAAGTAGTCTTCACCCCGAGCTGTAAGTCCTTCCTATATAAAACTTTCAGCTTCTGAAATCTTGGAGCTAAGGATTCTTCCTATATAGAATCTTTTACTCTAAGACAGTGAAGCTCGGAGCCCTTCCTATATAAGACTCTTCGCTTTCAACACAACAGGTTGTCCCTATATAAAACCTTGTGTATCATGGGTGAATTCCTTCGACTGGGAGTTCTTCCTATATAGAACTGCTAGTCTTCACCCTGGAGCCGTCAGTCCTTCCTATATAAAACTTTTAGCTTCTGAAATCTTAGAGCTACAGGTTCTTCCTCTATAGAACCTTTCACTCTAAGACAGTAAAGCTCGGAGCCCTTCCTATATAGGACTCTTCGCTTTCAACGCAACAGGTTTTCCCTATATAAAACCTTGTGTCATGGGTGAATTCCTTTGGCTGGGAGTTCTTCCTATATAGAACTGCTAGTCTTCACCCTGGAGCTGTCAGTCATTCCTATATAGAACTTTCAGCTTCTGAAGCCTCGGAGCGGCAGATTCTTCCTATATAGAACCTCTCTCTGTAGGCGCTTGGAAACATAGGCCTTTTGTATGTAGAACCACTGTCTTCACATTTGGGATTCATACCACGATGGCTACCGATGTCTCTTCAGATTCGGGGATTCACACCGAAAATGGCTACCAAACTTTCTTTAAATTTGGGGACTCATGCCGAAGGTGGCTGCCAAACTTTCTTCAAATTTTAGGGACTCACGCCGAAGGTGGCTGCAAAAACTTCTTCAAATTTTGGGGACTCACGCCGAAGGTGGCTGCCGAACTTTCTTCAAATTTTAAGGACTCACGCCGAAGGTGGCTGCCAAAACTTCTTCAAATTTAGGGACTCACGCCGAAAATGGCCGCCAAAACTTCTTCAAATTTAGGGACTCACACCGAAAATGGCCGCCAAAACTTCTTCAAATTTAGGGACTAACGCCAAAAATGGCCGCCAAAACTTCTTCAAATTTACGGACTCACACCGAAAATGGCCGCCAAAACTTCTTCGAATTTAGGAACTCACGCCGAAAATGGCCGCCAAAACTTCTTTAGATTTAGGGACTCACGCCGAAAATGGCCGCCAGATCTTCTTCAATGAAATCCATTTCTTAATGTTCTTTGATAATTCTTCAGGTACCTGTCCAAAATAAGCGAAAATTGACAAGCCCCTATCTATATAATGCATGCAATGTAATGGTTTCTTTCTTTTCTTTTTCTTTTTTTCTTCTCATTTTCTTTTTCTTTTCTTCTTTTTTCCTTTTCTTTTCTTTTTTCACTTTTTCTCTTTCTTTCTCTCTTTTTCTTTTAGCCTTTTTGTTCTAAAGTCCTACACCCTGAAAGATCGTTCCTCAGATCTTTTCATCTCTTTGCTACTTTACTGTATGCTCTTAAATCCTCATTTGAACATGCTTTTAAACCTTTTGTGCGGAAGGCTTTCTTGTCTTTAGGGTTATCACCCACCTTCATAAATGATCCTCTGGTTCTTATATTATTCTTATAAGAACCCTTGTCATCTTCTTCGCTTGGCGTTGCCCCATTCAACCACGGGCTCCACTGCTTTGAATTTTTTGACCCATCATACAGAGCCTTGATCTATTTCTAGTCACCAGGGTGAGCCAAAATGCTTCCATCCCTTGAGCTCTTCCTTGATCTTTTCGTAGCATTTCGACGGGAACTAACTCTCGGTCCCTATGCTTTAATTCTCATCATCATTCATTTTTAAAGTAAAGCAAAAGGCAATTTACTTGCGTATATTTCAACAAATAATGATTGTTTGAAAAGATAACAGTCATTTTGAAAATCACAACTTGGAGGGGATACCAAACATTTTGAAAACATTGTTTGGAACAAATGGTAAACATCTTTTTCTTTTCTTCTTCTTTTTCTAAGGACCAAACATTTTTATAAAATGATGCTTGGAGAATGGTAAACAAAACTCGACGTGTATTGCCAAACATTTTTAAAAACTAATGTTTGGGGGAAATGGTAAACATGAAAACTTTGGGAGAAAATGTCAAAACTTTTAAAACATGTTTGCCCCCGAAATATCAAACACCATAGCGCATCTGCTTCAAGTTGCCAGAGATCAACTCTAATGAAGCGCCTATTTAGAAGATCTTGACCATTGTGGAGATATATGCCAATGTATAGTTTCTTCTGGTCTAATAGGCTTTTGAGAGGAACAACCCTACCTAGTTTCTACCCCGTTTAAGATGGCTCTCTTAATCTCACTATCTCACCATGCCCCATCCTTCCCTCATTTGGGTGTCGATCAAGCACTTCGAAGTTTGACGTTCCTTGAAGAAAAGTTAACCCTTATAGGCGGAATGAAATCTGAAGACATTCTCGTTCAACTTGGATATCTATGGATGACCAGAATGGTCTTTGGGGCTTGTAATGTAGGCCTTTGGTTTATGGTTAAGTAAAACAATATTTCTATACTTGTGTAACTTGGATATGCCCATTATTCCTTCTCTCTTTTTTTGGATCACTCTAGACTGCCCGTTTTCGGGTTTTCACTCTAGAGTTCATTTCCTTTCTTTTTATTGTATGCTGCCTTGCATTCTGGCTGTATACTGATGTTCGTTTTCTGTTCAAGAATGTTTGATCCTCCAAAATTCCTCGGAACTGAGATTTCTTGAAGGACTACGAATACATTTCTGGGAATTCTTGTGATTGGCACGCCCAGATGAAATGTTATTCTTGCTTTCTTTTTTCTCTCTTTTTTCTTTTTTCTTTTTCACTTTTTCTCTTGGATCGCTCTAGACTGCCCATTTTTGGGTTTTCACCCTAGAGGTCACTTCCTTCAGTGTTTTGGTTGGATATTGATGCCAGCAGGCTCAGGTAGACTACTATTTTTCTTCATTTTTAGGATCACTCTAGACTGCCCATTTTTGGGTTTTCACCCTAGAGGTCATTTCCTTTTTCAAAATTGGCAATCTTCGGGCCGACTTGGCTTCAATTCGAGCTTCTATACTAATTTTCAAAACTGATGTTTACTTGAAATGTGGATTCCTTCTGTCTCTTGCTCATAGTTGAACTCTCGTTCTTGTATTGTTTGATCTGTGTGTGAAACATATACAATATTCTTTCTTTCTTTCTTTTTCTTTTTTCTCTTTTTTAGACTGTTCATTCTGGGTTTTTAGCATTGAATCTCTTTCTTCTTATTCGAGTCTATGAATGTATCCTTGAATCAACACGGATCTATACTGGTATTGATGCGATCTTCCGTTTGGAGTTAATTGCCTCTTTGCAGCTCTTCTGATATTTACTCGATCTGGATTGCTTCGGCCTTCTGATTACCATTTATCTTCTTTTTTGGTTTTTCGTTTGGACATATCCATGTTTTCAACCACTTTCTTCTGGTGATTTTCTGATCTTCGTATCCAATCTGTAGTCTCATCTGTGTCTTCTGGTAAAGTAAAAGAACACCATCCATTGTCATATTCACAAATGTCCTGAGAATGCCTTCAGGGGGTAGAGGTTTAGGGTCAACTTCCGTTTCAAGGATCTTAACCGACAAGCGCATGAGAAGATAAATTCCTAAAATGGGAACTGCCCATTGTCTAAACACTCGCCTTTGTTCCTCTGTTGGCCTAAGTAAACTAGCAGATACTCACATTTACAGTATCACCACAACATTCAATCTCTTCTAAATATATGCAACATAGAGTTGATCTTTGGGTTTGAAGCAAATGTACTGTTGTATTCAAAATTCGAGGACCTGGTATAGAAATGATATATACATACGTCCATTAAAAAATGCATGTATATGCATATGGGAAACTACCCCATAAAAATAAAATGCTTAAAGAATCAAGAATATAAAAATGCTTTTCTAAATGGAAATGTGATTTTTTAATTCTAATAAACAATGATTTTTTTGTTGAGAATTTCTTTGTGAAATGATGAGAAAACCGTAGGGACCTTTGGATTATCTCCAGGGTACTAACCCATTATGCCCATTCCAAGGTAGTGTAGGCTTGCCTCTTCTCTTGTTTTTCCACCGCTGGATCAATTCTCTCGTCACGACTCCCTCATCGGCCAGCTTCTTGATTTTTTTTAACGACCCCAAATTTCTTAGTGTCATGCCCCATCGCCTCAATATTCTGAAACTGGTACCCATTTATCTCTTTGTTTCCTTCTACTCTTAGGCAGTTATGGTCTTTAAACTTAGGTCCCGGAGTGCATGTTCGATTCTCTATCCAACTGTCATGAAGTCCTCAAAGCTGGTATTCATTTTCCTGAGCACCTTATCAAAGAAGAAATAAGAAAGATGGCATGGAATTCACTTTCCTCTTCATCTACGGGAGGCTGCACTTGGGTCGCTAAACACATACACCTCAAAGCACATTCCTTGAAGCTTTCATTAGGTTTCATCTTCGTACCCTGGAGATACTGACGACTTGGTGCTAGGTCCAAAGCATATCATATCATGGTAGGTCCTGCTAGACTATTGGGGAAGTGGTGGATCGGCAATTTTTCAATGCAACCCTCCATCTTTTTTGCAGAATATGGTCACGCGAATCTTGAGGCATCTTTTCCTTTATTATGCACAAATCTGGAAATCTTTGGAATCTGGAGGAACGACCAAATCGGGGTTCAAACAGAGTTTTCTTGCATTAAAGGCATCAAACTCCTTTTTTTTCTCGGGCCCATCTTTTAACCGCTCGAATATTGATTTTGAGTGTCTTCAATTCTTTTATCCATGATAAAACCCTAATTGGTTTTTTGGATTACCCCAAAAATTTTATGCAAGGTAGTGATAATGTTATGTAAAATATGTCATTATTGTACAATGTAATGCAATGCAATCCTAAAATATAAATATGAATGCAATAAGGTATTGATTCCAAAAGTGATCCTCATAGAACGACGTTCATTGAGGACAAAAGGTTTCATTATATCAGATATTAGATATTTACAGTTACTGATAAGCTTTAGTGCCTACTTTCTTAACTTCATCCAGTAGTCCGGTCAGCTTACCTCTGTAGTCCAACACTTGATCCATGTTCTGACAAAGCCTGTCACCTTGTTGAGCCGCCTTACCTGCTCGAGTAATGTCGATCTTCGGGTCTTCATCCATCCCCTACTTAGCCTTTCGTAGCTTGAGAGTTGTCTTTTTCTAACTGAAGAATGTTGGATTGTCATTGCTCTGTCGTAAACTTGTTTCCATAACTCTTGTTAATGGCTAAGTTATTCTGTAGCTTATCTCTGGAGACTGTCGTACCTATTCCCAATTCCCTCAAACTTACCTGATAACAACCTAACTTGATTCTCGCTTGACTAAAGTTATTCCACATTATGAGTCATCTTTCAACTGGACAATACCGTTCATCTATTCTTTAAAGGTGACCCAATCTGATATTCTTAAAAACTCATGAAAGCTTCTGATGATCATTCTGCAAATTCAATTTTATCCAAGTTATCTCTCTATTATCTGAGCTGGCTGAACTCGAAAGAATATCCCTCTCCTGGGATGCCCCTATCTCTGATCTTCAAATTTAGCTCGCTTGAGTGACCCACTTTGGTATTACTCGAACTTTGTCATGGATATCGATTACTCCTCAACTTTGCCCCTCGGGTGATTGTTAGCTCAATATAGAATTGATGAACTCCGTCTTCGAAACCTGAAATCCTCATCGCGATAAGATCTTGAACTCATTCCTCAGGGCCCCGCAATCCTCAATACCGTGACTTAAACTTCCTAAACGGTAACTGCCTCTAGCACGTGTGTAGTAATCTCTCGGATAAGACGGTCTCCTCGCTAGAGACTTCACCGAGGTAATAAGGCTCTTGTCAATGAACATTAGGAGTAGTTCGGTGTACCTCACAAGAATCGAGATATACTTATTTTCATTACTTGCTTCTTAAGTTTCTTCTGGACCGAGCTCTATTTTTTGAAAGTCCGACTCAAGCATACCTTCCGCCTGTTTATTGATGCAGATCACAAAAAGGGTTCAAATTGTCGTATTTGGCTGACTTCGAGGTAGAATTCTGACTATCTCGGTCTCTATTCTGATCCTTAATCGGTTCTTCTTTCGGTCTGATGGATCGCTTACCTTTCGTCGAAGTATTCATCTGATTCATCACATCTTCCCTCTGCTTCTTTCAACTCTTGCACTTTACTTTGCTCATTACCCTTACCGTGTCTCCTTACCGTGTCTGACCTGAAGTCTTCAGATGGTTCTTCTTTTATTGTCTCCGATCTTGTTCTAGGACAAAACCCTGGATTCGTGCCCTTTAATATCTGACCAGACGACCCTTTGCCAATTATGAACGATTTCTGAGATTTGAGGAACCACTTCGGGAATCATACCCTATAAATGCAAGAATGCATGCAAATGCGATGTTGATTCCCGAACAGTCTTTGAAAAACTTTCAATAGAGAAAATGCATGTTTGCAAGAAATTAATAATGAATTACAGGCAATAGTTGAATTTATTCTGGAGACCTTGACTTTGGGAAGCAAAACTTGTGCTCCACGTCTCGACGTCGTCTTCAGGATGATGGATGACTCCGTCTTCTCCTCTTATTCTATTCTATGGACTCGTGACGTCGTGATCTTTATTTTTGTGGCTTCTGAAAAGAACATCAGACAATATATTTTCTTCTGTAGATCTAGGTACGTCTAAACATGGATGGATTCTATCGATCATAGGGGAGTACTTTAAAAAATTTTGGGGTTTAAATTAAAATTTTCAAGGATCATTTGGTTTAAAAATTCCCCTTTTTATTATCAAAAAGTTTTAACTTACTTAAAAAATGAAACTTTTAAGTTTCTTTTTGTCATTATTATTATTCTGAAAGTTTTATGAGGGAAGAAGTTTCAAAACAAAATAATTTCAAATTTTCTTCTTTTTTTAAATGAGTTAACTTAAAATCTGAGATTTTTTTTACATGGTCAAATGTGAAGATTTAAAATTGGGGTTCTGCGGCCCTGACTGAATCTTCTGCGTCGCACGTGCCTTACTATCGTACCGTCTTTTTTCGCGATTGGTCTTTGCTCGGCCTAACTTGATACTGTAATATTATCGTTTATGGCAAAACAAACTTTTCTATTTTGAAAGCCTTTTAATGAACTGTTCTTGAATCAACACCATGTCATGATATGCAACATGAATGCAAATAAAGGCGTTGATTCCGCTGGTGATCACCCTTTCGAACGACTTTCATGGGAATTAAAGGGTCCATATTACAAAAAGGTCCATATTACAAAAGGAGTCCTTATTACAAAAAGAGTCTCTATTACAAAAAGTCTTACTTACAAAATAAAATTCTACACATAAGCCCTAGCTCTACCTCCTAGCTCCTTGACAGCTCTGAGCAACTTGATAAACCTTGGAGCTTCTTCCATGTTCGGGGTTACGAAAGGTCGGAGAGTCGCGGCTTCGATAGCTAAGTCATTCACACTCCTTGTAGCTCGTTGTATGTCCACCATCAGGGTCTCGCGTGTATACTTTGGCACTACACGCTTGCTCGACAAATTATTACCTCGGATATGTTGATTAATCTCTGACTGATGTCATGCGACTGGATTGATGTCGTCCTTCCTAAGACACATTTTTTCCATGATGAAAGATTTTCTAATCGGGCAAACCACTTGAATTAACGCCTCTATCTAATGTGGATGCAATGATAATGCAACAAAAATATGTGTAAAATAAAAATAAAAATAAAAACACAAAAAATGAGTTAGTACCGGGTAAAAATAATAAATACATAAATAAAAGGACAAATTAAATAAGGTAAACAAACAAAACAACCCTATTTATCCAGTCTAAAACACCTAAGGTTATCCGCATGGCTCTAACATGGTAGGTTTCTATGTTCTCTACATGCAGTGTTGGTGCTAGGAGGTACCCGAATTGTCCTTGTTGTCCCCTACTAAGGGTAGCAAGGACCCCGATCATCACCCATTATAGGCTCCTTTCAACCGGGTTCAATTCAGGGGGACCCATTCGCTTATGCCCGTATGAAGGAACGATATCCTTACGAAAGCATAAGGTACTCGAGCCCCGAAGGTACTTGCTAGGCCCATACGGGAGAACGATATCTCCACAAAAGCATTAGCGTTTTCCCCCACTTAAAAAACAGGTTTATATGCCATATTTTAAATGCGTTAAAATAAACGCGCAATTATGACCGAATGTTAATTTAATAGTCACTTTAACCCAGAATTTCTAATATTAATAAAGCGGTAATTATTTTAAAAGCTTGACTCTCATTTGTTTTTGAAAAACAAAAAAATTGTCCCCAGCGGAGTCGCCATCTGTAGCGATGTCCCTTTTCGCTAAAAAAATGGATTTTTCGAGGTGTTTGTGATTTTTCGGATATAAAATGTTTATTCCGTGGGGTTTTAAAAAAAAACGCATTTTATTTAAAAATTGGAGTCGCCACCGGCCACTTAGGTAGGCCGGACACCATAAAACCAGAGATTTAAAAATTGTTGGGTTCGGGAGTCGGTTACGGATGGGGAAGGATTAGCACCCCTACACCGCCCAAAATTAGTACTTTAATAATTACCGCTTTATTAATATTAGATTTTCCAGATTAAAGTGACGATTAGTTTAAAATTTGGTTATAATTGCGAATAAATTTTAAAGGCCCCGTTATCCGAGAGTAAACGCCCAACCACTATCACTACGCCTGATACTGGTCCCGTTTACACTCAGATAAAAGGACACCGCATTGACAATTTATATCTCGGTATGCAATCTTAGTGGGCAAAATATAAAACATGACAAATAATTTAAATGCAATAAATATTAACATAACAGAATACTAATCTAACATAAATAAAATACTAAACTAAAACATACATATATATATATATATATATATATATATATATATTAATCTAACTCATAAATAAAAACATATCTAGCACAAATAAAATACTAATATTCATAAATATTAATGTAACATAAAAACAAATTCAACATAAAATACTATTCTAAAACATACATACATAAATATTAATCTAACTCATAAATAAAAACATATCTAACATAAATAACATATTAATATAAAGCACAAATTTAAAACATATTAAATATTAATCTAAAGCATAAAAATAAGACTACAATTTTAAAATAACTAATACTTCATTAAATTATAAAAATTACAACACTAATAAAAAAGGGAAGAAAATATACCTAACTAGGAGCTCGAATAACGAACCTCGATTGAACCCCAATGAGATCTACCGCGACCCCTCCAAAAATATTAACCAGATCAGACCTAAAATAGGACCCCGATCGAATGTTGGATCAAACCAACTGGGGTCGAGGGCACTGCCCCCAACCCCGGCCAGCCTTGCGGCCGGCCTAGCCCTAATTAGGGAGCCAAATTGTTTTTGCCAATTTGGCAATTTTGGCGTGCAATCCCCTGGCCAATTTTTGGGCGTGTGAATTGTGTGTAATTGCTGCCTATTTATAGGCCAAAGGGGATGGGTTAAGGGTGACGTGGAGCACCCTGCTCCACGCAATTTTCTTCCCTTTTTTTTAATAATATATTTTTTATTATTTTTTTTATTTTTGATTAATTTTATATTATTATTAAAATAATACTAATAACACTAAAACCCGGTCAAAAATGAGTGATTACAACGCCTAGGCCGTATTAGTACGCCCCTTGTTGACCAACGATGACCTGACCAAATATGCAAGGCCGTATCGATACACCATCCACTGTATTAATACGTCATGCATTAAGATGACATATTTTTGCTGGTTTTTATTCGAATTGACCTATCTATCATGGTCCAAATTTGATGAGACTTTACCAGCAAGTTTTAATCAACAAAACTACTAGCATGCCAAATTTCATGTTGATCCAAACCCGTTTACTATGTTTTCACCTTTTAGAGCCAATTATGCATTTTTAGTCACTTTTATGCCATTTCAAAAGGGTCATTAGGGCATTAGGCACTATTACACCACAAGCACATAATACACATATCAAAATGACCTTATGTGACTGTTCTAGGTACTTTGCCACCCTACTAGGAGTTTATAAGTTCGATATACATTACTTCAAACTTGTTGGTGACTTGTGCAAAGCAACAACTTCTCTGATCTCCAACTTGAATCTCTTAACCTGAAATGCATGAAATACAATGCATTAGGCATACTCTGCCTAGTGAGGTATTAAGAAATAACACAATGTCATGGAAATGCATTTCAATTCATATCATTCCAACAACAATGCAATAGATGGTCTAGTCCCTCCGTTTTGCCGATATGACCAACAACACAACACATCCCTCCCCTCGCCAAATCAATATAGACCGTAGCCCTAAGACCGTAGTCCATCCGTACACTGACTCATGAATTCTATGGCATCCCAATTGTATCCAATGCCCTTCGAATCCATGGTCCGGTAACCATATCAATAATTCATGTTCAATATCAATAGCCATATTCAATGTTCTTACCAATAAACGATATTCCAGTGTCTATGTTCAATGGCAATATCAATAACGATGGCAATGTCCAATGGTCTCAATGATATCAATAATGGTCGATGCTTCATTTGCAATGTTTCGATGACTATAGCGAAGCTAACATCAGTGATCGATGGCAATGGCCGCATGAGTGCATTATCAATGCTATATCATGCTATGCCAATATCCTACACTTTCATGGTTCAATGACAATGGCGATGATAATGACAATAACAATATTCATTGATAATAACGATACCTATGTCCGACGTTCAATAGTAATAACGAGGACAATATCAATGTTCAATACTCGATTGAATAGCTTACCAATGCTTACCATATTTTTCGATAGATGATTTGATGCAATAATCCTTAACAACTGGGTTATCAATGATAATTCTATTAACGATGAAGTCGAGAAAGACACCTAGCCTAATCCCGAGACTCTGACTACACTCACCTCGATAATCTGAAGCTTTCAAGGCTCTCAGATAGAAATCCCCTTGTTCTTAGATTTTCTTGGTGACGTTGGATGATCTCTACCAACTTCTTGAGCTAGGTAAAAACAATAGGATTCGATTAGATTCAATAATACGATTCCGAAATCAATATAACAATATCAAAATCAATATCGAAGCTCGAAATAGCTATTAGCTAGCAAACTCCATGGATAGCAAAACCCTAGCTTGTGATTAAGCTTGATTTATCCATGGATTTCAATGGTTGATTGGGGGTTATAGCTTACCCGATCACTAGCAACGTTTCGATAGCAATAAATTAAAGAAAAGTCAAGCTTGAGTCAAGCTCTAATGGAGGTGCTTGCTTAGGTAGGAGATGATGTTTAGTGAGGTGCTTGCTTAGGAAGGTTTTTGGGGTAAGCTTCTAAATTGGCTACTAACCTAATTTTATGGGACTAGCCTTCCTTCATATGAAAGAAAATTTACCAGTTTTCCCCACGTAATTTGGTTTAAAATTGAAGAGGGGCTAATCGCAAGATTATTCCCAATACTCTTGGAAGACTATAGTTTTGTCCCCAAACCTTTAATTCTTACAATTTAGCCATAAAAAGGTTTATAATACATTCAATATGGTCATTAACCAATGATTCGACTCAATTAGAGTCCACTACTACTACAATTGACCTCATAGTCAACATCACTATAATATTTAAACATTTTTTATGTAAGTTTTCGATCGTCAAAACCCAATTCCGACTAGGCCAGATTTTGGGGTGTCACAACTCTCCCCCTTTAAGAAAAATTCATCCTCAAATTTTTAACTGGATCGAAGTGGTGAGGATATTGCTTCCGCATTATCTCCTCAAGCTCCCATGTTGCTTCCTTAGCGGTATGGCTCTTCCACAGAACTTTAACGAATGGAATAGTCTTGTTGCAGAGTCTCTTAACTTCCCTTGCAAGAATTTGAACTGGTTCCTCTTCATAGGATAAGTTGGATTGAATTTCTACAGACTCAGGTTCAATAATGCGCAAAGGGTCAGAACGATACTTTCGAAGCATGGATACATGGAACACATCATGGATTTTGCTCATTTTTAAGGGAAACAATAAGCGAGAAGCCACATGGCCAACTTTTTCGGTAACCTTGAAAGGTCTGATAAATCGGGGTCTTAGTTTCCCTTTCTTACCAAACCTCAAAACTTTCTTCCACGGTGAGACCTTGAGAAAGGCTTTTTCACCCACTTCATATTGAATTTCCCTTCGCTTAAGGTCAGCATAGGCCTTCTGTCCATCGGCTGCTTTCAAAGGGTCTTGGATAATGGCAACTTGTTCTTCAGTTTCCTGAAGTAATTCAGGGCCCGACATCCTGCCTTCACCGAGCTCAGACCAGCATAAAGGAGTTCGACAATGCCTCCCATACAATGCTTTATAGGGTGCCATCTTAATAGAAGCTTGGTAACTATTGTTGTATGTGAATTCGATAAGGGATAGGGATTTCTCCCATGACCCGCCAAAATAGATAATACTTGCTCGTAGCATGTCCTCCAAAATCTGTATTACTCTTTCTGATTGACCATCAAACTGCGGGTGAAAGGCAATACTAAGATTAACTTTGGTGCCCATAGCTCCTTGCAGCGACTTCCAAAATTGAGATGCAAATTGGGGATCTAGATCAGAAATAATAGATTGAGGTACTCCATGGAGTCGAATGACTTCCTTGATATACAAGTCACAAAGCTTGGGAAGTCCATAGTCAATTCGAACTGGTAAGAAATGTGCTGACTTGGTTAAACGATCCACATTGACCTAAATTGCATTGTGTTTAGTGGGAGTCAGAGGCAGACCACTGACAAAGTCCATGGTGATCTTCTTTCACTTCCATTGCGGTAGATCAATAGGTTGTAAAAATTGTAGCGATGGTTGTTTCGCTAAAAAATTAAGTTTTCGAAGTGTTGGTTGTCTTTCAGATATGAAAATATTTATCCGTGAGGGTTTTGAAAAAATGCGTTATATTAGAAATTGGAGTCGCCACCGGCCACTTAGGTAGGCCGGACACCATAAAACCAGAGATTTGAAAACTATTGGGTTCGGGAGTCGGTTACGGATGGGGAAGGATTAGCACCCCCAAACCACCCAAAATTGGTACTTTAATAATTACCGCTTTATTAATATTAAACTTTTCGGATTAAAGTGACGATTAAGTTAAGATTTGGTTATAAGTGCGAGTAGATTTTAAAGGCCCCGTTATCCGAGAGTAAACGCCCAACCACTATCACTACGCCTGATACTGGCCCCGTTTACACTCGGATAAAAGGGCACCGCATTGACAATTTATATTCCATTATGCAACCTTAAGGAGATAACGTGGAAGTATACATTCGCATTGACATAGTAAAGGACAAAGTAAATAATAAAAAAAATGGGCGACACAAAAGTAAATAAATATGAAAAACAACACGAACATAACACATCACAATAACAAAGCATGAATAAAACATGTGGGAACAAACACATATTTCAAGAATACATACGTATTTAAAAATAAAACACATTGTAACATATGTAAAACATAAATATATTATAATTTCAATTTTCACAACTCAGAACAACGTACTAATAGGGAAACTAATACCTAGCACATAGTTTGCGACATAATCTACATACGAAAAATAGAAACATGGTATTATATATGACAAAGAAAACATACTAACGCGTAACCTAAAATCAAAGAGAACATACAATACATGCTAAAATACAAAACATGTCGTGTACGAGTCAACTAAAATATCAATAGAACATGTATGATACGAATGACTGAACAAACGTATAAAAATACATAATCACCATAAACTGAACACATATATACATATAAACATAAGAATACGAAGCATGTACGAGAGACATGTGAGAATGCAAAAGGGATACATCAACATATACGATCATAATAAATAAACATGAATATTTAAATATGGAACATGACTGAAATGAAAAGAAGCGAAAATAAGAAACATAAATTAAAAGGTAATAAAGTGCGATTTAGGGACGAAATTGCAAATTAAACAGAACCTAAAAGGACTAAATCTGTAGTTGGACCAAGGGGCAAGCTAGAAATGTAAAGTTCAAAACACGGAGATCCTTGGGGCATAATTTACCCATTTGAAAACGGATTTCGAATAGATTTCAGGACGGAATTAAAAGACTTGGAAATATAAAGGGGATTAGGTTCGTAATTTCCCCAAGGGGCGAGACCGTTTCGAAAATACCCAAAACGCGGGATGACTTATGATGTAATTAGACCATTTTTAATTAGAGGTTTATTTATAAATTTCCTTAACCGGCCTCCCCTCTCCCTTTTTCTCATTTTTTAACCTTAATATAACGTTTCCCCACTCTCTCATTTTTCTCTCAGACAACCAACATCGAACCCTTGACGAACCCAGAAACCGATGACTTCGCTTCAACCCAAACTCAAAACACAACTTAGATTCCCAGAAAAGACTCCCATTTTTTCTAGATCTAAGAAAATACGAGGATGAAAACCATTTTTTTAAACGAGACCGAAAGGGATCTCTCCCTCTTTTTAGTTCACCTTGTTCAGCTTTTGAGAAACTGATGCGGCTTATTACTGGCGAGGGGAGACCCACAGACAACTAGGGTAAAGATCCTCTCCACCCCTCTCCCTTTCTTTATCGCTTCTTATTATTTTTTACATGCATGCCATGGAGTAAGGAAAAGAAAGAGGAGTTACCACTGAAACTTTGTGCTTCTTTTTTTATTTTCTCCGTAACTGATTACAACTGGCCTCGCTTACAAATTACTTGTTTCATACATATATCCCTCTTTTTTGGTTTGGTAGCAAGTACTGTAAAATACATATTTTTTTAGATCTGAAATGATACTGACATAGCCTCTTTTTTTGGTGATTTTTGATGTATCTGGCAATCCTGAACGCGGTGGTTGGAGGATGGCATGGTGGAAGCATGGTGGCGGTGTGGGGGAGATGTCTTCGACCAGAGGCGTTCTCGACCGTTGGATCAGATTCGATCCAATGGTTGAGATAGCTTAAAGAATACACGGTCCAGATAAAACCTCGAACGGGTGGAACGGCTCCAGATCGTGACACGTGGAGCTCAGCAGCTGAGGAGTTCTTGCACGTGGGATTCACACACGCGTGGGAGATCGAAGAGTCCGTGCGTGGATTGAACGAGCGCGTGGCAGCCGAACGGTACGGGCGTGTAATACACGCGGCCAGCTGGATAGCTTCCCCCTTTGATCGTGGCCGTTGGATCAACATTTTGATCCAACGGCTCCTGGTTGGCTGCACAAGGGGAAAACACTAGGGTTAGACAATTTAGGGCCTTCAGATATAGGATTTGGATTTGGCCGGTTGGGCCTGTAACTTAATTTTGTACTTGGGTCTTATATTTGTATAAAGACTGGACCTTAATTATTACTATTTATTTTTTGGGGTTTATAATTTATGGGTTTCATTTTAAGTTACTCCATTAATAATGATAATATTAATAATAATACAAACACACAAACACGTACATACAATACGTGTACATGCAAAACACTAACATTTAATGACATAAAAACATGCATACGTACACATACGGACACATACGTATACCAATATATATATACTCACACACCAACTCATGCAGATATATACACACAGCATACATGCAAATTAATCAAATATTCAAACAGTAACATACGAGCATACATATAAATGATTACTAATACGTACATATATATGCACTCACATATATCACACCTATACATTTTTATCTTACTAACACTCATGCAACAATAATATTAATTATATATTAGCACAATATTTACAAATCAGATAAAAATAAGTGATTACAGTAATCTGGTAGGAACATGATGTTCATCCTTAACACGCTGACACGTGAGGCACTTGGACACGAACTCAACTATGGCTTGCTTCATGCCTGACCACCAATAAAGCTCGAGTAGGTCCTTGTACATCTTTACTAACCCTGGGTGAATGGAAAAAGAGCTCGGATGAGCTTTCTTGAGGATATAGTACGAAGAGATTCATTATCAGGTACACAGACCCGGTCAAGAAAAGATAGCAGTCCTTCAAAATTTAATCTAAAATCTAGGTTATCTTGTAGCTTAGAGATGATGGCTTGAAGTTTAGAGTCATGTCTTTGCAATGCTTGAATCCTCATGTAATGGTAGACTGAACTTGAAGTTCAGCTGCAAAGCAACGATGCTTCCTTAGGCAGAAGTGGGCGTTGATAGCTTGAGGAGCTACAACACAAGGGTCTATAATGAATCGATATACAAATCATCTTATTAATTGAAAACCAACAACAAAACTTACTAGGGAGAGGTTTGCGGCTGAGTACGTCAGCTACAACATTTGCCTTGCCTGGGTGGTAGTCAATGACAAGGTCACAGTCCTTCAGGAGTTCCATCCATCTCTGTTGTCGAAGGTTCAACTCTTTCTAAGTTAGGAGATTTTTGAGACTTTTATGATTAGTGAAAAGGTAACATTTATCCCTGTAGAGATAATGTCTCCAAATTTTCAATGCAAAGACAACTGCGACCAATTCTAAATCGTGAGTAGGATAGTTCATTTCGTGTGGCTTGAATTGTCTCGATGCATATGCAATGACCTTGCCTTCTTGTATCAATACACACCCTAACCCGAGATGCAATGCATCGCTATAAACTATATAGTCTTTACCTGGTTCGGGTTGGACTAGGACTGGTGCATGAGTCAAAACTTGTTTCAATTGATCGAAGCTCCTTTGTTGCTCCGTAGTCTAAGTGAATGGAGCTTCCTTTCTCAATAACTTAGTCAAAGGGGCTTCTATCATAGAAAATTCTTTGACGAATCTCCTATAGTAACCAACAAGACCAAGAAAACTTCTTACTTCGCCAATATTCTTTGGTGGTTGCAAATCAAGAATGGCTTGAATCTTTTTCGGGTCCACTTGGATACCCGAGGTCGATACAACGTGCCCAAGGAAGGCAACTTCAGTAAGCCAAAACTCACATTTTGAGAATTTAGCGAATAATTGCTTCTCCCTGAGGGTTTGAAGCACAATGTGAAGGTGATCACAATGCTCTAAAAACCCGATTTATTAGGTCCATAAAAGCTGTCGCTGCATTGGTTAGCCCAAATGGCATCACCAACAGTTCATAGTGACCGTATCTTGTACGGAAGGCAGTTTTAGGCACATCACGTTCTTTAACTCTCATTTGATAGTAACCGGACCTTAAATTGATCCTGGAAAACACAGTGGCATCTTTGAGTTGATTGAATAGGTCATCAATTCTTGGCAATGGATATTTGTTCTTGATGGTCACCTTGTTCAACTGCCGGTAATCAATGCATAACCTCATGGAACCATCATTCTTCTTCACAAAGAGAACTGGATCTCCCAGGGCAAGGAACTCGGTTGAAAGAAGACTTTATCAAGGAAATCTTAAATCTGGGCCTTCAGTTCTTTTAGCTCAACGGCTGTCATTTGATAAGATGCATAGGACACTGGAGTAATTCCAGGTTGTACGTCGATGCCAAACTCAACCTCACGAATTGAGGTCAACCTGGGAGTTTATTGGGGAAGACATCGGGAAATTCGGACACAGTGTCAACATCTAATAATTGCGGCCCATCTTTAGGTTCAATTGTCAAAGCGTACAAGGATGGGTTTCTAGAATTCATCAACACAATGCTCTCCTTGCCAAGGCCTCAGAGATACAGTTTCCGTTTAGTACAATCCACCCATGCTTGATGCTCACTAAGCCAATCTAGTCCCAATATCACATCAAACTCGTGGATCGGTAAAGCCAACAAATCGGCCACGAAAGGAATCCCTTGAATCACCACAGGGCAATTCTTACATACAAAGTTTATGATGACACAATCACCAAGTGGATTAGTTCCAGAGATCTTCGATGCTATAGGTTCACTAGTTATTCCGTGTTTCTTAACCAATTCAGTGCTTATAAAATAGTGAGTAGAGGCAGGGTCAATCAATGTATATAAAGGATGAGAATACACTTAAATGGTACTTGCAATAACATCAGGCTCATCTTCCGCCTCCCTACTCCTCACATGATACATTTGAGCATAAGTCTTGGATTCTTGCTTACTTGGTGCCTTGCCAGAGCCACTAGGTTTTCATGTAGCTCCCGACGAACCCTGCCTTGACCCCTTACCTCAGAAAGAATAGGTAGGGGTTACAGTACTTGCCGGTGTAGCCATAGACTTGGTTGCACCCAACAGATAATCACGGATGAAATGACCATGCTCACCACAATAGAAGTAGGCTCTAGATTGCTTGCGACACTGACCTGCTGGGTGTAATTTCTGGCAGTCATTGCAAACTAGGTTCTGTGTGTTTCGGTTGGAGCCTCTGGTGCTTTCAACTAAGATCGTCTTGGCAAATGACTGGGTCATCGTTTGAGTTTTCTTGATATTCCCATAATAGGAAGGTTAGGAATACACCTTTTGCTTGAGACCTTGATTCTTACTCTTTTTATTCCACTTGTAAGGTTGGGAAACATCCCTAAACCTTTTCTCGAACCTGGTAGATCCAGTTGACCTCAAGGTCATCTGTGCAGCTTTAGTGGCCTTGACTCGGTTCGCAAGGTCTTCAAAATTAGTGATCCCCAGGGCAGTAAACATTGGGCGTAATTTATCACTAAGCCCAGCAATAAACATCATGCACTTGTCTTCTACTTTCCTAAAGTACTAGCACCAAATCGACAGTACTTGCATAAATCATGAATGTACTGCTCAACAGGTCGACCACCTTGCTTCAGGTGAAGAAAGATAATGCGTCTTTTTGTGTAAATAATACTCGCTAATGTACTTATTTCAGAATTCTTGAAGGAATAACTCCCATGTAACCAATTCTTTAGGGATTGTAAAAGAAGTGGTCTCCCTCCACTTTAAGGCTTTATCAGCTAACAACACAAGGGTGCACTCCAGCTTATGTTCATTCGAGCACTACAGTTGCTTGTTTAGGATCCATAGCGTGTTGTCCAGCCAGAATTCTGCAGTCTCAAGACTGTCGTCATCCTGTTCGGTGAAGGCGTAGGCTCAGAGTGACGACAACTTATTAATAGGGGCTCGAGTATACTAGATAACGAGTGGGGTCGGTTGTACAGCCGTCTCGGCCCTCATAGATGCCATAAATTGCTTGAACATGTTAGCCATGTTTCGTTAGCATTATGCCTGTGCATCAGGCACCACTGGCTCAGCATGCTTAGTTGGGGGATTAGGTGGGTTCGGTGGGTCTCCCCCCTCACTTCCTCACCATTGTTCGAGGAGCCGGTGGCATGCCCATGAATGTGAGCCTCGTTCGTCTTAGACATAACTATAACATAAAGAGATCGAATTAGTTGACAAGTCACAATATACACAATGTAAAAATCCTATCAGGCAAAGTAACACAATAAAAATGAAATAAGCTTTGGTTTAGTCCTAGAATCGACTAAACTCTAGCTCTGATACCACAATTGTGACACCCTCTTCCCAACCTGGTTGAGATCCAGGTTAGAGTAGTGGTTGATATGAAACTTCTATGCACTATACGATGTTGATGGGCTTAACATTCAAAAATAAACATTACACCAATGCAGTCAATCTATTACGAGTCAACGATTAGCCAACTAGGACTAATTTACAACATTTACAAGCTTTACGGACTTGATCATAATTTTAGTATTTAGTGGTCATTCTCTAAAATTAACCTAACCAAAATGAAATTTATCATTCAAACATTGAGTATAAAAATTTTCATATTATTCGGAGTTCTTTTGTCCATACAATTAAGCATTGTATTAATTAGTGACCAAACTGTAAACAATGCAAAACTGTGATCTTTACCTTTTAACGAATTTATATGTCACCGTATCGATACCCTTGTGATCGTATCAGTTCGCCTTAACCTAATTCCTAAATTCAAATTCAATTGCAACATACCTATACCGATACAGTTGAGGGTCGTACCAATACTGGTTGACCATGTTGACTTCGTATCGATACACCTTGACCCCGTATCGATACGATTTTTGATCCCAATCTCCAGTAGCCAAAACCAGTACCGATACGCCTAGACCGTATCGATATGTGCCTTGTTGACCAACATTGACCTGACCAAATATGCAAGGTCGTATCGATACACCATCCACCGTATCGATACATCAAGCATTAAGATGACAAATTTTTGCTGGTTTTTATTCGAATTGACCAATCTATCATGGTCCAAATGTAATGAGACTTTACCAGTAAGTTTTAATCAACAAAAACTACTAGCATGCCAAATTTCGTGTTGATCCAAACCCGTTTACTATGTTTTCACCTTTTAGAGCCAATTATGCATTTTTAGTCACTTTTATGGCATTTCAAAAGGGTCATTAGGGCATTATGCACTATTACACCAAAATTACATAATACACATATCAAAACGGCCTTATGTGACTGTTCCATGTACTTTGCCACCCTACTAGGAGTTTATAAGTTCGATATACATTACTTCAAACTTGCTGGTGACTTGTGCAACGCAACAACTTCTCCGATCTCCAACTTGAATCTCTTAACCTAAAATGGATGAAATGCAATGCATTAGGCATACTTTGCCTAGTGAGGTAGTAAAAAATAATACATTGTCATGGAAATGCATTTCAATTCATATCTTTCCAACAACAATGCAAAACATCTATGATAGAAATGCAATGTTCATGCTCAATAATAATAAATCCATATTTCATCAATAACCCTTGGGTCGATTCCGAATAATAGATACGCGAATTCCTATGCCTCGCTAAATCAATAAATGGTCTAGTCCCTCCGCCTCGCTGATATGACCAGTAGTACAACGCATCTCTCCGCCTCGCCAAATCAATATAGGCCGTAGCCCTAGGACTGTAGTCCACCCGTACACTGAGCTCATGAATTCTATGGCATGCAAATTGTATCCAATGTCCTTCGAATCCAAGGTCCGGTAACCATATCAATAATTCATGGTCAATATCAATAGCCATATTCAATGTTATTACCAATAAACGATATTATGGTGTCTATGTTCAATGGCAATATCAATAACGATGATAATGTCCAATGGTCTCAATGATATCAACAATGGTTGATGCTTCATTTGCAATGTTTCGATGACTATAGCGAAGCTAACATCAATAATCGATGACAATGGCCACATGAGTGCTATATCAATGCTATATCGATGCTATGCCAATATCCTACACTTTGATGGTTCAATGACAATGGCGATGATAATGACAATAACAATATTCATTGATAATAACAATACCTATGTCCGACGTTCAATAACAATAACGAGGACAATATCAATGTTCAATACACGATTGAATAGCTTACCAATGCTTACCATATTGTCTGATAGATGATTCGATGCAATAATCCTTAACAACGGGGTTAACAATGATAATTCTATTAACGATGAAGTTGGGAAAGGCACATAGCCTAAACCTGAGACTTCGACTACACTCACCTCGATAATCTGAAGCTTTCTAGGCTCTCGAATATAAATCCCCTTGTTCCTAGATTTTCTTGGTGAAGTTGGATGATCTCTACCAACTTCTTGAGCTAGGTAAAAATAATAGGATTCGATTAGATTCAATAATACGATTCCAAAATCAATATAACGATATCAAAATCAATATCGAAGCTTGAAATAGCTATTAGCTAGCAAACTGCATGGATAGCCAAACCCTAGCTTGTGATTAAGCTTGATTTATCCATGGATTTCAATGGTTGATTGGGGGTTATAGCTTACCCGATCACTAGCAACGTTTCGATAGCAATAAATCGAGGTGCTTGCTTAGGAAGGTTTTTAGGGTAAGCTTCAATGGAGGTGCTTGCGTAGGTAGGAGATGATGTTTAGTGAGGTGCTTGCTTAGGAAGGTTTTCGGGGTAAGCTTCTAAATTGGTTATTCACTTAATTTTATGGGATTAGCTTTCCTTCATATGAAGGAAAGTTACCAGTTTTCCCCACGTAATTTGCTTTATAATTGAGGAGGGGCTAATCGCAAGATTAGTCCCTCAACTCTTGGTAGAGTATAGTTTTGTCCCCAAACCTTTAATTCTTACACTTTAGCCATAAAAAGGTTTCTACTACATTCAATATGGTCCTTGACCAATGATTCGACTCAACTAGAGTCCACTACTAATACAATTGACCTCATAGTTAACATCACTACAATATTTAAACATTTCCAATGTAAGTTTCCGATCGCCAGAACCCAATTCTGACTAGGCTAGATTTCGGGGTGTTACAGTCCAGGTCTTCATCGATGGCTAAGACTCCTACATATTGCCATCACCTTGCCACATCAGGATTTCAGAGCGAAGGAGGCAGATACTCATAGCTCAAGGATTTTAGGTGAAGGATTTCAAACTCGCCACGTCAGGATCTTAGAGCGAAGGAGGCAGATACTGATAGCTCAAAGACTTTGGAGAGAAGGAGGTAAATACTCATAGCTCCAGATTTCAGGAAGAGGAAGGGTGAACAGTTTCATATAGTAGGAACTCGCAGCTCAGAATCGTCGAACAACGAAGAGGGACAAAATTTGTGTATTTAGTCTTTGCTCTATTCTCGTTTTACAGCAATGAGCAAAGAGGGGCAGCTGTAGACACTAAATTTTGTTTGGGTTTAAATAAAAATACTCGAAATAAGGTCAATCTACATCACCCTTTTAATACCCAAAACTTTACCTTATACTCTAAGCCCAAAATTTCATGGCCCATTATATATAATTTTCCATAGTAAGAAAAAAGTATAAAAAAAGAATAAAAATCCCAACTCCTTCCACATTAAGGCTTGACTACCATTGGTTAAAAAATACTTGGTGTCCAAGGTCATGATTTTTATTGGTTCTCATTTTAAGGGGATAAACCAAAAATACCCTTTATATATATATATCCCCTAAAAAACCACACTACACTATTTTCACGATTTCGCCCAAGCTCCCACTCACCTGGCTCTCTCCTTTGGCATCCCCTAACCATCTTCACATTCATCACTCGACATCGTCAACACCTAAGCCCCCAACTCACTCACAATTTGATTCCCTTATCCACCATAATTTTCCCTAATTGAAACTATTTCCACCATTACTAAACCCTTGAATCGAGCTTCTCAACCACAACGACAACATGTGGAATTTGGTGGATCGAGAAAATATTTGGGTTTTGGTATTCTCTTTCCTTATTTTATCCATGTATAATCTATTTTCATAGTTCAATGAAAATGTGGATTATTTTATTAATAACATTTGTTGTTTGTTTTAGTTTCTTTCTCATGTGTTTTATTTTGTTTTATTTTTTAGCTTGTGATATGTATGTTATTTCACTTGTTGAGTGTTGTTTAATTTATTATTAGCTTCTATATATATTTTGATATCGTGATTTCATATTATCCCTTTTATAATATAGTTTATAACATGAGGTATATATAGTTTGTATATTTTTTGAAATATGTGGGTCGATATGTACATGTTTTTATATACATAGTATAACACGTGATATTGTTATGTATATATACATATTTGGCTACTGCCCCAATTGAAGTCATGGTTTATGTATGTGTATACATGTTGTAGCTAATGGATTGAAAATTTGTTTGTGGTTATTGCCTTGCGTTGTACGTGTATATGTATGTTTGATACCCTTGTGCCCTTGTCTTTTGTGTTTTCATGTTTATTTGCTTTGTTAGATAGTTAGACCTTAGAATTTAATTTGATATGTTTAAAATATGCCCTTGGCTTAATGGGGTGTATGTTTTAGTTGATTAAATTAAAATTGGATCTGGGGTAAGTTTCTAGAGCTGTAGTTGGATTTAAGGTTCGAATTAGTTTAGTGAGTTTAAATTTATCCTTGACTTACTGGATAAATGTTAAAATTCATTGAACTAGATAACACCTCTTAATTAGCCCTTAGGATAAAATTGACAAGGGACTTAGATGCACACTTAATTCAAATCATGGTTAATTAATTTGATTTGTTTTAAATAGAATCTTTGGCTTATTGGAATTCCTGCTTAAAATTAATCAAATTAATTATCGTTCAAGATAATTTGTTAATCATTAGGAGTTTTATAATTTGTTAATCATTAGGAGTTTTTAGCGTTTCATTAATTTAGGGTTAATATTATACTAACCTAGTTAATAATTAGATCACTAATTCGATTTTTCATAATTTGGGCGTTTTTGGTTAGGGCCTTAGTGGGACTTTTTGTGTGTTTATTTCTAAGTTCTTATTTGGCATCCATTTTAATTGTTATTCATGTGACCCCTTTTTTATTTGCATACTAATTAACCTAAACCATAAAAATGAGGTATTTATTAATTCCGATATTTGTGTCGCAACAGTCTTGGCTTAATGGATGTTGACCAAATATTTGAATTAATCCTTACTGTCCTAAGGTAAGTGATAATTAAAAATCGACAAATCATAGCATCATATCTTAAATGCGTGCACCATGCATAAAGGTGACGTATGAAGTTCGAACCATAAATTAACGCGACAGTCAGGCTTATTTGATGTTAGTTTAATATATGGTTCGATGTATCGTCAACCTTATTAATTAAATGTCCAATTAATTTGAACCCACCAAGTTGATAAAGCCCATTTCATTAAGGTCAATTTTCAATTAATTACACTTAACTAAAATCAATTTAAAGTTCAACAATTTCTATCCATTTAAAAGCAACAAATATTTTGGTACCGATTTCCGGGCTTGTTGGGGTGCTAATCCTTCCCCATACATAACCAACTCACGAACCCTTTCAAAATGAATCTATTTTTTATGGTGTCCGGCCTACCTTACCCAAATGGCCGGTGGTGACTCCAAGTCTTCATCATTTTCAAAAATACTAATTTTCAAGAAGAAATCCCCTTTAAAGGAAATTTCAGAAAATATGGGGATACCCGCATTGCTTCAAACTTTTAAAGGACAAAAACGTTAGTACACAATCCACAACATTCACAAGCACTCAGAAACAGTTCCTAATTCCTAGATATACAATTATGTGTACATACAATAGTCCATAATGTCTTCATACGTGCAAAACAACCCTTAAAATCTTTATTTTCATTCGAAACAGTCCCTAAAAGCTTGCACAAAACATTTCCATGTTTCTAAGCATTCGAAACAGTCCACATTCTTTCACATATACTCAATTCAGTCCCAAATACAAGTATCCATAATTTTTATCAAAGCAATTCACCTTAATTTATTTATTCCATCACAACAACCCTAACTAGAGCTTAGAAATCGAATGTGGCTACACTCAATTAAAACACAATTTCACGAAAACATGAGGATTTAACATGCTTACTATTCGAATGACCTAGGATAATTCATGGCATCAAGATTATTTTCTAGCAACCTACTCATTCAAAGATCACATGAACATAATACTTGAATTTTCAAAATAAACTCTAAATTAAGGTAAAAGGATGAGGTAACCTATTCTCTTCTTTAGAAAAGTCAAACAAAGACTCAATAATTGCTTTCACAAAGCTCCAATCTTCTTGTTTCCATGGCAATTTTCTCACTCCCTCTCTCTCAAGCATAGGTTTCGGTCATTTGGGGGATGAAGGAGACAACAAAATAGTTGCTCCCCCAAATGGCCGAGACCTTCCCTAACATGTCTCCATCTCCAATTGCCACATGTACAAGCCTCCATTAAATTTTCATTTTACATGCAATCCTTGAGTTGTAATTAGAATTCAGCCTAGTCCTTAAAAATTTAGCCATTAACTTTCTTTTAGTTTGAATTTAGTCACTATCCTATGTGAAACATCCGAAAAGAGACAATTATACTACAATTGGTTTGCAATCAAAATGTTAAACACTTATAGGCCAAGATTTAGGGTATTACATTGATGTTCCGCTTCCGCTTTCTAACAATTTAAACATTTTGATACAAACTTTGTGATAAAAGTCTTCATCCCTGGCCACCAATATAAATCTTTCAGCTCATTATACATCTTAACTGATCCAATTGAATTAAGAAAGGACTGATGTGAGCTTCTTGAAGCATTTCTTTCTTGAGGTTTTCATCATTAGGTACACAAACCCTATTTCAAAAGTAGAGTAAACTGTTGGATTTCAAAGAGAATTCTGGGTTGGTTCCATCTTTGAGCTTAAGCAAGATATCCTAAATCTCAAGATCCAACTATTGGAGGGTTTTGATCCTTGAAATCAAGTTGGATTGAACTTGGAGCTTGGCTAGGAGCTTTCGAATCTTTTGTAATCTAAAATGTGAATTGATTACAACATATGCTAAAAAATAATGGATCTTTCTTAGGTGAAAAAGTTTAGATTTCGAGCAAACATAGCTTATCTATATAAATCATATGTAAAATCTTAATAGTTGAATGTTTGCGACTGAGTGCATCAACCATTACATTTGCTTTCCCTGGATGATAATCAATGACCAAATCATAGTCTTTAAGAAGTTCCATCCATGTTCTTTGTCTAAGGTTTAGTTCCATTTGAGTCATGATATATTTAAGGCTTTTGTGATCAGTGAACAAATAACAACTTTCTCCAAAGAGGTAATGTCTCCAAATCTTGAGGGCAAAAACAACCGTAGCAAGTTCGAGATCATGAGTTGGATAGCATAGTTCATGAGGCTTTAATTGTAGGGAAGCATTCGCTATGATCTTTCCTTCTTGCATGAGGAAACATCCTAATCCAAGATGAGATGCATCACAAAAAATCGTATATTCTTTTCTCGATTCAGGTTGTGTTAAAATCGAGGCATGAGTGAGCACTTGCTTTAATTGATCGAAGCTTCGTTGTTGGTTTTCCGTCCAAACAAATGCTTCATCTTTTCAAAGAAGCCTAGTCAAAGGTGCGCCTAAGGTGGAGAATCCCTTAACAAATCTCTTATAATATTCGGCTAATCCCAGAAGACTCATGCTTTCACCCACATTCCTTGGAGGTCTTCATTCAATGATTGATTGAATCTTTTCGGGATCTACCTTAATCCCATATACAATTATCAAATGGCCTAGAAAAGATACTTCAGATAGCCAAAACACACATTTACTAAACTTTGCATAAAGTTGATGGTCTTAGAGAGTTTGTAGGACAATTCAAAGATGTTTCAAATGTTCATAATTGTTTTTGCAGTAAATGATGTTATCGTCGATAAAAACTACCACAAACTTATCCAAGTATGATTTAAAGACTCGGTTCATAAGGTCCATGAATGCTTCTAGAGCATTGGATAAACCGAAAGGCATTACAAGAAACTCGTAATGGCAATATCAAGTTCTAAAGGCTGTCTTCAATACATCAAACTCCTTAATCTTCATCAAATAGTATCCTGATCGAAGATCGATCTTAGAAAACACTATAGCATTCCTAAGTTGATAAAATTAGTCTTCAATTCTCGATAACGGTACTTGTTCTTGATAGTGAGCTTGTTTAACTGTCACATCCTGAAAACCGACCTAGTTAGAATAAGGTTCTGGTGATCGAAAAGTCTATATTGGCAGCTTTTATAGACCTAATGAAATGGGTTTTAGACCGTATCTCGATAAATTCGTAGTTCTATTAATTGATGACATTCTGATTTATTCCAAGAATGTTGCGGCACACCGTGATCACCTCCGCATTGTTCTTCAAACTTTTCGATAGAAGCAGTTGTTTGCCAAATTCTCCAATTGTGAGTTTTGGCTTACTGAAGTTGCCTTCCTCGGGCATATTGTATCGGCTATGGGCATTCAAGTTGACCCAAAGAAGATTCAAGCCATTCTTGACTGGCATCCACCGAAGAACGTTGGCGAGGTGAGAAGTTTCCTTGGTCTTGTTGGTTATTATAGAAGATTCATGAAAGGATTTTCTATGTTAGCAGCCTAACTGAGTAAACTAGTTCGAAAAGAAGCCCCATTTGTTTGGACCAAGGAACAACAACGAAGCTTTGACCAAGTGTTGATTCATGCACCAGTACTAACCCAACCCGAGGCTGAAAAAGACTACACAGTTTATAGTGATGTGTCACATCTCAAGTTATGATGTGTATTAATGAAATAGGGCAAGGTTATTGCATATGCTTCGAGACAACTTAAGCCACATGAGATGAATTATCCCACTCATTATTTGGAGTTGGCTGTGGTTGTCTTTGCGTTGAAAATCTAGAGACACTATCTCTATAGAGAAAACTGTTATCTCTTCACCGATCATAAAAGCCTTAAATACCTCTTGACTCAGAAGGAGCTAAATCTTTAATAACAGAGATGGATAAAACTCCTCAAGGACTATGGCCTCCTCATTGATTACAATCTGGGCAAGGCCAATGTTGTGGCTGATGCACTCGGCCGCAAACCTACGCCTGGTAAGTATTGTCATTAATTATTGAATTCTATGCATTGCATAGCAATCTGACTTATTGCATCATTGTTTTATAGCCCCTCGAGCTATTAATGCTCACTTTCAACTTCAAAAGCATCATTGCCTTGTGGCTGAACTTCAAGTTCAATCTACCATTGTTTCGAGAATCAAGGCATTGCATAGTCAAGACTCATAACTTTAGTCCATTGTCTTTAAGCATCAAGATGATCCCAACTATAAAATCAATTTTGAAGGACTCCTATGCTTCCGTGATCTGGTCTTTAAGCCTAATGATGAGTCACTTCCTGACGATATCCTTAAGGAAGCTCTTTCAAGTCCATTTTCTTGCCATCCAGGATCTGTGAAGATGTACAAGGATCTTCGTTAGCTCTATTGGTGGTCGGGTATGAAGCAGGCCGTAATTGACTTCATGATTAAGTGTCTCACGTGTCAACATGTTAAAGTCTAGCATCGTGTCCCTACTGGATTATTGCAACCTATCAATCTACCGCAATGGAAGTGGGAAAAGATCACAATGGATTTTATTAGTGGTCTACCCCTAACACATGCTAAACACGATGCCATTTGGGTCATTGTGGATGATTTCACCAAGTGAGCGCATTTTTTACCAGTTAAAATGGACTACGGTCTTCCAAAGTTAGATGGCTTGTACATCAAGAAAGTTATCCGACTCCATGGAGTGTCACAATCCATCATCTCCAATCAGGATCCACAGTTTGCTTCTCGATTTTGGATAACATTGCAAGGATCTCTAGGCACTAGAGTTAATCTTAGCACTGCCTTTTACCCTCAGACTGACGGCCAGTCAAAAAGGGTAATCCAGATCTTGGAGGACATGCTTCGAGCGTGTATCATTGACTTTGGTTGATCATGGGGAAAATCCATACGTCTCATTGAATTTGCCTACAACAATAGCTGCCAAACTTCCATCAAGATGGCACCTTATAAAGCATTATATGGCACACGTTGCAGAACTCCACTATGTTGGTCTGAACTCGATGAAGGCAAGATGTTGGGCCTTGACTTACTTCAAGAAACCGAGGAATAGATTACCATCACCCATGATCGCTTGAAAGCTATGTTCGATTGACAAAAGGCCTATGTAGATCTTAAACGACGGGATATCCAATATGAGATTGGAGAAAGTCCTTTTCTTAAAGTCTCACCATGGAAGAAGGTTATGAGGTTTGGAAAGAAAGGGAAGTTGAGTCCACAATTTATTAGACCCTTTGAAGTTATTGAAAAAGTTGGCCCTGTAGCCTATCGACTATCGTTCTGACCCTTCGCATATCATTGAGACATAATCCATTAAATCTAACCTAATCTATCCTATGAAGAGGAACCGGTTCAGATACTTGCAAAATAGGTTAAGAGACTTCGCAATAAAACTATATTGTTAGTTAAAGAGCTCTAGAGGAGCCACACCATTGAGGAAGGCACCTGGGAACCAGAAGAAGCAATACCCACATCTCTTCAACTCAAGTAAAATTCAAGTATGGATTTTTCTTAAGGGGGAGAGTTGTAACACCTAAAACCTAGTCTAGTCGGAATTGGGTTCCGGCGATCGAAACCCTTACATCGAATGTCCAAATATTGTGTTGACTTTAACTGCAAGGTTAATTGCATCGATGTTGGACTCTAATTGAGTAATTCATTGTCTAAAGACCTTATTGAATGTATTGAAACCTTTTTAGTGGGTAAATTATAGAAATTGAAAGTTTGGGGATACAAGTATAGAGAATTGAAAGTTGAGGGACTAACCTTGCGATTAGCCCCTTCTTAATTAAAATCACCACATACGTGGGTGATCATAATTGAATTCCTTCACGGAAAGGAAAGCTTTGAAATTAAAAAGCAAATAAAATAAACAAGGTAGCAAAAGATTGAGCTTACCCGAGAAAGAACTAAGCTAGCACCTCAATCTCATCTCCTTCCTCCAAGCAAGCACCTCCATTATTGAGGTTAGAAAAGCTTGAGTTTCCTTTGATCCATTGATATCGAAACATTGCTATCGATCTGGTAAGCTATAATCCCCAAACAATCATTGAAATCCATGGATAAATCAAGATTATTCTTAGGCTAGGTTTTTGGTCATCGATGGAATTTTATAGCCAATAGCTATTTAAAGCTTTGATATTGATTCTGATATCGTTATATTAATTTCGATTTCAGAATTATCGATTCTAACTAATTCCTATTGTTTAACCTAGCTCAAGAATTAAATAGAGACCATCCATCGTCACCGCTGAAATCTAGGAACAAGGGAATTGCTAACTGAGAGTCGTAGGAGGATCGGATTATTGAGGTGTGTTAGTCGAAGTCTTAGGATTAGGTTAGGTGCATTTTCTCGATTCTATTTTCATTGTATATAGTATTGCTAACATCGTTGTTAAGGAATATTGCATTGAACCACTTAGTGGATGTCGTTGGTAAGTAGAGGTAAGTCATTATCTTGAATAAGGGACATCGATATTCTTATAGTCATTGTCATCGACCATTGTCATTGATTTTTCCATCAATATAGTCATTAAATTATCGAAGCATTGAACATCACACATAAAGCATGGTCATCGCTATTGTTATCGTCATTGTCATTGTCATTGAACATTGATATCGATATAGATATTATCATCGTAACATTGAATATGAAGCATCAATCATTTTTATTGCCATTGAAACCATTGAACATTTCCATTGTCATTGATATTGCTATTGAACATTGGCACCAGAACATTGCTTGTTGAGAAGAACATTGAATGTTGTCATTGTTATTGAACATTGATTATTGATATTGTCACCAGCCGTTGGATCCGGAAGACATTGGATACAATTGGCATGTCATAGAATTCATGAGCACAATGTACAGGTGGACTACGGTCCTAGGACTACAACCTATATTGATTTGGAGAGGGGAAGGGATGTGTTGTGATATTTGTCATGTTGGCAAGGTAGAGGGACTAGACCATTAATTCATTTGGCGACGCATACGAAATTCACGTATCCATTATTTTGAATCGATTCCAAGGTTAATATTGAACTATGAATTAAATGATATTGAACATGAAACATGCAATGATATTGATGAGTATGAGTTGTTATGGGTTCCATTTTCGATTACATTATTTTTGACTACCTCACTAGGCAAAGTATGCCCAATGCATTTCATCTCATGCATTTCAGGTTGATCGAGTTGTTGAATCGAGATCGGAGAAGTTGGGAACTTGACAAGTCACTTGCAAGTCAAAGTAATGTGTTTTGTCCCTATGAACTCCTAGAATGGTCGCAAAGTAGTTAAACTAGTCACTTATGGCCTTTCAAGTGTGTGTATATTGTCTATGCTTTGTGTAAGGTTATAAGGCCCTAGAATGACCTTTAAGTCTTGCTAAAAGTAACTAAAAATGACATATTTGGCTCAAAAATGTAAAAACCTAGTAAATGGATTCGGACGTATGTGAAATTTGACATGCTCGTAGGTTATAGTGTTTTGGATATGCTGGTAAAGTTTCATTGCATTCGGACAACGTTTGATAGGTTAATTTGATTAAAAACCAGATAAAATATGTCATTACAGTACATGGCATATCGATACTTCTTAAGGCATATACGAGATAATTGGACTTAGTAAACAGGGCATATCTATACTACACAGTGCGTAACGATACAGATTTTGGTCTCTGGAATCCGAAAAAAAATTAAAGATATCGGTACGGTCTTATGGTGTATTGATACGAATCAATGTGGTCAACTCGTACCGATACGGTGATAGGTAATTCAGTTATACGTGTTACGAAATATTTCTAGAATATTGCGTTTTAGTCATTGAATGTTATAGATCTCAATTGAAAAGGGAATTGAACTCTGATTAACATGAAAATTTGTACAGTTGTTGTGTGTAGGCTAAATTTCATCATAGCGACGTTAATTCTGAAAAAGTACCTTTAGAACATTGAAAATACAATTTAGTCCCTAAAACTTATAAATGTTTAAGAATTGGTTTTAAATGATTGATTATTGTTCTTATTGAATAATTAGACTTAAGTTATAGTTTAATAATGTTCGAAATGCATGCCTTTGTTTAAACTTAGATTATTGATTGAAAATTCATCGCACCAATCACTGCATTGTTTATCGGTGGCACTCTCTGACTCAGTTCTCGACTAGGCCGGGAAGGGGGTGTTACAAATCGAACATTTCCTTCATACTAAGGAGACACTCTCGTTCCACGGGATGAATAGTAGGAGCTTTCTACTAGGGTTCAATAGTCTTTTGGGGCTCTTTTTGCTCTTGATTCATTCTTACACTTCCTCCTTCATTGGAAGAGCTTGTTGGGCTCTCATTATCCCGGCTCAATTGTGTCTCAGACATTCTATAGATTATAAGACATAAAAGAGAACTTTTATCAGGCATAGATCACAAGTGTTTATCATATTTAACTCCTAGGTGGCACATATGGCATATGATGATGCAACGAGTCTCGGTTTAGTCCTAAAATTGACTAAACTCTACCTTTGATACCAATAAATGTAACACCCCTTACTCAGTTTAGGAGTAAGCCGAACTAAGAAGTGTTACTTAACAAACAAGGGTTAACTTACATTCATGTATGTTGAGTTCATGAAACCAAAAAGAAGCTGAAACAAACATTATAAATCTAAGACCATTTCCTATATACATTTTACGATATGTTTGAAGGAGAAATTAAAATTCGATTGAGGGTGATAAATATGTATACACAGTTTGGTTAGACCAACAGCACTACTAGCATATCATAACAACAAACAACCGTTCAAAATCTAACCTAGCACCGCTTAGCTTTCTAATCACATTTCAACATAGCTTATCAATTAAGCAACCTTTCGAAACATCATACCAAATTAACGCAATCTTAGCCAATCAAGAAACAATATATAATAGGCTATTTAAATAACTATAACTTCTTAATAACTTATACACATAGGTGAACAAAAGGAGTTAACTAAATGCATCATGCATAACTATCAAACATGTGACACCTACTAGGAGTTCTTGAAGAAAAAGTACAAAACATACTTTTTGGGTTCTTGTGATCTTGCCCAAGTCCTGAAGCTAACCGAAAGCAACTTAACCTGAAAGGTGGCGAAATGACAAGTAAGTATAGTTAATTAGTGAGGTAGCTTAAGGCAACTAAAAAACGTAATTAAAATCGACATATCCATTTTCCCTAAATTGCATCAATTAGTAAGGCTCTAGCTTGGATAAGAAACTAGTTATTTGTTAAATATTCGAATAAGTCATCTCATGCTTTAACAAGTGATCAACTATTCATTAGAACATCAAACATAGCATGGCGTTTCATCTCACGTTCGAGCAATTTATGAACATATCATTAGGATATCAAACATAGCATATCATATCATGAACATGAGTTGCTTATCATGGAAGTTATCTAACATAACATATCAATAGTATATATATTACTTGTCTTTTAAGTTATCAAGTTAATACATTAGTTGGATTTGCAACTTCCATTATTTTTCATTAACATAGCCTTGAGAATCAAGCACCAGCCTAGGTACACGAATCCCCAACCAACTGTCGCCAACAAAAGGTACTCATAATACCGGTCAATCCCTCCTACTATAGCCAAGTGACAACAACACTTTCCTCCTATTGTCACCAAATAAGGATTGTAGTCTAGGACTGTAGTCTAGGACCGTAGTCCACCCAAAACATGAGCTCTATGGACTCTATGGCATGCAAATTATACCTAAGATTGACTTGAGGCCAAGGCTATTCACAAATTCTTATCTTATCAGAATCAAGGTTGAGCTTAGCTCCTTATCAGAATTTCTTATCAACAAAACTCATTGTACTTTCACATTAAGCTTGATAACAAATCACGTGAATTTCCCAATACATTATTCATCTCTTTCGAAGGATAGTATAACAATGACTACTATCAAGCATATTCAAGTTCAAATAGTTTTAAACTCAAGAATATCTTCAAATAAGCATAACACATCTTATCAAATCCTTACCATTTAGGTACTTACCTCAATCCAAGCTCATTTAAGCACTGCTTATCAAAAGTATAAAATAACATAATTAAATCAATAAAGATGCTCGGAAAGGCTCCCAACCTATCCCGAGACTTTAAACTACACTCACAGTATATCCGAGTTAGGTTTGTTCTCGAATTACTATTCCAAATTGTCTCTCTACAACTTTACCCGCTTTGGACCTTGCTTCCTCTACTATTTCTTGGTCTAAACATAAAACAATACATATACATTAAAGTTTTACTTATACACGTGCATGGTTGCAAAAATAGTCCACTAAATACTCATATAGGTACCTAGTAATTCTAGGTCCATATACACATTCAAGTATGTATAAAACAGTCCTAAAGTGCATTCATATGTACACGTAACAATTAAAGGTACATGTGTATACTTATGTTAATACAAACAATCCAAAACAGTCCACCAAGTAATTCATACATGCATAACACAATCCCTTTATACTTCTATACATTTATACACGCATAAAAACAATCTACAAAATTTATAAAACAGCCCCCTATTTTCTAGCTTACAAAAACAATCACCTAATTTATCAAAACAGCCCTTAACTCTTTGTAAAACAACCCCCCACAATTTTATAAAATAGTCCCCTAATTCATCATTAAAACAATCCAAATTTATAAACAAAACAGACCCTTATTAACCTTAATATTGCAAGACAGTCCTTCCCCCACTTTTCCAATTTAAAATAGACTTTTTATTTCCATTATAAAACAGTCCCAAAATATGTGTAATTAGTTCATTAGCATCCCCTAAACCTTTCAAAACAGCCCTCTACTATTTTATCAATTCAAAATAGTTTTTAAAATAGTTTTCTCCTTGGATTAAATCAGTGTTCATAGTTTCCATTATCACCGAAACAGTCCTAAAATCAGTGTTTACAAGGCATAACGATTCTTTACAATACAATCCTTAATGGAAGCTACCAAGCAGTCCAACGACTTCTTTAAATTCATAACAGCCCCCAAACGATTCGTTTCTACTCAAAACAGTCCATTAATGGATTTTTTTATCAAGATACAATTACAATCAAATTCAGCCATAGCCGCATACATAACAACCTTCAAACGAATACTCAACTATCCCTAATTCCTGGAATTAACAAAAGAAATCTAACAGTACCATTTATGCATACAAACTCCTAAAATCAAAGGAGATTATCAAGTATACCATTCGGCCATTGAAGGAAATCACACACACAAACACACACACACACACACAAAAAATATATATATATATATATATATATCATGTTTTGTAACAAACAATTGCTTCATGAATATATTGAAAGCATATAATTCAATCTATCATACTTGTCTTAATTTAGAACAAAGGTAAAGAGCTTTTACCTTGAGCTAAAACATTATCAAAGGTGATGCAACCGATTGAAACAAGAGCTTCTATAAATGGTGTATGTAACACCCTTCGCCCGGGTTAGGAGCAAGGAGTGTCGATTGCATATAACATGTAAGGAGACACCAAAATATGAGCAATTTTGAACCATTTCTTAAGTTTCTTACTTATCAAACAAGCAAGGACATAATGAACATTACAAGACAATCAAACAATACAAACAATCTAACATTCATGCTTCCTTAACAAACAAGCAATACACATTTGACTTGAGACCACCTAAAGCATTCGAACTAAGCAAGGCAACCATCCATACATTTCTTTTCATGCAAGCAACCTGATATGTAACTTCATTTTCATCTAAAGCATTCGGCTATTACATAATATCATTAGATTAAATTCCTTTCATGCTTACATTACAAGTTACTACTTCCATCGTTCGTTTTACAACACTTATACTTTGTTACCTATTCTATTTGAACTACCTTAGTGTTACATGCTTCTAATTCAATTCAAAGTTCCTTATCTTGTATACATTTAGTCATTTCATTCCTACACACACTAAGTATACTTATCTAACCTTTAATAGCATGTATCTAGTTCCATTCAAGCCCATTTCAATACTTAACCATTCGGCCAATTACACCAAACACATGCAAAGCATGAAACTAGATAATTCAAGGCTTATTCTTCTACCATGCATTCGGAAAACATGAAATATCCACATGAGACATTCGGCCATAACTCAAAACAATCACACAACAATACTTTCAACATGGTAATTTCATACAAGACATGAAGCATTCTAATGGTTGGTCATACAACATGGTTCATCACATTCAACCTTCAATTCAATCATCAATGTGAACTAGAATTTTTGAGTGGTTCAAGTAATAAAAATCAAACATTTGATCATTTCATTCAAGTCATCATATGCGCAGCAACATCCATTCATTTCATGTTATCTAAGTTCATTACATACATGATACTATATACATAACATAGATAGGCCCATCAAGACATTATACAATCTTTCAAATGCATGTTCAAACTGTCTATATACATCTAGTGCCACCATTCTAGGAGATACAAAACAAGTATGGAATCATACTTTAACCAAGCTTGTGCGGGATGCTTCTTGCTCAAGGAATCAAGCTTCAAGATCAAGCAACGTTTGAATCCTTTAACCTGTAGGTTGGGAAGAATGAAACAAGAGTGGTAAGTACAAAAATGTACTTAGTGAGGTAGTAACTAGTCTAACCATTTGTTATTTCAAGTTTTATGTCTTTTAATCATGTGTAGACCTAGCTAAGGCTTTTAATCACCAAGGATGATCTTAGCTAGTCTTTCAAGCATCAAGAGTAAGCTTATCTAGTCTTTCAAGCATCAAGATTATCCTATTTAGGATAAGAAATAGTCGGCCAACATGTACAACCAAGTAACCAAGTACAAGTTCTAGTAATCTATCAAGCAATGTTTAGCAAGAATCAAACATTTCAAGTGTAGAGATCAATTAATCCAATTTGTTTAAGGCATTATTTCTTATGCCTTATCTTTCAAGAAATGAGCAATTCAAGATAGCATATACATCATCTTATTCATGTAACTTTCATTACAATACAAGTTCATTAGCAAGTGTCAAGTTTGCTCATTCTTCAATCATGTTCACAAGTCTTTGTTTCAAGTTCATTATTTCTTGTTTTGCCTTGGTAGATAGTAGGACTAGGTAATCGAGTCAGAAGACGATACATAAAGTACCTAACAAGATGATACACAAAGTATCTAACAAGAAGGTGCCCAAAACACCACACAAGAGGGTACACAAAGTACCTAACAAGACGATACTCAAGGTATCTAACAAGAAGGTGCTCAAAACACCAAACAAGATGGTACAATAAGTACCTAACAAGATGAGCTCTAGACTCTAAGGCATGCCATTCTACCTAAAACCAACTAGCAACCAAGGACTTGTTGAGTCTTTCATTTTCAAGCAATCACACATCAAGTGATTAAGCAATAAGCATAGCAAGGTCAAAATCATTTTACAAGCTTTCATATATTTCCATTATGTACACATTCAAGCAATATCCAGCAACCAACAATTTCAAGAGCATATTGAATTGTCAAGTCTATAATTAGTCCATTCTTCCTTTAAAGTAATATTACCAAATATATTTTAGATTCATTTCATGTTATCAATCATAAAGCAAGTATTTAGACATGCAACGTTGGTTAGAACACTAGTTCCAACCCTAAGAAAGACTACACTCACAAAACTCCAAGCTTAAGCTGTCGATCTTTTATGACAATCCCCTTTGCTTTTCCTTTGACTTGATCAATCCCATCTTCTTCAACCAAGTCCTCTACTCCTTGTTCTAACCAGCCAATCATACAAACATATAAGGAGCATGGTAGCACACAATTCATCAAGACAATTCATTCATTTCAAGACAAAATTACAACCATATAACATACACATATTGGGCAGCATACTCTTGAACATTTTCCTTTTTACTCAATCACACCTTTCTACATTCTAGTTCATGTAAAATAAGACATTTCAAAGCCTAAAACTATTTCAAGATAGTTTGTAAAATGTCACAAAACAGTGTGCATTTGCCTATGCAGCTGCTGCCAGGCAGCTTGCACTCTAGTCACTAAATCAAGCATATCTTTCATTTCGTATGTCGGAATTTCAATTGGTGTACACCATTGGAAAGCTAACAAAATTTTATTTATCACCATATAAGGCTTGCATTTTAGTTCTTACCAATTAATACAATTTTTTATTCAAAGACAGGGCATCCTGCTTTACTGGGCAGTTTGCACTGCCTCTAGTATTTCTACTCTAAATTTCAGTACACAATCCAGAGTTTAGCTCTGTTTTCTCCTAGTGAATTTATACATTCCAAGGTGTTTTCCATAAAACTTTCATCCTTAAATTCATTACTCACAATGTTTACTGATTTTTCAAAGTCACTGCCCAGAATAGAGCATTCTGGGCAGATTACACTAGGTTGCATTTCAAAGTCACTGCCCAGAACAGAGCATTCATATTCATGTTCATACATGTTTTGGACATCATAATTTACTTAGCAATGTTCTTAAAACATGGCATAATCATATTTAATCTAATTTGATCTATTTGATCACATTTGTACATCAATTCGTCCACTAGGCAGTCCATTACCTAATTTAACTAGTTCAATTAGGCGTAGTCACATTTACAGCAACACATGTATTCAATTTCATCTTCTCTTTACCTAGTAACATGATAAAAAAAGGGTTCTAAGTTCATCTAACATATTTGCACAAATTCTATAAACAAAATAGTCCCTAACAACACTGTTTTGAATCATGTTCATAATTCCAGATTTTCCAGCAACTATACATGTATAGCATACCAATCTGGTTACTAGGAATTACAATTTCAAATTCAATTTGAGTCTAGCATGCTCCCAACATGTATAACATCCATCCAATTCATCAAGACAACATGAATATCATTCAAACATGAAATTACAAGAGAAAAAAGTGGTTACCTTACTCACTATGCTATCTAGACTTAATTAGGAGCTAAATCAAGGTTGCATTGCCATGAATTTCAAGCTTTCTCTCAAATTTTCCTCTCTCTCATTCTTTCTCTCTTCCAAACGGCAACTAGAGAGAAATGAAGAAGCTGATAACACTTAATCCATGTTATTAGATTTATGAAATGTCCAATATGTCCCTTAGTTTATCCTTGTTATTAACTTAATCAAGGGCATTAGAGGAAACAAGGAATTTAGTATGCAATCATCATCTTTCTCATTTAATTCAATTTATTCATTTTAAATTGGTCACTTGTTTCATTCATTATTTCAATTAAGACCCTAGATAATCTAATTAGCTTAGGTTTAAGCTTAATTGAGCTATCAGCTTAGATATTTGGTTTCAATAATTCTAAGCTAGGATATAGGGTGTTACAATTATCCTCTCCTTAAAAAGGAAAATTCTCCCTCGAATTTTTACCTGAATTGAATAATTGAGGATATTGCTTTCTCATTGTATCCTCAGGCTCCCAAGCTGTTTCTTCCATCTTATGGTTTCTCCAGAAGACTTTCACTAGGGAGATATTCTTGTTTCGAAGTCTTTTGACTTCCTTATCAAGGATTTGGATTGGTTCTTCTTCGTAGGAAAGATCAGGATTCAATTTGACTTCTTCAGGTTCTAGAATGTGAGATGGATCCGATCGATACTTTCAGAGCATTGAGACATGGAAGTCATTGTGGATTTTATCGAATTCACCAGGAAATGCTAATCGATAAGCCACTGGACCAATTCTTTCAACAACTTCAAAAGGTCCGATGAATCGGGGACTAAGCTTTCCTTTTCTTCTGAATTTGAATACTTTCTTCCAAGGGGAGACTTTAAGAAACACTTTGTCTCCAACGTTGTACTGGATATCTCTTCGTTTCAAATATACATATGCTTTTTGTCTATCAAAAGCCTGCTTCAATCTATCGTATATGATCCGAACTTGTTCTTCAGTTTCTCGAAGCATTTGTGGTCCTAACACTTTGTTCTCACCGAGTTCAGACCAACATAGGGGAGTTCGCCATCTTCTACCATACAAGGCTTCGAATGGTGCCATTTGAATCAAAGATTGATAGTTGTTGTTGTAGGCAAATTCTACAAGAGGTATGGATTTCTCCCAATTTTCCCAAAGTCAATGATACAAGCCCTCAACATGTCTTCAAGGACTTGAATAACCCTTTAGGATTGGCCATCACTTTGAGGATGAATGGCCGTGCTTAGATTCAATTTGGTGCCAAGGGCTCGTTGAAAAGTTCTCCAAAATCGAGCTATGAATCTGGGATCTCTATCGAAGATTATCGAGGTGTGAACTCCGTGTAGACGAACTACTTCCCGAATGTACAATTCAGCTAAGACATCCAAACTTAGGCTCATTTGAACAGTGATGAAATGAGCAGACTTAGAGAACCTATCAACTATAACCCATACAACACCACTCTTTCTTGGAGTGCAAGGAAGACTGGTTACAAAGTCTATTGTGATTCAAACCCACTTCCACTAAGAGAATTCAATAGGTTGGAGCAATCCAGTAGGAACTTGATAAGTGTTCAAAAGTACTATTTTTCTTACCCTTTTTACTCATATTATTGTTAGACTTAGGCTCATATTAGTTGCATAGTTAGCCATTCATGCATTAATCCATGTTTCCTTCAATCGTTGAGCTTGATTACATAACTTGGTGATTTTTGTGGAAATAGATGCTGCGTTGGTGTGTTTTTGTGTGTGTATGTGCAGGATCACTTGCCAAAGCAATGCCGAGCTAGTTGCCAGGGCAATGCATGAAGGATATGCCGAGCTAGTTGCCATGGCATTTGTCGACAAAGACCAAAAGCAATATGGATGTCGAAATTCATGATTTTACAAGCCCAAGATGACATGGAGCAAGGTCCAAGCCCAAAGGAATTTGATTGCCATGCAGAGATTAAAGAAGAATTAAATTCCAAGAGGATAGGAGAAGTTCTAATAGGAATAAAATTATAATAAAGAATTATATTCTTTAAAGATAATTTAATTCCAACTCAAACTCCTCCTCAAAGAAGGACTTTGGCCTAGCCCTATAAATATCAAGGAGATTTCGAAAATTCAGAGGAGAGAGCAAGAGGGAAATTTCGGCAAGTCCAAGTAGGGCAAGAGGAGAGAATTTTCGACAAGCATTAAGGGCAAGGAGGATTTCGACAAGCCTCTTCCTTCATCTTTGTTCGATTGGGTTCATGCTAGGGATTAATTATCTTGTGTTTCTTTGGAACCTAGCCATGAACTAAATTTACTTGGCTATGGTTATTGTGTTTTGAGATTGTGAGAAACTATTGGTTTTTGTTTAGGTAATAAGAGTTTGCACTTTTCTATTTCAAGGTTTATTCATTCTTGATTCTTATTATTGTTTGCGAGTGAATTGGGAGAGGATCTCGTGATTTCATCCATTTATCTAATATCGGGAGAGTTAGATTCAAGAAACGAATGAATATGATCTTTATTCAATCCAATGATGGTGAAGATTAATCCGGCTTAGGAATAAGTTAAGGATTTCAACGGCTAAGAGGAGCGCAAGATTGGTTGTTGTTCACCCTTGATTCACGCAGGATGTATTATCAAGGCATGCACAAATAGCTAGAGTTTCGACTTAGGGATAAGAAGAAACCATTGAAGAACGCTCCGCCGAACCTTGAAGTTGCTGCCCGATCGCCCAAGTAGTTGCCCAACTAGTCGCCCAAGCAACCATCAATTAGTCGCTACGGCAACCCCGTCGTGCAAGTTGCCACGGCAACTGAGTTGCCCGTGCACTCTTTTACCAAGACAATCCAATCGGCTATCACACCTCAACTCACGATAACCTAGCCTATCTCTCTCATTCGAATTCATCTTTTCTTTTACTTAATTGCTTTCTAGATTAGTTATTAGTTAAAACTTCTATAATCCTTCACTTGTGTTTTTACTTTTTACAGTGCAAGAGACTAGATTCTTGAAGTGGCACCAATCCCTGTGGAGACGATATCTTTTATACTATAACTTGCGTCGTGTATACTTGCACATTTGCGTAGCACTTATTACGCGCAACAAGTTTTTGGCGCCGTTGCCGGGGATTGGCAATAGCGACTTTGTTTTTACTTTCTTGCACTTTCTTTTTATTTTTCTTGTTTAAAATTCAAAGGGCTAACAAACTTTGGTTTTGCATTGGTATATGACCAGGGCGAGACCGACTTCACCAGAATATCCCTTTGATCCAGAAATCGAACGAACCTTACAAAGACTTAGACGAAGGATAAGAGAAGCAATGGCAAATCAAGACGGCAATATTAATCAAGATGTTCGAGCGGGAGGAGGAGGAGTGATTCTTGCACGAAATGAACTATTCGAGACTATCTTGAAGAAGATCTTGATGGACTTAACCCGGAGTTGTCGCACCCGAAATTGAAGCCGACCACTTTGAGTTGAAACCGGTAATGTTTAATATGATCAACACAATAGGTCAATTTGGCGGCTCAAAGAATCAAGATGCACGACAACATCTGAAATCTTTCCTCGAGATTTGCAACTCGTTCAAGATACACGGAGTCACCCCTGATGTCTTACGATTAAGATTATTCCCCTATTCACTGATGGATAGGGCGAAAGCATGGCTAAATAGCATTCCTGCCGGATCCATAGCATCTTGGACTGATCTTTGTCGTGATTTCCTTGCTAGATTTAATCCTACAAATTTAACTGATAAGCTTCGTAACGACATTACTTCTTTTCGGCAGGCAAATGATGAATCCATGTACGAGGCTTGGGAGCGGTATAGAGAACTTCTACACAAATGCCCTCTACACGGATTCCCGATGTGGACTCAAGTAACAATGTTTTACAATGCCGTGAATACACCAACAAGGATGATGCTAGACGCCTCGGCAAACGGCATACTCCTAGATAAGTCACCGGAAGAAGCAATGCAAATTTTAAACAGGCTGGCCAAGAATGATTATCAATTCCCATCTACTAGAAGAGGAGGAGTTAGACGCTAAGCCACAATACATGAACTAGGATCATCGATTCAATTTCGCACAATTGGCCGCTTTAACCAAGATGGTCCGAACATGCAAAAACCAAACAACACACATGAAGTCAAGGTAATGGATTCTTTTTGTGAGTTATGTGGTGATAACCATAATTCTTCCGAATGTATGCAGAATCCGAATCTAGCTTCTATGTGGGGAATTACAATCGGGCAACAACATGATGTCAAATACATACAATCCAGCTTGGAAGAAGCACCCGAATTTTTCATGGAGTAATCCCAACAATGCTCTAAACCGTAACAATCGTAATGCACAAGCATCGAGATTCCAAAAAAATATGCCACGGCAATGTATGTCGCAAAGAACAACCGACAACATCTAGTTCTTTGGAAAATTCTCTAAATGCTTTTATGATGAAAACTGAATCTTATATGGCTGAGAATAGTAATTTCATAAAAAGAATGATGTTTTTATTAACAGACCGAGATGAGATTGCAAAACCAAGAGGCGGCAATCAAATCATTGGAAAATCAAGTCGGACAATTTGCTCAAAATCAACACTAGACCACAAGGAGGTTTACCTAGCGATACTCAAGTCGCAAGAGGAACTGCCATGAGCAATGTAAGGCAATCACCACCAGTAGTGGCCAACAACTTAGAGAGGTTCAAACCCGCTCAAACAAAAACTCCACAAAAAGATCAAGACGAACCTAGCGGCAAAGTCTCAGATGCTGAACCAGGAATTGCTGCGGCAACCGGCAATAAGCATGCCTCGGCAACCGATGACGCCTCGGTAACTTGCGATAAGCACGCCTCGGCAACCCCAGTTGGTAACGCATCGGCAACTCCAGATGTCCCTGCAATGCCGTCAATCAAATTTCAAACCAATGAAAGGATCGAAGATATCCGACTTCCACCACCATTCCCACAAAGGTTGAAGCGACAAATGCAAGAATACCAATTCAAGAAGTTTCTTGATATCCTAAAGCAAGTCCACATCAACTTGCCATTGGTGGAAGCAATTGAACAAATGTCAAACTATGCCAAGTTCCTTAAAGACATTGTGTCCAAAAGAACAAGGCTAGGAGAATTTGAAACAGTTGCCGCGACAGAGGGATGCATGGCAATGTTGCACAACCGTATGCCACCAAAGTTGAAGGATCCCGGAAGTTTCACAATACCCTGTTCTATTGGAAATCACTATGTCGGGAAAGCACTATGCGACCTAGGGGCTAGCATAAACTTGATGCCTAAATCGGTTTTCCAGAAACTAGGAATCGGGAAGGCAAGACCTACAACAGATTATCTGCAGCTAGCCGAGCAGATCCTATGTGCATCCAGAGGGAAAAATCGAGGACATACTGGTAAAAGTTGATAAATTTATTTTTCCCGCTGACTTTATTGTTTTGGATTGTGAAGCAGATGAGCATGCACCTATCATTCTCGGGAGACCATTCCTAGCGACAGGGAGAACCTTGATCGACGTTGAAAAGGGAGAACTCACAATGAGGGTGAATGACCAGCAGGTAAAACTAAATGTATTCCAAACACTAAGGCATGCCGATGATCCAGAAGAATGCCAACTACTTCATGCCACGGCAGAGTTTAACTTCGATGAGGAATTTAGTTGCCTCGGCAACTACATTGCCGATCAAGAGGAACCTGAGGAGAATAAAGAGCCGGTCGATGAGGAACAACCAGAAGAGGTAAATTGGCTAGTAAATCGACCAAGTACATACTTTGAACCACTGGACTACTCAGGTAAGGAAGGTAAGATCGAAAAACCCTCTATCGAAAATCCACCAATTCTTGAGTTGAAACAATTGCCAGATCAACTAAAATATGTATACTTAGGGATCGATAATACATTACCTGTAATTATTTCCTCTAAGTTACAGCCTGAGAAAGCAGAAAAGAAGCTAATCAACATGTTGAAGCTACATAAAAAGGCAATAGGGTGGACAATTGCCGACTTGAAGGGAATTAGCCCGGCGGTGTGCATGCACAAGATCTTGTTGGAAGATGATCACAAACCTTTAATTGAGGCCCAGAGGAGACTGAATCATGCCATGAAAGGGGTTGTAATGAAAGAAATCATCAAGTGGCTTGACGCCGGCATTATATACCCTATCTCCGATAGTACGTGGGTAAGTCCGGTACAATGTGTGCCGAAAAAAAGGGAGGTATAACAGTGGTAAGCAATGAAAATAATGAACTTATCCCAACCAGGATCGTGACCGGTTGGAGGGTTTGTATGGACTATCGAAAGCTAAACAAAGCCACTAGGAAAGATCACTTCCCATTACCCTTTATTGATCAAATGCTTGACCGTCTTGCAGGTAAACCCTTTTATTGTTTTCTTGATGGTTATTCAGGTTACAATCAGATTGCCATAGCACCGTAAGATCAAGAAAAGACAACCTTCACATGCCCATACGGTACTTATGCCTTCCGAAGGATGCCGTTCGGATTATGTAACGCCCCGGCAACCTTCCAAAGATGCATGATGTCACTCTTTTCAGACATGGTCGAAGACTTCCTTGAGATCTTCATGGATGATTTTTCAGTTTTTGGTAATGACTTCGACGGTTGTCTCGGCAATTTAGAGAGGGTGTTGGCAAGATGCGAAGAAACGGATTTAGTCCTCAATTGGGAGAAATGCCACTTTATGGTAGATGAAGGAATAGTGCTCGCCATAAGATTTCATCCAAGGGAATTGAAGTAGACAAAGCCAAGGTGGACGTGATCGAGAGATTACCCCACCAAATTCGGTTAAAGGAATTCAAGTTTTCTCGGACATGCGAGTTTTTACAGGAGGTTCATTCATAATTTTTCTAAAATCACTAAACCTTTGTGTAATCTGCTTGAACAGGATAAAGTCTTCGATTTTGATGATTCTTGCACTCAAGCATTTGAAACCCTAAAGAAAAAGCTTGCCTCGGCACCCATTGTCGTTCCACCCAGTTGGGCGCTACCTTTTGAACTCATGTGTGATGCAAGTGATTTCGCAGTAGGAGCATCCTAGGCCAACGCACAGTAAGACCTTCCATGTGATATACTACGCTAGTAAAACTCTTAACGATGCTCAAGTGAATTACACAACAACGGAGAAAGAGTTACTAGCTGTAGTTTTCGCATTTGACAAGTTCCGATCCTATTTAATTGGTACAAAGGTAATTGTTCATACGGACCATTCGGCAATCAAATACTTATTTGCTAAAAAGGATGCTAAACCTCGTTTGATTCGTTGGATATTACTTTTACAAGAATTTGATATTGAAATTAAGGACAGGAAATGAACAGAAAATCAAGTGGCCGATCACTTATCACGTTTGGAACGCAATAGGGAAGAGGATGCGGATCTAGAGATATGCGATGCATTCCCGGATGAACAAATTCTAATCGCCTCGGCAACCCTTGACGCCTCGACAGCCCATGTCACCTCGGCAACCATGGAAGCTCACGCCTCGGCAATTTTGGGAGCAGACACTACGGCAGCACATGCCTCGGCAATACCCTGGTATGCAGATTTAGTTAACTTCCTTGTTTGTGGTATTTTTCCGTATGGCATTACTCACCAAGGGAAGAAGCGGTTCCGCCATGATGCTAAGCATTACTTTTGGGACGAGCCTCTTTTGTTTAAACAATGTGCAGATCAGGTTATACGCTGATGTGTCCCTGAAGAAGAGCAACAGAATGTACTCTGGCAATGCCATTCTTCACCCTATGGAGGACATTTTGGAGGAACTCGTACCGCGGCCAAAGTCTTGCAATCCGGTTTGTATTGGCCAACATTGTACAAAGATGCCCAGGACTTTTACAAGCAATGTGATCGTTGCGAGAGGACGGGCAATATCTCTAGACGACATGAGATGCCACTCCAGAACATCATCGAGGTGGAACTGCTCGATGTATGGGGATCGATTTTATGGGACCTTTCCCATCTTCATTCGGCAACCTCTACATCTTACTCGTCGTCGACTATGTGTCTAAATGGGTAGAGGCAGCTGCAGTTCCCAACGACGATTCCAAGACCGCAAACGATTCCTGCAGAAAAACATATTTACACGGTTTGGGATGCCGAGAGCAATTATCAGCGACGGGGCAAGCATTTTGACAACAGACTAATTGCCAAGATGTTGCAACGCTCGGCATATCACACAAGATCGCCACGGCATATCACCCACAAACCAACGGGCAAGCAGAAATTTCCAACCGGGAGTTGAAGGGAATACTCGAGAAAGTTGTAAATCCCTCAAGGAAGGATTGGTCATTAAGACTAGATGACGACTTTGGGCATATCGCACCGCATTCAAAACACCATTAGGTATGTCCCCTTCCGGCTTGTCTATGGTAAAACATGTCATCTACCGGTGGAAATCGAGCACAAGGCGTCTTTGGGCAATCAAGACCGTGAATATGGATTGGGAAAGTGCGGACAAAAGCGCTTGATGGATCTCAATGAGATAGAAGAATTTCGGGCACTCGCCTATAACAATGCACGAATCTACAAGGAGAAAACAAAGCGATGGCACGACAAGAAACTATTGCCACGGCAATTCACGCCAGGGCAACTAGTTCTCCTATTCAATTCTCGGCTAAAACTTTTCCCGGGAAAGCTGAAATCAAGATGGTCGGGACCATTCGAAGTCGTCAAACCATTCTCTCATGGTGCCGTAATAATCAAGTCCATCTCTGACAATCATGAATTCAAAGTTAATGGACAAAGATTGAAGCACTACAATGGTGCCCATGTGGAACGTAACAAGGAAGTGGTCAACTTAGGAGATGCATGAGCATGCTCTCCTTTCAGTATTTCCTTTTTCTTTTTCTTTTTATTTTTATTTTTAGGAGATATTTTATTTTTTTTCATTATCTTTAGTTTTCAGGTTTTCTTTGTTTTCTTTTTCACAACAAGACTCACAACTACTATGCTAAGGAAATTTACTGCCGAGATCCTTGCCCCGACAACCAATGAAGAAGATGCCGCGGCAACCTACATCGTGCCTGCACAAGCTGATGCCACGGCAACCAACCATGAAGATGCCACGGCAACCAAAGCTGAAGACATCCCGGCAACAAGAAAACAACCATCACGTTCAAGCAAGAAAATCAAGACGCCAACTAGAAGGAAACTAATCATCTACGATGACGAACTCTCGGAGTAAGTCCTCGTATGCATTTTATTTTTTATTTTAATGCATGCATTGAGGACAATGCCTCACTCGAGTTTGGGGGGGATTGTTACTAGTAATTACCATGTTTAGTTACATTAATCTTAAGCATTACATTTAGGATACATAAATTGCTTGCCATGACTTTAATTGGAACAAGAATTGCTTAGATTTGATGAATATTCAATGATGACTTTACCAATGCACTTAATTGATAGAATTTTTATTCTAGGATAACCATGAAAAACTTAGAATTTTACTATGATGCTAAATTTCAGGAAACACGGTTGTGGTTTGATTGATTTAAGGAGTTCTAGTAAACTTAGGTTGATAATTAACTAATTGGGGTATTAGAATAAAAATTGGATGAATGCTAGAGGTGCCCGAAATTGGCTCTAGCATGTGCTAAAAATTGATCACTAGAGGTGCCCGAAACTGGCTCTAGGAGGCGTTAAAATTTGTTTTTTTACTAGAGGTGCCCGAAACCGGCTCTAGTCGATTAAATTAACTTAAGAAAACTAAAAATAAACACTAGAGGTGCCCGAAATTGGCTCTAGTTAAAACATGTTAAAAAGAACCCAAAGAAGTAATTTGAAAACCTATTGTTTGCATAGAATCCGAAAAATCAACTTGCACACAACTCCGCACACACTCACAAGCATTATAGTTTGATTCCGAGCAATTCCTCGTTTTTGAAAAAATAAAAAGCCAATCATACTTTGTGCCCGGTTCGAGAATTGAAATCAAGTTCAAAGCTAAGTTTGTGAAAATTTGAAGTCTTGGCGGTGTAATTATGAGTTTGCATTGCTTGAGGACAAGCAATAGTTCGAGTTTGGGGGTGTGATAAGTGTTCAAAAGTACTATTTTTCTTACCCTTTTACTCATATTATTGTTAGACTTAGGCTCATATTAGTTGCATAGTTAGCCATTCATGCATTAATCCATGTTTCCTTCAATCGTTGAGCTTGATTACATAACTTGGTGATTTTTGTGGAAATAGATGCTGCGTTGGTGTGTTTTTGTGTGTGTATGTGCAGGATCACTTGCCAAAGCAATGCCGAGCTAGTTGCCGTGGCAATGCATGAAGGATATGCCGAGCTAGTTGCCATGGCATTTGTCGACAAAGACCAAAAGCAATATGGATGTCGAAATTCATGATTTTACAAGCCCAAGATGACATGGAGCAAGGTCCAAGCCCAAAGGAATTTGATTGCCATGCAGAGATTAAAGAAGAATTAAATTCCAAGAGGATAGGAGAAGTTCTAATAGGAATAAAATTATAATAAAGAATTATATTCTTTAAAGATAATTTAATTCCAACTCAAACTCCTCCTCAAAGAAGGACTTTGGCCTAGCCCTATAAATATCAAGGAGATTTCGACAATTGGAGGGAGAGAGCAAGAGGGAAATTTCGCAAGTCCAAGTAGGGCAAGAGGAGAGAATTTTCGACAAGCATTAAGGGCAAGGAGGATTTCGACAAGCCTCTTCCTTCATCTTTGTTCGATTGGGTTCATGCTAGGGATTAATTATCTTGTGTTTCTTTGGAACCTAGCCATGAACTAAATTTACTTGGCTATGGTTATTGTGTTTTGAGATTGTGAGAAACTATTGGTTTTTGTTTAGGTAATAAGAGTTTGCACTTTTCTATTTCAAGGTTTATTCATTCTTGATTCTTATTATTGTTTGCAGTGAATTGGGAGAGGATCTCGTGATTTCATCCATTTATCTAATATCGGAGAGTTAGATTCAAGAAACGAATGAATATGATCTTTATTCAATCCAATGATGGTGAAGATTAATCCGGCTTAGGAATAAGTTAAGGATTTCAACGGCTAAGAGGAGCGCAAGATTGGTTGTTGTTCACCCTTGATTCACGCAGGATGTATTATCAAGGCATGCACAAATAGCTAGAGTTTCGACTTAGGGATAAGAAGAAACCATTGAAGAACGCTCCGCCAACCTTGAAGTTGCTGCCCGATCGCCCAAGTAGTTGCCCAACTAGTCGCCCAAGCAACCATCAATTAGTCGCTACGGCAACCCCGTCGTGCAAGTTGCCACGGCAACTGAGTTGCCCGTGCACTCTTTTACCAAGACAATCCAATCGGCTATCACACCTCAACTCACGATAACCTAGCCTATCTCTCTCATTCGAATTCATCTTTTCTTTTACTTAATTGCTTTCTAGATTAGTTATTAGTTAAAACTTCTATAATCCTTCACTTGTGTTTTTACTTTTTACAGTGCAAGAGACTAGATTCTTGAAGTGGCACCAATCCCTGTGGAGACGATATCTTTTATACTATAACTTGCGACGTGTATACTTGCACATTTGCGTAGCACTTATTACGCGCAACAGAACTCGATGCTTGGCTTTAATCCTTTGACAAGTTAAACACTTTGATACATAATCATTGTTGGCTGCTTTCATTCCTGGCCACCAATACAAGGGTTTGAGATCCTTGTACCTCTTAACTGATCCAAGGTGGATCGAAAAAGAACTCTAATGAGCTTCTTGCAAGATGTCTATCTTTAATTCTTCATCATTAGGGACACAAACCCTATTCTTAAAGTATAGCATCCCATTCGAATGGACAAGGAAATCTTGGTTGGCTTTCGAGTCAAGCTTCAAGATAATAGCTTGAAGATCAGGGTCAGTTTGCTGAAGATTTTTAATTCTTGAGATAAGGTTGGATTGGACTTGTAGTTCAGACAAAAATTCTCGCTTTTGATACATTCGAAGGTGAGCATTAATAGTATTCGAATCTACAAGATGAACAAGATAGTTTAGGGGGAAATTAAATAGTTACTTGTAGATCAAGGCAAGTGTTCGAATGGTTACTTGCAGAGCAAGAAAGACTAAATTCAATTCGAAATTTTCAAGGATTTATATTTTAAAGGATTTAGATTGACTTACCCAAGGTCAGTTTATGACTAAGAGCATCCGCAACCACGTTGGCTTTTTCAAGATGATAGTCAATGATCAAATCATAATCTTTCAAGAGTTCCATCCATCTTTTTTGCCTCATATTGAGATATTTTTGGATTATGAGATATTGGAGGCTTTTATGATTAGTCAACAAGTGGCATTTTTCACCGTACAAGTAGTGCCTCCATATTTTGAGAGCGATGATAATGGTAGCAAGTTCGAGATCATGAGTTGGATAGTTTAGCTCATGAGGTTTCAATTACCTTGATGCATACGCTACCTCATTATCCACTTGCATCAAAATACAACCTAGCCCCGAATGTGAAGCATCACTATAAACAGTGAATTCTTTGCCCAATTCAGGTTGTATGAGGAAAGGGGCATGAGTCATTGCTTGCTTGAGTTGATCAAAGGTTCGCTGTTGATTCTTGGACCACTCAAATGGTTGATCCTTTCGAAGAAGCTTAGTTAGGGGCAAGGCAATAGTAGAAAAGCCTTTAACAAATCTTCGATAGTACCCGGCTAAACCGAGAAAACTTCGGACCTCACCAATATTCCTCGGAGGTCGCCAATCAAGAATATCTTAAATTTTCTTTGGATCCACCTTGATCCCTTCGGCTGAGAATTTGGTGAACACCTAACGTTTTCGGAGTATTTGCAAGACAATTCGAAAATGTTCGGCATGTTCCTCCTTATTACGAGAGTAGGCCAAGATGTCATCGATAAAGAGGACCACAAATTTATCAAGAAAAGGCTTGAATACTTGATTCACAAGATCCATGAATGCGACCGGGGCATTAGTTAGCCCGAAAGGCATCACAAGGAATTCAAAGTCACCGTAACGAGTTCGGAAAGTTATTTTAGGCACGTCTTCTTCTTTCACCTTCATTTGGTAGTAACCCGATCGAAGATCGATCTTTGAAAACAATGAAGCATCTTTAAGTTGATCGAAGAGATCTATTCTTGGCAAAGGATACTTGTTCTTGATGGTAAGCTTATTCAATTGACGTTAATCGATATAAAGCCGCATCGTACCATCTTTTTTCTTTACGAATAAGATAGGTGCACCCTAGGGAGATGTGCTAGGCCGAATGAAGCCTTTGTCTTGTAGTTCTTGAAGTTGTTTCTTACGTTCATTCAACTCTACTTGAGCCATTCGATATGGTGTAATTGACACCGGGTTGGTTCCAGGTTGAATGTCAATCCAGAATTCCACTTTTCAGGTGGGAGGAAGACGAAGGAGTTCCTTGGGAAAAACATTGACAATTTCAGATACAACAGGTTTAGGATTAGGATTTCAATTTGAAATTAAACTCCAATTATCCATGGAATTCAACAATTGATTGAGGGCTTTTACTTACCCGATCAATAGATTTGCCACAGAGGTTTTGAATCAAAGAAAGATTGAGCCTAAGGTAGTCAATAAGGGAAGTGTGTGCTTGCTTAAGATTGAAGACAACAGTGGTGGTGTTAGCTTGATTTCAGAAAAGGGTGGGTTTTAGTTTCGGTAGAGGAAAAAACAAGGGAGAAAGCTTCTTTTTACTTCATTATAAGGAACTATGTCCTTAATAATTACCCACCATTCTAAGAGACCAAAATAGAGGCTTCCTATAACCAAGGGTTTGCTAAACCCAATTGAGAAATCATTTCTCTTTCCATTGACAATTTGATGACAATTAGTCATCTTTTCTGAGGTGTTTCACGTGGGAGGGGCAAGCAAGGAGGTGAGTCAGCACCTTGCTTTCCATTTCCTTTAATTTGGGCTTTAAAACAATTTTGGGCAAAGGTCGTAGCGATACACTATATAGCCGTATCGAGATGCCTAGGCTAAATAGGTAAGTTCATTATGGTAGTTTGGACGTACCGATACAAGTATTACTGTATCAAAGCACCTAGTTCAAATTGTATCGATACCAGTCCAGCTATGCCTATATGCCTAGGCTAAAATAGGTAAGTTAGTTATGGCTATTAGACCGTATCGATACTCGTCTCACCGTATCGATACGCTTGACTTATTTTCAGTATTTCAACTTTGAATTTCTCACAAAAAGGTTCATAGATCAATTTAATGCCCCACAACTTTCATTGATTACAAAATTGGGTAAAAGGATCATGAAATTACACTTTCGGGTATATCTGATATAGAATTTTTGATCACGAGAGCATTATCCCGACTAGGCCAGTTTTTAGGATGTGACATACCGATTCAGACTGATGCACCTGGTAAAGGCCGAGGCTGTGGCAGGGGTAATTTTTAGAGGCGTGATGATGGTCAGAGGACTGTGGCTCATATAGTTTTCGTGCGACCTAGGAATGGTGGCCCGACATGGATCTATGCTCATTGCGAGGGCCGTAATGGCATCAATTTGATCATAGGTACCTTTACCTTGCAATCTTTTTCATTATTTTCTTTCATTTATTCAGGGTCTACTCATTCTTACATTCTAAGTGAGCATGCATATTTGTTGAATGTTCCTATTAAGATCTTGAATGTGGGTATGTTGGTAACTAGCTCATTTGGTGAGACGGTTACAGTTAGAAGGTTGTATAGGAGATGTCCTTTGGTAGTTCAAGGTCATGTGTTTGCTGTGGATTTGATGGAGTTGTCGTTTCATGGCTTTGATGTTATTTTGGGTATGGATTGGTTAAGTGAGCATAAAACAGTTTTGGATTGTGAATCCAAAATGATTTCTTTGAGGCTTGGTGATGATTATGAAGTTGTGGTGGTTGGCGAGAATGTTAAATTCTTGTCTAATGTTGTTTCAGCAACGCAGGCTGATAAGTTGATGCAAGGAGCTTGTCAAGCTTATCTGATTATTGTGATGAATTAGGGGATAAAAGGGGTTTGAGTACTAGACATTTGGACAGGGTATGATTTTTTGGAGGTGTTTCCTAAAGAGTTGTCAGGTTTGCCACCAGATAGAGAAGTGGAGTTTGGCATAGAGACGTATGTGGGTACAACTTTGGTGTCCATCTCTCTGTATCGAATGGCACCAAAAGAGTTGACGGAATTAACAACTAAACTCCAAGAGTTGTTGGATCAATGATTTATCTGACCTAGTGTTTCTCCATGGGGTGCACCATTTTTTTTTGTGAAAAAGAAGGATGGGACAATGCGTATGTGCATTGATTATGGATAATTAAATAAGTTGGCATATAAGAATATGTATCCCTTACCACGAATTGGTGATTTGTTTGATCAATTTCATGGGGCTATCGTGTTTTTCAAGATTGATTTGAGTTTGGGATATTATCAGTTAAAGGTTAAGGATGTGGATGTGCCAAAGACTGCTTTTCGTACGAGATATGGGCATTATTAGTTTTTAGTGATGCCGTTTATTTTGACAAATGCTCCAGCTGTTTCATGGATATTATGAATAGGATTTTCCATGAATATCTTGATTGTTTTGTGGTAGTGTTTATCGATGATATCCTTATGTACTCGTGTACCGAGGAAGATCATGATCGGCATTTGCAGATTGTTCTGCAAGCTTTGAAGTGAAATCGTTTGCATGTTAAGATGAGTAAGTGAGAATTTTGGCTTAAGAAATTGATGTTTCTTGGTCATGTGGTTTCGACCGAGGGTATCCGTGTTGATTTGCAAAAGTTTAAGGCTATCCTCAATTGGAAACAACCTAAGTTGGTATCCGAGGTTCGTAGTTTCCTTGGGTTGGCTAGTTATTTTCGTCGTTTCATGGATGGTTTCTCTAGTATTCCTGCTCTATTGAAAAAGTTGTTGCAAAAGAATGTTCCGTATGTGTGGGCGTAGGGTCAACAACATAGTTTTTAGAAGTTGAAGGAGGTTCTGACACATGCTCTTGTCCTGATTCAACTGAGTCTAGTAAGGAGTTTGTAGTCTATGGTGATGCATCCTATGTTGGTTTGCGTTGTGTGTTGATGCAAGATGGCAAGGTTGTGGCTTATGCATAAAGGTAATCGAAAGTTCATGAGCAAAATTACCCTACTCATGATTTGAAGCTTGCGGCGGTCGTTTTTGCTTTAAAAATTTGGAGACATTATCTATATGGTGAGAAGTGTATTGTTTACACCGATCATAAAAGTTTAAAGTATTTGATGTCTCAAAAGGTGTTGAATCTTACGCAACAAAGATGGATTGAGTTGCTTAAGGACTATGATTTAACGTTGGAGTGTCATTCGGGAAAGGCTAACATGGTAGTAGACGCATTGAGTCGTAGGGTTGTTGTTGAGCTTAGGGCGATGTTTGCAAAGTTGAGTATGAAATGATAGGGTGGTTTGTTGGTGGAGTTGCAAGTTAAGTCTACGTTGTCTCAAAGGATTAAAGCGATGCAACCGTATGAGGATGCGTTGGTGTCGCATGTTCAGGATATTTCATATTGTAATCTGATAGATTTTCATTTTAATGGTGATGGTGTTTTGTGCTTTAAGGGTCGAATAGTTGTGCCAAATGATTCGAAATTAAGGCACACTATTTTGACTGAGGTTCATTATAGTCCTTTTGCTATGCATCTGGGTGGTACAAAAATGTATCGAGATTTGAAAGATTGTACTATTGGGTTGGTTTGAAGAATGATGTGGTCGAGTTTGTTGCTCATTGCATAGTGTTTCAGCGAGTTAAGGCCAAACATCAATTTCCTTATGGGTTGTTGCAACCTATTCAGATTTTAGAGTGGAAGTGTGTAACGCCTCTGTTTTGGGCCTAGGAGTTTGCTAGGTTGATTAGACGTTCTCGTAGACCGAGATTAGAGATTTGAATCAGATTCAGGATAAAAATTATAATAAATATTTTTTAAGTGAGATAAAATATGGGAAAATATCCTAAAATCATTATTTAATATACGGAAATATTTGTTGAAATCAATTTTGGGAAATGGGTTTTGGACATTTGACATTTTGGGTTAGTAACCAAAATGTAAAGAATGAAAACTATATTTAGTGACTATTTTGAAAAAGGGTCAAATCTTAGAATCTTTAAGGAGCCAATTTACCAAATGTTTTCATCAGATTTTACTCTCAATTAGGATTGATATTAAAGAGTTTTAATTAAGGAATTAAAAGGGGATTTAATAAAAGAAGGTAGTTATTTCCTTAAACTACTTTTGACGTAATTTTTTCTCTCAAAATCTCTTCAGCTAAGCACTCTCTTTTTCATCAAAGATTTCAGGTAATGATCTTGATTTCTTAAACTTTTGATTTCCAATGCATTATTCAATCTTGTATTCAAAAATCTCATTATTTTCCTTTGTTTTTCAAGAGTAAAACATCCAATTGAGAGGAAATTCACTCATTGGAGGTAAGGTTCATTCTTCTCCTCTAATGAAAGGTTCTTTACTGAAATTCCCAAGTATTTGATCCTTATTTAATGTTTTCTAATGAGTTTTGATGATTTAATAATGGAAAATGGTTAAATCATGGTTTATTTGTTGAGATCATGTGATTTTCGTATTGGATCTATTTTGCGGAGCTCTTGATTGGTTTTAGTCATGATTTTGATGTTTGATAATGTTAATAAGGTGGTTTTAACATTGTAATCCTAAAAACTAGGCGAATCTCTATTTTCTAGGTTGTTAGTTATGTGTTTTTGAGGAGTTGTGGGAGGTTTAAGGATTCTAGAGGTATAAGGATGCTATTAGGTTGCTTTTGGATGTTAATTTATGGTAATTGATGGATTAAACCAATAGATTTTGGCTGGGTTATGTTTGGAGGGTGTTTGATGTTTTTTTAATAGTTTCATTTAGTTTTTGGAAGGCGAATGTTGAGGTTGCAGGGGATTTTGGTTTAGCAGCGAGTTGAATGCATATTGATGCATTTTCCCTTTGTTTTTATGTGGTTAGATCAGGTGACGATCAAGGTGGGTTTGCCTAGGGGTGTACATTGCTTATCAGAGGCTTGATTCATGTTGGCAAGCGAGGTGAGATGAATTGGTGAGTGTTTAAACACGTTAAAGCTCTTTTAAAGGTTTGATTGATGGATCATGGGGGATTAGTTATTGCCTAACAAGCTTAACTAAGCTGAAGCGTAAGTTGTTCTTACCTTGTTTGAATATCGGCTTTGAAATGAGCTTACAGATTTCATGTTGGTTTAAACATGGTTTGATTTACATGTTGGTTTTAAACATGAAATGATTTACTTACCATGAATGCATTGTTTGGAATAATATGCAAAGTTTAAATAAAGCAATGTATGCTTGTGAGCATTAAGATTTGTTCCTAAAAGGAATATGTTGTTTCCTTGGGCAATGAGATTTTGTATATGTTTTGGTTTACGAAATGCGTTGGAAAACAGTAAGTAAATGTATTTGAAAATGATCTATTGGCTATGTGACGTGTTGAGAAAGTGTCAGATATAGTTGGCTAGACATAGGATTAAAGTCCACTATAATATATAAAATCGATTGTGCCATAGTCCTCGAGGAAAAGTAGTTTAACTTGACTACTTGGACTATTGGGTTATCAATTGGGTATGTGGTTTAACTAGGCAATATATGAGATTTGATTGAGGTGAGCCCATCATGAGAAATCTGTGTATCCGAAAATGTATGGATAAAGGTGAGTCTATCTGGGAATAGAGGTGAGTCTATCACAGGTCACTATAAATGCCAATATATGAGAATATATGTGAATCATTGAGATATATGATTTTTATATATTTTTTGATGCATATGGTTAATATACATGATTTGTTGTGGAAATAAATGAGATAATGCTTGGGTAGTAAAGCATGTTTTTGAAACAAGATGGGTTATTGTTTTCAAATGGATTTTCAATCAAATATGAAGTGCTTGGGAAGTAAGCATGTTTTGGTTTAAAAGACATGATATTGTTTTGAAAGTGGTTTTAAATGATGAACTCTTTGTGTGTTGGATACTGATTTTAATTGCATTGACGGTGTTGTGTTTTGAGCACTCCTCACTAAGCCTTGTGTGCTTACGCTCTCTTTGTCCATCAATGCAGAGAATCAAAGGTTAGAGGCAGTGAGCAAGCAAGAGAAGATTTAAGGACTTGTTAATGCATGAGTATGACTCTTCGAACTAGACTTGTAGTAATAAAGGCAATGGGGTACATTATTGATTATAGAGGGTTTTTACTAAATTCCTTGTTTGGGCAAATTTGTATTTCTATTTTAGGGTTGTAATTGGCCTTTTATGTTTGGTTATTACTTTGGATTTATGTTTCGTATGGTGGTTGGTTATTTTCTAGGAAGCATGTCTCTAGATTTTTGTTTGGAGTATGATGCCATGTTTTGATCATGTTTCTGAGATGTTTTAACATGATTTGATCTTTAGAATCGTTATGTTTATGTTTATGAATGTTTGGGACATATTTGAATCTATAAATATATGTCAAACCAGTAAAATTGAACATTTTAGGTCAGGGCGTATCGATACGCATGAAACCGTATCGATACGGGTTAGTATTTTCAGGCATAGCGTATCGATACTCAAAGAGGTGTATCGATCTAGGATAATGTTTTCAAGTATAGTGTTTCGACACTCGAAGAGGTGTATTGGTACGAGTTTGAGCTACTAGAATCTAGGATTTTAAAAATACATAGGTATACCAATACACTTGCTTGTTTATCGATACGAGTAGCTGTTAATACGGTTAAAATGTGCTTTTAAGGTTTATATTTTATTTATTTTGGTCCCTGATTGTTATGCATGCAATTAAATGAGTTCGGATGGCCGTTTTAGGCTGAAATTTAACATGTGAGCATGAAACATGACTAATTAAGGACATGTAACTTCAAAATGGATTAAGTCCTTGTAGTTTTCCAGAATTGCAATTTGGTCCTTAAATTGTAATTGTGTGCAATTGGATGTCGATTCGACACTCGATTCAATAGAGTTTTCACCCGCTGCCAGCATGCCCACATTAGCTTAATAATATGCATCTAGACAAGATAAAAAGAAAAAAAGAAGTGGACATAATCCGAGTTATCTTTTCACGGGTTTGTTTTGGCAAACCTAATGTAGCTCGTTCTGTTTGGTCTAGCGTCTAGGCTGGGTCGAGGGGGTTATATTTGGTGGTATTAGAGATAGGTTTGCGATAAGTGGGATGAGGTTATTATTGTTGGAATGATATTGTTTGTTGATTATTGTTGTTTGTTATGCACAATGTTTGTTTATAAGTATGTTGATTGTTTATATATGTGTCGGATGAGATATGTTATGTTGGGGGATATTTACGGGACACATTACCTTATTACTACAGTCAGAAATGTTTTATTTGGAAAAGAAGTCTTGGATCCTCGCTTAAAGCTGGCCTAATTGTTTTTGTTTTGGTGTAATTATCATTCCTTAGAAAATGTGTTATGTTCCGACCGAGGGGAGGATTGATATCTAACATGAGTGCTATTGCTGTTGGGCAAGGAGTTGAGGAGAATGCTATATCTCCTGGGGGTTTGCCACCCTAAAGTAAGTACCACTTGCGTCAGTTGGGCTAGTGTTGGGTGACATGGCGCCTTGGATATAGGCGATGTTCGAAGCTTTTCAAGCTATCATTGCTGGATAGCATGTGATTGCACTAGCTGTTGGACAACCAAGGTTGCTGTTAGAGTGCCTCCATAGTTTGGGAAGAGTTGAGTTTCAAGGGTTAACACCCGAGGAATCTGTGGAGTATATGGCCTATACTGGTCAGAGTTTGGAACAATAGGGTGCAATGATGCCATAAGTTGGGATGTGTTGTATCCCTATGGCAAGGTGATGCTTATGGCTAGTGGAATACCGTGATTGTGAGCATGGAACTCGGTGATGTCACCTGTGAGTTCTTTTGAACTGTTTTGTTAAGAAGAAGTTGTTAGGGGTTAGATGTTTGGATAATAAGAAACGTGGGTTCATGGCTTTGGTTTGGGGCAATATGTCTATGGTTGAGTATGAGGTACAATTTGTTTGGTTGAGCCAGTATGCTCCTAAGCTAGTCCATATGAGAGGTAACATTGTGACCGATTCCCTTGCAATTTTGTACAAGATGTTAAGATATACATGTTGGCTTGTAACTACATTATTTTCGACGTGATGGTTATACATGAGAAGGACATTGAGCAGAACCTGAGCTTATCATCTCATGTAGGAGGTTATGGCACTAGTAAGAGAGTTGCAACCTCTGGTTACGATGGTGGTTAGTTTAAGAAGCATCGTGATATGAGGTATCGTCCTAGTTTGAGATGAGGTGGTGGTAGTGTTGGGCGAGGACCGTAGGGTCAGAGTATCTGGGATAGAGTAGCATACAATACTTGTTGGGTTTGTGGTGTGGTCGCATGAGGCGAGACTACCCATGTTTGGTTCTCAAGGGACAGGCCCTTGCGCCTATTATTGCTAACTCTAGTTGGAGTTATGGATCGAGTGATCCATTGAGGCGTGATTGTCTATTGTTGGTGAGTGGATAGGTCAGGGCACCTGTAGTTGCACCACAGAGATGGTGGCTGAAGGAAGTTTTAGTGTAGAGATGTAGGTATGCAAGTGACTAGTTCTTTTGGTGATATGGTTTTTGCAATAAGGTTGTTCAGGAGATGTCCTTTGACTATTCAAGGTCATGTGTTTGCGGTTGATTTGATGGAGTTGTTGTTTTACGATTTTGATGTAATCTTAGGTATGGATTGGTTGACCGAGCATATAGCTGTGGTTGGTTTTGGAACCAATCGAGTTTCGATGAAATTTGTTGACGATTATAAGATAGTAATCATGGGTGAGAATACTAAGTTCTTATCTAATGTTGTTTTGGCTTTGGGATCAAGTTGGTTGCTGGATTCTAGTTGTCATGCATTCTTAGCCTATGTTATGAATTCGGGATCAAAGAAGGTGCGCATTCAGGGCATACGTACAATATATGAGTTTCCAAGTGTTTTTCGAAGGAGTTTCCTGGTTTACTACCAGATGGAGAGGTTGAGTTTGGCATTGAAATGTATGCAAATACAGCCCTAGGGTTTATTTCTTCCTTGTCACTTGGCACCGACGAAGTTGAAGGAGTTAAAGATGCAACTTCAAGAATTCCTTGATCGAGGGTTTATTAGGCCTAGTGTTTTTCCGTGGGGTACGCCGATGTTGCTTGTAAAAAAGAAAGATGGCGCAATGCGAACGTGCTTCGATTATCGGCAACTGAACAAGTTCACGATTAAGAATAAGTATCCTTTTGCCACAGATTGATGATTTGTTTGATCAGTTTAGAGGTGTTTCGGTGTTTTCTAAAATTGATTTGAGGTCTGAGTATTATTAGTTAAAGGTAAAGGATGTGCATCTATCTAAGACTGCCTTTCGTACGAGGTATGGATATTATAAGTTCTTGGTGATGCTGTTTGGTTTGACCAATGTGCCGGTTGCGTCCGTGGATATGATGAATTGGGTATTCAATGAGTTGTTGGATCTGTTGTTGCCATGTTTATAGATGATATTTTCATGTACAATGGTAATGAGATGGATCTTGATCGATAAGTATGAAAGGTTTAGTAGGCTTTTGTAAGGAGAGACTGTTTGCTCTTTATTTGTGTAAGTGCACGTTTTGGCAGGTTAGAAGGAATTTTGGTGATGAGAACGTTATTAGTAAGTGTGAACTGTTAAACATGCACAGCGCAAAAACACTTATATATATATATAAATATGTCAGTACATGCATACATTTGGGCATGACATTAGAGGTTTTGCATACATATATATAGACATCTATGAGGGCATGTAAGTAGTCATGCATACATATGTTCACACTTATGGATGACTGTTTAGAGGCCAATGGGGTGATGATGTAAGCAAGGTAGCTTATATAAGTAGCTTTGGTAATGTGGTTCTTTGGAGTTCTCAAAGTTTGAAGAGGGTGGCAAAGGTTGGTCCTTGGAATTTTGATTTGTTTTAATTTTGAAGCAAACAAGGTTGGAGTTGGTAGTTCATGGGTTTTCTAGATTTAGTTGTTTAACATCGAGGTTTGTTAAAGAATATTTTAAGATTGTTGTGTTGCTAGTGAAGTTTTGCCTTGTACATCTAGAAAGTTGAAGGTGCGCGTGTGCAATTGTCTTACGCTTGATGTTGAGCTTGTCGCAGTTGTGGTTGCTTAAAGGTTTATCTCTATGTTGAGATGTTTGTTGTATACACGGATCATAAGTGTTTGAAAAAAATGATGACTCAAAAGGATTTGAAGCTTTGGAAACATAGATGGTTAGATTTGCTTAAAGATAATGATTTGATAATTGAATATCATCCGGGAAGGGCTAATGTTGTAGCTGATGCTTTGAGTAGGAAACTTGTGGTGGAGTTGAGGGTGATGTTTGTATGTTTAAGTGCGATGCAAGATGGAGGTTTGTCGACCAAATGGTAAGTAAAGCTATCTTTGTTGCAATTGATTAAGGAGAAACTACCTTATGGTGATGCGTTGGTGCCACATGTTAAGGATATCATGGATGGAAATCTGACGGATTTTCACTTTAATGATGATGAGGTGTTGTGTTTCAAGGGTCGGATAGTGGTGCCTAGTGATGATGAGTTGAGGCGTACTATTTTTGACCGAGGCGCATGCTAGTCTTTTTTCTATGCATCCCGGTAGTACCAAGATGTATCAAGGGTTGAAGAAAGATTACTATTGGGTAGGTTTAAAGGAAGATGTGGCTGATTTTGTTGCTAGATGCATGGTGTGTCAGCGTGTTAAGGTTGAACATCATTTTCCCTCTAGGTTGTTGTAACCGTTGAGGATATTAGAATGGGAGCGGGAGAGAACCACCATGGACTTTATGTTTGGGTTATCATTGTCGCTCACTAAAAAGGATTCCATTTGGGTGGTTGTAGATCGGTGCGAAGTGTGCGCATTTTGTTCTTGTGCATACCACACATACCTTGGATAGGTTGGCAGAGTTGTATGTTGCTAAGATTGTGTGTTTGCACGGGGTGCCTAAGTCCATAGTTTTGGATAGACATCGACGGTTTTCAACGAGATTTTGGGAGTGTTTGCATCAAGCTTTGGGTGGACGGATGAATTTCAGTACTTCGTATCCTTCCTAGATGGATGGTCAATCTAAATCTGTGATCCATGTTTTGGAGGATGTATAGAGGTGTTGTATCATTGAGTTTCAAGGGACCTGGGAGAGACAATTGCCCTTGGTGGAGTTTGTCTATAACAATAGTTGTCGGGCTAATGTGCAAATGACACCTTATGAGGGCTTGTACGGTAGAAAGTGTTGTACACCTTTGTGTTAGGATGAGACAGGATAAAAGCATGTTTCTTTGCCGAATGTGTTGAAAGACACAAATGGGAAAGTGAAGCTTGTTTGTGGTCGCTTAAAGATGGTTTTGGATCGTCAAAAATCCTACGCAGATTTGAAGTATAGAGAAATTGAATATGTGGTTGGTGTTCGCGTGTTCTTGAAAGTGTCACCTTAAGAGAAGGTGGTGCGATTTGAACGTAAGGGTAAGCATAGTCTGAGGTTTATTGGGTCGTGTGAGGTTGTGGAGTGTGTAGGTCCAGTGGCTTTTCTGTAATATCCTCAAAACTAGTATAAAAGAAGTTACTACAATGCCTTCATTTGATGCCTAATTTATTGAAAACAAGATACTAGGTCCAGTTAATAAGGACTAGAATGCTATAATTTAAAAAGTGGTAACCTATTGTATAAGTTACCAAACCGAAATAAGTGACAAATTGAAGGAATGCATGCAAAATTCTCACATTCCTAAAATGCCCCTATACATGTCATTAATTGTGGATAATTAAGGACAAATTAGTCATTTTAGGAGAAGATAATTGACGAACCATTGTCATCTTTCTCCGTAGTAGCTGAATAAGATGAACAAAGAAGAAAGAAAGGGGATTGAGTGAGAAAACTCTATAGTCATAGATTCAAGCTTGAAATTTGGAGAAATTGGAGTTGCTAGCATTCATATTACCTTGATATGAATGTAAAATCTCTTCATTAATGCATTATAGATTCAAATGATGCATGTAGATTTAGGGTTCTTGCTTGAATTACATGAATTTGATGAATAGTTAGTGAATTGATGCTATGAACTAGTTAAGAAGTTCAATTGATTGATCAATCAATGAAATTGAAAGTACTATTCGAGTGAGTAGGAGAAATTGATGTTTTCAATAGCCAAATTGATGGTGAAAAGCTATGCTAGATGCTGGAAAATTTAGATGATGATTAGAATGGATGATTGATATGTGAATTGAAATTTTGGTTGCTGGAAATTCTAGTGAATTGATGTCTTAATGAATCAAATTGAAAATATTGCTCAATTGCCTTGTTTTTATAGGACTGACACATAATTGGACTGACCTAGACATGTATGAATGAGTATATATGTTGAAAAACCATGTTAGGATCCTTGCCTAAGTGATTAATGAAGCTAGAAACTAGCTAAAATGAAGATGTTCAAGATACTCTGTTTTGGGCAGTGAGTTTGAAAATTTGTAGAAAATCACATCGACCAAATTAGGGAATAAATCTTATATGTACAAAATCATGTGTATGTCTAGTTTCGTATGCAACAAACGAAATCGAATTTTGAGTTATAAAATAGTTTGTAACGGTGTAAACAGTTCAAAATTCTGACGTACAGAATAAAAGATAAGAACATTTAAGCAAGTAGTGCACATGCTGTCGGGTAGCAACAGTCTTGATGTTTGTATTGAATTGAATGCTTGAGTATATGGAGTCACATAATGACTCAATTGGTTGCTAGATTTTACCTAATACACTATGCATTGTATGAATGTTAGATCAAGTGGAAATTGAGGAAAAAGGGCCCCTCTTAAACCAACAAGCTAGTATAGGGAAAAGGATTACAATCCGGGGCCGACTATAGCTCGAAAAATTCCTATGAGTGTAGTTTAAAGTTTGGAGAAGGAGGTAACCTCTCCTAGTCCATTTTCTGATTTGAATTTCTTATTGAATCTTAGTATAATTGTGTAATGATCTTGCTATAGAGCATTAGCAAGGTAAGTGCTCTTTTGAGTGGTTACTTGATTGAGAAGTATGCTTGAAATTCAATTGATTGCCATAATATGCTTCTTGCTTAATTGAACTATATTGAAATGAAGCATGTTGTTATGGCTAGAAGTAATTCAATTCATTGTGCAATGACATATTGATTGACATACTTTCATTGACTATTGGAATATTGATATTGGTATTGGCTATGAACATTATTCGAATGAAATGAGATATTGGCACTAAATGTGCATATTGAATTGAATCATGCTTCTAATTGAATGAAAGTGATAACTATTGTTAGCCTTGGTCTCGAGTCGGTCTTAGATATAGTTAGCATGCCATAGAGTTTATAGAGCTCATTATCGGGGTGGACTACGGTCCGGGACATTGGTCCCTAATTGGAGACAGTTGAAGGGAAGTATTGTTATTGGTCATTGGCGACAGTAGGAGGGATTTGACTTGTACTTTGTACCAAATTGATTATTGTTATTGCTAACAGTTTGGTTGGGGACTCGAGTATCTAGACTAAGCAATCAATTCTCAAGCCTACACCTAAATTGAACTTATACCTCATGTACATTGAACCTATTGCTATATTGAATTGCATTGATTGATTACCATGAACTATTAACATTGAACCTATTGCTTATATAAGATTGCTTGATTGTAAAGGAAAATTGATTGCTATGAACTATTGACATTGAAACAATGTTTGAACATTACTTGATTCTAAAGGAAAATCGATTGCTATGAACTATTGACATTGCTTGAACATTGCTTGATTGTAAAGGAAAATCGATTGTTATAAACTATTAACATTGAAACATTATTGCTTGAACATTGCTTATATCAGATTGCTTGATTGTAAAGGAAAATCAATTGCTATGAACTATTTACATTGAAACATTGCTTGAACATTGCCTATATAAGATTGCTTGATTGTAAAGGAAAATCTATTGCTATGAACTATTGACATTGAAACATTGCTTATATAAGTTTGCTTGATTGTGTTTAAATGACATGATATACTTAATGTTAATCGAATGGGATGATTGAGCATGTCTAAACTTTAAGCCTTTTATTGATATTGGATTAAAAATTTAGCAATGTATCTAGTATTGTTTGCCTAGTTTCGAATGGTTCCTTAATGATGGGAGAACCATACCATCGATTTGATGGTTTGCAGTTGAGACTTATTGTATTGATTACCTTGTAAATTTAACTCACTCACTAAGCTTTGCTTATTCAAGTCTCATTTCTCCGATTCAGGTTGATAGTGGATCCTATCCCGAAGTCCAAGCTCGTACAAGTCACATTCTACTTGAAAGAGTATGTTTCCATCTTGTTATAATTCTCCTAGGATGGTGGCACCTAAGGCATGTATATTCATGATCAATTAGTTATGGTTTGTATAAATTAATTTCATCTATGATCTATAAAGAGTATGATATGTATATATTTGAGCATTTTTGCACTTTATTGAGCTTGAATGCTTATTATTCTAATGTTAGATTCCCATAGTTAGATTATGCTTGGAATGGATGAATAGATCTATTGAAGTTAGCTAGTTAACAATAAGTAAACATAGTAATCCACATGTTTAAACTTGAACCACCTTGGTCACTCATGGTACTAGCCGAATAATGTATATAACATTGTAAGCACATATGTTTGATTAAGGTCACTTAAGTAAATCATGTAAATCACCTATTGGTATGCTTAATAGTTACATTGAATGTTGAAATTATCTATTAGGTTTCTTATCTAGTTCGTATGGTTGCTCGGTTGCCATAATTCGAATAACTTGAATCGGTATTTAGCTAATTGCCGAATAGTCTTATGCTCTTAAGGGATTAACTCAATCCACATAAAATGAAATAGGAGTCTAAACTAATTGAAATCAAATAACTTTGTTTGATCTATATCATGTTTGAATTGAAAATGAATTAGGTCTTTGTTTGGGGGTAATTTTCTAATGGTTTAGTGTGGTTAAGCTATGTACATTAGTTTGATAGTTAACAAGGATAAGTGGTAAAATTAAAATGAATCCAATGATAATCTGGTAGTTAAGACTTATTGTTTAGTGATGAGATTTAAAGAATGATTTAAATTTGCCCATATTTTTATGTCTGTTTGTTGATTTCTCGCATTAACGCTCCTCACTCCTAACACGGGCGATGGGTGTTACATAAAGTGGTATTAGAGCTAAAGGTTTAGATCCTCGGACTAAACCAAGTCTTCATGCATCATATAGGATTGAATTGTGCCACCTAGGAGTTATATATAAATGTGCTTGTGTTTTTCCTTATCTAAACTCTTTCCTGTTTACCCAATCGTAGTATGTCCGAGACAAGACTTGCTTAGGACAGTGAAAGTTCCCGAGGATCCTCAAATGAGGGCAGAAGTGTGAGGATGGAAACGAGTCCTCAAAGACAAAATGAGCCTCGAGAACTCGTACAACGAGGAGCACAGGCTCAACATCAGTAGGAAGCTCCTGCTATCCAAGCCGTCCAAAGAGAATGTCTCCTTAGCATGAAGGAGATGCTCTACCAACTCGTATGGAACCTTAAACAAGATCATCATGCTGCTCTTTCTGTTGCTGCACCAAGCAGAGCTCCTATCGATAAACTTGGCCAACATCGAGCCTATACCTTTACCGGTGCTAATGAGGAGAAACCCAAAGATGCAAAATACTGGCTAGAACGTACAACTCAAATCCTGACCAAACAATTGCAATGCTCGGATGAGCACAAACATGAATGTGCCATAGCATTCTTAGTTGACGAACCCTTGAGTTAATGGGAAACAACAACCCTGACTGCTCCCGCTAACTCGGTCACTTCAGAATTCTTCATTGAAGAATTCAAGAAGAAATATATCAACGAGAAATATTTAGCTGATCGTCGGAGGCGTTTCTTGTACCTCAAGCAAGCTAATAGGCCCATTGAACAATATGTTGCTGATTTTTGCAAATATTGCAAGTACGATTCGGAGTATATCAAGACTGAAAAAGATAAGTGCTAGATGTTTATCGATGGCTTGAATGATGAGCTAAGTCTGATGTTCATGGCTATGGGGATCACGAATTTTCAATCTCTTGTCAATCAAGCCATTGCAGCCAGGGCAAAGATGAAAGCTTCGAAAAGAAGAAAGGGTGGTAACCGAAGTGATAAGAAGCACAAACATGATGATAAGCCCCATTGGCAATCCAAGAAAGCCAAATTTCAGAAAGAAAGGTCCTCGACTTATATTCCTGCTCCGAAAAGCAATTATACGCCGAGACCTCGATCGGTGAACAAGCCTCCAACCCTGGTTATCTCTGCCATTAGCACGGGAAATTCTAGAAATATCTCAACTTGTTAATTTTGCCAAAAGATTCACCATGGCCAATGTCGAGCTCAATCAAGCTTGTGCTATCAAAGATTGTCCTCAGAATGCTAATAAAGCTTCAACTCGATCTTTTGCATATCATAGTCCTACACCATCTAATCGAAACAAAGGCCCTAAGCAAGCTCAATCTGGAAATCAAGGTAGAGGCAAGGGAAACCATTCGAATGCCCCTATTCATCAGGAATCCAGAGCTTCTGCTCGTATTTACCACATTCGTGGTAGGGAAGATGAAGAGTCTCATGATGTGATCGTAGGTACAGTTAAACTAAACTCAAGCCATGCTTATGCTTTGATTGATTCGGGGTCTACCCATTCCTTTATATGTTATTCCTTACTTGTTAAGCTAAATATGAAACCCAAACTTGATAAATCGAGCCTTGTAGTATCAAATCCTATAGGAAGAACTTGCCGATCAATTTGATTTGTAGAACTTGCCCTATATCAATTTGAAATGTTCCATTCCCTATAGATCTCTATGTTTTGCCAAATTGCGAGTTTGATATAGTGTTAGGACTAGATTGGTTGGGTAAACACCAAGCCTAGATTGATTGCCAAAATAGGAGATTGTATCTCCGGGGATTAGGGAAAGAATACATCTTGCTTATAGATAAGAAACTAACTTCAATCTTTACTTCCATGGTCCTAAAAGATTAATATGACTTTGGCTTTCCATCTATACCAATTGTATCTAAATTTGTCGATGTTTTTCCCGAGGAACTCCATGGTCTTCCTCTGATCTGAGAAGTGGAATTCAGGATTGACGTTTAACCTGGAACCAACCTGGTGTCAATTACACCATATCAAATGGCACAAGTAGAGTTGAAGGAACTCAAGAAGCAACTTCAAGAACTACAAGACAAAGGCTTCATTTGGCCTAGCACATCTCCTTGAGGTGCACTTGTCTTGTTCATAAAGAAAAAGGATGGTACGATACAGCTTTGTATCGACTATCATCAACTGAATCAACTTGCCATTACGAACAAGTATCCTTTGCCGAGGATAGAAGATCTCTTCGATCAACTTAGAGATGCTTCGGTGTTTTCAAAGATCGATCTTCGATTGGGTTACTACCAAATGAAGGTGAAAGAAGAAGGTATGTCTAAAACAGCCTTCCAAACTCGTTATAGCCACTTTGAATTCCTTGTGATGCCTTTCAGGCTAACGAATGCCCCGACCACATTCATGGATATTATGAATCGAGTATTCAAGCCTTTTCTTGACAAATTTGTGGTCGTATTCATAGATGATATCTTGGTATACTCTCAAAACAAGGCATAACATTCCGAGCACCTCTAAATTGCATTACAAACCCTCCGAGAACGTCACTTGTTCGCAAAATTCTCCAAGTGTGAATTTTGGCTATCGGAAGTTTCATTTCTTGGCCATGTAATCTTAGCCGAAAGGATCAAGGTGGATCCGCAGAAGGTTCAAGCTATTCTTGATTGGCGACCTCCGAGGAATGTTGGTGAGGTCCGATGTTTTCTTGGTTTAGCCAGGTACTATCGAAGATTTGTAAAAGGCTTTTCTACTATTGCCTTGGCCCTAACTAAGCTCCTTCGAAAGGATCAACCATTCGAGTTGTCCGAGAATCAGCAGCGAAGCTTTGATCAACTCAAGCAAGCCTTGACTCATGCCCCAGTTCTTATCCAACCAGAATCGGGCAAAGAATTCACTGTTTATAGTGATGCTTCACATTCGGGGCTAGGTTGTGTTTTGATGCAAGGAAATAACGTGGTAGCGTATGCATCAAGGTAGTTGAAACCTCATGAGCTAAACTATCCAAATCATGATCTCGAACTTGCTGCCAATATCTTCGCTCTCAAAATTTGGAGACACTACTTATACGGTGAAAAATGCCACCTGTTCACTGATCATAAAAGCCTTAAGTACCTCCCAACTCAAAAGGACTTGAACCTGAGAAAAAGAAGATTGATGGAACTCTTGAAATATTATGATTTGATCATCGACTATCATCTCGGGAAAGCCAACGTGGTTGCGGATGCTCTTAGTCGTAAACGACCTTGGGTAAGCCAATCTAAATCCTTAAACATTCAAATCAATCAAGTCTTTTGTAACACCCCTAAATAGGGCTTAGAATGTTACCACTATTTAGAATTCCTAAATAATTAAATAATCTTAAATTAAGTAAAGTCAACTGAGAGTTCTAATTTCCTAAATCTTAGCCAAGAAGAATTGGAACCAATTACCTAAATTACTAATTCAATTGAACTTGTATTTAGGCAAATTGGATTAGTTAATGGCTTAATTGAAAGATTAAAAGAGAATAGTGTTGAATTTAAAGTGACTACGTTGAATTAAAGGAGAAATATGATGATTGCATGTTAAATTCCTTGTTTCCTCTAATGGCCTTGATTAAGTTAAGATAAGCATTAATTAAGGGACATATTGGACATTTCACAAATCCAATAACTTGGATTAAGCATAGTCATCATCTTCTTCATTCTCCTATTACCGAAAATTGAAGAGAAAATTAGGGAGAAAGAGAGTTGAGAAACCAGCCATTGATGAAGGGAAATTAAGCTTGCATGTATAGGGTTTTGTAAGGAATTTAAAGCTAGAAGCAAAGTAAGTATGATTCAACTCTTGTTCAATCGAATATGCAACTATACTTGTTGACTTTAGCTGTTTGGATGATATTAGATGAAATTAACTATTGAATATGTTGCTAGATGATTAAATTTTTGTAGGATTATGCAAATTTGGAGAATGAACACTAGGTATTATGCTGGAAATTATGTGTATGTGATAGTGTAACAATGCTAGGTTGCTGGAAAATTTAAATGAGATGTTGTTGTAAGAATTGAATGGTTAGAACTTGTAATTGAGCTATGGAACTAATGAATTGAATATGATCATGATTAGATAATGTAAATAAGGTGTTAAACAAGCTAAATTTTTAGTAACCAATGCTGGAAATGAAAGATAAAAGAATGAACATAGTCATATAGCTTAGAAACTGTTTTAGTAAGAACATATTGTGTAAACATGCAAAATTAAGCAATTTAACCAACTTACTATGTTTTGGTAACCTTTAAAAATGAATTAACGTTGACTAAACATGTTTAGGATTTCATATGAAATGAATTATAGGGCCAAAACATTGGCTAAAATGAATTTCAAGAATTAAAATGTGAATAGGTACAATCTACCCAAAATTGCGCTGTTCTAGGCAGTAATTTTGAAAATTCACCAAACTTTGTATAGATCAAATTTAGGGCTGAAATTTTAATGAAATGGTCCTTAGTATGTCTACTTTCATTAGGTGAAAGCAGAACTGAAAACATGGTCCTATGCTGGAAACTGTAAATAGAAATAGCTGGACAGTGCAAACTGTCCAGGCAATGTAAATGCCCTGTCTTTGAACAATAAATTGTATTAATTGGCTAAGAAATAAAATGCAATCCTTATATGGTTATAAATATAATTTTGTTAGATTTCCAAAGGTGTATAGTAATCAAAATTCTGACGTACAAATTAAAAGATATGACCATTTAAAGGGACAGTGTGCAAACTGCTAGGCAGCAGTGTCCTGGCAGTTTGGGACTGTTTTTGCACCTAGAAGCAAATTGTTTCCAAAATAGTTTTGGGACATTGTAATCTATCCAGTTATATCCTAAAATGAAGTAATAACAATATGAAGATTAACTAGTAATAAATGCTTAAAAGAAAGCATAAAAACAGTAGCTAAATGTTAGGTACAAATGTGGTAACATTGCTACTATATATGTGTGACATTTTGTGCTTGTTTTGATGAATTGTATGTGTTATGCTTGCTAGACCAAGGGAAGCAAGTTGTGGAAGAGGAAGAAAAGAGTGGACATCCCAAAGCAGTAGGCAAAGGGATTTGGATACAAGATAATTGATTAGTTAGGAGTATTGTGAGTGTAACCATCCTTAGGGTTGGGACTTAGGTCCTTACCAATCTTGCTATTATGTTAGCTAGGAGTATTGTGAGTGTAACCATCCCTAGGGTTGGGACTTAGGTCCTAACCAATCTTGCTATTATGTTAATTCAATGACAATGCCATGTAACATGACCTAATACATATTTGGCTAATTAAGGGAATAATGATATGAATAACAACTTGTTTGATGGCATGTTCTACTTGTTTACTTGAGTGTTAAGAAAATGAAATGAAATGCTTGTCAAGTTGCATTGCTTATGCCAAAGGTAAGAAATGGTATGCTTTCTTGGAGAATAAGGTACAAACATTGCATACATATGAATGTGCTTGTGATTGATATACATGGCTGGTTTAAATGAAATGAACAATGGTACCACTTTGTATTCATGTCATTCGAATGGCATGGATAGACGTGTCTTGGGAGTTAAGACTCCATAAGCCTAAGAGCATGGCATTTGAATGGCATAATCATGTATTGATTTATTAATGGTAATAAGATTGAATGAAATTGATAATCAAACAACCTTGGTAGCTAGTTTGGATATATAGGAGGGCATGCCTTAGAATCTTGAGCTCATTTTGGCACTACGGTGCATACTGGCATGATGGTGCATTTTGGCACTATGGTGCATTTTGGCACAACGGTGCATTTTGGCACTACGGTGCATATTGCCACTACGGTGCATTTTGGAACTTCGATGCATTTTGTTGTGGATTTGATTATCTATTGAACTAAATACCAAGGGTGTTATAAGATGAAATAATAACTTGAAATGAACATTGTTTGACTTGAATGTGTGATGTGAACATTACTTGTTTTGTAAGATTCTTGAATGAACATCCTTGCCTTGAAAGATAACACATGAATGGTTGTATAACTAGTTACTTCACATGAAAGAAATGCATAGACGAGATTATTGTGCAAGAATGTCTAATTGGTACTTAGTGTTTTTGATTGCTTGTCTCCTAAGCAATAAATTGAATAGTATGATATGTATACATGATGGATGTTGCTATGTTGATTGTGTGATATGTGAAGTTTGCCTATGTTTTATCCCATGCAATTCAAATAGTATGTGACATGTGGTGATGACCTTGATTCTTTGAAATACTTGTAATCTTGGATATGTATACTTGAAATTGGTTAGCTTAGTGTTACCTCACTAAGTACATAACTTGTACTTACCACTCTACTCTTCATTCTTCCCATAACAGATTAAAGACACTTTCAAGAGGATATCTTAAGTTTGAAGCAACGTTTTGAAGTATGATTTCATACTCTTTGTATGCTCCTAGTTTTGTGGCACTAGAATTTGTAATATGTAGCCTTGATCTTGCATTTTGTTGTGAGCTTAAGATTGGTAATTAGGTATAACTTGTTGGGCTTATCATGTAACCAATATTGATGACTTAAACTACGTATATGAACTATGTTGACATGTATATAATAAGTAAGATGTGCGCATATTGTGTAAGTAATCTAATGAATGTATGAACCCAAAGGGTAGCTTGAATTTACTTATACCTTGATGATTGCCAAATGTCTAAGACTAGGATAAGCCTTGAATGAACTAGTTTCATGCTTTGTATGTGTTTGGTGAAATAGCCGAATGGTTAGGATTAGATCGTGGTTTGAATGGAAGCTAGAATATGTAATTTAAATGTTCAAGAATTATGTTAGAAAATTTGGAAGCATGTAACCTTAAGGAATTTCGAATGGGATAGGAAATAATGAATGGAAGTTGTAAAAAATAGATTTTGAAAGTAGTAACTTGTACTATAAGCATGAATGGGATTAATCTAGTGATATTGTGTAGATAGCCGAATGCCTTAGGATAAAATTGAAGTTATATATAAGGTTACTTGTTTGTTAAGAAAGTATGTTTGATTGCTTGCCTTGATTTGTTGGTTTTGTTCGAATGCTAGGATGATTATAAGTCAAATAAGAGTTTACTTGATAGCTAAGCAAGAATGATAAGTAAGAAGCTTGTATGATTCTATGGTGTATGTGTATTGAAAAGGAATGTATATGTGATGTAAATAAGTTTGTTAATTAAGCATGAAAAGTGGGTACTTATGATATAAGTATGAAATGAAGCAAAATAGTACCTAAATTAGCATGCTAAATGTGTTTGTTTTGACTAATGTGGATTACTTGTATGTCTTGTGTGGATATGCTTAGGTTACTTGCGTCGCAAGTTATCTATATCGAGGTTACTTGTTGAACAAGTAACCTATCTTTTGCTTTGTTCTTGCTTTGGTAATGCTCCCGGGCTGGGTTACGGCTAACCCGGGGAAGGAGTGTTACATCTTTCTTACTTTGCAAGATACTATTCGAATGCCCCCTAATGATCTTGGGCCCAAAGAGGTTCAGATAGAGATCTTGGGCCCAAAGAGACCACCAGACCTAGCCTGATCCGTGGAGGATTCAGGAGGGTAATTCGGTCAAAGCATCATCTATTTATTTGAAATATAATATGTAGATAATGTTTGTGATAATTAGAGATTTGAAATTGAGATTTGATTAGATAAGATCAATCTCGACCGTCGATATAAATTTGTATAGACCGTCGGATTAGGGGGAACTCAACTATAAATAGAGGCCTTCCCCTCCTCATTTGAGGTATCCAAGTTTCCAAGGAATAAAGGCATTTACTCTAAATCTTCTGAGTGTTCTTGTGTTCTTTCTTTGTTCTTGAGCGTTCTTTCGAAGTTCTTCTTCGCTCATCTCTTTTGATCCGATTCCGCGTAGAACGCTTTGCGTTTGTCGGTGCTTGGGAAGTTTGATCTTCCGAGAGGGTTGAAAAGGCATACTTAGGCGTTTGTCTTGAGTTACATCGCCTAAGGCTGCACGGTGGGCTGGCTGGAACTCTAGCCACGTGACAATACACATCGGTAAGTAGTACAAAATGACCACTAAAAGTGTCGAGTATTGAACCCCTAGAGATTGGTGAATAGGTGACCTGAAATGCTATTGAATGTAAAGTTAGATGCAATGAAAACAAAGGTCAAACAAAATGAGTGTTGTGTGATCTACAAGCATAAAATTAAATAAACTAAAATCAGGAATGTGATGATTGTAATATCCCGAAAAACAGGTTAGAAGAATTAGAAAGTTCGTTGGGTTTGATTTGAGGTTGTAGGTTAAATTTAACTAATTGATTAATGTTGGGATAAAATTAATTTTGTTTTAATTTGGATTTGGAGATTTTGTCATGGTTATTATTTTGGGAAAAATGTTTAACTATTGTGTTAAATAATTAATTTGGTTTGGTACCTTTTAAAAAGAGCCCAATTGGTATTTTAAAATAATTGTGGCTATTTTGAAAATTTTTAGAAATAGTTTTGGTAACTAAAGTGAATAAGGACAAAGGCTAAGGATCTTTAAGGAGCAAATAATCCTTTAGTTTAAAAATTGTTCTTCCCTCTTAATATTGATGATAACTATCGACGATTATCAAGTTTATAACCAAAATGTTTGCTAAAACTTTTCTTTCATTTTCCCTAGAAACTTACCAAACACCTCTCAAGAAAACTTGATTTTCTTTTTGATTCTAAATGTTTCCTAAACAAAAAATTTTCAAGAGCTTTGATTTTTCTCATCTACTTCTTGGGAATTATGTTGGGTTGGAGGGGAGAGTCTCAAAACCTATTTTCCAATCTTACAAAGTAAGCTAAGGTTCTTTTATGAAATTCCATATGCATTTTGTCCTTAATATTCAATTCTTAATATTTCTTATGATTTAATTGAGTTAAAATCTATTGATTTAGATTTTGATGATTTGTGAACAAATGTTGTTTGAGTGGATGGAAATTATCCAAACCTAATGGGTTTTGTAATTAATGTGATTTACATTGAAAATCTAAAATCAATTTGGAATAATTAATCTCGGCCTTAATTTATTGGGTTAAATTGAGGTTGGTGTTTTTGTGAAATTGGTGTAGAATTATGTTATAAATGTTTACTAATAGTTGGGCATTGCTATGAGAAGATTTTTGAAGGTGTTTAAGTTGTATTTAGGCTTTGATTAAGTGAATTAAAGTTTAGAATAGTTCGGGATGATTTTTGTTTGATGTAGGATGTATTTGGAGATGATTTGTTTAACGGACAACAAATTATAAGTTTGTTGTAGCATTTAGGATGTTTATTGATGAGAAATTTTGTTGATTATGAGTTGTAGAGCAAGTGGATACGAATTTAGAAGGGTATAAGTTGATTTCGGTGAATATCGGTAACCGATGTTGCTTTGGCGATGAAGCGTTAGCAAGTTGGTGAGTGAAACTTTTGGGCTCGAAACGATCAAATGAATATCGCCAAGAGTGGGTGAATAAGCCTTTGAGTGAAATTGGCGGAAGCAATGAAAATTAAAAATTAGGCACAATGGTTTATAGTGGTTATACTTTCTAACCAAAGTCTACATCCATTACCTTAGCTCTCCACTAAGGATTTTCCCAAATTCATTGTTGAAATTCTTTCTTTTAAGGCAAAAGAGATAACCTTACATCAACAATGACTCACACCCCCAAAGTATTGTATATCTCTCTCCCAAAGAGAAAAAAATTACAATTTGTGCAAACAAAGGAAAAACCTCACAAGGCTGAATGTATTTGCAAAATTAAGCTCTCACCCAAAATCCTAACACTAGAGCAAATGTAACAATTAAGCTCACTAGTGTATTCTACAAGAAAATTGACAATTAAAGACCAAAATTGATTTCTCTGTACAATTGAATGTTGGTAGTTGTTTCTCTGACTTCAATATTTGTTTGAGATCCCCTTTTATGTCCTGTAATGACTTCATGATCGTTACTAGCCGTTGTGGGTTAATTAGAGCCATTGGGGACTTTATTTCTAGCCTTAAATGCACTTATGGTGTAGTGGGTATCAGTACGCGACTTTCCGTATCGGTACCTGCTATAAAATAGAAAGAGTCATTACACAATTAATATAGGGCATACCGGTATGCGATACTTGAGTATCGGTATGGGATCTTACATATCGACACGAAATTGTCTTACTGGAAATTACGGAAAGCATTGTGTATTGGTACGCTTATGACCATACCAGTATGGGCTGTTGGGTATTTACATCGGGGTTAGGGTATCAGTACTCAAGGCATGTTTTACACACTTGTTCAATTCAAAAACATTTCAAAATGCCTTCAAATGTATTTTCAAGTTAAATGGACTTTGAATTATGTTAAACCTATATTTGATTTTGATATAAGAAGGACTTAATTGTAAACAAATAAATTTTTAAGGTACTTATGTTTACTCACAAAATTGAGAAGTATTTGAACTTAAACTATTTTCTAGGTAAAATTTTGAATCCTCAAATATTTTCTAAGTGTTTTGGTACTCAACTAGCCAATTTGCTAACTAAGTACCTGTAACACCCCTTTCCCGGTCTAGTAGAAAATCGGGTCAAAAAGCGATATCAGAAAACAATACAGTGAACCATACAACAATTTCATTCAAAATTCAATGTTAGGCTATGCAATTCGATGCTATGGCTAAAAACTAGGTCAATGAATTGATATGGAACGATATTAATCAGATTTAGGACCAATTTTAAACTTTAACCACCTTTAGGGACTAAATTACAATTTCTAGAAATTAAGGGTCCTTGTTAGAATTTAACCAAGAAACAATAAAATTCAATCCATAACTAACTACCCTTCAAAATTTCATGTTAATCCGATGTCATTTACCCATCCAATTAGACTTACCAAGTTTCAGTGATCAATATGCAAAGTTTCAATACTGTGCTTAATGACTTATAACAGAATTAACTGCTCCCGTACCGAAACATTATAGGTTGTATCGATATGACACAATTGGATTATGTAATCCAGACTTCACTGCCCAAACTCGTTTTGATACGGCCGAGGACCGTATCGGTACAACATGTAAGGGTGATAACCCAATTCCCAGCAACTCAAGAACTCGTTTCGGTATAGCTCAAGATGTACTGGTACCCTTTGACATTCATTGACCCGTTTCGATACACCCCTAGAGCTGTATCGATGCGATTAAAATCTTAAATACTTTTGTGAGTTTCCATATCGAAACACCTTCAGGCCGTTTCGATACGCCTAGGTTGACCTGAGCATTGACTGACCAAATATGCACAGCCGTATCAAAACAGGTGAACCCGTATCGGTACGCCCTACACTATAATGATAGATTTTATCTGGTTTTTAGCCAATTTAACATGTTGAATGATGTCCAAATGCAATGAAATTTTACCAACAATATTCAATCACTATAATCTACTAGCATGTTAAATTTTAGGGCCACTTGAATCTGTTTACTAGGTTTTCACCTTTTTGTGTCCAATATGCCATTTTAGTCATTTTTAAGCCAACTAAAAAGCCATTTAGAGCCTTTGCACTATTACAAGGCAAGCATAATTTATACACACCAAAAACACCACATATGACTAGTCTAACTACTTTGCCACCATCCTAGGAGTTCATAGAGACAAGGTACATTACTTAGCCTTGCTTGTGACTTGCCAAAATCTTCACTTCACCGATCTTCGACTACGAACCTCTTAACCTAAAATGTATGAAATGAAATGCATTAGGCATACTTTGCCTAGTGAGGTAGTCACAACTAAACACATTATCAATGGAATGCATTCCAAATCATATCTTGACAATGAAAATGCAATGAATCAATAGTAGCAATACAATGATCATGTTCAATAGCAATAAGTCCATATTTCAATATTAACCCTTGGATCGATTCGGGATTGTGGATACACGAATTCCTACACCTCTCTAGGACAATGAATGGTCTAGTCCACCTGCCTCGCCAAATGACCAATATCACAACATCCCTCCGCCTCGCCACAATAAAGGCCGTAGCCCAAGGACCGTAGTCAACTCGTACATTGAGCTCATGAATTCTATGACATGCCAATTGTATCCAAAGTCCTTTCGAATCGAAGGTCCGGTGACAATATCAATAATTCATGTTCAATAATAATAACAGTTTTCAATGTTCTTATCAATAAGCAATGTTCCGATTCCGATGTTCAATGGCAATATCAATGATAACGACAATGTTCAATAATCTCAATGACAATGACAATGATCGATAACAATAGCGATAACTATGCTCTATGTCCAATGTTCAACGCTTCCATATTCCAATGGCAATAACAATGGCAAAATTGATAACGATGCTTAGTAGCAAAGACTATAGCAATATCAATGATCGATATTCAATGCAATAACTTACCTTAACTTACCAATGTAATCCACTAAGTGGTTCAATGCAATATTCCTTGACAATAATGTTAGCCATGCTATAATCAATGATAATGAAATCTGCAATGGCACCTAGCCTAATCCTGAGATTCTAACTACACTCACCTTGATAATCTGATGCTCCTATGGCTCTCGGATGACAATCCCCTTATTCCTAGCCTTCGACGGTGATGGTGGATGTTCTTTCTCCACTTCTTGAGCTAGGTAAACAATAGGGAAATTGTTAGAATTCACCACACGATATCGAAATCAATATAAAGATATCAAAATCAATATCTAAACACAAAATAGCCATTAGCTACAAGATTTCCATAGGTAGACAAAACCTTAGCTTACGATTAAGTTTGATCCATTCATGGATTTCAACAATAGTTAGGGGTTATATCTTACACGATCGATCGCAATGATTCAATATCGATAAACCAAAGAAATCTCAAGTTTTTCTAATCTCAAAATTTGAGGTGCTTGCTTAGAGGAAGGAGATGAGTAGAGGTGTGTGCTTAGTTAAGTAATCGGGTAAAGCTAAAATTTTGTTATCCATCTTTCTTTTAACATTTTAATGACAAGGCTTTCATTCATATGAAAGAATTACATCTGATCATCCCACGTATTGATGATTATAATTAAGGAGAGGCTAATAGCAAGGTTAGTCCCTAAACTCTCAATTCTCTATACTTGTACCCTTAAACTTTCAATTTCTATAATTTAGTCATTAAACAGATTTTCAACACATTGAATAAGGTCCATAATCAATAAGTTAACTCAATTGGAGTCCAATATCGATACAATTGACCTTGCGGTCAAAGTTAATACAATATTTGGACCTTTTCGATGTAGGGTTTTCGATCGTTGGAACCCAATTCTGACTAGACCAGTTTTTGGGATGTTACAGCACCAGTATGGCCTACTGTTACGAGTTTTCGTTACTAGAAACCAAACTTAATGGCTAATGAGTACTAGTACAACTATACGCGTACTAGTACGAATTTTTTTAATTGTAAAGCAAATTGTGCTATGAGTACTGGTATGATCTACAACGTACCGATATGGGGGTTTAATATTTTTAAATTAGATTTCGACCGTTAAACTTGTCAGTTTCTTGGAACCAAAATTTAAATATTTTAATATGCGTACCGATACAACTATACATGTTTGAATGTGAGAGTGCTTGGCAAAAGGGTAGAAAATGTTTTGGAAATGTATAAAAACAGTAACAAGATTTAGTCTTTTGTGTGCAAGTATACACGGCCGACAAGTAATACAACAGTAAGCTTGTTATCGATCCCACAGGGATTGGCCAAGAGTTTACTTGCTTTGCTTGTTTACTTGTCAAGGGAAGAAAAATGTTGTTTGATTTGAAGTTGGTTTTGAAAACAGTTTAAAAGAAATGAAAATAAAACAATGTTGGCAACGTAAAGGTATTCGTATAGATGATGAGCGTTGGTAGGGGATGCCTGGATTTCACGTTATTCATGCTAGTCTTTAATAACGTCCTGCCTTGGTTTTATTGCTGAGCAGATTAAAAGTAGTAATGCCTCTGTCGATGGCAATACCCTAAATTAACCATGATAAAGCCCTATATGTCTGTAGTAACGCTTATCATCAATTAATTTGATTAAGTCTTTAATAAAGCCCTATATTGTTATTTCCATCGTTATTGTTATGGAACCTTGGATTCGAAGGGACATTGAATACAATTGGCATGCCATAGAATTCATGAGCTCATTGGTACGGGTGGACTACGGTCCTTGGCTGCGGCCTTTATTGTGTTGAGACAGATGGATATTTGTGATATTGGTCAATTGGCGAGGCAAAGGGACTAGACTATTCATTGATTTGGCGAGGTGTGGAAATTCGCGTATCCACTATCTTGATTCGATCCAAGGAATAATATTTAAACATGAAATATTTGCTATTGAACATGAATCATTGCATTCTTATTGTTAATTTAACACCCTTAACCCGGTTTAGGAATAACCAAACTAGGAAGTGTTACAGAACAAAAAATATTGGCTTAATATAAATAAGCTCTTAATTCGAATACTAAACAAAATTCAATGTCAAGATTAAACTATTATTTACTCAAATTTAGTTACAAATTTTAAACATTAACTCAAGTTATCATATAATGTTTTAAAATGCTTAACTTGTTCTTCAATAATTGACATAAGTCATTTATTTTATATAGCTAAACTTAAGACCTTTATCTTCTAATAACATGTGACCATTATAAGCCTTTTTTATGTCCTAACCTTAATTCCTAGTTTTCATTTGTTCAATCCATACCATATTTAATATCAGAGGTGAGAGTAAGGTTCGACCAAAATTAACAAACTCAATTGAACTACCAACATTATTCTTAGTTCGAATTCTAGAACCAATTGTTCTAAGACTTAGATCAACCATGTCCATATACATACATCATTTGCATCACACAACTAGTTATGCCATCAATTTAAACTACCATGGGTTAAAAACCATACATACATCCAATATCAACTACTAAACTATCAAGTAGTAAGCTATGATCATCTAAACAATCAAACAACCACAAAACATAGTAGAGGCGTTATTTACACATAGCATAAGATACTCATAAGTTTTACATACCCATATAGCAAAATACCATTCTAATGCATTATGCTTTATAAACAAAATATGTTCCACCAACTGGGAGTTCTTATAGAAAGTTCACAAAACATACTTCTATAACCTTGTGAACTATCCCAAGCTCCAAAGGAGATTTGCAAGTAAAACTTTACCCTGAAATGTGATGAAAGGATTGTATAAGTATACACTTAGTGAGGCATGTTAAAGTGACTAATAGCATGAAATAAACAAATTATCCTTTCACCACAAATCTATTACTCATGTAATTATAAATTTGAACAAGATACAAGTTATTTTGAAGTAAGTCATTCGAACAAAGTAAAAATATATACACGGTTATTCGAACAAGCATACATATAAAAGCATTCAAACAAAACACATATATATAGGCATTCTAACAAAGCATATATCTTCACCCCAAAATAAATATTCATGAATCAAATAGGCACATTTACTTGTTATGCAAGTTATTGCAAGGATTCATTAATTTAACTTATAAACTTTCATTGTTTCTCATTAACATAGCCTTGAGAATCAAGTAGTCTAGGTACACGAATCCCCAATCAACTTTGCTAAATAAAATGGTACTCAAAGTATCGGTAAAATCCCACTTACTATCGCCAAGTGACCAAAACACATCCCTCCTACTGTCGCCTCATAAGGACTGTAGTCTAGAACCGTAGTCCACCCCAAACATGAACTATGTGGACTCTATGGCATGCCAACTATACCTATGACTGACTCAAAACCAAGGCTTTTCATTGAAAACTTATCACATTTGGATCACAGTTGAGCTTAGCTCCAAATTCATATAATCACATAAGCAAGGCTTATAACTTATCGTATCAAACATATATGACCATATATATAGATTTCAAATATATATCATGCATTCACCAACTATTGCATATCATAGGAACTATTCATTCAAGTACTCACCTCGAATCCAAGCTTAAACGTATGACATAACTTAACTTAATGAATAAGCAATGTAAAACAAAATAAATAAAGATGCTCAGAATAGTTTCAGTCTATCCTGAGACTTTAAACTACACTTACAGTTTGATCCAAGCTAGGTTTGCTCTCGAATCATAATCCCTTTTTTGCTTTTCTACAACTTGGTCTACATTATGCCTTACTTCTTCAATCCCTTCTTGGTCTAAGTACAACAAAGAACATAACTACATATTAGAATTGATCCCTAACATTCATTCACTTAGAAAATTGTTCAATACTCATCTATTCATATAATTTCACACAAAACTGACACTAATGTTCTTATATATGGAAAATGATTTCAATTACATAAGTACACAAATACGTGTACAAAACAATACCATATACTTTCCTATGTATCCCAAACAATTCAATATTCATGTGTATACATATATATTTATGCACAAAATAGTCCCTAACATATTTATATACATTCAAAATAGTCCATACACTTGCATACTTACTCATATACATCAAAACAATCCCTAAATCTATAAAACAATCCTTATGTACTTCACAAAATTGTCCCCATACTTTCATATACACTCAGAATAGTCCTATTTGCATGTGTTCACACACACACATATATAGATATGTATCAAAGCAGTTCCAAATTGGATTAATAGCAAGCAATGACACCTAATTCAAATTCAAGCACCATTGCTCAATCAACAAGGATGTAATTTGAATGCTACATTCTCTACTATCCTAGAATTTATTTTCAAGAAACATAACCAATTCATATTATGTTACAAGAATCACAAAACGTAGAAATTTATTACTTATACCATTCAAATTTTCATAACTTAAACAACCAACTAACCATTCACACATATGATTCATTCTCAACACATGAAACATTCCAATGTTCAAATAAAATCTTAGCATGAATTATCTCTCTCAAACCAATTTCCTAACATATAGAATACATAGGGAAATTATATATAATCCTCAGTTTAGGCTCTAAAACAATAGGAGAAGCAAGAATACTTACTCTTTACCTTAAGAAGAATGAACAATCACCAAATAGTTGGATGAAGAAAACTAACTTTCTCTCAAGCTTTTGTTTCAGTTCTTTAGGGGATGAAGAAAACATTTTAGGATCCTCTCTCCATGTGGTCGAACCCCTATCTCAAGTCTTCCTTTTTGTTTGCCATGTGTACAAGTCCACAAACAAAGATTTCTTTATCATGCAATCTTGGTTTTTCACCTAAATTTCGGTTTAGTCCTTCCTAATTGTTTATTTAAGTTTACTTCATTTCAAATTTGATCCTAATTCACATAATTAGTCTAATATATTATAATTCCATAGCAATTTAACTAATGTTCCAATGTAGCATGCTCCAAGGCTAAAGTTTGGGATATTACAATTCACCTCCCCTAAAAAGGAAATTCGTACTCGAATTTACCTGAAGTGAAAATATGAGGATATTGCTCCTTCATGGTTGCCTCAGGTTCCCAAGTTGCTTCTTCAAACTTGTGGTTTCTCCACAAAACTTTAACAAGAGGAACAAACTTGTTACGAAGTCTTTTAACTTCACGATCTAGAATTTGGATTGGTTCTTCTTCATAGGATAAATATGGATTAAGCTCTCATAGTTTTAAATTGGAATTAATTCATGCATAGCGAAACATGTCAATGATACATAAAATATACATATCCCAACATGCTTTCATTTATACATAACATGTGAATAACCACATGACTTCTATTAAGCGTAACATGTGCCAAACCATATCACTCAAGGAGACACTTCGAATCAAACAATCTTATCATATCATGTAGCCATATCATGTCAATTAAATCTATTTAGCGATGTATATATCCCATATCAATTAATCAAGAAGAAACAAGTAAACATGTCATTCGAATGACTTATAAGCTTTCAACCTCGCTCATGTTTCATGCAAGCAATATAACTTATCAATTATTATTACTCTATTTATACTACAATAAATTGATCATTCATTTGGTTATATTATACCATATTTCAATGTTGTAGGCTAATTTTTAATTATGCCATTGTTCTTTAATCAACCATGATATCATATTCATTTTGTAATAATTCTTTCATATTAACCTTTGTTATAGCCTTGAGAATCGATAGCCCAGTCTAGAAACGCGAGACCCTAACCAATTATCACCCATATAATACATGGTACTCGCAGTACTGGTCAATCCCTCCTATTGTTGCCAAGTGACCACATACAATCCCTCCTACTGTCGCCAATAGGGATCACTGTCCCGAACCGTAGTCCACCCCGACTCTGAGCTCTATGGATTCTATGGCATGCCAACTATATCTATGACTGACTCAAGACCAAGGCTTACAATAATTATCATTCTTATCAATCTTAGAGCCTAGCTCTATTTGAAATGCACTTCTTGTGCCAATACCCCATTTTTCAATTAGGGTTCAATACCAATTTCAATATCAATGATTCAATGCCAACATCAATATTCAATGTTTCAACAATCAATTTCTATAGTTGATAATCAATTTCAATAATCGATGTTCCAATGTCAATGTATGGATATCAATAACAATGTCAATAATCAATGACCTATATCAATTGTATCAATAATCATTTGTGCTCTATATCGCACCTTACATGCTTATTCTTTTGTCAATGAATTTCATCCTCAATCATTCGTAACTTATCAAGAGATTAACATCATATAAGTTAATCACAACCAATGGCGATTCATCATTTCTCAAGCAACCACTTTTAATCTTAAATATATTCTTTCAGATGAAGCAATAGCTAGTTGTGTATCAACCATAATTGATTTCACTTAGTTTTCAAAAGAAATAGTATCCATACATAGCAATTTAAACTTGCACCATCATAAGTAGCTTTCGAATTATCAATTGTCATGGCATATTGTGCTTATTTACTCATATTATAAGTACTTACCCGGAGTCCAAACTTAGCCATTCAATATCATATGGCTTTGAAAGTAAGTTAATCCATACTTAACATAATAAAATTGCTCAGAATAGTTTCATTCTATTCTGAGACTTAAAGCTACACTCACCTCATATCCCAAAGTTTTGGGATACCTGACTCCTCATTCACATCCTGTCACTTATCCATTCTTTTTTTTCCATCTTCTTAATCTTTCTCAAAATAACGATGGGATTCAATCTACAATTACCCTCAAGCTATAATCTCACTACTCAAGGTTTCTCACTCAACAATTTTGCTAGTTTCATTCGGTTCTCTCGCATCAGTGGAGAAGACAACTCCTTTGATTCATTAAGATGAGAATAATCATGGAAAGGACATGTGTGAATGTCCTCAATCAATTAAGTGTATTAGCATACAAACATAGGATTTAGCTATAATAATAATTTGATCCCTTCTAAATTGCCATTCAATTAATCCCTTAATTCGAATTGGTCCTTAGGGATTGACCACTCACTTCCTTGTTGCTTTATTTTAGTCCCAGTCTATTTAATTAGCCTAAGGGATGACAAATTAAGGCATATTAGTATTTGGTCAAAAGATGACTTATAACCATCCCTTATTTAGAATGTTGCAAGAAATAAATAGGAATGATACATTAGAATGGTAACAGTCTACTAGTCTAACTTTGGGGTATTACAAGACATCATGGTAGTCTAACAACCTAAGGCACATATGAATGTTTACACCAAACATATAATCATACCAACAATTATAACTCATTATCAAGCAAAAAGAAGACATATATAAGGCCCATTACAAACTTCAAATACTTATGAGGTTTATACACATACATAGGAAACCTCCAAGAAAGACTATATGCATAATGCATTCTTTAGAAACTATGATGTGCCACCATCTAGGAGATCAAAGGAGGAATTACACCAAACACCTTGTACTTGTGATCCGACTGAAACTCGAAGGCAACTCAAACAAGTTGTACCCTGAAAGGTAGATAAGAGATTTCATAAATATAAACATACTTAATGAGGTAGCTATATGAGTTAAAGTGTTCGATTTAAGTTTATCTCATAATAAGCTTGAACAATTGAGTAAAACATGAACACATGAGTACATTACATTCGAACGTCTCAAAAGTATTTTATAATTCTAATCTTATTTTACTACGATCTAACAGATCTTATATATATAATACACAACATAATTCCTGTGCATATTTAAGCCTTTTAACTAAGTAGGTTCATTCTCCCAAGAGTACGATTAGATCGACAATTGGATACACTTTTATTCAGAATAAGTTATTATAGCCACAAGGTTTCAAACCTGGCATCATATTTAATTAAACTCGAGCAACATTTACACATTAGTTTCTTAAGACACAAGTCATCAAACATGTTTAGACAGGTACAACTTATCACTTAGATTACCAAATTAGTATATAATATATATAGTATTGCTTACAACACGTTACCATCTTTCACTCAAATACTCTTAATAGAGCAGCCCATGTACACATACATTTATACATATAAAACAGTCCATGATTGATCACTTATAACAACACAATTTACTTAACATGTTAACATAATATAACAAAGCAAAACTGCCCAAGAATTGATCACTTATAACCAAACAATTTACTTAACATGTTAACATAATATAACATAGCAAAACTGGCCGAGAATTGATCACTTATAACCAAACAATTTACTTAATTGATCACTTATAACCAAACAATTTACTTGACATGTTAACATAATATAACATAGCAAAACTACCCAAGAATTGATCACTTATGACCAAACAATTTACTTAACTTGTTAACATAATATAACATAGCAAAACAGCCCAAGAATTGATCACTTATAACCAAACAATTTACTTCACTTGTTAACATAATATAACATAGCAAAACTGCCCAAGAATTGATCACTTATAACCAAACAATTTACTTAACTTGTTAACATAATATAACTTGGCAAAACTGCCCAAGAATTGATCACTTATAACCAAACAATTTACTTAACACGTAATAAAAGGGACATGAGATTTATTATATCAAACACAGATTACTTATAAGACAAGCAACCAATTTGAGTTTCAAAATTATAAAAGCAAGGTTATTACTAGCATCACCAATGTCAAGATAATTTCATTGGTAAGTTTACAAGTATCACACATTTCTTTATTTAACATAGCCTTGATTAATAAGCAGTCTAGGTACTCAAATCTTATGACGTCTGTCGTCAAACAAGGGTACTCGAAGTACCAAACAAGGGACCGTAGTCCAAACAGGGGACCGAAGTCCATTCTATCAGGGGGCTCTATAGACTCTATGGCATGCAAATTGTACCTAAGACTGACTCGAAACAAAGACTTTCTATTTTAATCTTATCGTAACAATTTTTGGAGTCAAGATTTATCACTTAGTCAAGTATCAAATAATCATGCTTTATTCATAGCAAGTTGACCATGGCTCAAAGATCATATATGTATAATGGTTGAATTTCATAATAACTTATCGAGATATGGACATGTACACATTACATTCAAAGTCTATACAATCATTTAGCTCAAATATAACTTATTCTTAAGTACTTACCTTGAAATACTTACCTCTGGCCCAAGCTAGCATTTGTAAGCACAATATTCGTATAGGAATAACAACGAACATAATCTTAATCATAAGTCAAATAACATGTCATATTCATACCAAGATGAGAATTGCTCCATGTACTTATTATCACACAAGAAAGGTTCCTTATTTACCACATCAAACATATTCAATTTCATATATTTTCAAACATAGCATGTATTTCACATATAATCAATCACATAGTACTTGTAGTTTGGTACTTACCTTGTTATCCAAGCTAAGCTTTAAGCATAGTTTACCATAACATTCAAGGTAATGTATTAAAAGTAAAGAGGGGTGCTCAGGAAGGTTATAACCTATCCCGAGTCTTTAAACTACACTCACCTTTTATCCCGAAGTTACGGGATACCCGAATCCTTAACCAAACTTGCTACTTACACAATTCCTTCCTAGCTTCGTCTTGGTCTAATTACAACAAGAATATAACTATATATTAGAACTAATTCAATCTTTCAACCATTCACCAAACAGGGCAGTTTACACTTTCACACATCTAATCATTCATATAGTATTGCTGATATCATTGTCATTGTATATAGTATTGCTGACATCATTGTAAGGATTATTGCATTGAACCACTTAAGTGGATTCTATTGGTAAGTTAAGGTAAGTCATTGCATTGAATATCGACCATTGATATTGCTATAGTCTCTTTCATCGCTCATTGTCATTAAATTCACTATCGATATAGTCATTGAATTATTGAAGCAATGGACATTGGACATTGAGCATAGTCATTGCTATTGTCATCATCATTTTTATTGTCATTGTATATTGACATCGATAAAGTTATTGTCATTCAAACATTGTAAATGAAGCATCGACAACTGTTATTGCCATTGAGATCATTAAACATTGCCATTGTTATTGATATTGCTATTGAACATGGGCATCAAAGCATTGATTATTGATAAAAACATTGAACATAACTATTATTATTGATCATTGATATTGTCACCGAGCCTTGGATTCGAAAGGACTTTTGATACAATTGCAATGCCATAGAATTCATGAGCTTGGTGTAAGTGAAGACTATGGTCCTAGGGCTACGGCCTATATTGATTTGGTGAGGCGGAGGGACTGGACCATTCATTGATTTCATGAGGAATAGGAATTCGCATATCCACTATTCGGAATTGATCCAAGGGTTATTGTCGAATTATGGACTTATTGTTATTAAACAATATCATTGCACTGCTACTATTGAATCATTGCATTGTTATTGTCAATATGTGATTTAGAATGCATTTCATTGATAAAGTGTTTAGTTGTGACTACCTCACTAGGCAATGTATGCCTAATGCATTTCATTTCATGCATTTCAAGTTAAGGATTCCACTGTTGAAGATCGGAGAATCAACGTTGTTGACAAGTCACTACAGGCCCCAAGTAATATGTTTTGTCTTAATGAACTCATAGTATGGTGGCAAAGTGGTTGAACTAGGCATTTATAACCCTTTTGATATGTGTGTAATATGCATGACTTGTGGAAGCCATAAAGGCTCTAAGTAACCTTTTGAAATTGTTTAAAAGAGGCTAAATATGCATATTTGGCACTAAAAGGTGGAAACCTAGTAAATGAATTCGAATAACCCTACAATTTGGCATGCAAGTAGATTATAGAATTGAAATATTGTTGGTAAAGTTTCATTGCATTTGGACATCGATTGCTAGGTCAAATGGACATTACAGTGCAGGGCGTACCGATACATGTCAAGCTGTATCGATATGGCCTTGCATATTTGACCTGAGGAAGCATGAGTTAACCATGGAGTATCGATATAGGTCTAAAGTGTATTGATAAAGGTTTTGGCAGTAAGGTTTGGGCATTTAAATGCATCGATACGGTCTTGGGGTGTATCAAAATGGGTCACGGTCAAAGTCAACGTTAGTCAACCCGTATCAATACATGTCAAGCTGTACCGATACGAGTTTTTGAATTGCTGGGAATTGGGTTCTCACCCTTGCATGCGGTACCGATACGATCCTCGACCATATCGATGAATGTTTGGACAGTTTCATTTGAAGTTCAATTCATATACACCCGTACTGATATGGCACCAAGGTGTTTCGGTACGATGGTAGTTGATTTTGTTAAAAGGCATTAAACACAATTTGAATAGTTTATAGAATAGTCACTTATTATTGTATAGTCTAATTGAATGGGTAAATGATATCAAAATGACATAAAAATTTACAAGCTTACTGTTAATGTATTGAATTTCATTATTGCATAGTAAATTACAAGAAAAGGCTTCTAAATTATCATATTTACAATTTAGTTCCTAAAACTTGTCAAAGTTAGAAATTGGTCATAATTAATGAATTATTGGTTCACATTGGACAAATTGAGCTAAAGCCTATACTGGGTAACGTTTGAAAAGTATAACATCGATTGAATGACAAGTATTTATTGAAAACTTATCGCACTGATCATCATTTTGTTCACTGGTAGCACTTTTTGATCCGGTTCTTGACCAGGCAGGAAGGGGTGTTACAGTTTTAGAGTGGCAATTGGTGTCTGCCGGAGATATTTCCTGTTTGTTGGCATCGATTGCATGCCTTGGCAAAGTTATGTGCTTCTTTATATAGTGTGGGCCAAAAGAATCATGACTATAGCACTTGGCAACATTTTTCATCGTAGCAAAACGACCTTCATACGGTGCTGCATGTCATAATTGCAATATGTTGTGTTGTTCATCCTCTGGCACACACCGTCTTATCACTTGGTTGGCACACTCTTTGAACAATATTGGCTTGTCCAAATAATATTGCCTAACTTCTCATAGGAATCTTTTCTTGGCATTAAATGCTAGATCTGGTGACAGAATATTGCTTACTAGGTAGTTGACTATGTCAGCGTACCTAGCATGGCATTGACTGCAAGCAAATACTAATTAGGAAATTCATCTCTTACGGAAGCGGTCTTACCATCTTCAAGGTGATGCTCTAGGCGTGATAGGTGGTCAGCTAATAAGTTTTCACTACCCTTCTTGTGTCGAATCTCAAGATCAAATTCTTGTACCAAGAGCATCCATCGAATCAGTCTAGGCTTGACATCCTTCTTTGCCAAGAGGTATTTCCATGCCGAATGATCTATATACACCGCAACTTTGTTACCAATTAAATAAGATCTGAATTTATCAAAAACAAATACAACCACAAGAAATTCTTTCTCAATAGTGGGGTAATTCAGTTGTACCTCATTCAATGTCCGGTTCGCATAGTAAATGGTATGAAAATTTTTGCCAATTTGTTGTCCTAGCACTGCTCCAACGGCATAGTCGCTGGCATCGTACATGAGCTCAAATGGCTCATTCCAATCTAGTGTGTAACATCCCCTACTCGGCCTAGTAAAAAACCGAGTCAGAGCGTGCTATCGGTGAGTGATACGATGATTCAGTACGATAATTTCAATTAATGATTGTCACTTAGCTTATGTTGTGCTCCTTAATACTAATTAAACATAACATTAGCCCATTTTATTCAAAAGGGAGCAATAAATAAATAATTAGGACTGATTCGTAACTTCTACGAGTTTTAGGGACTAAAATATAAATCTTGTAAATTGAAGGTCCTTTAATGCAATTAACTGAACCAAAATGAAATTCAATACAATAACAATGTCTCTTCAAAATTTCATGTTATTCTGATGTCATTTACCCATCCAATTAGACTTACTAAGATTCATGGACCAATACGCAAATAATGCAAAACTATGTTCAACAGCCCTTAACTCATATAACAGACAACGTATCGAAACGCTTGGGGGCCGTATCAGTATGGGTATACCTGGATTGTACTCCAAAATGAAATTGTCCAACTTCGTTTTGAACGGTCGAGGACCGTATCAGGACGACATGCAAGGGTGATAACTAAATCCCCCAGCAACTCAAGAACTCGTTTCGATACAGCTTGACCGGTATCGATATGGGTTGACTAATTTTAACTTTGACCGAGACTCATTTATCCACACCGATTCCATTAATTCTCTAGACCTCACTGCCCAAAGTCGTATCGAAATGCCTTGAAGCCGTATTGATACGTATGGGTTACCCTACACTTTGGCTATCCCAAATATGCACTGCCGTACAAAAATAGGTGGACCCGTATCGGTACGGCCTACACTGTAATGCTAAATTTTATCTGGTTTTAATTGAATTATCTTGTTGAAGGATGACCAAATGCAATGAAATTTTACTAGCACTTTTCAATTTCTATAATCTACTAGCATGTCGAATTTTAGAGCTATTCGAATCCGTTTGCTAGGTTTTTACCTTTTAGTGCCAAATATACATATTTTGCCATTTTTAGGCTATACTAATGAGCCATATAGAACCTCAAACACTTTTATAGGCCATGCATAACACACACGTATCAAAAGAGTCACAAATGACTAGTTCAACTACTTTTCCACCATCCTAGGAGTTCATAGAGGCAAAGCACATTACTTGAGGCTTGTAGTGATTAGTCAACAACGTCGATTATCGGATCTTCAATGGTGAAAACCTTAACCTGAAAATGAAATGCATTAGGCATACTTTGCCTAGTGAGGTAGTCACAAGTAAACACTTTATCAATGAAATGCATTCCATATCACATCTTGACAATAACAATGCAATGAATCAATAGTAGCTATGCAATGGTCATGTTCAATAGCAATAAGTCCATATTTCAATATTAACCCTTGGATTGATTCGAAATAGTGGATACACGAATTCCTACGCCACACCAATTCAATGAATGGTCTAGTCCCTCTGCCTCGCCAATAAGACCAATAATATATACATCCCTCCACCTCACCACAGTAAAAGCCGTAGCCCAAGGACCGTAGTCCACCCGTACACTGAGATCATGAATCTATGGCATGCCAATTGTATCCAAAGTCCTTTCGAGTCCAAGGTCCAGGGACAATATCAATGATCGGTGTTCGATGAAAATAACAATATTCAATGTTCTTATCAATAAGCAATGAGTCAATATCAATATTCAATAACAATACCAATGGCAATGGAAATGTCCAATAATTTCAATGACAATAGCAATGATGCATGATTCACTTACAATGTTTTGATAACAACCCCTATGTCGATAACAATACTTGTTGACAATAGCTATAGTAATAGCAATGACAATGTTGTATGATCAATGTTCAAGGCTCCTATGTTTCAATGCTCCTATGTTTCAATGGCAATAACTATGGCAAAATCGATATCAATGATTATGACAATGACAATAATGATAACAATAGCAATAACTATGCTCTATTTCCAATTATCCATGCTTCTATATTTCAATGGCAATATCAATGATCGATATTCAATGCAACAACTTACCTTAACTTACCAATGGAATCCACTAAGTGGTTCAATGCAATATTTCTTGAGAATAATGTTAGTAATGCTATAATCAATGATAATGAAATCGAGAAAGGCACCTAGACTAGCCCTGAGACTTCGACTACACTCACCTCGATAAGCTGATTCTCCTACGGCTCTCAGATAACAATTCCTTTGTCCCTAGCTTTCGTCGGTGATGGTGGATGATCTCTATCCAATTCTTGAGCTAGGTTAAACAATAAGAATTGGTTAGAATCGATAATACGATATCAAAATCAATATAATGATATCAAAATCAACATCAAAGCTTAAAATAGCTATTTGCTATCAAATTCCATGGATGACCAAAAACCTAGCTTAAGATTAAGCTTGATTTATCCATGGATTTCATCAATAGTTTGGTGATTATAGCTTACCTGATCGATAGCAGTGTTTCGATATCCATAAACCAAAGAAAGTTCAAGTTTTTCTACCCTCAACAATGGAGGTGCTTGCTTAATTTGTTAGAGGAAGAAGATGACAATAGTGATGAAGTTAATTTGAGATATAGCAACATGGTAACCTTTCTCTTTTCTTAATCCCTTTTTAATTGTGAACTTTCCTTCACATGAAGAAATTTAACCTAGAAGACCCATGTATGGGTGATTAAATATGAGAAGGGGCTAATCACAAGATTAGTCCCTTAACTCCCAACACTCTATACTTGTACCCCAAACTTTTGATTTCTATAATTTAGTCACACACATGTTTTCAATACATTCATTAAGGTCCATATTCAATAATTTGGTTCAATTAGAATCCAATATCGATGCAATTGTCCTTGCAGTCAAAGTCAATATAATATTTGGACCTTTCCAATGTAGGGTTTTCGATCACCGGAACCCAATTCTGACTAGACCGGTTTTTGAGATGTTACAACTCTCCCCCTTAAGAAAAATTTATCCTCAAATTTTACCTAAATCAAAGATATGAGGATATTGCTTCCTCATTGCCTCCTCCGGTTCCCAGGTGGCTTCTTCCATGAAATGGCTCATCTCGAGAACTTTAACTAAAGGAATGGACTTGTTGCGAAGCCTCTTAACTTCCTTTTCAAGAATCTAAACTGGTTCTTCCTCATAAGAAATGTTTGATTGAATTTTCATGGATTAAGGTTCAATGATATGCGAAGGATCAGAACGATACTTCCGCAACATCGATACATTAAACACATCGTGGAGTTTACTCAAGTCTGAGGGTAACGATAAGCCACAGGGCCAACCTTTTCAATAACTCTAAAAGGTCTGATAAATTGGGGACTCAGCTTCCCTTTTCTTCTGAACCTCAAAACTTTATTCTACGGTGAGACTTTAAAAAAAGCTTTCTCACCAACTTCATACTGTATATCCCTTTGCTTAAGATCAGCATAGGTCTTATGTCAGTCAAAGGCAACTCTTAATCGATCACGGATGATGGTAACCCGTTCCTCGATTTCCCGAATTATATCAGGGCCCAACACCTTACCTTCACCGAGTTCAGACCAACACAATGGAGTTCTGCAACGTCTGTGATACAACGCTTCTTAAGGTGCCATCTTGTTGGAAGCTTGACAACTATTGTTATAGGAAAACTCGATAAGAGGTAGTGATTTCTCCCAAGAGCTTCCAAAATCAATGATACACGCTCGAAGCATGTCTTCCAATACTTGAATTACCCTTTCCGACTGACCGTCAGATTGAGGGTGAAAAATAGTTCTTAGATTAACTCTGGTGCCCAGAGCTCCTTGCAACGACTTCCAGAATCAAGATACAATTTTGGATCTCGATCAGAAATGATCGACTAAGGCACTCCATAGAGTCGAATAACTTCCTTGATATACAAGTCATCCAGCTTAGGAAGACTGTAATCCATTCTAATTGGCAGGAAATGGGCTGACTTGGTGAAACGGTCCAGAATGAACCGAATGGCATCATGTTTAGTAGGAGTTAAGGGTAGACCACTAACAAAATCCATAGTGATCTTCTCCCACTTCTATTGTAGTAGATCGATGGGTTGTAATAAGCAGGTAGAAACACGATGTTCAACTTTAATACGCTGACACATGAGGACCTGGATACGAATTCAACTATGGCTTGCTTCATTCCCGGCCACCAAAAAAGATCTCACATGTCCTTGTACATCTTCACTAACCCTGGGTAAACAGAAAAGGAACTCGAATAGGCTTGCTTAAGTATATCAGTACGAAGAGATTCATCATTGGGTATATAGACCCGATCACGAAAATATAAGAGCCTTTCATAATTCACTATGAAGTCGGGGTTGTCTTGCAGCTAGGAAATGATAACTTGAAGTTTAGGATCTTATTTTTGCAATGCTTGAATTCTCAAAACGATGGTAGACTGGACTCGAAGTTTAGCCATGAGATAACGATGCTTTCGAAGATGGAAGTGAGCATTGATAGCTTGAGGAGCTACAATAGAAGAACTTTGCAATGAGTCGATATACTAATCAATATATTGGACTCAACGATTAATAACGATACTTACCAAGCAGTGGCTGAGTGAATCAGCTACAACATTGGCCTTGCCTAGATGGTAATCAATGACAAGATTGTAGTTCTTGAAGAGTTCTATCCATCTCCATTGCTAAAGATTCAACTCCCTCTGGGTCAGGAGGTACTTGAGACTCTTATGATCGGTGAAAAGGTAGCACTTTTCTTCGTAGAGATAGTGTCTCTAGATTTTCAATGCAAAGACAACTGCATCCAACTCAAGGTCATGAGTACGATAATTCATATCATGTGGCTTTAGTTGCCTCGAGGCATAGGCAATGACTTTACCTTCTTGCATCAATACATATCCTAACTCGAGATGCGAAGCATCACTGTAGTCGATGTAGCCCTTTCCAGACTCGGGTTGAGTTAGGACCGGTGCATAGGTCAACACTTGATTCAATTGATCAAAGCTTCTCGGTTGATCTACAGACCAAAAAAATGAAGCATCCTTCCTCAACAACATAGTAGATGAGCTGCTATCATAGAGAATCCTTTAACAAACCTTTTACAATAGCCAGCGAGACCAAGGAAACTTCTCACCTCACCAATATTCTTCGGTGGGTACCAATCAACGATGGCTTGGATTTTCTTCGGATCCACCTGAATGCTTAAAGCCGATATAATATGCCCAAGGAAGGCAACTTCAGTGAGCCAAAACTCACATTTGGAGAACTTAGCAACCAACTACTTCTCTCGAAGGATCTGAAGTACAATTCGAAGGTGATCTTAATGCTTGAAAGGATTCTTATAATAAATAAGAATGTCTTCAATGAACACCACTACAAAATTTTCAATGTAGGGTCTGAAAATCGATTTATTAGGTCTATGAATGTTGTCGGTGCATTGGTTATCCTAAAAGGCATCACCAAGAATTCGTAGTGTCTGTATCTTGTTCGAAAAGCCGTCTTGGGTACATCACACTCTTTAAGTCTCATTTGATAATACCCATACCTTAAATCGATCTTGGAAAACATAGAGGCATCCTTAAGCTGATTGAATAGGTCATCTATCCTTGGAAATGGATACTTATTCTTGATGATTACCTTGTTCAACTATCGATAATCGATACACAATCTCATAGAACCATCATTCTTCTTAACAAAAAGAACAAGTGCTCCTTAAGGAGAGGAACTCGGTTGAATGTAACCTTTATTCAAAAGGTCTTGAATTTGAGACTTTAGCTCCTTGAGCTCAACGGATGCCATGCGATAGGGTGCAATAGAAACTGGGGCAGTACTAGGTTGCACTTTGATGCCAAATTCAACTTCATGGGTTGGGGGAAATCCCAAAAGTTCACATACGGTGTCAACATCCACAAAATAAGGTTCATCCTTGGCTTCCAATGTCAAAGCTTGCAATGAAGGGTTTCTTGAACTCAGCAACACAATACTTTCCTTGCCAAGACCTCAGAGATACAACTTCCTCTTGCCACAATCTACCCATGCTTGATGCTCACTAAGCCAGTCTAGACCCAGTATAACATCAAACTCAAAGATTGGTAGGGTCAATAGAGGTAGGGCCAATAGGTTGGCCTCAAAAGGGATCCAACGAATCACTAAGGGATAATTATTGTACATGATATTTATGGTGACACAATCACCCAAAGGATTTGTTACAGAACTCATCAATACTATAGGTTCAAACGATAATATATGCCTTTTAACCAACACGATGCATATGAAAGAGTGGGTAGAACCAGGATCAATCAATGCATATAAAGGATATGAATACAATTCAATGGTACCTACAATTGCATCACGTTCCTATCCTTCTTCCCTACACCTCACATGATACATTTGGGTAGGTGCCTTTGATTCTTGCTTGCTCGACTCCTTCCCAGAGCCGCTAGGTCTCCCCGTAGCTCCGGGTGAACCTTGCCTTGACCCTTTACCTCGAAAGGACTGAGTAGGGGTTGCAACGTTAGTCGGTGTGGTAGTAAACTTGGCTCCATTCAGTGGACAATCATGGATAAAATGGCCTAGCTCGCCACAAAAGAAACAAGCTTCAGTTTGTTTACAGCATGGACCTATTGGATTCCTGTTCTAATAGTAGTTACAAACAGGATGTTGTGAACCTCTATTAAAGCCTCCAGTGCTCTGAACCGAGGCCGCCTTGGAAAAATACTAAGTCATAGTTAGAGGCTTCTCAAATTTCCTAGAACGAGCTGGTTGTGGATAGACATGTTGCTTAGGACCTTGATATTTTCCCTTCTTATTCCATCTAGGAGGCCTAGAATCACCTCTAAACCTTTTCTCAGCTTTGTCTGACCCAGTGGTCCTTTGGGCTTTCAACAACGCTTTAGTAGCTTTGACTCGGTTCACCAAATTTTAGAAGTCGATGATGCCCAGTGCAGTGAACATAGGGCGAAGCTCATCACTTAGCCCGATAATGAACATACGACACTTTTCTTCCTCTTTTTAAATATATTTAGCACCATATCAGTAATACTTATAGAAATCATGGATGTATTGCTCGACTAGCTGCCCACCTTGCTTGAGGTGGAGAAATATGCTACATCTTTTCATGAGGTAAAACTCGCTAATGTACATCTTGCGGAACTCTTGAAGAAAGAATTCCTAGGTCAGAGTATCTTCAGAGACCGTAAGGGTAGTAGTCTCCCACCATCCCACCAATGCAAAGCTTTGTCGGCTAATAATGCAGGGGCACATTCTAGCTTGTGCTCATCCGAACACTGCAACTTCTTATTCAATATTCGTAGGGTGTTATCCAGCCAGTATTCATCAATTTCAGGATTGTCATCATCTTGAGCAGTGAAAGTATAAGCCTGGTACTGTGAAAGCTTATCAATAGGGGCTCGAGCATGCTGGACAAATGACGAGGTAGGTTGCGCTGCCTGTTGCGTGTGATAAGTGCTACGCAAATGTGCAAATATACACGTCGCAAGTTATAGTATAAAAGATATCATCTCCACAGGGATTGGTGCTACTTCAAGAATCTAGTCTCTTGCACTGTAAAAAGTAAAAACACAAGTAAAGGATTATAGGAGTTTAACTAATGACTAATCTAGAAAGCAATAAAGTAAAAGAAAAGATGAATTCAAATGAGAGAGATAGGCCAGGTTATCGTGAGTTGAGGTGTGATAGCCGATTGGATCGTCTTGGTAAAAGAGTGCACGGGCAACTCAGTTGTCGTGGCAACTTGAACAACGGGGTTGCCTTGGCAACTAATCGGTGGTTGTCTGGGCGACTAGTTGGGCAACTACTTGGGCTTGTGGGCAGCAACCTTCAAGGTTCGGCAGAGCGTTCTTCAATGGTTTCTTCTTATCCCTAAGTCGAAACTCTATCTACTTGTGCATGCCTTGATAATACATCCCTGCGTGAATCAAGGGTGAACAACAACCAATCTTGCGCTCCTCTTAGCCGTTGAAATCCTTAACTTATTCCTAAGCCGGATTAATCTTCACCATCAATAGATTGAATAAAGATCATATTCATTCGTTTCTTGAATCTAACTCTCCCGATATTAGATAAATAGATGAAATCACGAGATCCTCTCCCAATTCACTCGCAAACAAGAATAAGAACCAAGAATGAATAAACCTTGAAATAGAAAAGTGCAAACTCTTATTACCTAAACAAAAACCAATAGTTTCTCACAACCACAAAACACAATAACCATAGCCAAGTAAATTTAGTTCATGGCTAGGTTCCAAAGAAACACAAGATAAACAATCCCTAGCATGAACCCAATCGAACAAGAAAGAAAAGGATGAAAGAGGAGGCTTGTCGAAATCCTCCTTGCCCTTGATGCTTGTCGAAAATTCTCTCCTCTAGCCCTACTTGGACTTGTTGAAATTCCCTATTGCTCTCTCCTCTTTGATTGTCGAAATCTCCTTGCTATTTATAAGGCTAGGCCAAAGTCCTTCTTTGAGGAGGAGTTTAAGTTGGAATTAAATTATCTTTAAAGAATATAATTCTTTATTATAATTGTATTCCTACTAGAACTTCTCCTATCTTCTTGGAATTTAATTATTTTTTAATCTCTGCATGGCAATCAAATTCCTTTGGGTTTGGGCTTTGCTCCACGTCATCTTGGGCTTGTTTAGTCATCAATTTCGCCTACCATATCACCTTTACTCTTGTCAAAAATTGCCATGGCCACTGCCTCGGCGTCTCCTTCATGTATTGCCCTGGCAACTAGCTCGGCATCTCCTTCATGCATTGCCCTGGCAACTAGCTCGGCATTGCTTTGGCAAGTGATCCTGCACATACATACACAAAGCACACCAAAGCAGCATCTTTTCCACAAAAACTACCAAGTTATGTAATCAAGCTCAACGATTGAAGGAAACATGGATTAATGCATGAATGGCTAACTATGAAACTAATATGAGCCTAAGTCTGACAATAATATGAGTAAAAAGGGTGAGAAAAATAGTACTTTTGAACACTTATCACACCCCCAAACTCGAACTATTGCTTGTCCTCAAGCAATGCAAACTCATAATTACCTGCCAAGACTTCAATTTTCACAAACTTAGCTTTGAACTTGATTTCAATTCTCTGAACCGGGGCACAAAGTATGATTGGCTTTTTATTTTTTGGAAAACTTAGGAGTTACTCGGAATCAAACTATAATGCTTGTGAGTGTGTGCGGAGTTGTGTGCAAGTTGATTTTTCGGATTCTATGCAAACAATAGGTTTTCAAATTACTTCATTGGGTTCTTTTTAACATGTTTTAACTAGATCCAGTTTTGGACACCTCTAGTGTTTTGTTTTCTTAAGTGAATTTATTCGACTAGAGCCGGTTTCGGGCACCTCTAGCTATCAATTTTTTTAACACATACTAGAGCCAGTTTCGGGCACCTCTAGTGATCCTATGTTTTAGCACATGCTAGATCCAATTTCGGACACCTCTAATATTCATCCAATTTTTATTCTAATCCGCCAATTTGTTAATTATCAACCTAAGTTTACTAGAATTCCTTAAATCAATCAAAGCACAACAGTGTTTCCTCAAATTTAGCATCATAGTAAAATTCTAAGTTTTTCCATGGTTATCCTAGAATAAAAATTCTATCAATTAAGTGCATTGGCAAAGTCATCATCGAATATTCATCAAATCTAAGCAATTCTTGTTCCAATTAAAGGCATGGCAAGCAATTTATGTATCCTATATGTAATACTTAAGATGAATGAAACTAAACATGGTAACTACTAATAACAATCCCCCCCCCAAACTCGAGTGAGGCATTATCCTCAATGCATGCATAAAATACGAGAAAAATAAAAATAAAAATAAAAAATAAAAATGCATACGAGGACTTACTCTGAGAGTTCATCATTGTAGATGATTAGTTTCCTTCTAGTCGTTGTCTTGATTCTCTTGCTTGAACGCGATGGTTGTTTTCTTGTTGCCGGTGGTGGAATCGATCCTCGTATGGGGTTGTCCTCATCGTCCTCTTCATCAATGTCAATGGCTTTTTGCTTGGAGGATTCAATTGGTGCGGTCTTTATTGGTTCAATGGAGGACTCGTCCGAATCTGAAAAATCAGAAAATGATTCCGTAGGAGTTGATTCGGGCATAGGTGCTTTACCTTTGGCTTTTGCAGTGGCTGCCGGGATGTCTTTAGCTTTGGTTGCCATGGCATCTTCAGGGTTGGTTGTCGTGGCATCAGCTTCCTTGGTTACCGGGGCAAGGATCTCGGCGGGAAAGATTGGGAACGGCACGCGATTGTCCGGGTACTTTTCTAGGATGACTTGGGTGATGGCATTGTTGTGCTCCTTCATGTACCGCATGAACATTAGTTGCCGATCTTCAATTTGCCTTAGAAGGCTTGCCAATGGGCGCAAAAGTGCTTCAAAGTGTCCCGAGGTTGGTGGCCGAGTTGCCCTGGCGTTAGGTGCTTGGGCATCAGAGATTGTCGCGGCGGCAGGAGTTGCCGTGGCAATTAGAGGCCTTGAAGAATCTCCCGGTGCCTCTTCCATTAGCTTTCGGATTAGTGCTTGATTCTAACCAGACTTGGGTATGGCTTTTTCATCGGTGGACTCACTCGGGACATGCATCTCCTTGCAAAGGTTAGAAATTAAGCAAGGGAAGAAAAGAGAACCCTTATCTTTTGAGCTGCATACAAAAATCTCATCACAAATAATTTTTCCAATGTTAATGATGCGATTATGCAAAATAGAATGTATGAGCAAAAGACGTGGTATATCAACGGTAGTATTGTGTGTGGAGGGCATTAAAGAAGTTTTAACAAACTTATTCCATAGTTTTGCCTCGGGTTTAAGCCGAAGGCGATTTACCGTGCCCTTGTATTTACCGTCGTTCCAATGAGTTCCCGGTTGAGTGAGTTCTTGAAGCACCTTGTCGAGTTGCTTGGGATTGATTTGGTCAACAAAGGCTTGATGCTCGTCCTTCTCAATGTAAAGTCCGTAAAAGGTGTTGATGCTTTCGGGACTTATAAGTATGGCCTTGTCACGAACAAAAACATAAGGATTATCCGGGTTAGGTGAGTGAGCATAGAATTCTCTTACCCATGAGATGTTACCCGGTTCCGGTTGATGGCAAAAGATTTGCCACTTTTGATGTGCAATCCTCTTGAAGATGAATGGTTCAAGGCCGAAATCTTGATGAGAGTTGGAGTATTCAAAGCCTTGTTCTTCATGAATCTTCCGCTTTCAAACTTGGATTGAAATCTTTCTTGAACCACGGTGTAGCAAACTTCTTGTATCTTGGTTCTTTGGAGGAACTTGGATGAACTAAAAGTTTAATCTTGGATGCCATGGATGATCTTGGTTGTGAGTAAAAACAAAGAAAAGAAACTAAAAAGTTGCAAGATAGAAAGTAGGAATAGGTTAAGGGTGATGGGTGATGGGTTTTATAGAAAAGATAGATGGGTGGGATTAGGGGAAAACGGAAAAGGGTTTAGGGTTTTGTAGAAGTTGTCGACAAGTGGGTTTTGGTTAGGATGAATTGGAGGCTTTATATAAGCCTTAGATTCAGCCCATTAGTTTCCTTGTTGAAGATGTTTTCCTACTTGGTTTAGAATTCCTTCTTTATCTTGAACTTCTTTTCCTACAATTCAAAGACAAATCAAATAAGGATTAAAATTAAATATAAACTAATAGAGAAAATAAATAAAGATGTGTAATAGGATTCTTAAACTTGAATAAAAAAATCTATCCTAAAACTACTAATAATCAGAAAAATAAAAAAATAGAAAAAAAATAAAATAATTAATTAATCGAAAAATAAAAATAAAAATAATAAAAAAAATATCAAAAGGGAGAGCATGCTCATGCATCTCCTAAGTTGACCACTTCCTTGTTACGTTCCACATGGGCACCATTGTAGTGCTTCAATCTTTGTCCATTAACTTTGAATTCATGGTTGTCAGAGATGGACTTGATTATCAAGGCGCCATGGGAGAATGCTTTGACGACTTCAAATGGTCCCGACCATCTTGATTTCAGCTTCCTCGGGAAAAGTTTTAGCCGAGAATTGAATAGGAGAACTAGTTGCCCTGGCGTGAATTTATGTGGCAATAGTTTCTTGTCGTGCCATCGCTTTGTTTTCTCCTTGTAGATTCGTGCATTGTTATAGGCGAGTGCACGGAATTCTTCCATCTCGTTGAGATCCATCAAACGCTTTTGTTCGGCACTTTCCCAATCCATATTCACGGTCTTGATTGGCTAGTACGCCTGTGTTCGATTTCCATCGGTAGATGACATGTTTTACCATAGACAAGTCGGAAGGGGGACATACCTAAGGGTGTTTTGAATGCAGTGCGATATGCCCAAAGTGCGTCATCTAGTCTTAATGACCAATCCTTCCTTGAGGGATTTACAACTTTCTCGAGTATTCCCTTCAACTCCCGGTTGGAAATTTTTGCTTGCCCGTTGGTTTGTGGATGATATGCCGTGGCGATCTTGTGTGATATGCCGAAGCGTTGCAACATCTTGGCAATTAGTCTGTTGTCAAAATGCTTGCCATCGTCGCTGATAATTGCTCTCGGCATCCCAAACCGTGTAAATATGTTTTTCTGCAAGAATCTTTGTACGGTCTTGGAATCGTTGTTGGGAACTGCAACTGCCTCAACCCATTTAGACACGTAGTCGACGACAAGTAGAATATAGAGGTTGCCGAATGAAGATGGGAAAGGTCCCATAAAATCGATCCCCCACACATCGAACAGTTCCACCTCGATGATGTTCTGGAGAGACATCTCATGTCATCTAGAGATATTGCCCGTCCTCTGGCAACGATCACATTGCTTGTAAAAGTCTTGGGCATCTTTGTACAATGTTGGCCAATACAAACCGAATTGCAAAACTTTGGCCGTGGTACGAGTTCCTCCAAAATGTCCTCCATAGGGTGAAGAATGGCATTGCCGGAGTACATTCTGTTGCTCTTCTTCAGGGACACATCGGCGTATAACCTGATCTGCACATTGTTTAAACAAAAGAGGCTCATCCCAAAAGTAATGCTTAGCATCATGGCGGAACCGCTTCTTCCCTTGGTGAGTAATGCCATAAGGAAAAATACCACAAACAAGGAAATTTACTAAATCTGCGTACCAGGGTATTGTCGAGGCATTTGCTACCGTGGTGACTGCTCCCAGAATTGCCGAGGCGTGCACGTCAAAGGCTGTTGCGGCGTCAAGGGTTGTCGAGGCGTGTGCATCCATGGTTGCCGAGGCGTCGAGGGTTGCCGAGGTAACTAAAATTTGTTCATCCAGGAATGCATCGCATATCTCTAGATCCGCGTCCTCCTCCCTATTGCGTTCCAAACGTGATAAGTGATCGGCCACTTGATTTTCTGTTCCTTTCCTGTCCTTAATTTCAATATCAAATTCTTGTAAAAGTAATATCCAACGAATCAAACGAGGTTTAGCATCCTTTTTAGAAAATAAGTATTTGATTGCCGAATGGTTCGTATGAACAATTACCTTTGTACCAATCAAATAGGATCGGAACTTGTCAAATGCGAAAACTACAGCTAGTAACTCTTTCTCCGTTGTTGTGTAATTTACTTGAGCACTATTAAGAGTTTTACTAGCGTAGTATATCACATGGAAGGTCTTACCTGTGCGTTGGCCTAGGACTGCTCCTACTGCGAAATCACTTGCATCACACATGAGCTCAAAAGGTAGCGTCCAATCTGGTGGAACGACAATGGGTGCCGAGGTAAGCTTTTCCTTTAGGGTTTCGAATGCTTGGTTGCAAGAATCATCAAAATCGAAGACTTTATCCTGTTCTAGCATATTACACAAGGGTTTAGTGATTTTAGAAAAATTATGAATGAACCGCCTGTAAAAACCTGCATGTCCGAGAAAACTCTGAATTCCTTTAACCGAACTTGGTGGGGGTAATCTCTCAATCACGTCCACCTTGGCTTTGTCTACTTCAATTCCCTTGGATGAAATCTTGTGTCCGAGCACTATTCCTTCATCTACCATAAAATGGCATTTCTCCCAACTGAGGACTAAATCCGTTTCTTCACATCTTGCCAACACCCTCTCTAAATTACCGAGGCAGCTGTCGAAGTCATTACCAAAAACTGAAAAATCATCTATGAAGATCTCAAGGAAGTCTTCGACCATGTCTGAAAAGAGTGCCATCATGCATCTTTGGAAGGTTGCTGGGGCGTTACACAATCCGAACGGCATCCTTCGGAAGGCATAAGTACCGTATGGGCATGTGAAGGTTGTCTTTTCTTGATCTTCTGGCGCTATGGCAATTTGATTGTAACCTGAATAACCATCAAGAAAACAATAAAAGGGTTTACCTGCAAGACGGTCAAGCATTTGATCAATAAAGGGTAATGGGAAGTGATCTTTCCTAGTAGCTTTGTTTAGCTTTCGATAGTCCATACAAACCCTCCAACCGGTCACAGTGTCCTGGTTGGGATAAGTTCATTATTTTCATTGCTTACCACTGTTATACCTCCCTTTTTCGTACACATTGTACCGGACTTACCCACGTACTATCGGAGATAGGGTATATAATGCCGGCGTCCAGCCACTTGATGATTTCTTTCAATATAACCCCTTTCATGGCATGATTCAGTCTCCTCTGGGCCTCAATTGAAGGTTTGTGATCATCTTCCAACAAGATCCTGTGCATGCATACTGTCGGGCTAATTCCCTTCAAGTCGGCAATTGTCCACCCTATTGCCTTTTTGTGTAGCTTCAACATCTTGATCAGCTTCTTTTCCTGCTCAGGCTGTAACTTAGAAGAAATAATTACAGGCAATGTATTATCGGTTCCTAAGTATGCATATTTTAGTTGCTCTGGCAATTGTTTCAACTCAAGAGTCGGTGGTTGTTCAATAGAGGGTTTTTTGAGCTTACCTTCCTTACCTGAGTAATCCAGTGGTTCAAAGTATGTACCTGGTCGGTTGACTAGCCAATTTGCCTCTTCTTGTTGTTCCTCATCGACCGGTTCTTCATACTCCTCAGGTTTCTCTTGATCGGCAATGTAGTTGCCGAGGCAACTAAATTCTCATCGGTTAAACTCGCCGTGGCATGAAGTAGTTGGCATTCTTCTGGATCATCGACATGCCTTAGTGTTTGGAACACATTTAGTTTGACCTGCTGGTCATTCACCCTCATTGTGAGTTCTCCCTTTTAAACATCGATCAAGGTTCTCCCTGTTGCTAGGAATGGTCTCCCGAGAATGATAGGTGCATGTTCATCTGCTTCACAATCCAAAACAATAAAGTCAGCGGAAAAAATAAATTTATCAACTTTTACCAAGATGTCCTCGATTTTTCCCTCTCGATGCACATAGGATCTGGCTGGCTAGTCAGAGCATAATCATGTTGTAGGTCTTGCCTTCCCGATTCCTAGTTTCTGGAAAACCAATTTAAGCATCAAGTTTATGCTAGCCCCAAGGTCGCATAATGCTTTCCCGACATAGTGATTTCCAATAGAACAGGGTATTGTGAACTTCCGGGATCCTTCAACTTGGGTGGCATACGACAGTGCAACATTGCCATGCATCCTCTCTGTTATGCAAATCGCTTTCAAACTCTCCTAGCCTTGTTCTCTTGGACACAATGCCTTTAAGAAACTTGGCATAGTTTGGCATTTGTTCAATTGCTTCCACCAATGGCAAGTTGATGTGGACTTGCTTTAGGATATCAAGAAACTTCTTGAATTGGTATTCTTGCTTTTTTCGCTTCAACCTTTGTGGGAATGAGGGTGGAAGTCGAATATCTTCGATCCTTCCATTGGTTTGAAACCCGATTGACGGCATTGCTGAGACATCTGGAGTTGCCGAGGCATCATCGGTTGCCGAGGCATGCTTATTGCCGGTTGCCGCGGCAATTCCTAGTTCAGCATCTGAGGCTTTGCCGTTAGGTTCATCTTGATCTTTTTGTGGAGTTTTGTTTGATGAGCGGGTTTGAGCCTCTCTAAGTTGTTGGCCACTTATAGTGGTGATTGCCTTACATTGCTCATGGCTAGTTCCTCTTGCGACTTCAGTATCGCTAGGTAAACCTCCTTGTGGTCTAGTATTCAGATTTTGAGCAAACTGGCCGACTTGATTTTGCAATGATTTGATTGCCGCCTCTTGGTTTTGCAATCTCATTTCGTCCTGTTAATAAAAGCATCGATTCTTTTTTATGAAATTACTATTCTCACCATATAAGATTCAGTTTTCATCATAAAAACATTAAGAGAATTCTCCAAAGAACTAGATGTTGTTTGGTTGTTGCCGCGGCATCTAATGCCGTGGCATATTCTCACGGAATCCGATGCTTGTGCATTCTGATTGTTCCGGTTTAGAGCATTGTTGGGATTACTCCATGAAAAATTTGGGTGCTTCTTCCAGTGGATTGTATGTATTGGACATCACGTTATTGTCTCGATTGTAATTCCCCACTTAGAAGTCGGATTCCGGATTCTCGCATACATTCGAAGAATTATGGTTATCACCACATAACTCACAAATAGAATCCATTACCTTGACTTCATGTGTGTTGTTTGGTTTTTTTCATGTTCGACCATCTTGGTCAAAGTGGTCAATTGTGCCAAATTGAATCGATGATCCTAGTTCATGTATTGTGGCTTGGCGTCAAACTCCTCCTCTTCTAGTGGATGGGAATTGATAGTCATTCTTGGCCAGCCGTTTAAAATTTGCATTGCTTCCTCCGTGACTTATCTAGGAGTATACCGTTTGCCGAGGCATCTAGCATCATCCTTGTTGGTGTATTCACGGCGTTGAAAACCATTGTTACTTCAGTCCACACCGAGAATCCGTGTAGGGGCATTTGTGTAGAAGTTCTCTATATCGCTCCCAAGCCTCGTACATGGATTCATCATCCGTTAGAAAAGAAGTAATGTCGTTACGGCTTATCACCAAATTTGTAGGATTAAATCTAGCAAGGAAATCACGACAAAGATCAGTCCAAGATGCTATAGATCCGGCAGAATGCTATTCAACCATGCTTTTGCCCTATCCTCGGTGAATAGGGAATAATCTTAATCGTAGGACATCGGGGTGACTCAGGTGTATCTTGAACGAGTTGCAAATCTCGAGGAAATATTTCGGATGTTGCCGTGCATCTTCAGATTCTTGAGCCGCCAAATTGACCAATTGTGTTGATCATATTAAACATATTGGTTTCAACTCAAAGTGGTTGGCTTCAATTTCAGGTGCGACAACTCCTGGGTTAAGTCCATCAAGATCTTCTTCAAGATAGTCTCGAATAGTTCTGTTTCGTGCAAGAATCACTCCTCCTCCTGCTCGAACATCTTGATTCATATTGCCGTCTTGATTTGCCATTGGTTCTCTTATCCTTCGTCTAAGTCTTTGTAAGGTTCGTTCGATTTACGGATCAAAGGGATATTACGTGAAGTCGGTCTCATACGTCATATACCAATGCAAAAGCAAAGTTTGTTAGCCCTTTGAATTTTAAACTAGAAAAGTATAAAGAAAGTGCAAGAAAATAAAAACAAAGTCCCTATTGCCAATCCCCGGCAACGGCGCCAAAAACTTGTTGCGTGTGATAAGTGCTACGCAAATGTGCAAGTATACACGTCGCAAGTTATAGTATAAAAGATATCGTCTCCACAGGGATTGGTGCTACTTCAAGAATCTAGTCTCTTGCACTGTAAAAAGTAAAAACACAAGTAAAGAATTATAGGAGTTTAACTAATGACTAATCTAGAAAGCAATAAAGTAAAAGAAAAGATGAATTCAAATGAGAGAGATAGGCCAGGTTATCGTGAGTTGAGGTGTGATAGCCGATTGGATCGTCTTGGTAAAAGAGTGCATCGGGCAACTCGGTTGCCGTGGCAACTTGCTACAACGAGGTTGCCTTGGCAACTAATCGATGGTTGCACAGGCGACTAGTTGGGCAACTACTTGGGCTTCTGGGCAGCAACCTTCAAGGTTCGGCGAGCGTTCTTCAATGGTTTCTTCTTATCCTAAGTCGAAACTCTATCTACTTGTGCATGCCTTGATAATACATCCTGCGTGAATCAAGGGTGAACAACAACCAATCTTGCGCTCCTCTCTTAGCCGTTGAAATCCTTAACTTATTCCTAAGCGGATTAATCTTCACCATCAATAGATTGAATAAAGATCATATTCATTCGTTTCTTGAATCTAACTCTCCCGATATTAGATAAATAGATGAAATCACGAGATCCTCTCCCAATTCACTCAAAACAAGAATAAGAACCAAGAATGAATAAACCTTGAAATAGAAAAGTGCAAACTCTTATTACCTAAACAAAAACCAATAGTTTCTCACAACCACAAAACACAATAACCATAGCCAAGTAAATTTAGTTCATGGCTAGGTTCCAAAGAAACACAAGATAAACAATCCTAGCATGAACCCAATCGAACAAGAAAGAAAAGGATGAAAGAGGAGGCTTGTCGAAATCCTCCTTGCCCTTGATGCTTGTCGAAAATTCTCTCCTCTAGCCCTACTTGGACTTGTTGAAATTCCCTATTGCTCTCTCCTCTTTGATTGTCGAAATCTCCTTGCTATTTATAGGGCTAGGCCAAAGTCCTTCTTTGAGGAGGAGTTTAAGTTGGAATTAAATTATCTTTAAAGAATATAATTCTTTATTATAATTGTATTCCTACTAGAACTTCTCCTATCTTCTTGGAATTTAATTCTTCTTTAATCTCTGCATGGCAATCAAATTCCTTTGGGTTTGGGCTTTGCTCCACGTCATCTTAGGCTTGTTTAGTCATCAATTTCGACTACCATATCACCTTTACTCTTGTCAACAATTGCCATGGCAATGTGGCTCAGCGTCTCTCCTTCATGTATTGCCACAGCAACTAGCTCGGCATCTCCTTCATGCATTGCCACAGCAACTAGCTCGGCATTGCTTTGGCAAGTGATCCTGCACATACACACACAAAGCACACCAAAGCAGCATCTTTTCACAAAAACTACCAAGTTATGTAATCAAGCTCAACGATTGGAAGGAAACATGGATTAATGCATGAATGGCTAACTATGCAACTAATATGAGCCTAAGTCTAACAATAATATGAGTAAAAGGGTAAGAAAAATAGTACTTTTGAACACTTATCACACCCCCAAACTCGAACTATTGCTTGTCCTCAAGCAATGCAAACTCATAATTACACCCAAGACTTCAATTTTCACAAACTTAGCTTTGAACTTGATTTCAATTCTACGAACAGGGCACAAAGTATGATTGGCTTTTTATTTTTGGAAAAACTTAGGAGTTACTCGGAATCAAACTATAATGCTTGTGAGTGTGTGCGGAGTTGTGTGCAAGTTGATTTTGATTCTATGCAAACAATAGGTTTCAAATTACTTCATTGGGTTCTTTTTAACATGTTTTAACTAGAGCCAGTTTTGGGCACCTCTAGTGTTTTGTTTTTAGTTTTCTTAAGTTAATTTATTAGACTAGAGCGGTTTGGGCACCTCTAGCTATCAATTTTTTTAACACATACTAGAGCAGTTTTGGGCACCTCTAGTGATCAATTTTTTTTTACATGCTAGAGCCAATTTCGGACACCTCTAATATTCATCAATTTTTATTCTAATCCCCCAATTTGTTAATTATCAACCTAAGTTTACTAGAATTCCTTAAATCAATCAAACCACAACAGTGTTTCATCAAATTTAGCATCATAGTAAAATTCTAAGTTTTCCATGGTTATCCTAGAATAAAAATTCTATCAATTAAGTGCATTGGCAAAGTCATCATCGGATATTCATCAAATCTAAGCAATTCTTGTTCCAATTAAAGGCATGGCAAGCAATTTATGTATCCTAAATGTAATACTTAAGATGAATGTAACTAAACATGGTAACTACTAATAACAATCCCCCAAACTCGGTGAGGCATTGTCCTCAATGCATGCATAAAATAATAAAAAAAAAAAATAAAAATAAAAAAAAAAAAAATGCATCGAGGACTTACTCAGAGTTCATCATTGTAGATGATTAGTTTCCTTCTAGTCGTTGTCTTGATTCTCTTGCTTGAGCGCGATGGTTGTTTTCTTGTTGCGGTGGTGGAATCGATCCTCGTATGGGGTTGTCCTCATCGTCCTCTTCATCAATGTCAATGGCTTTTTGCTTGGAGGATTCAATTGGTGCGGTCTTTATTGGTTCAATGGAGGACTCGTCGAATCTGAAAAATCAGAAAATGATTCCGTAGGAGTTGATTCGGGCATAGGTGCTTTACCTTTGGCTTTTTGCGGTGGTTGCGGGATGTCTTTAGCTTTGGTTGCCATGGCATCTTGGGGTTGTTGGTTGGCATCATCTTGTCGTGCATCAGCTTGCCTTGGCGTTACGGGGCAAGGATCTCGGCGGGAAAGATTAGGGAGCGACACGCGATTGTCGGGTACTTTTCTAGGATGACTTGGGTGATGGCATTGTTGTGCTCCTTCATGTACCGCATGAACATTAGTTGCCGATCTTCAATTTGCCTTAGGTGGCTTGCCAATGGGTGCAAAAGTGCTTCAAAGTGTCCGGGGTTGGTGGCGAGTTGCCTGGCGTTAGGTGCTTGGGCATTAGGGATTGTCGTGGCGGCGGGAGTTGCCGTGGCAATTAGAGGCCTTGAAGAATCTCCGGTGCCTCTTCCATTAGCTTTTGGATTAGTGCTTGATTCTAACCAGACTTGGGTAGGGCCTTTTCATCGGTGGACTCACTCGGGACATGCATCTCCTTGCAAAGGTTAGAAATTAAGCAAGGGAAGAAAAGAACCCTTATCTTTTGAGCTGCATACAAAAATCTCATCACAAATAATTTTTCCAATGTTAATGATGCGATTATGCAAAATAGAATGTATGAGCAAAAGGCGTGGTATATCAGCGGTAGTATTGTGTGTGGAGGGCATTAAAAGTTTTAACAAACTTATTCCATAGTTTTGCCTCGGGTTTAAGCCGAAGGCGATTTACCGTGCCCTTGTATTTACCGTCGTTCAATGAGTTCCGGTTGAGTGAGTTCTTGAAGCACCTTGTCGAGTTGCTTGGGATTGATTTGGTCAACAAAGGCTTGATGCTCGTCCTTCTCAATGTAAAGTCCGTAAAGGTGTTGATGCTTTGGGACTTATAAGTATGGCCTTGTCACGAACAAAAACATAAGGATTATCCGGGTTAGGTGAGTGAGCATAGAATTCTCTTACCCATGAGATGTTACCGGTTCGGTTGATGGCAAAAGATTTGCCACTTTTGATGTGCAATCCTCTTGAAGATGAATGGTTCAAGGCCGAAATCTTGATGAGAGTTGGAGTATTCAAAGCCTTGTTCTTCATGAATCTTCCGGCTTTCAAACTTGGATTGAAATCTTTCTTGAACCACCGGTGTAGCAAACTTCTTGTATCTTGGTTCTTTGGAGGAACTTGGATGAACTAAAAGTTTAATCTTGGATGCCATGGATGATCTTGGTTGTGAGTAAAAACAAAGAAAAAAACTAAAAAGTTGCAAGATAGAAAGTAGGAATAGGTTAAGGGTGATGGGTGATGGGTTTTATAGAAAAGATAGATGGGTGGGATTAGGGGAAAACGGAAAAGGGTTTAGGGTTTTGTAGAAGTTGTCGACAAGTGGGTTTTGGTTAGGATGAATTGGAGGCTTTATATAAGCCTTAGATTCAGCCCATTAGTTTCCTTGTTGAAGATGTTTTCCTACTTGGTTTAGAATTCCTTCTTTATCTTGAACTTCTTTTCCTACAATTCAAAGACAAATCAAATAAGGATTAAAATTAAATATAAACTAATAAAGAAAATAAATAAAGATGTGTAATAGGATTCTTAAACTTGAATAAAAAAATCTATCCTAAAACTACTAATAATCAGAAAAATAAAAAAAAAAAATAAAATAATTAATTAATCGAAAAATAAAAATAAAAATAATAAAAAAAAAATAAAAATATCAAAGGGAGAGCATGCTCATGCATCTCCTAAGTTGACCACTTCCTTGTTCGTTCCACATGGGCACCATTGTAGTGCTTCAATCTTTGTCCATTAACTTTGAATTCATGGTTGTCGAGAGATGGACTTGATTATCAAGGCGCCATGGGAGAATGGTTTGACGACTTCAAATGGTCCCGACCATCTTGATTTCAGCTTTCTCGGGAAAAGTTTTAGCGAGAATTGAATAGGAGAACTAGTTGCCTGGCGTGAATTTATGTGGCAATAGTTTCTTGTCGTGCCATCGCTTTGTTTTCTCCTTGTAGATTCGTGCATTGTTATAGGCGAGTGCGGAATTCTTCCATCTCGTTGAGATCCATCAAATGCTTTTGTTCGGCACTTTCCCAATCCATATTCACGGTCTTGATTGGCTAAAATGCGCCTGTGTTCGATTTCCATCGGTAGATGACATGTTTTACCATAGACAAGTCGGAAGGGGACATACCTAAGGGTGTTTTGAATGCGGTCACGATATGCCCAAAGTCGTCATCTAGTCTTAATGACCAATCCTTCCTTGAGGATTTACAACTTTCTCGAGTATTCCCTTCAACTCCGGTTGGAAATTTTTGCTTGCCCGTTGGTTTGTGGATGATATGCCGTGGCGATCTTGTGTGATATGCGGAAGCGTTGCAACATCTTGGCAATTAGTCTGTTGTCAAAATGCTTGCCATCGTCGCTGATAATTGCTCTCGGCATCCCAAACCGTGTAAATATGTTTTTCTGCAAGAATCTTTGTACGGTCTTGGAATCGTTGTTGGGAACTGCAACTGCCTCAACCCATTTAGACACGTAGTCGACGACAAGTAGAATATAGAGGTTGCCGAATGAAGATGGGAAAGGTCCCATAAAATCGATCCCCCACACATCGAACAGTTCCACCTCGATGATGTTCTGGAGAGACATCTCATGTCATCTAGAGATATTGCCCGTCCTCTGGCAACGATCACATTGCTTGTAAAAGTCTTGGGCATCTTTGTACAATGTTGGCCAATACAAACCGAATTGCAAAACTTTGGCCGTGATGCGAGTTCCTCCAAAATGTCCTCCATAGGGTGAAGAATGGCATTGCGGAGTACATTCTGTTGCTCTTCTTGAGGACACATCGGCGTATAACCTGATCTGCACATTGTTTAAACAAAAAGAGGCTCATCCCAAAAGTAATGCTTAGCATCATGGCGGAACCGCTTCTTCCCTTGGTGAGTAATGCCATAAGGAAAAATACCACAAACAAGGAAATTTACTAAATCTGCGTACGGGGTATTGTCGAGGCATTTGCTACCGTGGTGATTTGCTCCCAAAATGCCGGCGTGCACGTCAAAGGCTGTTGCGGCGTCAAGGGTTGTCGGCGCGTGTGCATCCATGGTTGCCGTTCTTGGCGTCGAGGTTGCCGAGGTAACTAAAATTTGTTCATCGGGAATGCATCGCATATCTCTAGATCCGCGTCCTCCTCCTATTGCGTTCCAAACGTGATAAGTGATCGGCCACTTGATTTTACTCCTCCTTTCACATCCTTAATTTCAATATCAAATTCTTGTAAAAGTAATATCCAACGAATCAAACGAGGTTTAGCATCCTTTTTAGAAAATAAGTATTTGATTGCGAATGGTTCGTATGAACAATTACCTTTGTACCAATCAAATAGGATCGGAACTTGTCAAATCACGAAAACTACTGACTAGTAACTCTTTCTCCGTTGTTGTGTAATTTACTTGAGCACTATTAAGAGTTTTACTAGCGTAGTATATCACATGGAAGGTCTTACCTGTGCGTTGGCCTAGGATTTGCTCCTCTGTGAAATCACTTGCATCACACATGAGCTCAAAAGGTAGCGTCAATCTGGTGGAGCGACAATGGGTGCGAGGTAAGCTTTTCCTTTAGGGTTTTGAATGCTTGGTTGCAAGAATCATCAAAATCGAAGACTTTATCTGTTCTAGCATATTACACAAGGGTTTAGTGATTTTAGAAAAATTATGAATGAACCTCTTTGTAAAAACCTGCATGTCAGAAAACTCAAATTCCTTTAACCGAACTTGGTGGGGTAATCTCTCAATCACGTCCACCTTGGCTTTGTCTACTTCAATTCCCTTGGATGAAATCTTGTGTCCGAGCACTATTCCTTCATCTACCATAAAATGGCATTTCTCCCAATTGAGGACTAAATCCGTTTCTTCACATCTTGCCAACACCCTCTCTAAATTACCGAGGCAGCTGTCGAAGTCATTACCAAAAACTGAAAAATCATCTATGAAGATCTCAAGGAAGTCTTGACCATGTCTGAAAAAGAGTGCCATCATGCATCTTTGGAAGGTTGCTTTGGGCGTTACACAATCGAGCGGCATCCTTCGGAAGGCATAAAATACCGTATGGGCATGTGAAGGTTGTCTTTTCTTGATCTTAAGGTGCTATGGCAATTTGATTGTAACCTGAATAACCATCAAGAAAACAATAAAAGGTTTTTACAAAGGCGGTCAAGCATTTGATCAATAAAGGGTAATGGGAAGTGATCTTTCCTAGTAGCTTTGTTTAGCTTTGATAGTCCATACAAACCCTCAACCGGTCACAGATCTGGTTGGGATAAGTTCATTATTTTCATTGCTTACCACTGTTATATACCTCCCTTTTTTGGTACACATTGTACGGACTTACCAATACTATCGGAGATAGGGTATATAATGCCGGCGTCAAGCCACTTGATGATTTCTTTCAATATAACCCCTTTCATGGCATGATTCAGTCTCCTCTGGGCCTCAATTGAAGGTTTGTGATCATCTTCCAACAAGATCTTGTGCATGCATCTTTGTCGGGCTAATTCCCTTCAAGTCGGCAATTGTCCACCCTATTGCCTTTTTGTGTAGCTTCAACATCTTGATCAGCTTCTTTTCACCTCAGGCTGTAACTTAGAAGAAATAATTACAGGCAATGTATTATCGGTTCCTAAGTATGCATATTTTAGTTGCTCTGGCAATTGTTTCAACTCAAGAGTCGGTGGTTGTTCAATAGAGGTTTTTGAGCTTACCTTCCTTACAGAGTAATCCAGGTGGTTCAAAGTATGTACAGGTCGGTTGACTAGCCAATTTGCCTCTTCTTGTTGTTCCTCATCGACCGGTTCTTCATACTCCTCAGGTTTCTCTTGATCGGCAATGTAGTTGCGAGGCAACTAAATTCCTCATCGAGTTAAACTCTGCCGTGGCATGAAGTAGTTGGCATTCTTACGGATCATCGACATGCCTTAGTGTTTGGAACACATTTAGTTTGACCTGCTGGTCATTCACCCTCATTGTGAGTTCTCCCTTTTAAACATCGATCAAGGTTCTCCCTGTTGCTAGGAATGGTCTCCCGAGAATGATAGGTGCATGTTCATCTGCTTCACAATCCAAAACAATAAAGTCAGTGGGGAAAAATAAATTTATCAACTTTTACCAGTATGTCCTCGATTTTTCCCTCTGGATGCACATAGGATCTGTCGGCTAGCTGTAGCATAACTGTTGTAGGTCTTGCCTTCCCGATTCCTAGTTTCTGGAAAACCAATTTAAGCATCAAGTTTATGCTAGCCCCAAGGTCGCATAATGCTTTCCCGACATAGTGATTTCCAATAGAACAGGGTATTGTGAACTTCCGGGATCCTTCAACTTGGGTGGCATACGATTGTGCAACATTGCCATGCATCCCTCTGTTGCGGCAACTGTTTCAAACTCTCCTAGCCTTGTTCTCTTGGACACAATGCCTTTAAGAAACTTGGCATAGTTTGGCATTTGTTCAATTGCTTCCACCAATGGCAAGTTGATGTGGACTTGCTTTAGGATATCAAGAAACTTCTTGAATTGGTATTCTTGCTTTTTTCGCTTCAACCTTTGTGGGAATGAGGGTGGAAGTCGAATATCTTCGATCCTTCCATTGGTTTGAAACCCGATTGACATTCTTTGCTGAGACATCTGGAGTTGCCGAGGCATCATCGGTTGCCGAGGCATGCTTATTGCCGGTTGCCGCGGCAATTCCTAGTTCAGCATCTGAGGCTTTGCCGTTAGGTTCATCTTGATCTTTTTGTGGAGTTTTGTTTGATGAGCGGGTTTGAGCCTCTCTAAGTTGTTGGCCACTTATAGTGGTGATTGCCTTACATTGCTCATGGCTAGTTCCTCTTGCGACTTCAGTATCGCTAGGTAAACCTCCTTGTGGTCTAGTATTCAGATTTTGAGCAAACTGGCCGACTTGATTTTGCAATGATTTGATTGCCGCCTCTTGGTTTTGCAATCTCATTTCGGTCCTGTTAATAAAAGCATCAGTTCTTTTTATGAAATTACTATTCTCAGCCATATAAGATTCAGTTTTCATCATAAAAACATTAAGAGAATTCTCCAAAGAACTAGATGTTGTCGGTTGTTGCTGCGGCATCTAATGCCGTGGCATATTCTGCTGGAATCCCGATGCTTGTGCATTCTGATTGTTCTGGTTTAGAGCATTGTTGGGATTACTCCATGAAAAATTTGGGTGCTTCTTCCAGGCTGGATTGTATGTATTGGACATCACGTTATTGCTCCGATTGTAATTCCCCACTTAGAAGCTGGATTCCGGATTCTGCATACATTCAGAAGAATTATGGTTATCACCACATAACTCACAAATAGAATCCATTACCTTGACTTCATGTGTGTTGTTTGGTTTTTTCATGTTCTGGACCATCTTGGTCAAAGTGGTCAATTGTGCTGAAATTGAATCTGATGATCCTAGTTCATGTATTGTGGCTTGGCGTCAAACTCCTCCTCTTCTAGTGGATGGGAATTGATAGTCATTCTTGGCCAGCCTGTTTAAAATTTGCATTGCTTCCTCCGGTGACTTATCTAGGAGTATACTGTTTGCCGAGGCATCTAGCATCATCCTTGTTGGTGTATTCACGGCGTTGGAAACCATTGTTACTTCAGTCCACACCGAGAATCCGTGTAGGGGGCATTTGTGTAGAAGTTCTCTATATCGCTCCCAAGCCTCGTACATGGATTCATCATCTGCCTGCCGAAAAGAAGTAATGTCGTTACGAAGCTTATCAGTCAAATTTGTAGGATTAAATCTAGCAAGGAAATCACGACAAAGATCAGTCCAAGATGCTATAGATCCGGCAGGAATGCTATTCAACCATGCTTTTGCCCTATCCCTCAGTGAATAGGGGAATAATCTTAATCGTAGGACATCGGGGGTGACTCCGTGTATCTTGAACGAGTTGCAAATCTCGAGGAAATATTTCAGATGTTGCCGTGCATCTTCAGTTGCTGAGCCGCCAAATTGACCAATTGTGTTGATCATATTAAACATATTGGTTTCAACTCAAAGTGGTTGGCTTCAATTTCAGGTGCGACAACTCCTGGGTTAAGTCCATCAAGATCTTCTTCAAGATAGTCTCGAATAGTTACTGTTTAGGTGCAAGAATCACTCCTCCTCCTGCTCGAACATCTTGATTCATATTGCCGTCTTGATTTGCCATTGGTTCTCTTATCCTTCGTCTAAGTCTTTGTAAGGTTCGTTCGATTTACGGATCAAAGGGATATTACGTGAAGTCGGTCTCGCCTCAGTCATATACCAATGCAAAAGCAAAGTTTGTTAGCCCTTTGAATTTTAAACTAGAAAAGTATAAAGAAAGTGCAAGAAAATAAAAACAAAGTCCCTATTGCCAATCCCGACAACGGCGCCAAAAAACTTGTTGCGTGTGATAAGTGCTACGCAAATGTGCAAGTATACACGTCATAAGTTATAGTATAAAAGATATCGTCTCCACGAGGATTGGTGCTACTTCAAGAATCTAGTCTCTTGCACTGTAAAAAGTAAAAACACAAGTAAAGAATTATAGGAGTTTAACTAATGACTAATCTAGAAAGCAATAAAGTAAAAGAAAAGATGAATTCAAATGAGAGAGATAGGCCAGGTTATCGTGAGTTGAGGTGTGATAGCCGATTGGATCGTCTTGGTAAAAGAGTGCACGGGCAACTCGATTGCCGTGGCAACTTGCTACAACGGGTTGCCTTGGCAACTAATCGATGGTTGCCTGGCGACTAGTTGGGCAACTACTTGGGCTTCTAGGCAGCAACCTTCAAGGTTCGTGAGCATTCTTCAATGGTTTCTTCTTATCCCTAAGTCGAAACTCTATCTACTTGTGCATGCCTTGATAATACATCCTGCGTGAATCAAGGGTGAACAACAACCAATCTTGCGCTCCTCTTAGCCGTTGAAATCCTTAACTTATTCCTAAGCGGATTAATCTTCACCATCAATAGATTGAATAAAGATCATATTCATTCGTTTCTTGAATCTAACTCTCCCGATATTAGATAAATAGATGAAATCACGAGATCCTCTCCCAATTCACTCGCAAACAAGAATAAGAACCAAGAATGAATAAACCTTGAAATAGAAAAGTGCAAACTCTTATTACCTAAACAAAAACCAATAGTTTCTCACAACCACAAAACACAATAACCATAGCCAAGTAAATTTAGTTCATGGCTAGGTTCCAAAGAAACACAAGATAAACAATCCCTAGCATGAACCCAATCGAACAAGAAAGAAAAGGATGAAAGAGGAGGCTTGTCGAAATCCTCCTTGCCCTTGATGCTTGTCGAAAATTCTCTCCTCTAGCCCTACTTGGACTTGTTGAAATTCCCTATTGCTCTCTCCTCTTTGATTGTCGAAATCTCCTTGCTATTTATAGGGCTAGGCCAAAGTCCTTCTTTGAGGAGGAGTTTAAGTTGGAATTAAATTATCTTTAAAGAATATAATTCTTTATTATAATTGTATTCCTACTAGAACTTCTCCTATCTTCTTGGAATTTAATTCTTCTTTAATCTCTGCATGGCAATCAAATTCCTTTGGGTTTGGGCTTTGCTCCACGTCATCTTAGGCTTGTTTAGTCATCAATTTCGCCTACCATATCACCTTTACTCTTGTCGAAAATTGCCATGGCAACTGGCTCGGCGTCTCCTTCATGTATTGCCCTGGCAACTAGCTCGGCATCTCCTTCATGCATTGCCCTGGCAACTAGCTCGGCATTGCTTTGGCAAGTGATCCTGTACATACATACACAAAGCACACCAAAGCAGCATCTTTTCCACAAAAACTACCAAGTTATGTAATCAAGCTCAACGATTGAAGGAAACATGGATTAATGCATGAATGGCTAACTATGCAACTAATATGAGCCTAATTCTAACAATAATATGAGTAAAAAGAGTAAGAAAAATAGTACTTTTGAACACTTATCACTGCCCACTCGGCTCTCATCACAGTCATAAACTGCTTAAACATATCAGCTAAATTTTGATAACATTTGGCCTGAACAGTAGGTACCTCAGGTCCGGTGCCTTGTGTAGGGACTTCTTTTAGATTAGAAGGATCTTCCCCTTAATTTCCTCACCATGTGTCAAGGAACCACTGGCAGGCTAATTGATGTGAGCTTCAATCATTTCTGACATATCTATAATATAGAAGATCAGATTAGTCGACAAGTCATAATATACACAATATATAACTCTTAGGAGGCAAAGTAACGCAATATCAATGCAATAAGCTTCGGTTTAGTCCTAGAATTGACTAAACTCTAGCTCTGATACCACAAATGTAAGATCCCCCACTTGGCCTGGCAGAAAACTAGGTCGAAGCGTGCTACTGGTGAGTGATACGATGATTCAGTGCGATAATTTCAATTAATGATTATCACTTAGCCTATGTTGTGCTTCTTAATCCTTATTAAACATAAAATTAGCCCATTTTTTCAAAAGGGAGCAATAAATAAACAATTAGGATTGATTCTTAACTTCTACGAGTTTTAGGGGCTAAACTATAAATCTAGTAAACCAGAGGTCCTTTAATGCAATTAACTGCACCAAAATGAAATTCAGTACAATAACAGTGTGTCTACAAAATTTCGTGCTATTCCAATGTCATTTACCCATCCAATTAGACTTACCGAAATTTAGTGACCAATACGCAAACAAAGCAAAACTGTGTTCAACATCCCCTAACTTATATAACAAACACCGTACCGAAATGCCTTGGGGCCGTATCCGTACGGGTATACATGGAATTTACTCTAAAATGAAATTGTCCAACTTCGTTTTGATATGGCTGAGGACAATATCGGTACGACATGTAAGGGTGATAATCCAATCCCCAGCATATCAAGAACTGATTTCGATACAGCTTGACCGATATCGATACGGGTTGACTAATGTTGACTTTGACTGAGACTCGTTTCGATACACCTTGTATCTGTACCGATGCCATTAATTCTCCAGACCTCACTGCCCAAAGTTGTAACGCCCCGATTTTGGGCCTAGGGGTTAGACTAGGTGGTTCGTTTGAACCGTTTCGGCAATTCAGACTAGTTTCGGGAATAATTCAGTTTAAATGGTTTTTGGATGAAATAAATTATAGAAATATATTCTGAAATCCTTATTTAATATATAAGTGATTTTGGTGGAATCAATTTTGGAAAATGTAATTTGGAGGTTTGACATTTTGGAACTAGTGACTAAAATGTAAAATGTGCAAAACTATTTTTAGTGACTAATTTGTAAAATATCAGGACTTAGAATCTTTAGGGAGCTTTGTCCAAGAGTCTAATTCAGACTTTTTCCCCTTAATTTTCTACTTTTAAATAAGTTTAATAAACAAAACAAGTTGGAGAGAATTAATTGACCATTATTTTCTTAAAACATGTCACGTAACTAACTTCTCTCTCAGCTATTTTCCTCTCAATTTCTCTCCAGCCAAACATCATATTTTCTTCAAAGATTTAAGGCAAACCTTTAATTTAGTCCATTCTTTTAACATTAAAAGATTTCCTATAGATTTCTGATTAAACCCTTATGATTTAATCTTTGTTTTCTCATGAAAAATCATTGTAATTGGGGGAAAATCATCATTAGAGGTAAGGTTTCGTTCATCTCCTCTAATGGAAGGTTCTTTATTGAAATTCCCAAGTTCTTGAACTTTTATTAATGTTTTCTAATGGGTTTTGATGGTATAATTATGGAAAGATGATTTAATTGAGGTTTAATTGCTTTAATTGATGGATCTTTGTTTCAGATCTGATTTGCTGGATTTATAATGAGTTAATACTAGGATTATGATTTGTTGATATGTTCATTTAAATGATTTTAACAATAGAATCCCGAAACAAGGTGAATTGCTAGGTTTTGAGGTTGATATCTTTGGGTTTGTGGCTTGTTTATGGGGTTAATTGGTTGTTGGTGGTTCTTTGGTGTTGAAAAGATGTGTTTGGATATAAATTGATGTTGTTCTAGTGTTAGGCTCGCTGGGTAATAGCTGGAGAATAGTTAGTACGGTTTCGCTGATGATTTCGGTTGTTCTTGTTAGGCGAAAGCTTGGTTGTTGTGGGAGGAAAGTATTGTAGTGTGTTGCTGGGGATTTTGATGCAAAGAAATGCATTAATCCTCTATTTTTCATTGGTTAGAAGCATGTGATGATGTTCGGATAGCTTCGGAAGGAGTTGCGGTTGATTCGAAAGCTTGATTTCGCCTTAGCAAGGCAAGTAGGTGTAGTTGGTGAGTGGTACTAGTTTTAAAGCTTTTCAAAGAGGTTTGAAAGTGATTTTGGAGAGTTTAAATTAAGCTTGAAACATTGGTTTAAACTCAAAAGTAAGTATGATCGAATTCGCTCTCGGTTCTTTGCTTTTTCCATTGTTTTGATAAATCATTCTCATGTTTGAAGATAGAATTTGTTACCTACTGTTATGAATGTTTTTAGGAATTGAGAAATGATTCAGGTTATCCCATGAGATTGATTTATGGTTTTCAAGAGGTTGCATTTTGATGAGAAAAATGCTATGCGTTGATTATATTTTAAAATGGGATATGCTATGGTTTATGTCGATGCATTGAAAAATAGTAGGTTAACATGGTTTTAAAGTGTATATTGGCAAGTGACAAAGCCTTTAATAATCGGATATAATTGATCGACCAATAGGATAAGAGTACACTATAATATGTAGCAAAATCGTGCGTGCGTGAGCCACCTCCATGATGCACAGCAAGATCATGTGAGTCTTCGTAAGGTGCAAAGCAACACCTTATGAGCATTTAAGGTGCAAAGCAACACCTTGTGAACCTTGGTGCGAAGCAACATCATGTGTTATGCCATTCTTATGGTGCATAGTCACACCATGAGATGTATCCGCATATCCGATTTGCTGGGACGTAGCCCTTCCACGTGTTGTTTGGGACGTAGCCCTCCCATGTGTTTGATCGGGACGTAGCCATCTCGAGTCACTTGAGTGCCAATGTAAAATATTACATGTATCTTTGATTTAAATGTTTTTTTGTATAATGAGCTCTATACATGAGATTCTATTTTTGAACATGGTAGCAAATGTTCATGATTTGAAAAGCTAGCTTGAGATTTGCATTGGTTTAATGCATGAGCCTTAATGATACATGTGTTAAAAGCTAAATTATTTGCTTTAGTTAGTTTTAAAGCATGAGGCTATGTTAAGCATGATGAGATATGGTTTATGGAGGAAAAAGGTTTCCAAAGGCACTGTTAATGGTTTTGTTTTGAGTATCCTTCACTAAGCATATTGCTTACGCTCTATTTTCTTAACAATACACAAAAGTAGATCGTTCGGGCTTCAAGAAAGCAAGTGAAGAGGTTCAAGAATTCCTCAAAGTTCAAGTGTGGTTTTAACCCTTCATTAGTAATAAGTTTGGCAATGGGTGGATGCCTTAATGATTTGGGAGTGTATGTTGTGAACTCCCCAGTTTTGGCACAAGTTTATAATACCCTTTTGGTTTTGTAAATTGCCTTTAAAGTTTGGTTTGAGCTTTGATATGGTTTTTGATGTTTAACTTGGCTTGGAATTAGGGTGCATGCCTATAGATTTCCTTTTTAGAATGTGAACATGCTTTATGATGTTTCTGATGCTTTCGGCAATGGTTTGATCCTTGACTATCCCTAGGAAGCATGTTAGAATGGCTTGGCTATCTTTATGGTGAGTTTAAACAGCAATTTGAGACATTGCAGGCCCGGGCACATCGGTACGTGGGCTACCGTATTGATATGGGTAGGCCATATTAGGCTTAGCGTATCGGTACGGGTCTACCGATACGGTCTTAGAGAAAAATGGTTGGGCGTATCGGTACATGGGGCCGTATCGATACGGTCTTGTGTTATCTATGAATCTGCCCAGTTGCATACCGATACAGAGAGCAGGTGTACCGATACGGTGTTAGGTAAATTGGTTATTTGGAATCTTCTAATGTTCTATTTTCTTACATTTTAGTCCCTGAATATTGTAAATGCAATTAAATGAGTTTGGGTGATCAAATCAAGTTGAAATTTGACATGTGAGCATGAAACATGTTTAATTAAATATTGTACCTTTAATTTGGTGATTAGTCCCTATAAAATGATGGTTTCTCAATTTGGTCCCTAAAGTCGTAACGGGCCGATTGGATGTCAATCCGACGCCCTATCAAGTCGTAATTTCACACCCTTCCAGCATGTACATGTAGGATAATAATTAAGTATCTAGGAAAGATAAAAAGAAAAAAAAATACATACATGGGTTGTTTATTGGGTAAACCTTCCCGGTTTACTCAAATATTCTTTGTGTGACTCGCTCAGTTCGATCTTGCGGCTTGACCGGGTTGAGGGGGTTACAAAAGTCATATCAAAATACCTTGAAGCCATATTGATACGCCTAGGTTAGCCTGCACTTTAGCTACCCCAAATATGCACTATCGTACCGAAACAAGTGGACCTGTATCAGTACGGCCTGCACTGTAATGCCAAATTTTATCTGGTTTTTAATCGAATTAACCTGTTTAATGATGTTCAAATGCAATGAAATTTTACCAGCAATTTTCAATTACTATAATCTACTAGAATGTTGAATTTTCGAGCTATTCAAGTCTATTTGCTAGGTTTTTACCTTTTAGTACCAAATATACATATTTAGCCATTTTAAAGCTATACTAATGAGCCATTTAGAACCTCAGACACTTTCACAAGCCATGCATAACACACACACGTATCAAAAGAGTCACAAATGAGTAGTTGAACTACTTTTCCACCATACTAGGAGTTCATAAAGGCAAAACACATTACTTGAGGCTTGTAGTGACTTGTCAACAACATTGATTCTCATATCTTCAATGGTGAAATCCTTAACCTGAAATGTATGGAATGAAATGCATTATGCATACTTTGCCTAGTGAGGTAGTCACAAGTAAACACTTCATCAATGAAATTCATTTCATATCACATATTGACAATAACAATGCAATGAATCAATAGTAGCTATGCAATGGTCATGTTCAATAACAATATGTCCATATTTCAATATTAACCCTTGGATTGATTCGAAATAGTGGATACTCGAATTCCTAATCCTCGCCAATTCAATGAATGGTATAGTCCCCCTGCCTCACCAATATGACCAATAACATATACATCCCTCCACCTCACCACATTAAAGGTCGTAGCCAAGGACCGTAGTACACCCGTACACTGAGATCTTGAATTCTATGGCATGCCAATTGTATCCAAAGTCCTTTCGAATCCATGGTCTGGTGATAATATCAATGATCGGTGTTTGGTAATAATAGCAATATTCAATGTTCTTATCAATAAGAAATGAGTCAATATCAATAATCAATAACAATACCAATGACAATGATAATGTCCAATAATTTCAATGACAATCGCAATGATCTATGTTTCACTTACAATGTTTCGATAACAACACCTATGTCGATATCAATACTTGGTGACAATAGCTATAGCAATAGCAATGACAATGTTCTATGATCAATGTTCAATGCTCCTATGTTTCAATGGCAGTAACGATGGTAAAATCGATATCAATGATCGATGACAATGATAATAACGATAACAATATCAATAACTATGCTCCATGTCTAATGTCCCATGCTTCTTTATTTCAATGGCAATATCAATGATCGATATTCAATGCAACAACTTACCTTAACTTACCAATGGAATCCACTAAGTGGTTCAATTCAATATTCCTTTACAATAATATTAGCCATGCTATAATCAATGATAATGAAATCAAGAAAGGCACCTAGCCTAGTCCGGAGACTCAGACTCACCTCAATAATATGATGCTCCTACGGCTCTCGGATGACAACTCCATTGTCCCTAGCTTTCATCAGTGATGGTGGATGATCTCTATCCAATTATTGAGCTAGGTTAAACAATAAAAATCAGTTAGAATCGATAATACGATATCAAAATCAATATAACGATATCAAAATCAATATCGAAGCTTAAAATAGATATTAGCTATCAAATTCCATGGATGACCAAAAACCTAGCTTAAGATTAAGCTTGATTTATCCATGGATTCCATCAATAGTTTGGGGATTATAGCTTACTCGAACGATAGCAATGTTTTGATATCCATAAACTGAAGAAAATTCAAGCTTTTCTACACTCAATAATAGAGGTGCTTGCTTAATTTGTTAGAGGAAGAAGATGACAATAGTGATGAAGTTAATTTGAGAGATAGCAACCGAGTAACCTTTCTCTTTTCTTAGTCATTTTCTAATTGTGAACTTTCCTTCAGATGAAGGAATTTCACCTGGAAGACCCATATATGGGTGATTAAATATCAGGAGGGGCTAATCAAAGATTAGTCCCATAACTCCCAAAACTCCCAAAACTCTATACTTGTACCCCAAACTTCAATTTCTATAATTTAGTCACTAATAAATTTTCAATACATTCAATAAGGTTCATATTCAATAATTTGGTTCAATTAGAAGCCAATATCGATGCAATTAACCTTGCGGTTAAAGGCAATACAATATTTGGACCTTTCCAATGTAGGGTTTCCGATCATCGGAACCCAATTCCTACTGGACCAGTTTTTGGGATGTAACATGGTGCCACGGCTATAGAGGCATGAATCAACTTTTCTTTAAGTTTCTAAAACACTCTTAAACAAGAATCATCAAAAGTAAAAGTCGCATTTTGTTCTAAAAGCAAGCATAAAGGTTTAGAAATTTTAGAAAAATCTTTAATGAAACATCGGTAAAAAACTACATGTCCCAAAAAACTTCTTATACCTTTTACACTTGTATGAGGTGGCAATTACTTGATTACATCCACTTTTTCTTTGTCAACCTCTAATCCTCTCTTGGTCAACTTGTGCCCGAGAACAATGCCCTACTTCACCATGAAGTGTCATTATTCCCAGTTCAAGACTAGGTTTGCCTCAGTGCATCTCCTTAAAACCTGCTCCAAACTCTAAAGACATTCTTTAAATATTTTGCCAAACACTGAGAAATCGTCCATGAATACTTCCAAGTTATGTTCAATCATGTAAGAAAAAATGGACATCATGCAACGTTGAAATGTTGCCGGGCATTACAAAACTCGAATGGCATTCTTCTAAAGGCAAACATCCCATATGGACACGTGAACGTGTTCTTCTCCTGATCTTCCTAAGCCATGGTAATCTGACTATATCCTGAATATCTGTCTAGAATGCAATAAAATGCCTTACCTGCTAGTCTGTCCAACATTTGATCAATGAAGGGCAATGGAAAGTGGTCTTTCTTGGTGGCATTGTTCAGCTTCCTATAATCCATGCACACTATCTATCAGGTAACAGTCCTAGAAGGAAATAACTCATTGTTGCTATTTTGAACCACGATGATGCCGCATTTCTTTGGCACACATTGCACCGAGCTAACCCACGAGCTATCAAAAATGGGATAGATTATCCTGGCATCCAATCATTTGATAATCTATTTTTTAACAACCTCTTTCATGCTCAGGTTCAATCTTCGCTGATCCTTAATGGTCTTGCCATGATATTCCTCCAAAATGATCATATACATGCAAATGGTTAGGCTTATTCCTCAGATATCAACCAAGGTCCATCCCAATGCTTGCTTATAGTTGCTTAAAATCTCCAGTAACATTTCCTCTTGATCATTAGCGAGATCAACAACAATGATCACTGGAAAAAGTGGTGTTTACCTTAGTAAACATACTTAAGATGGTCTAGTAGTGATTTTAATTGCAGTTCGGGTGGTTCCTCAATGGATGTTTTCGATGCCACGATCTCTCTGCCAGCCAACTCCAATGGCTCAGTCTGTCTGAAATAGCTTACCTCTTCTAAAGTTGTTCCTTCAGTGTCCTCACTTGTTTCTTCAGCATTGTCTCATCCGCTGGCATCCTTATCTATGTCTTGGAACAATTGTGCCATGTCCCCTTAAAAATCGACTCCATCATTTCATCGGCTTGGCAATCCTAAGATTCATCTGCACATTTAAGAGCTTAAAACACATTAAATGTATCATGTTGATCATTTATGCGCATAGTTAGTTCAACTTTATGAACATCAATCAAAGCTCTACCTGTGGCAAGAAATGGTATGCACAATATAATTGGGAGATTAACATCTGCCTCATAATCTAAAATGATAAAATTAGCTGAGATTATGACTTTATCTACCTTTACTAACACATCCTCAATCTTACCCTTAGGATGCGCAAAAGATCGTTCTGCCAACTGAAGTGTTATTGTGGTAGGCCTTTCTTCTATGCCAAGGTTTCTAAAAATAGACATTGGCATCAAATTGATGCTGGTTCCCAAGTCACACAGTGTCTTACCCATAAATCTGTTGCTAATGGTATAAGGAATAGTAAAATTTCCTGGATCCTGCAGCTTTGGTGGCAACCAGTTGATTGTCGTTGCACTACATCCCTCAGTGAGAGCCAAAGTTTCAAAATCACTCAGGTTCCTCTTTTTGGACAAGATGTCCTTCATGAATTTGACATAGTTGGGCATTTGCTAGAGAGCTTCCACCAAAGGTAGATTGATCTGCAATTGTTTAAGAATTTCCAAGAAGCACTTAAAGTGCTGATCCTGCTTGTGCTTTTGTAGTCTTGGTGGAAATGGTGGAGGTGTATAAGCATAAGTCGGGTCTGCTGGCATTGCCAAGGTTTTACTAGCATCTGACTGAGGTCAGGTATCAGACTATTGCCTGGCATAGCTTATTTCAGCTTCTTTCTTCTTTGCTTCTTTTGGTTCATCTACTGGTCCTTTCTTCTCCTCTAGGCAACTATTTAGCTGTTTGATAAGTGTCTCAGCCTAACATTGTTTGGCATTCTGAAGAGTTACAACTTTGCATTGTTCATTGCAGTTTTGCCTGGCATCCTCTCTATCACTTGGCAAAGCTCTCTGGGGTCTATTGTTGAGTGTACTAGCAATCTATCCAATTTGTACCTTCAAGCTTCGCATAGATGTTGCCAAGCTCTAGATAGTTTTATCATTCCTCTCCATGTATTATGTCAAAGTCCCCTGGTTGTTCCCTTGCCCTGCATAAAAGTTGTTTTGTGCCTTCTGTGGCATGGCATTCTAGTTGATCCCTAGCTTGACATTGTCGTTCTGCCTCTGAATGTTGTTGTTCTGATGCTGAGCATTATACTAGTTACCTCCTTGATTTCCCAACCTAAATTTGGGTGTTGTCTCCCTTATGCATTGTAAGTATTAAAATTCAGATTATAATTACGATTAAAATTGCCAACAAAATTTACCGACTCAAGGTTGGTAGGGCAATCTTCTGTTTGATGATCCTCTCTACATATTGTATAGAATGGGGCTAATGCCTTCAGTTCTTGGGCTTCATTACTCTTTTGCAAAGTTCTCACCATGCTAGTAAGATTGGAAATCTTGGTGTGGAAGCATGCGAGCTCATCTATCTGTAATTTCCCACCAGATTTAGTGTTGGTCCCAAGTCAGGTAGTAGGATATTCAAAATCATTGATTGAAATCCTCTCAAGGATGCCAACTGCCTCTGTATAGTTTTTGTCAAGCAGTGAGCCATTTGCTGAAGCATCAACAACCGTTCTGGTTTGTGCATTAAGTCCATTGTAGAAGTTCTCCATATGGGTCCATTTTGGGAATCCATGAATGGGAAACCTCTTCAACAAGTCTTTATATCTCTCATAGGCATCATATAGGGTCTCATCATCAGCCTGCATTGTTGGTCCCAAGTCTTTATATCTCTCCATCTGGGTCCATTGTTGTTCTGCCTCTGAATATTATTGTTCTGACGTTGAACATTATACTAGTTACCTCCTTGATTTCCCCAAGCTAAATTTGGGTGTTGTCTCCATCCTGCATTGTAAGTATTAGAATTCAACTTATATTTACGATTAAAATTGCCAACAAAATTTACCGACTCAAGGTTGGCAGGGCAATCTTTCGTGTGATGATCCTCTCCACATATTGTACAAAATGGGGCTAATGCCTTATCTTCTTGGACCTTATTAATCTTTTGCAAAGTTCTCACCATGCTAGTAAGATTGGAAATCTCAGTGTGGAAGCATATGATCTCATCTATCTATAATTCCCCACCAGTTTTAGTGCTGGTTCCAAGTCTGGTAGTAGGATATTCAAAATCATTGATTGAAATCCTCTCAAGGATGCCAACTGCCTCTATATAGTTTTTTTTAGGTAGTGACACATTTGACGAATAATCAACAATTGTTCTGGTTTGTGCATTAAGTTCATTATAAAAGGTCTCCATCTGGGTCCATGAATGGGAAGCCTCCTCAACAAGTCTTTATATCTCTCCTAGGCATTATATAGGGTCTCATCATCGACTTGCCTAGATGTGATGATCTCACTCCTCAGCTTGGTAGTGAGTTTAGGTGGCTAGAAGCATAACAAAATTTTTTGGTATAGATCTCCCCATGAGGTGATAGAACTAGGTGGCAAAGAACATAGCCATGTTTTTGCTCAGTCTCTCAGGGAAAATGTAAATAACTTCAACTTCACTGTATCCTCCAGTACACTAGGCTGCTAAAATAGCTGGCAAACCTCCATGAATTGTTTCAAGTGTTGCCTCGGATCTCCAATAGGTTCTCCATCAAATTTTCCTACATTCAAAAACGTTTGCATCATTACCAGTTTGAGTTCAAAATTATGTGTATTTACCTCGGGACCAATAAGTCCTAGCATCATGTTGCCAATGTTTGGTGTTGAGTGCTCTCTAATAGGTCTCTCTTCCTCCATATTAATGGCTGGGGCAACAGGAGCTGGTGGTATTCCATTGTTATTAGGTGGATTCTCCTCACTGTTTAACACACCATTTCCTCCTTTACATTGTTTAGCCATCTCTCGAACTGTTTTCTTTAACCTTCGCAGGGTTCTTTTGATTTTCAGATCGTACGGCTAATCTTCCACGACAGGGCAGTTTCTAGTCATACACCGGTCAAAGCAAAGAAATAAAGTAAAAAGAAAAAACAAAAGAAAGATGAGTAAAAATTTAAAAAAATAAATTCCATTGCAATCCCTGGCAACAACGCCAAAAACTTGTCGACTACACTAACACATGGCAAAGATTGAGGATTCAGTGTTAATATGCAAGAAAAAGAATGCCAAGGGTGAGCCTTTTGCGTACAAGTATCACAGTTACCAAGTAATACAACAGTAAGCTAACTATCAAATCCACAGGGATTGACCAAGAACTTATTGCTCAATGTTTACTTGTTTGAGAAAAAAAGTGTTGGAATGATTTGAAATGGTTTTAGAAAATGTTTTAAATAAATGGAAAGAAAGTAAAGCAATAGTGGCAAGAAGAGTTTTCAAATAACTGATGAGTGTTGGCAAGGGATGCCTGGTTTTCACGCTATTCATGCCACCTTAATAATATTCTGCCTTGGAATTAGTGCCAAGCAAATTCAAAGATGGCATTGCCTCTATCGATGGCAATGCCCAATATTAACCATGTTAATCCCCTATATGTCTATAATGAAGTTTTTCATTAATTAATTTGATTAAGTCCAAATCTACACGCTAAGGGGTAGATTCACTTCAGAAGTAAGCTCATCTACTTGAACATCTTCTTTCGAAACTTTTATCCTTAGTACCAAGACAACGATCATTGCCCCTCAAGTCTGTTAAGATATTAAGGTGCAATAAGCAAACAATGTCAGCGGTCGCTTGACAAAGAATTTAATAAAAACTGAAGAACATGCCAGATAGGGAACCATTGCCACGACATTTGATTTATTAAAAACTAAACATAAAACCAATGTTAAACGGAAACATCTCCCACCAACTGTAAAAGTTTAGTTGATGTTGGGGGTATCCATCCAAAAACCTTCATTGTATCTCAACATCATCGCCATTAAAATTAAACTAAAACAAAGAGAATAGGCTAGAAAGGGGTTCATCGATGCTGCCCTTCAATGGCTCCAAGCTTTCAGCCAAGCTGGTCAAACCATGTTGCTCCTCGGTGCAACCTTCCTTTCAATCCGATCATTGATCATCATCCTTGGTTTAATGATCAATCCTCTTTAAATAGGCAAGCACGAAAATCTAGTATAAGCCTTGAATTTTGAATTTGAATGCGCAAGGGATAAGGGATGTGATCATCTTATCCAAAATTTGAATCCTAGGATGACGTGTACTAGGTCCAACGGCTACCTGGCTAGGCATTAGATACCTCTTCTATGCCAGCTGAGCTTTGGCAATTTCTGGTCTATCACTGCCAACATCAACTCGGTATTCTCTCACGCATTCCTTCCTTCTGCGCTGCTCTGCTCTTTCTAGCCTATCTTGTTCTGCCAAGCCTGCAATAATGCCAACAAAGCAAACCTTCACACTGGAAAAACACCACTCTCAAACTCCTTATGCAAATGCACGCATTTAACATCTAAATGCAACTAAATGTACTTAAAGGCAAGAAAAGGCAATGTAAAATAAACATAAAAATCAATACCTTTGAGGAGTTAACACTAAGGCTTAGGCAAGTAGTTACTCTTCGGAAGAGAGTTAAAGTTTGAAGAGCTCACTCCTTGATTCTTCAATTTCTTAGATGGCCATGGAGGTTTTTTATCATTTCTTGATATTTTGTCATTCTAGGAGTAATTCCCTTTTCTTTTCTTCGATGTTTTCATCTTGGCTTCTATGGCGATTGGTCGATTTACCAAATCTTGGAAGTCGATGATCCCTAGAGCTATGAACATAGGGCCTAATTCATCGTTAAGTCCATCAATGAACATCCATCATTTGTCTTCATCCTTCTTGATAAATTCAGACCTATATTTGCAATATTTGTAGAAATCACTAACAAATTATTCTATTAGCCTAGCTCCTTGCTTCAGATACAAGAATCGTCTTCTACATTCGGGAAGATATTATTCACTTATGTATTTCTTTCAGAATTCCTTGAGGAAGAACTCCCAAGTGATAGCATTGACAGAAGCTTTAAGGGTTATAGTTTCCCACCAACTTTGAGCCTCATCAGCTAAAAGGGCTATGACACACTTTAGTTTATGCTTATCTAGACATTGCAATTGTTTCGTTAGTATCCTAGTAAAGGTCTCTAACCAATATTTAGCATCCTTTGATTTTTCATCATCAGCACTAGTGAACATATAAGCTCGATGTTGAGTCAATTTATCAATTGGAGCTCTTGTTGACACCACTACAGGAGGAGTGGGAGGAGTTGAAGGATTTTGCCTCAACGAGGTAAGTAGTTGATCAAAAATCTCCTTCATATTAAGGAGATATTCTCGTTGAACAAGATGAATCGAAGGAGCTTTCTGTTGAACCTGTTGATGTTCAATAGTCTTTTGAGGCTCTCGTTGCTTCTGGTTCATTCTTACGTTTCCTTCTTCATTAGAGGATCTAGTCGGGCTTTCGTTATCCTGACCCAAACTTGTCTCAAACATTCTATAGTGTTATAACATAAAAGAGAGCTTTTATCAGATCCAAATTACAAGCATTTATCAAATTAATTCCTAGGTGTCACATGTAACAAAAGATATGCAATAAGACACACCTTAATCTTAGAATCGACTAAAACCTAGCTCTGATACCAATAAATGTAACACTCTTAACCAGTTAGGAGTAAACTGAACTGGAAGTATTACGGAAAAAACAAGGATTGGCTTAATATAAGTAAGCTCTTAATTTGAATACTAAAGGAGATTCATTGTCAAGATTAAACTATTATTTACTCAAATTTAGTTACAAATTTTAAACATTAACTCATGTTGTCATATAAAGTTTTAAAATACTTAACTTGTCCTTCAAGAATCGATACGTCCTTTCTTTTATATAGCTAAACTTAAGACCTTTATCTGCTAATAACATGTGACCACTATAAGCCCTTTTTATGTCCTAACCTTAATTCCTAGTTTTCATTTGTTCAATCTATACCGTATTTAATATTAGAGGTGAGAGTAAGGTTTGACCAAATTAACAAACTCAATTGAACAAGGGAATTCATTTAAAGTATAATATTAACCTATTTAAGCAAGCTCGAGTCACCAACATTATTCTTATTTCAGATTCTATAATCAATTGTTCTAAGACTTAGATCAACCATGTCCATATACATACATCATTTGCATCACACAACTAGTCATGGAATCAATTCAAACTACCATAGCTTAAAAACCATACATACATCCAATATCAACTACTAAACTATAAAGTAGTAAGCTATGGTCATCTAAACAAACAAACAAACAAACAACCACAAAACACAATAGAGACCTTATTTACACATAGCATAAGATACTCATAAGTTTTATATACCCATATAGAAAAATACCATCCTAAGGCATTATGCTTATAAACAAAATATGTGCCACCAACCAAGAGTTCTTATAGAAAGTTCACAAAACATATTTCTATATACTTGTGATCTGTCTCAAGCTCCAAAGGAGATTTGCAAGTAAAACTTTACCCTAAAATGTGATGAAAGGATTGTACAAGTATACACATAGTGAGGGAGGTTAAAGTGACTAACAATATGAAATAAACAAATTATCCTTTCACCAGAAATCTATTAATCATATAATTCTAAATTTGAACAAGATACAAGTTATTTTGAAGTAAGCCATTCGAACAAAGTATAAATATATACATGGTTATTCAAACAAGCATACATATAAAAACATTCAATCAAAACACACATATATATAGGCATTCTAACAAAGCATATATCTTCACCCCAAAATAATATTCATGAATCAAATAGGCACATTTACTTGTTATGCAAGTTATTGCAAAGATTCGTTAATTTAACTTATAAATTTCATTGTTTCTCTTTAACTTAGCCTTAAGAATCAAGTAGTCTAGTTACACGAATCCCCAACCAACTGTCGCCAAACAAAATGGAACTCGAAGTACCGGTCAAATCCCTCCTACTGTCACCAAGTGACCAAAACACACCCTCCCACTGTCACCTCATAAGGTCCGTAGTCTACCCCAAACACGAGCTCTATGGACTCTATGGCCTGCCAACTATACTTATGACTGACTCGAAACTAAGGCTTTTCATTTAAAACGTATCACATCTGAAACACAGTTGAGCTTAGCTCCAAATTCATATAATCACATAAGCAAGGCTTATAACTTATCTTATCAAGCATATATGACCATATATATAGATTTCAAATATATATCATGCATTCACCAAGTATTGCATATCATAGGTACTATTCATTTAAGTACTCACCTTGAATCCAAGCTTAAACGTACGACATAACTTAACTTAATGACCAAGCAATGTAAAACAAGACAAACAAAGATGCTCAGAATAGTTTAAGTCTATCCTGAGACTTTAAACTACACTCATAGTTTGATCCAAGCTAGGTTTGCTCACGAATCACAATCTTTTTTTGATTTCTACAACTTGGTCTACCTTATGCCTTACTTCTTTAATCGCTTCTTGGTCTATGTTAAACAAAGAACATAACTATATATTAGAATCGATCCCTAACATTCATTTACTTACAAAATAGTTCAATACTCATGTATTCATATAATTTCACACAAAATAGGCACTAATGTTCTTATCTATGCAAAATGGTTTCAATTATGTAAGTACACAAATACATGTACAAAACAGTACCATATACTTTCCTACTTATCCAAAACAGTCCAATATTCATGTGTATAGATATATATTTATGCACAAAACAGTAACTAACATATTTATATACATTCAAAACAGTCCATACACTTGCATACATACTTATATACATCAAAATAGTCCCTAAATCTATAAAATAGTCCTTATATACTTCACAAAATAGTCCCCATACTTTCATATACACTTGAAACAGTCCTATTTACTAGTGTACGCACACACACAAACACGCATACACACACACATATATATATATATATATATATATGTATAAAAGTTGTCCCAAATTGGATTAATAGCAAGCAATGACACCTAATTCAAATTGAAGCACCATTGCTCAATCAACAAGGATGTAATTTGAACACAACACTCTCTACTATCCTAGAATTTATTTTCAGGCAACATAACCAATTCATATTATGTTACAAGAATCACAAAGCATAAAAATTTATTACTTATACCATTCGAATTTTCATAAGTTAACAACCAACTAACCATTCACACATATTATTCATTCTCAATACATGAAACATTCCCATGTTCAAATAAAATTCTTAGCATGAATATATCTATATCTAGCCAATTCCCTAACATATATAATACATAGGAAACTCATATATAATCCTCAATTTAGGCTCTAAAACAAGATGAAAAGCAAGAATACTTACTCTTTACCTTAAGAAGATCGAACAATCACCCAAGAATTTGATATAATTAAACTCAATCTTCAAAATTTCCATGGAAACAACTAACTTTCTCTCAAGCTTTTGTTTTGGTTCTATAGGGGATGAAGAAAACATTTTAGGATCCTCTCTCTATGTGGCCGAACCCCTATCTTAAGTCTCCCTCTTGGTTTGCCATGTGTACAAGTCCACTAACAAAGATTTCTTTATCATGCAATCTTGTTTTCTCACCTAATTTTCGGTTTAGTCCTTCCTAATTGATTATTCAGGTTTACTTCATTTCAAATTTGATCCTAATTCACATAACTAGTCTAATAGATTATAATTCTATAGTAGTTTAACTAATGGTCCAATGTAGAATACTCTTAGGCCAAAGTTTGGGATATTACAATTAAGACATGATTTGGAATGTATCTCGTTGATATTGATATTGTTAATGACTACCTCACTAGGCAAAGTATGCATAATTTATTTCATCTCAAGCATTTAAGGTTAAGAAAGTATCCGTTGCGAGATCGAGAATCGTTAGAGGTTTTAGCAAGTCACTACAAGCTTAAAGTAATGTATATTATCCCTACAAACTTCTAGTATAATGAAAAAGTAGTTAGACTAATCTCTTTTATCCCTTTTGTTGGGTATATGTTGCTTATGGTATGTATAAGTCTTAAAGGCCTAAAATGATGTTTTGAATTTGGCTAAAAGTGGCAAAACATGCATATTTGGCCTAAAAAGGTAAAAACCTCGTAAACAATTTCATTTGGCTACGAATTTTGGCATGCTAGTAAATTATAGTTTTATAAACTTGTCTATAAATTTCATAGGAATTGGACATTGTATGATAGGTCAAAAAGGAAAAGAACCATACTGAATTTGTCCATTGCAAACCCTATCGTGCTGATATTAGTGATGGCGTACTGGTACAGTTATACATATTTGGACCAGGCCAATGTTGGTTAAAAAGACGTATCGATACCGCTTTAGATGTATCAATACGAATTTTCAACACTGGAATTTGGTTTGCAAAAAGGTTTCGGTACGGCTTCAAGGCGTACCGATACCTATTCAACTGTACCGGTACAAATAAGGCTATACTGATACGAGTTTTGGTCACTGGAATTTGATAATTTATAAAATGTGCATAGCATACTGATACGACCCCTCGAGTATCGGTACCAATTTAGGTAATTCGGTCAAAAATTGTTGTAATAATTCTGAAAGGTTGCATATTGGTCACCTATTAATGAATTGGTTAATTAAAGGGTTCAAAATTGGTCCTAAATTCAAGTTCATTGACTCATAATGGATCACTGCTCTCGATATATATTTAGTATTGTATTGAAACACTAGAATAAACAATGTGCTAATTTTCATCTCATTAAATCATTGAACAAGGATTAAAATATTATACCGATCATTGTGTTGGACTCTAGTGACATACTCTGACCCAGTTCTCAACCATGCCAGGAAGGGGGTGTTACATTTGTGGTATTAGAGCTAGAGTTTAGTCGATTCTAGGTCTGAACCTATGCTTATTCTATTTTAATTGCATTTTATTTGCCATCTAGGAGTTATATATTGTGTATATAGTGACTTGTCGACTGTATCGATCTTCTTTCTTTATAGTATAGAGATGTCTGACTCGAACAAAGCTCATATAAATGATCCTGTCACTAAGTCTTTGACTCACGATGAGGAGATAAGGGGGAGACCCTCCGAATCCACAAAATCCCACTCCTCAAAACATTGAACCAGAAGCACAGATTGCTTAGGCTAAATATTACCAGAACATGGCTGATATGTTCAAACACTTTATGGCTACAATGAGAACTGAGCAGGTTGTGCAACCTACTGCAATTGTTATCCAATATGCTCGGGCCCCTATTGATAAGCTATCTCAGCACCGAGCTTATACCTTTACTAGTCAAGATGATGACAATCCTGAAACTACTGGAATGTGCCATCGCCTTGCTTGCTGATAAGGTGCTTCATTGGCGGGAGACTACTATTCTTATAGTCTCTGAGGAAACAATAATATGGGAGTCCTTCTTTTGAGAATTCTAAAAGAAATACATTAGCGAGTTCTATCTTACAGAAAGGTGTAGTATTTTCCTCCATCTTAAACAAGGTGGCCGACCAATGATGTAGTACATCTATGATTTCTATAAGTATTGCATGTATGGTGCTGAGTACATCAAAATGGAGGAAGAGAAGTGCAGAATGTTCATTGCCAGACTCAATGATGAGCTACACCCTATGTTCACAACATTGGGCATCACTGATTACCAAGACCTAATAAATAGGGTTAAGGCCACTAAAGCAACACAAAAAGCCAAGATGACTGGTGGGTCTGGCAAATTATACAAGATATTATGAGATGATTCTCAACCTCCTAAATGGAATAAGAAAAGGAAGTATCAAGGCCCTAAATATAATGCGTATCCATAGCCTTCTCGTTCGGGGAATATTGAGAGGCCACAGACTAGGACTCAATCTTTTGCTAAGGTAGCCTTAGTTGATAGCACTAGAGGCTTAAATCGAAACTCTCGGTATCTAGTTTGCAACTATTATTAGAATAGACATCTAGAAAGTCAGTGCCACAAGCAGTCTGGAGCTTGCTTTTATTGTGGTGAGCAAGGTTACTTCATTCAGGATTGTCCTCTCAGTACCATCAAGTCCACTATTGCACTAGTCAACATTGCTGCCCCTGCTCAATCTTTTCAAGGCAAGGGAGTAAGGCAAGGACCATCAGGGGCTACAGAGAGACCTAATGGCTCAAGAAAGACATCAAACAAGTAGGAATTGAAGGCCCCTGCCCATATGTATCATGTGAGGAGTAGGGAGGAGGAGAATAATCCCGACATCATTATAGGTACTATTGAGCTATATCGACATTCCATATATGCATTGATTGACATTGTTTTTACTCACTCCTTTATAAGTACCGTATTAGTTAAGAAGTATAGGTTGTCCTCTGAACCTATATTATCAAAAATCTATGTAACCAATATGTTGGGTGATTGTGTCTCCGTGAGACTTGTGTGTAAGAATTGTCCCTTATTAATTCAGAGGACTCCATTATTGGCCAATTTATTTGCACTTTCGATCCATGAGTCTGATGTTATACTGGGTTTAGATTAGCTCAGTGAACATCAAGCTTAGGTAGATTATAGTAAAAGCAAGTTGTATCTTTGATGCCTTTGTAAAGAGAGCGCCACTTTGATGAAATCAAGAAACTCGTCATTGTAACATCCCAAAAACCGGTCTAGTCAAAATTAGATTCTGGCGATTAGAATTCTTATTCCGAGAAGTTTAAATTTTTGCACCAATGTTGACTATATGACCCATTTTCTTAATGTTGAACCAAAATTGAGTCTAATCATTAAATTGGGACCTTATTGCAAAGTCAAAATATTAAATATGAGGCAAGGGTATCGATACGGTAGGTACCGTATCGGTACGGTTTAATGGCTTTAACTACCTTTTTGGAATTTTACTTAACCGTATCGATATAGTCCTACATGTATCGATACGGGTCCCTACAGAACTCAAATTTAGTGACTAAAATTCATAGATTTAAGAGAGGTGATGATTCACCAGTATGCTTGTCAATCTCTCATGTGAATTTAATTTGATGAGGTAACCATTTATCATCAATCACCTTGAATTGAGTAAACCCTTTGTTTAGGGTAAGCCTTCTATTGGCACTTTGATGAGGTGGATAAGGATTAGAAACCCTTAGGCTTGGGAAACCTTGTTATTGGCTGATTGGAAGGTGAATAATGATTAAAACTACTAAAATAAACAAAGGAGTGATTCTTATTCATACTTTTGCAATCATCGGGATCAAATCTCACATTTTTGCTATTCATCCTTTTCCTCCTAAGTAAGCACCTCTATCATCTTCAACCTCAAGCTCTTAAGCACACATCCCCCTTGCTAAGCCTCTTAATTTCAAGTCTTATTTGATTTAAAAGCATCATTCCATAGCTATTGCTTGGGTAAGTATAAGCCCTAAATCTATTGATGATTTCATAAGCCTTTGAAAGTTCAATTTCAAGATAAGCTTTTGTTCTTCAAGCCTTAAATTTTTGAGTAGCTAGTGGCTATCCTATTGATTCTAATAATCTTCTATTGTCCTTTCATAGCTCAAGTAACAAAAGAAGCTAATCCATCGTCTTCATCGAAAGCTAGGGATAAAGGAATCATTATCTGAGAGCCTTGTAGCTAAGGTGAGTGTAGTCGATGTCTTAAGAGTTGGCTAGGTGCCCAACTCGAATCATTGAACATTGGGTTTGATATTACTAACCATTAAAATGAAGGCTTTTGCATAAAACGTTATTGTAAGCTATGTTTGGTAAGTAAGGGGTAAGTATTGCACTGAATTCATTAGCATTGCATAGATATGGTTATTGTTGGAAGCATTGAATGATTGACATGTTTATTGTTATGGAAAACTATTGATATATGTTATGGCCACTGCCTATAGATATGATATTATTAATCTATTGTTATGAACATATTGTTATGAAACTATTGTATTGAACTATTGTGTATTGTACCTTGGGATCGAAGTGTTGGATACAATTGGCATGCCATAGAATTCATGAGCTCATTGGTACGGATATTGGGCTTCGACCATGGTACGGCAGAGGGATGTGTTTTATATTGGTCAATTGGTGCGGCGGAGGACATATGACCTGACCATTATTGTTATTGTTGGTGTTGTGGTGGAATTCGTGTATCCAAATACGGTTGAATTGATCGAGTTTTTATTGCCTGTTGATGTTGCTTTTGATATGATACGCTAATAATGATCATTGATGATATGCGAACTTTGATACCATGCCATAGTTAAGAATGATGAACATGCCTTGCTTAACCATATGTTTGATGTTATGTTTAAAAATTGTTTTGAAGCATGGTAAATAGCATATCATGCTCATTCATTGTTATTGACTACCTCACTTAGACTATGAAAGTCTAATGCATTCATCTTCCATAACATTTCAGGTTAAGAAAGTGTTTTGGATCGAGATCGGGATTGGTTGGAAGATCGACAAGTCACCACAAGCCTAAAGTAAAGTATTTTGTCCCTATGAACTCCTAGAATTGTGGCAAAGTAGTTAGGTGAATTGGTTTTGTTGTCCGGACTATGTGTGTAAAAGATATGTGTTGTATAAGCACAAATGGCCCTAAATGACTCTTTTGGTAATGACTAAAAATGGCCTAATATGTGTATTTGGCTTAAAAGTTGGATGACATAGCAAATGGATGTAGAATGGCAACAAATTTGGCATACTGATAGATTTTATGTTGATAAGCTTACTAGTAAAATTTGTTATTGTTTGGTCAAGGATTATTGGGCTAAAATGACTAAATACTAGCTAAAATCTGTCATTACAGGTCAGGGCATATCGATACGGGTGATGGCATATCGGTACGGTCCTTACATTTTAGGTACGGTCAATGTTGGTCAAGCAGGGCGTATCGATACGAAAATTGGTCACTAGAATTTGATGGGATAAATGGTATCAATACAGTCTTATAATGCATCGATACGTGGTCAATGAAGTCAACCAGTATCGATATAGTCCTAAGGGTACCGATACGATGTTAGTTAATATGGTTAAAAGACATAGACATCAGTTTTACACAATTTACAGATTGGTCACCAATAAGTTATATAGCTAAATTGGCTAGGTAAACGACCTCCGATAGTATCGAAATTTCACAAGTTGATAATTGATAGGCTTAATTGCGAATTGATAATAAGTAACTTGAACCACAATCAACAGCTTAACAAAAATGTTAACAGTTTTAATTACAATTAACATATACATTCATGGAATTTACACATTAAAAGTTACACTACATAAATCGACTCAAACATTGTGCCACCATTCTAGGAGTATTGTAACTAGGGAAGATCCAACTCTATTTGAATCTTGAATAATGATTCGAAACCCTTGACAAATTGAATTATTGAGCTCTATTCAACCTGCAATGCATGATAATGAATGCATTAGGCTTCCATAGCCTAAGTGAGGTAGAAACATCAAATGATAAAACATATCGTACACGAATCTCAAAGAATCACACATCCGAACACCCAATCATATATTAACATGTATTATCTTTGTCTTATTTAGCTTATATATTTTTATAATGTACAAAAGCTTTTCCAAGTTTCATTATACAATAAGTTGATCTTGTCAAAGATCAACTTGGCACATTGAAGTCTTCATGAGACTTGAAAATTATCATTAGTTTCGTTTCTTTATTCAAATTCATCAGAACATTCATAGTTTACGGAACTTATTAGGGATTTTAGAATTTACAGGGCTTACCGGAGCCTTCGGGCCTTTTCGGAATACTTTTCAAGGTTCTTTCTGAATCCTTATTACATTTCTCATTAAGTTTGTGTCTTTTACTTGTTTTCCTTGGATCATACATTTGAACATAAATAACGTTGGTCTGAGTTTGACCATATATCACCAAACGATACTTAGTCCAAAGCACCTAGAAATGGCTAATATCAGAAACATAACATATATATATATGTGTGTGTGTGTGTGTGTGTGTATGTAAATGGGGCGTCCCCGAGTCATCACCTATGGACCGTAGTCCCAGAAGACCAACTATTATATTACAGTGTCCAAGGACTTCCATTAATCAAGCAACTTAGGTATCTTATTTCATAAGAGTAAGTTGGAGTGTATCTTATCAGACAAGTAATCTTACTTGTTGCATTCTTTCAATAGCTTATTGCATAAGTTAATCTTTCTTGCTTCCTAAGCTTTTAAGATTCATGGTACTTAACATTAGCTTTCAAACTTTTAAGAAGGATCTTATTATTGTTTTGTTGGTCAGTAAGCAAAATCAAGCTTATTAACAATTACTGGTTCATCCCAATCTCAAAGTCATTCCATAATCAGTCACCCAAGCATAGCAAGGCATTTAACATAAGAATTGCAACATCATCAAATACACAACATGAATGCCATGCTATGAATGCACACTCATTCTCATTTAGCTCTACTTGAGCCTTTTTAAACAATATATATGTATGAAGCAAATGATCCATTATCAATTATTCAAGCATAGCAAGGCATATAAAACTTAAGAAATGCAACATCATTCAAATCTAAACATGAATGCCATGCTATGAATATATGCTCATCCTCAAATAGCACTATTTGAGCCCTTTGTACACGATATATATGTATAATGCATTTCATCCACAATCATTTAGTACATAACAATAGAAAATTAAACATCGGGATAACTTCGTGTTACCTGAGGCTCATGTGACTAAACTCACCTTTTATCCCGACATTACGGGATACCTGAATCCACATTTCCATCCTCTAGCTATCAACTAAGCCTTCCTCCATTCTTCCTTTTTTTTGGTAAGTACCTCAAACAAGAGTAACAAGCCATTAAAATCTATCTAAATTCAACCAATACCTCCACAGCCCCTAAAACAATCTCTAAGTTATTAAATCAGTCCACAACATTCTTAATAGTTAAAACAGTTCATTCTCGCTTCTCAGTCTCACATCTCACACAATTTATCATACGATACTGCTCATATTTTACCGTTAAATCTGTTCATACTTTTAAAGCAGTTTTCAGACAATATCGAGAATGTTTTCATACCAATCTATATTGTTTAGAATCCAGACTGTACTACTTAAAGCATGCCAACTATATTTATCCAATAATCACATGTAACACATATACACATATTAACATTATCAAAAAAGTCCTCCTACAATTATGTTTTCCATGATATTTCCTATTATCTTATGTGACTATTGCAGTCGACAAACTGCACATCACTCCTTTAAAATCTCATAACTTCCATTCCGTACATCGGAATTTCGAACCGTTTACACCGTTGTTAAGCTGGCCCAACTAGCTTTCTAACCATATAGGCCTTGCATTTTTACTCATTATGAATTAATACAGTTTTTAATCTAAAGATACACTCAATTCTGCCACCAGACAGATTACACTGTCTTAGAACAATTATTTCTATAAACTGCTATTTAGCTCGGAATTCAATTTCGTTTTTTTTAATGAAACTATACATAATAAGATTTCTAACCATATAAATTATAGCTTCTAATTCAACTTGTACAATTTATCACAATTTTCCAAAGTGACTGCTATTGCAGATTTTAAAACAGTTTTGACATTCCCTGATTTTAACTCTGTAAATCAGTACCATGATCTCTAAGCTTTCAATTTTACTCAAGTCTGTTCAAACTACACATACACTTATCTTATTCTTTAATCGAATCAGTCCTTTATGATCAAGAAATCATAAAACTAGATACAATCATGCTCACACAATACAAAGAATCCGAAACATTCTTTCAAGATTTCCTAAGGATGCAATTTGTTCTAAATTTTGTATATAAAACAAGGTAGTCTCTAAGATTGCCTAAATTCAATGTTAAAACAGTTTTAGCATTCCAATTAGGCACTAGCATTGAATTCAATGTTTTCCACTTCAATGGCAGCTTTGTTTAATAACTTATCTTAGCAAGACAGTTTACTAGAAATTTCCAGCTCATATATCTTACTCATTCAACCATTTCCTTAATACTATTGAGAATCCATTATGGTTTATCATTAAAACAATACATTCCTAAGCTCAATTTCAAGAATTCGTAACTTACTATATTGAAATCAAAACAGTTTGTTCCATTCTTGAATCGAGTAGGACAATTGCTTTTATAGTCTCATCTTAACATTTAATTCAAACACATTCTTTCTTTACAAATTTCCAGCATTAAAGTCCTCAATTCTTTTCAACAATTAACATCACAATTTACTCTATAACCAAATCAAGCTTTAAGCTATATAACATATATTCATGTATCAACCACCAAACAACCAAGACATTCAATCGAATACTCATCAATTCTACCAAGAATCGGTTCAATGACATAGGTCGAAAATTACAATCAAATCAAAATTCCCTAAGAAAACTTACATTCAAATCAGCCCTCTAGTATTTCTTTTCATGCCAAATTAATCCATTAACTTGCTTACATATTTCTATTCATCAAAACAGTCCCCAATTTTTTATGTTCACACATTCCTATTCAAAACAATCCACTGTGTTCATGTATTCACAAATCAAGCCAATTTTACTTATACAATCAGGTGTACACCAAAACAGTCTACTTTTTATGCTTAACAGTCCCCTTAATTGCAAAACAGTTTCAATTTCATAAGTACACAATTATGTGTACAAAACAGCCCCATTTACTTTTCTTTGTATCTAAAGCAGTCCAATTTTCATATGTGTACATATATATACACAAAACTGTCCAAACATATTTAGATATATTCCAAACAGCCCATAACACATACATATACTTACGTAGATGCACAGAACAGTCCCCTAATGTTTTCATACATGCAGAACAGTCCATAAATTTACAAAGCATCCCTTCCCCTGCTTCTACTAATCTAAAATCAGCAACTTAGCAATCTTACTTACTCTTACAAAATTCGAAAATTAAAACAACCATCGGTATACCATTCGAATATTTGGAAGGAACACACACATTGGAAGTTCTTTAACAATCTAATCACTACAATTTATAGGATCAAATAGTAACATCTAACATACTTAGCTTAAATTCGAAATAAGATAGTGAAATGTTACCTTAATCTTCAATCCACTCAAGGTAAATTCTAACCGATCGAATCCAAGAAGCTTCAAAGCAAGCCCCTTTTAATAAACACTCTCCCTCTCACTCTCTTTCTTATTATTTTTCGGTCGAGGAAGAAGAATGAAAGGGATATCACCCCTTTTTTCCTCCTTCACTGATTTCCTTCACCACATGTCCACAACATTCTCTTGACATGTGTGGAAACCAAAAACTATATTTTTATTAGCATGCAAACATACTATTTTTCATTTCAATCGGTTTAACCCCTTCAATAGTGATCACCTATTTACCTTTCTTTAACAATTTAGTCCTAGATTCATAATTCAATCTAGATTTTAAATAGATTAAGGCACTTAAATTAATAACATTCTACTAAGCCGGTTTTGGGGTATTACAGCACTATCTTTAAAGAATTATCCCTATAAACTGTTCTATAACTCAAAATTCAATGCCGTTTGTTTTAAATGAAACTAGATAGGTTAAGCTTTCTAACCATATAAATTATAGCTTCCAATTCAACCAGTACAATTTATAGCAAATTTTCAAAGATACTGCTAATGCAGATTTTTAAAACTGTTTTAAAAACCAGTTTTGACATCTCCTGATTTTAACTCACTGAATTAGCCCTTTAAACATTCATAAATCAGTCCTTGATCACCTAAATTACTACATATCTTTTTAAAATAGTTCATTAACCTTTAGGTCTATAACAAATCAGTCCCATACGTTTCTATACATTCAGAACATCCCGCATACATGAACATACATGTTTTTACTCTTCAAGACATTTCACTATTTATGTCCTCATGTAAGCATGAAGCTCTGACATTACATAATGCACCAGCTTGATTTTGTTTTAAATAAATTCTCCTAATATTTTGACAACCTCAAGAAACATGAAATTTCAGAATTAAATGGCTAAATTTCTTGGATACAAAGGAAGAACAACTTGATTACCTTCCTTCCCTTAGCTCCCTTCGATCCAACTCGAGAATTAGGCTAGCATGAACTAAGTTTCAAGCTTTCTCTCAAGTCTCTCTCTAGTCTATAATGGCTTCAATGTCCTCATGAAGAAGAAGGGGAAGATAACTCACTTTTTTTATTATCTCATCCTTTGACCCAAGGTCCTTCTTCCCTCCCTTGGCGTATGCCCTCACCAAAAGTGGACAAGTGTTCTAATCCTCCTAATAAAGATTTATTATCATGCAAATCTCTATATTTCATTTAACTTCAGCCTAGTCCTTTCAATTTGGTTATCAAATTTTTCTTTCATTTCAATTCAGCCCTATCCTCATAATGAGTCTAATAAATTACAATTTAGTAGCAATTTGACTAATGGCCCAAGGTGCATTCTCTTAGCCTAAGGTTTGGTGTATTACACCAACAATATCCACTATGCGGTTCAATGCAATATTCCTTAACAATGATGTGAGCAATACTATAGACAATGTGTAACACCCCATCCCCAAGTTAGCCGTAACCCCGTTCGGGAGCGTTACCAGAACAAAAGCAAAGCAATAGATAGCTTACTTGTCGAACAAGTAACCTCAGAATTACTTGCCTTGATGTGCTAGTAACAAACTCTAAACCTTTCAATACAAACAATACATACAAGCAATCCACATTAAACAACCAACATACATAGCATACTATTTTAGGTACCATTTTGTTTCATTCTTTACTTATAACCTAAGTTACTATTATCATGTATCAATCCATTCAAATTGCATACATCACTTAAACAACAAACTCATGTGTGGCATACTTCACTTAAAGCTACTATTATACATGATACAACTTTCATCTTTATTACAACTTCATGCATCTTATTCGAACAACATGTAGGTGATCACTAAACATGCTTAAACTAGCTTACTTGCACCTCAAGTTACTACTTAACCAACTAATTAACATGATCAACACAAAGCATCTAACTTATATCTTATTACATCTTACTACATTCATTCGAACATGATCATTACAAACATCCAATTTACAATCTTTACATGATCAAGCATCCTATTCGGATAACTAGTGTATCCTTAGTTCATTTCATTTGTTTCTTTACAATCAAGTCATCACAATACATAGCATACTTGACTAGTACGTTGATAATGCATGCTTGACATACCTTAGATCCAATATCAACATAGTCGAATCATTCCAAAAGCCATAGGGATAAATTCATGGTCATACAACTTTGGTCTAACATTCGATTCAAACAAGGATTCATCAATCAATTGAATTTCCATCACAATATGCGCAGCAACTACTTTATATGTATACATAATATCATGGATCAAACATAGTTTAAGTCATCCAAATAGATTACATAATAGACCCATCAAAACAATACATATACTAGTCTCAACAACACCACAAAATGAATGTTCAAGGCTACCTATTACAAGTTCTAGTGCAACCAAACTAGGAGTATAGAAAGAGTACGAATTCATACTTTTAAGCTTGCCACAAGTGTTGCTTCAAACCCAAGATATCCTCTAGAAGTATTCTTTAATCTGTTATGGGAAAAATGAAAAGTAGAGTGGTAAGTACAAGTTATGTACTTAGTAAGGTAACACAAAATCTAGTCAATTTCCATGCATATAAGTCCAAGTTTTCATGTATTTCAAAGAATCAAGACCATCAATACAAGTCACTTGCTATTCGAATTGCATAGGAGAACATAAGCAAGCTTCACATTTTACACAATCAACATAGCAACATCCATCATGAAACTCATGTACCATTCGAACATCTATCTTAAGTGACAAACAACCAATGTTACAATTACCAGTTAGGCATTTATACATAAAGCCATCATCCATACATTTCTTTCATGATAAGTAACAAGTTTTGCAACCATTCATGTGTCATCTTTCAAAGCAAGAAAGTTCATACAAGTTTCTTACAATACAAGCAATGATCATTTGAATTATTAAGTCATCTTTCAACATTCCTTGGTAAGTAGCTTACTAGATAATCAAATCTTAACAATATGCACCGAAGTGCCAATATGCACCGTAGTGCCAATATGCACCGTAGTGCCAATATGAGCTCAAGATTCTAAGACATGCCCTCCTATCTATCAAACTAGCTACCAAGGTTGTTGAATATCCATTTCATTTAAGCTGTGTACAATTATTTATTCAATTCAACAATATGTCATTCAAAGGCCAAGCCCTTAGTCTTCTGGAGTCTTAACTCCCAATACAAACTATCCAAGCCATTCGAATAGCATGAATACAAAGTAGTATCTTTGTTCAATTCATTTCAATCAGCCACGCATAACATTCACAAACACAAGCATATGTATGCATTGTGCATACCTTATTCTCCAAGCAAGCATGCCATTTCATATCTTAGGCATAAGCAATGCACATGACAAGCATTTGATTACATTTGCTTAACACCCAAGTAAACACAAAGATCATGGAATCAATCAAGTTGTCATAAATTTCATTCTTCCCTTAATTAGCCAAATATACTTTAAGTCATGTTACATGGCATTGACATTTCATTTAAGCAATAACAAGGTTGGTTAGGACCTAAGTCCCAACCCTAAGGTTAGTTACACTCACAATACTCCTAGCAATTCGATTATCTTGAATCCAAATCCCTTTGCCTCTAGCTTTGGGATGTCCACTCCTATCCTTTTCTTCCCCAATTTGTTGTCCTTGGTCTAGAAAGCACAACACATACGCATATCATCAAAACAAGCACATAGCATCATACAATCATAGTAGCAATGTTATCACATTTTACCTAACATTTAGCTACTGTTTTTATGCTTCCTTTTAAGCATTTCTTACCAATTTATATCTACATTGCTATTACTTCATTTTAATACATAATTGGACAGATTACAATGTCCCAAAACTGTTTTGGAAACAGTTTGCATTTAGGTGCAAAAACAGTCCCAAACTGCCCAGGACACTGCTGCCTGGCAGTTTGCACACTGTCCCTTTAAATGGCCATAACTTTTAATCCGCACGTCGGAATTTCGATTGCTATACACCGTTGGAAAGCTAACAAAATTTCATATAAGAATATCTAATACTTCCATTTTATTTCTTATCCAATTAATACAGTTTATTGTTCAAAGACAGGGCATTTACACTGCCTGGACAGTTTGCACTGTCCAGCAATTCCTATTTACAGTTTTCAGCATAGGACCCAGTTTTCAGTTCTGTTTTCACCTAATGAAAATATAAATTCTAAGGATCATGTCATTAAAAGTTTAGCCCTGAATTCAATCTATACAATTTTTGGTGAATTTTTATAGTAACTGCCCAGAACAGAGCAATTCTGGGCAGATTGCATCTAATCATATTTTAATGCCTTTAATTCATTTAACCAATGTCTTGGCCCTATAATTCATTTCATATGATATTCTAAACATTTTAAGTCAATTTTAATCCAATATAAAAAGCTGTAAAAATAGAGCAAGTTGGTTATAATGCCTAATCTTGCATGTTTACTCAATTTCAATTCCACAAAACAGTTTCTATGTTACATAACTATGTTCATGCTTTTATCTTCCATTTCCAACATTGTTTGCTAACAATTCAATTTGTTTGACACTTTCTAAACATTACCTATTCATGATCATAATCAATTCATTAATTCTATATCTCAATTTTAAGTTCTAATCATTCAATTTCCACTTCAACATTACAATTCAATTTTCCAGCAACCTAGTTTATTACACTAGCATAAACACATAATTTCCAGCATTGTACATAGTTTTCATTGTTCAATTTGAATGATTCTACAACCATATAATCATCTAATCACATACTCCATATATAATTCCATCTAACATCATCAAAATCAATCTAATTCAACAATATATTTTCCCAATCAATTGAACACAAGAAGAATTATACTTACTCTGCTTCTAGCTTAATTTCAATGAAAATTTCCTACACATGCAAGCTTGATTTCTTCTTCAATGGCTGAATTCTCTCAAGGTTTCTCTCTCTCAATTTTCCTCTCTCAATCGGCCAAGTGAATAGAAAGGAAAGGTGACAATGTGGTTATCCACATTAGTGGATTTATGGAATTACTAAACTATCCCTTAATTAGTTACTAATCATGTAATTAGTCAAGGGCAAATAAGAGAACCATGAAGTTTATCATGCAAACCTCATCTTTATCTTTTAATTCAATGTAGTCATTCTAAATTGGTCACTTATTTCATACATTCTTTCAATTAGTCCCTTAACTAATCAATTTAGCTTAATTCTAAATTCAATTAAGCTATCAATTTATTCAATTTAGCTCCAATGCTTCTAAGCTAGGATTTGGGGTGTTACAATTCTCCCCCTCCCCTTAAATTAAATTCGCCCTCGAATTTACCTGAATCGAATAGGTGAGGATATTGTTTCCTCATGACTTCTTCAGATTCCCAGGTAGCTTCTTCCACCTTATGATTTCTCCATAAGATCTTAACAAGAGGAACAATGTTGTTCCGAAGCTTTCTTACTTCCCGGTCAAGAATCTGAATAGGTTCTTCTTCGTAGGACAAGTCGGGATTCAATTCTATTTCTTCGGGCTCAAGAATGTGGGATGGATCTGATTTGTATCTTCTGAGCATAGATACATGAAATACATTATGGATTCTATCGAATTCTTCAGGGAGAACTAATCGATAGGCCACTAAACCAATTCTTTCAATAACTTCAAATGGTCTGATGTATCGGGGACTGAGCTTCCCTTTTCTTCCAAATCTAAGCACTTTCTTCCAAGGTGAGACCTTTAGGAAGAATTTGTCTCTAATAGCATACTGAATATCTCTTCTTTTCAAATCAGCATACGCTTTCTGTCTATTGAAAGCTGCCTTCAATCGATCATGAACTATCTTGAGTTGTTCTTCGATTTCCTGAAGCAATTGAGGTCCCAATACTTTGTTTTCTCCCAATTCATACCAACATAATAGAGTTGTACATCTTCTACCATATGGAGCTTCAAATGGTGCCATTGGAATAGAAGACTAATAGCTATTGTTGTAGGCAAACTCTACAAGAGGTAGGGATTTCTCCCAATTCTTTCCGAAGTCAATAACATAAGCTCGTAGTATATCTTCTAACACTTGAATGAGTCTCTCAGATTGGCCATCCGATTGAGAATGAAAGGCCATACTAAGATGTACTTTAGCTCTTAGAGCTTTCTGTAGAGAATTCCAGAATTGAGAAACGAATCGAGGGTCACGATCGGAGATAATTGTTGTAGGTACATCGTGTAACCGAATCACTTCATGAATGTACAGCTCGGCAAGGGTTTCCAAGCTCATGTTCATACGAACATGGATGAAGTGAGTAGATTTAGTGAATCTATCAACAACCACCTATACAACATCATTCTTTCTTGGAGTAGAAGGAAGACCGATGACAAAGTCTATGGTAATTCGATCCCACTTCCACTGGGGAAGTTCAATAGGTTGAAGCAATCCAGTGGGGACTTGAAGCTCGATTTTGACTCTTTGATAGGTTAAACACTTGGATACGAAGTCCATGATTGCAGATTTCATGCCTGGCCACCAGTATAGCGGCTTTAGGTCCTTATACATCTTAACTGATCCAGGGTGGATCGAGAAAGAACTTTGATGAGCTTCTTTTAACATTTCTTGTCTTAATTCCTCATTGTTAGGAACACAAATTCTATCTTTGAAATAGAGGAGTCCATTTAACTTTAGGGAGAAGTCAGAGTTAGACTCAGAAGCAAGCTTAGATATGATCTTCTGAAGATCTGGATCAACTTGTTGGAGTTCTTTAATCCTCAAAACTAGATTGGATTGAACTTGGAGTTCAGACAAAAATTCCCGGCCCTTGGATAGTCGAAAATGAGCATTGATAGCCGTAGTAGCTACGAAAGCATTATCAAAATCATTAGAATGATTTTCAATAGATTACTTGCAGTGTAAGGCACAGTTCGAATTGTTCCTTGCATAACAAGGCATTGTTTAAATTCTTTCTTGCACGCTAAGAAAGATTCAATTTTCAATGGTTACAAGTATTTTAGGCTCAATGCTCATTCGAATGGGTTACTTGTATTTCAAGAAATGTTTGAATAGTAACTTGTAGCTTAAGAAAGCTCTAAGTTCATTGTTTGCAAAACAATAGAAGGCATAATTCAATTGAATTTAATCATAATTCTAGATTTAGGAGTTACTCGAGTACGGCCTGCGACTAAGGGAGTCAGCAACTACGTTTGCTTTCCCCGGATGGTAGTCGATAACCAAATCATAATCCTTAAGCAATCTGAGCCAACTCATTTGCCTCAGATTCAAGTCCTTCTGAGTTAAGAGATACTTGAGACTTTTGTGATCAGTAAATAGATTGCATTTCTCCCTCTATAGATAGTGTCTCCATATCTTGAGAGCAAACACGATAGCTGCTAATTCTAGATCATGTGTTGGATAATTAGAATCGTGTGGCTTCAGTTGCCTTGAAGCATAAGCAATTACTTTCCCATCTTACATCAGGACATAACTGAGTCCTAAAGGAGAAGCATCACTGTAAACAGTGAATTCCTTGCCCGATTCTGGTTGGATGAGTACCGGGGCATGAGTCAGAGCTTGCTTAAGTTGGTCGAAGCTTCATTGTTGGCTCTCTGACCAAACGAAAGGTGTATCTTTACGAGTAAGCTTAGTAAGACTTGCGACAATGGAGGAAAAGCCTTTAACAAATCTTCTGGAATACCCGGCTAAACCGAGAAAGCTTCAGACCTTGCTTACATTCTTCAGAGGTCTCCAATTCAGAATAGACTGAATCTTGTTTGGATCGACTTTGATTCCTTCAGCCGAGATAACGTGGCCGAGGAAAGAAACTTATGGTAACCATAATTCACATTTGAAGAACTTGGCATACAATTTATGTTCTTAGAGTGTTTTCAAGACAATTTAGAGGTGTTCAACATGTTTCTCCTTATTTCGAGAGTACACCCGAATGTCGTCGATGAATACGAACACGAACTTGTCAAGATAGGGCTTGAATACCCGATTCATGAGATCTATGAAACTAGCCGGAGCATTCGTTAACCCGAATGGCATTACAAGGAATTCGAAGTGGCCATATCGAGTATGAAAGGTTGTTTTAGGCACGTCTTGTTCTTTTACTTTCATTTGGTAGTATCTCGATCGAAGGTCGATCTTAGAGAATACGGTAGCATCCCAAAGTTGTTTGAAAAGATCTTCAATTCTAGGCAGGGATACCAATTCTTGATAGTAAGCTTGTTGAGTTGACGGTAAACAATACAAAGCCACATAGTCCCATCTTTCTTCTTTACAAACAAAATCGGTGCACTGGTTACCCCGAATGGCATAACTAGGAACTCATAGTGACCATAACGAGTCCTAAAATCCGTTTTGCGTACATCCGATCGCAAATCGATCTTGGGGAAAACTTTGACATCCTTGAATTGATCAAACAAGTCCTCAATCCTCGGTAAAGGATACTAGTTCTTGATAGTGAGCTGGTTTAACTGGCGATAATCGATACATAGCCTTATCGACATGTCCTTCTTCTTAAAGAACAATACGGGTGCTCCTTGGGGTGTAGAGCTTGGCCGAATTCAAATTCATATTGCATAGTCGTGGCAGCAAAGATTGAGGTCAGTTTTCTATCAATTACAAGAATTGATTCCTTTCCTAAATCCTAGAGATAAAGTCTCTGATTTTGACAATCTATCCAGATTTCATGTTTACTTAACCAATATAATCCTAACACTAGATCAAACTCACAATTTGGCTATACATATAAATCAATAGGAAAGGGTATGATTCAAATCACTATAGAATATTCCTTGCAAAGGAAGTTAATGGATGTGATTCCCTTATTGGGTTCGAAACAACAAGACTTTGCTTTACAATTTCAGGTTTCATCTCGAAAGATTATCTCCTACATTCGAGGAGCCTATGGGACTCTCGTTATCCCAACCCAATCTTGTTTCAGGCATTCTAGTTCAATCCAGAACAATAAGAGTTTTATTTATCACATTTACACATTTAAGCAACAACACAAGATTATATCAAGTCTCCTAGGTGGCACAATATCCTACATGATGAAAGTGAGCTTATAGAATCAACCAAAAAGCTCTGATTACTAATAAATGTAACACCTCATCCCCAGGTTAGTCGTAACGCGATTTCGGAGCGTTACCGGGACAAAAGCAAAGCAATAAATAGGTTACTTACCGAACAAGTAACCTCGGAATTACTTACCTTGATGCGCAAGTAACAAACTCTAAACTTTTCAATACAAACAATACATACAAGCAATCCACATTAAACAACAACCAACATACATAGCATACTATTTTAGGTACCATTTTGTTTCATTCTTTACTTATAACCTAAGTTACTATTATCATGTATTAATCTATTCAAATTGCATGCATCACTCAAACAACAAACTCATGTGTTGCATACTTCACTTAAAGCTACTATTATACATGACACAACTTTCATCTTTATTACAACTTCATGCATCTAATTCGAACAATATGTAGGTGATCACTAAACAAGCTTAAACTAGCTTACTTGCACCTCAAGTTACTACTTAATCAACCAATTGACATGATCAACACAAAGCATCTAACTTATATCTTATTACATCTTACTACATTCATTCGAACATGATCGTTACAAACATCCAATTTACAATATTTACATGTCCAAGCATTATATTCGAATAACTAATGTCCCCTTAGTTCATTTCATTTGTTTCTTTACAATCAAGTCATCACATTACATAGAATACTTGACCAATACATTGATAATGCATGCTTGACATACCTTAGATCAAATACCAACATAGCCGAATCATTCCAAAAGCCATAGGGATAAATTCATGGTCATACAACTTTGGTCTAACATTCGATTCAAACAAGGATTCATCAATCAATTGAATTTCCATCACAATATGCGCAGCAACTACCTTATATATATACATAATATCATGGTTCAAACATATTTTAAGTCATCCAAATAGATTACATAATAGGCCCATCAAAACAATACATATACTAGTCTCAACAACACCACAAAATGCATGCTCAAGGCTACCTATTACAAGTTCTAGTACCACCAAACTAGGAGTATGCAAAAAGTATGAATTCATACTTTTAAGCTTGCCACAAGTGTTGCTTCAAACCCAAGATATCCTCTTGAAGTATTCTTTAATCTGTTATGGGAAAAATGAAGAGTAGAGTGGTAAGTACAAGTTATGTACTTAGTGAGGTAACACTAAATCTAGTCAATTTTTATGCATATAAGTCCAAGTTTTAATGTATTTCAAAGAATCAGGACCATCAATACAAGTCACTTGCTATTCGAATTGCATAGGAGAATATAAGCAAGCTTCACATTTTAAACAATCAACATAGCAACATCCATCATGAAACTCGCGTACCATTCGAACATCTATCTTAAGTGACAAGCAACCAAATTTACAATTACCAATTAGGCATTTATACATAAAGCCATCATCCATACATTTCTTTCATGATAAGTAACAAGTTTTGCAACCATTCATGTGTCATCTTTCAAAGCAAGAAAGTTCATACAAGTTTCTTACAATACAAGCAACAATCATTTCAATTACTAAGTCATCTTTCAAAGTAAGAAAGTTCATACAAGTTTCTTACAATACAAGCAATGATCATTTGAATTATTAAGTCATCTTTCAATATTACTTGATAAGTAGCTTACTAGATAATCAAATCTTAACAATATGCAGCGAAGTGCCAATACGCACCGTAGTGCCAATATGCACCGTAGTGCCAATATGAGCTCAAGATTCTAAGGCATGCCCACCTATCTATCAAACTAGTTACCAAGGTTGTTGATTATCCATTTCATTTAAGCTTTGTACAATTATTTATTCAATTCAACAATATGCCATTCAAAGGCCAAGATCTTAGGCTTATGGAGTCTTAACTCCCATTACAAACTATCCATGCCATTCGAATAGCATGAATACAAAGTAGTATCTTTGTTCAATTCATTTCAATCAGCCACGAATAACATTCACAAACACAAGCATATGTATGAATTGTGCGTACCTTATTCTCCAAGCAAGCATGCCCATTTCATACCTTAGGCATAAGCAATGCACATGACAAGCATTTGATTACATTTGCTTAACACCCAAGTAAACACAAAGATCATGGCATCAATCAAGTTGTCATACATTTCATTCTTCCCTTAATTAGCCAAATATACTTTAAGTCATGTTACATGGTATTGACATTTCATTTAAGCAATAACACGGTTGGTTAGGACCTAAGTCCCAACCCTAAGGCTAGTTACACTCACAATACTCCTAGCAATTCAATTATATTGAATCCAAATCCCTTTGCCTCTAGCTTTGGGATGTCCACTCCTATCATCTTCTTCCCCAAATTGTTTTCCTTGGTCTAGCAAGCATAACACATATGCATATCATCAAAACAAGCACATAGCATCATACAATCATAGTAGCAATGTTATCACATTTTACCTAACATTTAGCTACTGTTTTTATGCTTCCTTTTAAGAATTTCTTACCAATTTATGTCTACATTGTTATTACTTCATTTAATACATAATTGGACAGATTACAATATCTCAAAACTGTTTTGGAAATAGTTTGGATTTAGGTGCAAAAACAGTCCCAAACTGCCCAGGACACTGCTACCTGGCAGTTTGCACACTGTCCCTTTAAATGGACATAACTTTTAATCCGTACGTCAGAATTTCGATTGCAATACACCGTTAGAAAGATAAAAAAATTTACTATAACACCATTTCAGGCATGCATTTTATTTCTTAGCGAATTAATACAGTTTATTGTTCAAAGACAGGGCATTTACACTGCCTGAACAGTTTGCATTGTCCAGCAATTCCTATTTACAGTTTCCAGTATAGGACCCAGTTTTCAGTTCTGTTTTCACCTAATGCAATATACATTCTAAGGATCAAGTCATTAAATTTTAGCCCTGAATTCAATATATACAATTTTTGGTGAATTTTAAAATGACTGCCCAGAACATTGCAATTCTGGGCAGATTGCATCTAATCACATTTTAATGCCTTTAATTCATTTTAACCAATGTCTTGGCCCTATAATTCATTTCATATGATATCCTAAACATGTTAAGTCAATTTTAATCCAATATAAAAGGCTGACAAAACAGAGCAAGTTGGTTATAATGCCTAATCTTGCATGTTTACTCAATTTTAATTCCACAAAATAGTTTCTATGTTACATAACTATGTTCATGCTTTTATCTTCCATTTCCAGCATTGTTTGCTAACAATTCAATTTGTTTGACACCTTCTAAGCATTACCTATTCATGATCATAATCAATACATTAATTCTATAACTCAATTTTAAGTTCTAATTATTCAATTTCCACTTCAACATTACAATTCAATTTTCCAGCAACCTAGTTTATTACACTAGCATAAACACATAATTTCCACCATTGTACCTAGTTTTCATTCTTAAATTTGCATGATTCTACAACCATATAATCATATAATCACATACTCCATATATAATTCCATCTAACATCATCAAAATCAGTCCAATTCAACAATATATTTGCCTAATCAATTGAACACAAGAAGAATTATACTTACTTTGCTTCTAGCTTAATTTCAATGAAAATTTGCTACACATGCAAGCTTGATTTCTTCTTCAATGGCTTAATTCTCTCAAGGTTTCTCTCTCTCAATTTTCCTCTCTCAATAGGCCAAGTGAATAGAAGGGAAAGGTGACAATGTGGTTATCCACATTTGTGGATTTATGGAATTACTAAACTATCCCTTAATTAGTTACTAAACATGTAATTAGTCAAGGGCAAATAAGAGAACCATGAAGTTTATCATGCAAGCCTCATCTTTCTCTTTTAATTCAATGTAGTCATTCTAACTTGGTCACTTATTTCATACATTCTTTCAATTTGGCCCTTAAGTAATCAATTTATTTTAATTCAAAATTCAATTAAGCTATCAATTTATTCAATTTAGTTCCAATACTTCTAAGCTAGGATTTGGGGTGTTACACAGTGACAATGGAATCGAGAAAGGTGCCTAGCCTAATCCTGAGACTATGACTACACTCACCTCAATAATTCGATGCTCCTACGGCTCTCGGATGAGAATTCCCTTGTTCCTAGCTTTCGTCAATGATGGTGGATGATCTATATTCAATTCATGAGCTAGGTTAAACAATGGGAGTTAGTTAGAATCGGTAATATGTTATCGAAATCAATATAATGATATCAGAATCAATATCTAAACTTGAAATAGAAATTAGCTAGCTCTTTTCCATAGATGACCAAACCCTAGCTTAAGATTTAAGCTCAAAATATCCATGGATTTCATCAATAGTTTGGGGATTATAGCTTACCCAATCAATAGAAACAATTTGATATCGATAAACCGAAGAAAACTCAAGCTTTTCTACCCTCAACAATGGCGGTGCTTGCTTGGTTCATTCTCGGGTGAGACTTAAAATTGCTATCCAACATTTTCTTTTAATTGTTTTGCAACTACAAGGCTTTTCATACTTTGATGGAATTGAGCTTGATCATCCCACTTATGGATGGTTATAAACGAGGAGGAGCTAATCGGAAGGTTAGTCCCTCAACTCTCGATACACTAAACTTGAACCCCCAAATATTCAATTTCTACAATTTAGCCACTTAAAGGTTTTCAACACATTCAATAAGGCTCGTAAATGAAAAATTGACTCAATTAGAGTCCAATATCGATGTAGCTGACCTTGTGGTCAAAGTTAACACAATATTTGGACCTTCCGCTGTAGGGTTTTCAATCGTCGAAACCCAATTCTGACTAGACCAGATTTTGGGGTGTTATAGTGAGAACGTAGATTTTATCTTTAAAATAGTTTAAAGGTTATTTTTGAAGTTTAAATTATGCTTGAAATGCAGGTTTAAACTCAGAAGTAAGTATGGCAATAATTCTCTCTCGATCGTGCTTTAATGAAATGGTTTTTATGCACTTGTTTTGATTGACATGGTACCTACTATTTAAGAATGTTTTTTTTAGTATGTTTTATACTATTTTTGATCATATAATGATGATGGATGCATTTGGTAAATGATCCATGTAAGTATGTGAGATACTTGTTTTAAAGCATGGTTAGTTGCTTTGGAAATGGTTTTGAATTGATGCATATAAAAACAGTGAGGTACATGGTTAATAATGAATTATATTGGCAAGTGATGTGGTTTAAAATGTTATCGGATATAGTTGGCCAGCCATAGGATTGATAGTGCACTGTAAAATGTCACATTGGATGTCGAGGGGTTTATACGGTGTACCGAATACTCCATCCAAGTACTCTAATGGTTGAGGGGTTATATGGTACCAAAAACTCCCATTAGTGGATTATGCATCTAACCAATGTTTGGGGTTGGTGTACCGAATACTGTTTTTGGTGTCCCATTAGTGGATTATGCATCCAAGTACCCTAATGGTCTATGTTCCAATATCAATGTCAAGGATCAATGTTTCGATGACAATAACAATACCAATGATCAATAGCTGTAACAATGCCTATTTCAATAACCAATGTCTATATCAATGATACCTTTAATACTCAATAGTCAATGTTTTTATGTATCAATATTGTAACATCCCCCACCCAGCCTGGTCGGGAACCAGGTCAGAGAATGCTACCGGTGAACAAAATGATAATCAGTGCGATAAAATTTTAGTAATGCATAACTCTTAATTATTATTATACCTTTCAATCATTACCCAATATCAATATTAGCTCGATTTATCCAATGGGAACCAACAATTCGTCAATTAAGACCAATTTATAACTTTTACAAGTTTTAGTGACTAAATTGTAAATCTGATAATTCAGAAGCCCTTTCTTGTAATTTACTATGTAATAATGAAATTAAATACATTAATAGTAAGCTTATAAATTTTTATGTCATTTGGATATTGTAACACCCTAAGTCGGGCTTAGGATTATTGCTACTATTTAGAATCTTTAAATAATTAAACAATTCACATTGAATAGAACCTAGGGATCAAAATGCAAAAGCAACAAAATTAAGTGCTGTATTCAAATGGAATAAAAAGACAATTGATTTAGGGACTTAAGTGTAGTAATTGACTAATAGGCTTGCTAAATTAAGATGACTAAATTGAAAACTATATTAAACTAGAGGAATGCATGCTAAAATCCCAATATCCCTTAAATGCTCTTGATTAATCTTTAATTAGTGGATAAATTGAGGATAAAATGGTCCTTTCATTAGGGAAAATTAGATGAATGAATCAGCCAACCCCTTTCTCCTTCACTATTCTACTCGAAACTATCTAGGAAAAGAGAGGAGAGCTTGAGAGAGAAAGATTGAATCCATGACAATGGAACTTTGATTTAGCACAAATTAAGTCTAGATAGCATAGTGAGTAAGGTAATCACTTGTTTCTCTTGTAATTTACATGTTTGAATTGATTGAATTGAATGAGAAATGGAATTTGAGTGAATAGATGTTGGAAATGTTATGAATGCATAATCGATTCATGTGAATTATTGGAATTGATCTTAAATCTGTTAGATGACATGTTTAGGTTGTAATGCATGCTAGAGTTATTGTGTTATATGCTGGAAAATGAAGAACTAAAAGCATGAATTAGAATGGTTTAAGTTGAAACTGTTTTGATAGATTGGAATTGTACAAACATGTTTAATTGAGTTAATTGATCATCATGCCCTGTTTTAATTTCCTTGATAAGTAGAAATGGACTGACCAAAGCATGTATAGAAATGTATGAAAACTGAATTTTAATGCTAGAACTTGTTTAAAATGAATCTATGAAGCTAAACATGACATAGTGCAATTCTGCCAAGAATACTCTGTTCTAGGCAGCAACTTTAAAAATTTACCATAATTAGTATACATGGAATTTAAGGCTGAAAATTTAATGGATGATGCTTTAATATGTATGTTTTCATTAGAAGAAAACATAGTTTAATTCTGGGTTATGAGCTGGAAACTGTAAATGAAAAGCTCTGGACAGTGCAAACTGTCCATAATTACAATTTCCTTGACTTTGAACAATAAACTGTACTAAATGGAAAAGAATTAAAATGTCAGGTTTACATGACTAGATAGAGGATTAAATAAGCTTTCCAACGGTGTAAATTAATTAAAATTCTGACGTGTAGATTAAAAGATATAGGCAGATTAGTGAAGGTTATGCAAACTGCCAGAAGCTGAAAAACAGTTTAATGCTTGTATTATAAGTGTGTCTGATTGTATAAGTTGAATGATGTAAGGGACACTAATGTGTTGTTTCTCTGATCTTGTATGATTCGCTGGTTAGAAAAAGGAGTAGAAGACTTGGTTGAAGAAGATAGGATTGATCAAGTTAAAGGAAAAGCAAACGGGATTGTCATCAAAGATCGATATCTTAAGCTTGGAGTTTTGTGAGTGTAGTTTATTGGTAGGGTTAGGACTTAGGTCCTAACCTCTCTTTCTTGTTTACATTGTTATACTAGAATTGCCATAAATGAATCTAAATTATATTTGGTAATGTATAAAGGGAAGAATGGTTAAAAGGAAAAATGATCTATAATAGGAATCTCGGAAAATGAATGCCATAAGTATGCTTGAAATGTTCATGTTTGAAACTTGATACTACATGTACATGCTCGCATCTTGCTATCTTGGTTGTCAAATTGAATCTATGCTTGAATGTGTGTATGCCGGAAATTCTTGATTACTTGTGAAATGAACTATGGTTCACATGGTTTGACTTAAGCTTAATCTGAATTGCTTAATGTTTGAACAACTTGATGTGTGACTGTTTAATAAATAAAAATTTAACAAGTCCTTGGTTGCTAGTTGGTCTTAGGTAGAACGATATGCCTTAGAGTCTAGAGCTCGACTTGTTAGGTACTTTGTGTACCATTGATAAGCGTTTAAAAGTACTATTTTTATTACCCTTTTTACTCATATTATTGTTAGACTTAGGCTCATATTAGTTGCATAATTAGTCATTCATGCATTAATTCATGTTTCTTTCCACTGTTGAGCTTGATTACATAACTTGGTGATTTTTGTGGAAAAAGATGCTGTTTTGGTGTGTTTTTGTGTGTGTGTATAATCACTTGCCTAAACAAGGCTAGAACCAGTTGCCAGGGTAGTGCATGAAGGAGATGTCGAGCTAGTTACCAAGGCAATGCATGAAGGAGATACCGACGCAGTTGCGGGGCAGTGCATGAAGGTTATGCCGAGCTAGTTGCCAGGGCAATTGTCAACAATGGAAAAAGATGATGTGGCACTCGAATGGATGACTAGATAAAACCCAATATGACATGGAAAAAGATAAATCCTAGAAGAATTGGAGATTCAAAGAGAGATTAAATCCCAAAGAAGATAGGAGAAGATATAGAAGGAATTTAAATATAATAAAGAATTATATTCTTTTAAAGTATTTAATTCCAACTTAACTTCCTCCTCGAGAAAGACTTTGACCTAACCATCTCCTATATAAAGAACCCCTAGCCGCCTATTTCAACAAGCTTGGAGGGAGAGTTCGATTAAGAGAGTTTCCAAAGAGGGTTGATCGATTTCTTCATCATCTTCTTCTTTATTCTATTTGATTCATGTTTGGGGATTATTCTTTGTATATATTTCGAAACCCAGCCATGAATTGATGTGAATTGGCTTGGGTTATTGTGTTTTGTGGTTGTGAGAAATAATTAGTTTTTGTTTAGGTAATAAGAGTTTGCACTTTCAATTCAAGGTTTACTCATTCTTGGTTTTTATTCTTGTTTGCGAGTTAATTAGGATAGGACCTCGTAATTCTATCTATTTATCTAATATCAGGAGAGTTAGATTCAAGAAACGAATGAGCCTGGTCTTTATTCAATCTATCGATGGTGAAGATTAATCCGGCTTAGGAATAAGTTAAGGATTTCAATGGCTAAGAGGAGCGCAAGATTGGTTGTTTTTCACCCTTGATTCACGCTGGGATGTATTGTCAAGGCATACACAACTAGCTAGAGTTTAGACTTACGGATAAGAAGAAACCATTGGAGAACACTCTGCCGAACCTTGAAGTTGCTGCCCAGCCAGTTGCCCAGGCAACCCAGCTGCGCAAGTTGCCACGACAACTGAGTTGCCCTTGCACTCTTTTACCAAGACGATCCAATTGGCTATCACTCCTCAACTCACGATAACCTGGCCTATTCTCTCTCATTTGTTTACATCTTTATTTTTTTTTCTTGCTCTTCTACTTTACTCGTTAAAATCAACTCCTACTATCAATTGTGTTTTTACTTTTACAGTGCGATAACTAAAGCAAAGTGGCCCAATCCAATCCCTGGGGAGATGATTCTCAATACTCGTATCACTTTATTACTTGCGATGTGTGTACTTGCACCGTTTGCGTAGCACTCAATACGCGCAACAAGTTTTTGGCGCCGTTGTTGGGGATTGGCAATTGGTGTTAGTTGTTTTTGTTATTGCATTTTTCTTATTAGTTTTACTAACTTTTCTTTTTGTTTGTTCTATCAAAAGAAATTCAGGTGAGCTACAAGTTAAGGGACAACAACATGTCGGGAAATAAAAGCAGATCTATTCGAGAGTTGATGATGGAAGATAGGAATCAATCCACTCAAGAATTTCTTACACCCTTCGATGATTACCTATACCAACCGAGAAAAGCCCAAACAACCTATCCCGTGGAAAAGTCTTTGCTATGTGTAGAGAACATCATGTGTTTGAAAATTGCCCTCACATTTTCAGTGCATATGGCTACATGGAGGACCATAGTTGGAACCAACAGCAAAATCCTTCACGGTATGATCAAAAAGCTCAAAATTTTTTTACCATGATAATTTTGCCATAGCAACAGATATGCCATAGCAATATAGTCCTTTCCAAGAGCATTCCAATTCCTTAGAGGAAACGTTGCTAGCTTCCTTGGCTAGACTTGATGGATCAATTGAAGAGATTCGAGAGCTATCAAAGTCTATGGATATGAGGATAGCTCAGTGGGATGCACCTTTGAGGGATTCAGAAGATCAATTGAGGAGATCCACATATGCCATGGATAACATGCCCCAACAATCAATTGCTAGGGATACTCAAATCCTAAGGCAAGAGGATAAGGAACCATACGAAGAGAGGTCCCTGATGTGTGGGGAACAACTAGAACCTCCAAGTCAAAAGGATGCCAATGAGAGAGACTACCCAACAAATGATGAGCCTGAGCAACAAATTGCCTCGGCAATGATTGAGGAGCCTGAACAGAGCAACATCGTGACAACATACCGGGAGCCTGAGAAGAGTAATGTTATAGCAGACTGCTCGCATCCACCTTTGCCACGGCAATTGCACGACCACATGCAAGATCAACGATATGATAATACTTTGCCAATAGAATATGAGCAGGTAATGGTTGAACCTTTTGAATTCTTTAAAAACTCACCTCCTCCATTGTAGGTATTCTTTGAGGAACTGGCGCTGGTAGATTTGAAGCCATCACTGATGGAGATGTTTGAGAAGCCTAAAGAAAACAGTGTTTGGACTCATGACGCTTTTCATAAAACTGGGTTTTCCCTGACTTACAGCGAATTTTGGCAGCTGATTGCCACGGCAATTGGCTTGAGCAGCAATTGCCACGGCAACGAAAGCTACATACAACCGTGATGGAAGACGATGAGATTGAGGTAATTAAATGGTTGGATGTTGATATAATTTTTCCTAATAATATATTCATGCCTTCAGGAACAGTAGCAAGGTGGAAGATGTGCATGGACTACAAGGGAACACGAAAGAAGGACACATCCACCATAGTAACGCAAAAGGGGGTAGTGGCAAGCACATTGGCCAAACTCTTTTTGGGCAATATTATCACTCGATGGAGGGTACGGATAGACTATAAGAAGTATTGAAAACAACCCTCCTCCAGTTTTCTAGGATATGCAGTAACCTTAGAAGATGTATGAAATATGCTCTTTCTAAGAATTTTTAATTTTTGTTTTAAATTTTTGGAACTTTATTTTATTTTCGTTTTTTTCTCTTTATTTATCTTTGGAATTTTTAGGAGATATTTTATTTTATTTTTCTTCATTATCTTTAGTTTCCAGGTTTTCTTTGTTTTCTTTTCTTTTCCACAACAAGACTCACAACCACCATGCTAAGGAAATTCACTGCTGACTACTTGCCACAGCAACCGCAACACCAATGGCTTTGGAAACTACTGATGCCCAGGCAAGTAAACCTGCCTTGGAAAACATGGATCAAATCAAAATAATGCTATTCACACGGTACCAGCCACAAGCATTGAACCACCGACCGAAAAATGAATCAAGCAAACAGCACGAAGGAAACTTATCACTCAAGGTGACGACCTCTCCGACTAACTCATTTCATTTAGTTTCTTTTAAATTTTGTTTCACTTTTACATGCATTGAGGACAATGCTTCTCTCGAGTTTGGGGGTGTTGGTTTCTAGTTAGTTTCATGTTTAGTTTCATTCATCTTTAGCAATCACATATAGGTGGCATATGTTACTTGCCATGCCTTTGATTGGATTTAATTGCTTAAGACTTGTTGAATATCCAATGATGAATTTTTGCCACTGTACTTAATTGAAAGAACCTTTAATTTTAGGATTGCATGAAAAGAACTTAGAATTTTGCTATGATGCTGAATTTTTTTTTCACAGTTGTGGCTTGTTGATTAAAAGAAACTTAGTGAACTTAGGTTGCTTAAAATTTGGGTAAATCTGAAAATTAAAAGTTAATTTCTTACTAGAGGTGCCCGAAACTGGCTCAAGTAGTTAATGCACATTAAAGAATCGCTAGAGGTGCCCGAAATTGGCTCTAGTGAAAATAAAAATAAATGCCCCAGTAATTAAATTGATAAAATCCTATTATTCACATAGAATCTTGAAAAACAACTTGTACACAACTACGCACACACTTATCACGAGCATTATAGTTTGGTTCCAGGTAATTTTTGTGCTAACCGAAAAATTAAAAGGTGATCATACTTTGTGGAACGGTTCCGAGGTTTGAATTCAAGTTTGAAGCATGTCTTTGATGATTAAAGTCTTGGCAGGTAATTTTTAGTTTTGCATTGCTTGAGGACAAGCAATAGTTCGAGTTTGGGGGTGTGTTAAGTGTTCAAAAGTACTATTTTTATTTCCCGTTTTACTCATATTATTGTCCGACTTAGGCTCATATTAGTTGCATAATTAGGCATTCATGCATTAATTCATGTTTTTTTCCACCGTTGAGATTGATTACATAAATTGGTGATTTTTGTGGAAAAAGATGCTGCTTTGGTGTGTTTTGTGTGTACAGAATCAGTTGCTAAAGCAAGGATGGAACCAGTAGCCAGGGCAATACAAGAAGGAGATGCCAACGCAGTTACCAGGGTAATGCATGAAGGAGATGCCGACGCAGTTGTCAGGGCAGTGCATGAAGGTTATGCTGAGCTAGTTGCCAGGGAAATTGTCGACAATGGAAAAAGATGACATGGCACTCGAATTGATGACTATATAAAACCCAATATGACATGGAAGAAGATAAATCCTAGAAGAATTGGAGATTCAAAGAGAGATTAAATCCCAAAGAAGATAGGAGAAGATCTAGAAGGAATTTAAATATAATAAAGAATTATATTCTCTTAAAGTATTTAATTCCAACTTAACTTCCTCCTCAAGAAATACTTTGACGTAACCATCTCCTATATAAAGAACCCCTAGCCACCTATTTCAACAAGCTTGTAGGGAGAGTTCGATTAAGAGAGTTTCCAAAGAGGGCTGATCGATTTCTTTATCTTCTTCTTCTTTATTCTATTTGATTCATGTTTGGGGATTATTCTTTGTATATCTTTCGAAACCCGGCCATGAATTGATGTGAATTGGCTTGGGTTATTGTGTTTTGTGGTTGTGAGAAACAATTGGATTTTGTTTAGGTAATAACAGTTTGCACTTTCAATTCAAGGTTTACTCATTCTTGGTTTTTATTCTTGTTTGCGAGTGAATTGGGAGAGGATCTCGTGATTCTATCTATTTATCTAATATCAGGAGAGTTAGATTCAAGAAACGAATGAGTATGGTCTTTATTCAATCTATCGATGGTGAAGATTAATCCAGCTTAGGAATAAGTTAAGGATTTCAACGGCTAAGAGGAGCGCAAGATTGGTTGTTATTCACCCTTGATTCACTCAGGGGTGTATTGTCAAGGCATGCACAACTAGCTAGAGTTTCAACTTAGGGATAAGAAGAAACCATTGAAGAATGCTCTGTAGAACCTTGAAGCTGTTGCCCAGGCAACCGTCGATTAGTTGCCAAGGCAACCCAGCTGCGCAAGTTGCCACGACAACTGAGTTGCCCTTGCACTCTTTTACCAAGACGATACAATTGGCTATCACTCCTTAACTCACGATAACCTGGCCTATTCTCTCTCATTTGTTTACATCTTTATTTTATTTACTTGCTCTTTTACTTTACTTGTTAAAATCAACTCCTACTATCAATTTTGTTTTTACTTTTACAGTGCGATAACTAAAGCAAAATGGCCCAAACCAATCCCTGTGGAGACGATACTCTATACTTGTATCATTTTATTACTTGCGACGTGTATACTTGCACCGTTTACGTAGCACTCAATACGCGCAACAGGTACTTTGTGTACCCACTTGTTAGGTACCTTGTGTACCCACTTGCTAGGTACTTTGTGTACCCACTTGAGACTTGATTACCTAGTCCTACTATCTACCATGGCAAAACAAAATTTATAAGCTGAAATAAGACATGTTAACATGATGATGAATGAGCAACTTTGAGTCTTGTTAATGAGCTGGTAATGAAATGAAATTTCATGAATAAAATGATGTAAGTGCTATCTTGAATTTCTCATTACTTGAAAGATAAGACATAAGGAAGTATGCCCTATTCGAATTGGAACAATTGATCTCTATACGTTAATGTTTGTTTTTTGCTAAAAATTGCTTGATTGCTTACTATAACTTGTACTTGGTTACTTGCTTGACTTGTTCATTGTGAGACTTGAAATGAATTCTTGATTTCTTGAACTTATGCATTCGAATGGTACATGATGAACTAGCTAGGCCTTGACTTTTCTTAAATGAAGCCTAGCTAGGTTAAACTTGTTTCAAATGAACATACAACCCCCTAAAGCTAATGATCTTCATAACTTGCTAGATCTAGTGCTACCTCACTAAGTACATTATGTACTTACGACTCTCGTTTTCCTTCTTCCCAAACTACAGGTTTGAGGATACTCAAACAGACACTTGATCGATAAGTTATCTTACTTAGACTTGAAGCAAGAAACAAGCATAGTCAAAGTATGATTTTGGTACTCATTGTCCTAGATGGTGGCAGTTAGAGTTAACTTTAGAACTCATGCTAGTTCACATGCTTTGAACTTTAAGGATTATAATTATATGTACTTGATAGTTATGGTAATGTATTAACCCTAATATATGAGATCATGCATTTTGTGATATGTAAATATTTTGTGTATGAACTTAACTATCATGGTTGTAAATGACCTAAAACCTATCTATATGGTTGGTGTATATGAAATATGTTATTTTGTATGCTTGGTTGCTGTAATTCAACAACCTGAATTGGTATTTAGCTGATTGTCGAATGGTCTTAAGTAGTTGCTTGTATATTCTGAAATAACTTGATAATATTGTTGCTAGAATCGACATCAAATGAGAAAAGTATGTATATCGGTAAACATGGAATTGAACTGTTTGTAAGATTACTTAATTAAGCTATATGCTATTCGAATAGTCATATGCTCTTAAGGGATGAACTCGATCCACCTAAAGTGAATTAGGAGTCTAAACTAATTGAAATAAAATAACTTTGTTTGATCTATATCATGTTTGAATTGAAATTGAATTGGGTCTTTGTTTGGGGGTGATGTTCGAATGGTTTAGTGTGGTTAAGCGATTTACATTAGTTTGATAGTTAACAAGGATAAGTGATAAAAATAAGAAATGAATCCAATGATAACTTGTTAGTTAAGAACTTATTGATTAGTGATGAGATTTAAAGAATGGTTTAAATTTGCCCGTATTTTTATGTCTGTATTTTGATTTCTCTGCATTAAGGCTCCTTGCTCCTAACCCGGGCGAGGGGTGTTACAGATATCATTTAACGTTCAATTAGACTATACAATAATTAGTGACCATCCTATAAACTATTCAAACTATGTTTAATGCCTTTTAACAGAAATAACTACCACCGTACCAAAACACCTTGGTGTCGTATCGGTACGGGTGTACTTAAATTGAACACCAAATGAAACTGTCCAAACATGTATCAATACGGTCGAAGACCGTGTCGGTACTGCATGCAAGGGTGAGAATCCAATTCCCAGCAATTCAAGAACTCGTACCGGTACAGCTTGACTTGTTTTGGTACGGGTTGACTAAAGTTAAATTTGACCAGGACCCTTTTCGATACACCCCAAGACTGTATCTATACATTTAAATGCCCCAACCTTACTTCCAAAACATGTATCGATACACTTCAACCTGTATCGATACGCTATGGTTAAATTATGCTTTCTCAGGCCAAATATACAAGGCCGTATCGACACAGCTTGACCTGTATCGATACGCCCTGCATTGTAATGTCAATTTTTAGTTGGTTTTTATTCAAATTCACCTATCAAACGATGTCTTAATGTAATGAAACTTTACCAACAATATTTCAATGCTATAATCTACTTGCATGTAAAATTTTAGGGTTATTAGAATCCATTTACTAGGTTTTCACCTTTTAGTGCCAAATATGCATATTTAGCCATTTATAAGCTATACCAAAAAGCCATTAAAGCCTTAAACGCTTTTACATGACATGCACAAAACACACATATCAAAAGGGCCACAAATGACTAGTTCAACTACTTTGCCACCATTCTAGGAGTTTGTAGAAGCAAAACACATTACTTGGGCTTTTAGTGACATATCAACAACTTCGATTCTCTGATCTCCAATGGTGAAATCCTTAACCTGAAATGCATTAAATGAAATGCATTAGGCATTCATTGCCTAGTGAGGTAGTTACAACTAAACACTTTTTCAATGAAATGCATTTCAAATCATATCTTGACATTGACAATGCAATGAGTCAATAATAGCAATGGAATGATCATATTCAATAGCAATAAGACCATATTTCAACAATAACCCTTGGATCGATTCAGGATAGTAGATACGCGAATTCCTATGCCTCGCCAAATCAATGAATAGTCTAGTCCCTCCACCTCGCCAATATGACCAATATCACAACACATCCCTCCGCCTCACCAAATCAATATAGGACATAGCCCTAGGACCGTAGTCCACTGGTACACTGAGCTCATGAATTCTATGGCATGCCAATTATAGCCAAAGTCCTTTCGAATCCAAGGTTCGGTGACATTATCAATAATCAATGTTCAACAACAATAACAATGTTCAATGCTCTTATCAATAAGCAATGTTCTGATGTCGATATTCAATAGCAATATCACTATCAATGGCCATGTTCGATGATCTCAATGGAAATAACAATGGTCGATGCATCATTTTCAATATTTCGACGACAATAACTTTGTCAATATCAATATACAATGTCAATAACAATAACGATGACAATGGCAATGATTATGCTCTATGCTCAATGTTCAATGCTTCAATAATTCAATGACTATATCGATGGCGAATTTAATGATAATGAACGATGACAGTGACTATAGCAATATCAATGGTCGATATTCAATGCAATGACTTACCTTCACTTACCAATAGAATCCACTTAAGTGGTTCAATGCAATAATCCTTGACAATAGTGTTAGCCATACTATAATCAATGATAATGGAATCGGGAAAGGCACCTAGCATAATCCCGAAACTTCGACTACACTCACCTCGATAATACGAAGCCTCTAAGACTCTCAAATAACAATCCCCTTGTTCCTAGCTTTCGATGAAGATTATGGGTGCTCTCTTTCAATTTCTTGAGCTAGGCAAATAATAGGATTGTGTTATAGTCAATATTGCTATATCAAAATTAGTATAATGATATCAAAATCAATATCTAAACTCGATATATACAATATCTATGAATTATCCATGGATAGCAAAACCTAGCTTGAGATTACTCTCAAATCCTCCATGGATTTCAACGATTATTTGGGGAATAAACTTACCCAATCAATAACAATGATTCGATAGCAATGGATCGAAGGAACTTAAGCTTTTTGATGTACACCAATGGAGGTGTGTGCTTCGAGGAAGAAGAAGAAGATAAAAGGGAGGTGCTAGCTTAATTGAGAAATCGGGTTTCACTCTTTCATTCTTTCTTGGCTTATTAGCAATCCGATGGCTTTCCTTCATATGAAGGAAGCTCATCAAATTAGCCCACGTATGGGTGATTAATATTTGAAGAGGGGTGAATCACAAGGTTAGTCCCTCAACTCTCAATTCTTCAAACTTGTACCCCCTAAACTTTCAATTTCTATAATTTAGCCACTAAATAGGTTTTCAATACTTTCAATAAAGTCCTTAAACAATAATTTGACTAAATTGGAGTCCAATATCGATACAATTGACCATGCGGTCAATGTCAATACAACATTTTGATAATTTCGATGTAGGATTTTTGATTGTCGGAACCCAAATCTGACTAGACTGGTTTTTGGGGTGTTACAAATAGACCAATGATGACAATTACAATAACAATGATACTATGATCAATGTTTTGATGCAATAGCATACCAAAGCTTACCAATGATGTCTCCAAATAGGTTTGCTACAATATCCTTCAACAAGAAGGTTAGCTATGTAAAAATTCAATGTTAATGAAATCAGGAAAGACACCTAGCCTAACCCGAGACTCCAACTACACTCACCTTGACATATGAAGCTCTTACGGCTCTCGGATGACAATCCCCTTGCTCCTAGATTAGATGGAGATTATGAATTTACTTTCCCAATACTTGAGCTAGGTAAAACAATAGGAATTGTTATAATTGATACAACGAAACCAAAATCGATATTCAAATTCGAAATAGCTATCAACTATAGTATTTCCACAGATGAAGGTTCTAAAATCTTGAATTTAGCCTAAAGGACTTCAGCTTGAAATGAAACTCAATATATCCATGGATTCAATCAATTGTTTGGAGAATTCATCTTACCCAATCGATAGCTATACAATAGAACTGTTAAATCGGAAAAAAAACTTGAATTTTACAACCTCAACAATGGAGGTGCTTTCTTGTTCAAGTAAAAGGTTGAAGATGATAAGGAGAGATGTTTGGTTTTTCCTAATCAGGTAAGAATCAAAACTCCATATTTCTTTGTTCAATAGCTGCAAGGTTTCCCTTCCCACGAAAGAATCCTTCAATTTGCTCCCACTTATGTGGTGATTAATTTTGGAGAGGGGCTAATCGCAAGGTTAGTCCCTCTACTTACAATGCTCTAGACTTTTACCCTCTAACTTTCAATTTTCCTTGTTTAGTCACTAAAGAATTTTTCAATAAATTCAATAAGGTCCTTAATCGATAAATTGGCTCAATTAGAGTATAATAACAATGTAATTGACAACATAGTCAATATCGAAACAATATTTGGACCTTTACGATGTAGGTTTCTGATCGGCAAAACCCAATGCCAACTAGATTGGTTTTAAGGATGTTACAAGTGTTGTTATGTATATGTTTGAAGAATGCTATATGTGTTTGAATCCTTGAAAGCATGTAAAACCAGTTCTTTGGGACATTGTATGTCAAGGTGTATCGATATGCGTACCCTTATACCAAAATAGGTATGCATAAAATGAACCAGCGTTTCGGTACGCATGTTGATGTTCTAATACGGCTCAATGTATTTTGGCAAGTCATTTCGATACATGAGGAACCGTATCAGTACAGTTTTGAGCTACTAGAATTTGGATTCTTGTTATGGTAGCCCGCATACTGATACACCTGGGACCGTATCGGTATGGACAATAGTTATGGTGGTTATGGACTATTCTGTGTTTTAAGATTCTTCAATTTTGGCCCCTGGTTAATATGTATGCAATTACATGTGTTTGAATGATTAATTTGTGTTGATTTTTGTCATATGAGCATGAAACTTGATTAATTAAGGATTAGTAACCTAGAAATGGGAAAAGTCCTTGTAACTTTCTAGAATTGCAATTTAGTCCCTAAGTTACAATTAAGTGTAATTGGATGTTGTAAAGACACCTGATTGAGTTAAGTTTTCACTCGTTGCCAGTACACACACCATAGGTTAATATGCTGCATCTAGATAAGATAAAAGAAAAAATAGACGTAATTCAAGTTTAATCTTTACGGTTTAATTTGATAAACCCAATGTAGCTCACTCGGTTTGGTCTTGCGTCTAGAACGAGTCAAGAGGGTTAAAGGTAGTTAAGCATGAGTTGATGATTAAACACTTGTATTAATGTTTGGGGACCCAGCATGTTTTGGAAACAAGATGTTTAATGGTTTTCAAATGGTTTTCAATTACATCAATGTTGTATATGAGCATCCTCACTAAGCAATTGTACTTACGCTCGCTTTTTCCCATTGATGCAATGCAATATAGTTGAGGGGCAGCATTGGTTTGGCAATGAAGGTCCAAGATCAAGACATTTACTTGTGTATGAGTACTTGGTTTTAAATTCGGTAAATAAGGCAATGTGTGACCATGTTTTGGGGGGATTTGTAATATGGATTTTGGTCATATTGTGATGGTTAAATGGTTGTAGTTTGATGGCTTCATGATTAGATTTGAGACATGATCGTTGATGTCTTGCTAGCATGAGTTTATGCTTTATATTTTCCCTTAGTATGCATATTTGTTGGAAATGCATATGAGCATGTTTTTTTGATGCTAGCATACCTTAAATGTTGTTAAAGGATTGTTGATGACATGCCTATGTTGAAATGTGCATTGAATCTTTTTTGAATGTTGAACTGGTTGGTTTTTAGGAAGCACGCCTTTAGAATTAGGATTGAAGTGTCTCTTCAAGATTTGAACATTTTACCTTATGTTTAAAGCATGGTTTGATCCTTAGATTAATTGTATGTATGAATATGTTAATTTAAGGCATGTTTTAATCCATATTCAAGAGAAAAACAAGCAATTTTGGACATTTTAGGTCCAGGCGTATTGATTTGCGGGGCACCGTATCAGTACGGGTATGTGTTTTCGGTGGCACGGGGATGTGTATCGGTACGCCCTTTGGTCACTAGAATCTATTTTTAGCTGGTGTAGCCCGCGTACCAATACGCCTTAGGACCGTATTGGTACGGCTGGCCGTTAAGTTAGTTAGTGGAGATCTTGTGTTTTGAGATCCTTCCGCTTTGGTCCATGGTTCTTATGTTTGCAATTGAATGAGTTTGGATGACCATTTTGAGCTGGTTTTTGACAAGTAAGCATGTAACCTGACTAATTGAGAAATGGTAACTTGGAGATTTTTTAAGTACTTGTAATTTTCTAGATTTTCAATTTGGTCCCAAAATTGTAAATACGCAGAATTGGATGTCGATTCAACGCCAGATTTAGTTGAGTTTTCACCTGCTGCTAGCATGCTCACCTTAGGTACTAATTGTTGCATCTAGACAAGATAAAAAGAAAAAATACCTAATCTTGGTTTATCCTAACGAGTTTTGTTTCGGCAAAACCCAATGTAGCTTGCTTAGTTCGGTCTGGTGTCTAGGCCGGTTTAGGAGGTTACAATACAATTCTCTCACCCAATCGCCATTAATAGGTCCTGGTTGTTGGACATATGTTTCCCAATCATGTTTGGCGATGACGGCTAGTTCACCATCGTCAAACTTTGGTCAGAATGTGGGAATTATTGCCTATCCTTCCTCTAGGAGAAGATTTTATTTTTGTAGGTTCTCATATCGTCTCTTGAACTATTTGGAGTTGAGACAGTTGCGAAGTGACACGGGCAGTTCAGTTGAGGAATCAGAGTTTCCAGAGAGGGAATTGGAGGAGGATTGTTGGAAAGATGGAGAAAATGAGGGACTAAGGCTCATTCTCTATCAAAGGGGTTGTTGAGCACGAAGTGTGACAGGGAGTTGATACACCATTTTAGCAATGATCATGTTGAAGAGTATAATGGAGAAGTTTTAGGGTTTAAGTGGGAAGCAAGCAGTTATTGGAAAAGAATAGGACTTGGTTATCTTTTATGGCAATGCTAGGACTTGAAGAATATGGAAGGTTGTGAAGAAAAAGGGTTTATGAAGCTATAGAAGGAAATCAACATTTATTGTTGATTGTTTCGTAAACTGGCAAAGTAAAAGTAGGTGGCTTATGTAATGGGGATGAAACTTGTAGCGATTATTGGGAAGTGGTGAAGGGGAAGGCATGAAAGAGAAAGGTTAGTAATACAAAATTCTTTCATACTTGCTCTTTGAATTCCCTATCTTGGTCAGCCTTAAAGTTTTCTTTGTCGGATTCTGGGAGGACATCCCAACCTTTATCTTATACTTGTGATGACTGCCAAAATATAAGAAGTACATATTAAAACCTAAATCTAATAATAAACATAAAGAATATTAAAGTTGTGGAAAGAAAACGGAGTTCAGAAATTAAAAATACATAAATTTAAAAGTGCGTAAAATTGAAAAGATAGAAATGGATGTCTAAACATCCAGTAACGTGACTGAAAATTTGTCATGATGAATTGGTGCTCCTTGGTAGGCCTTAAAACGTTTTCCATTCACTTTGAAGATCAAGCCATCTTTAAGACCCTTTATTTCTATATCACTATGTGGATACACCTTAACAACTTGGAATGGGTCGGACCAACAAGACTTCAACTTAACCGGGAAAAGCTTCAAGCAAAATTTGTAGAGTAGGGCTTTTGGCCCTCAACAAAATGTTGAGGCATCAATTTTGCATAATGCCATCTTTTGCTCTTTTCCTTGTAGATATTCGCATTGTCATAAGAATCCAAATGATGCTTCTCTAACTCATTCAACTCGAGAAATCTTCTTTCTCCAGCTAGTTAGCAATCCATGTTGATCTTCTTGATAGCCGAAAAGGCTTTGTACTCAAGCTCGACTAATAAGTGATACCTTTTGCCATAGAAAATTCTATAGGGTTACATGCCCAACAGTGTTTTGAATGTGATTTGATAGGACCATAAGGCTTCATCCAGATTCAAGAACCAATTTTTACAGTTTCGCTTGACTACTTTCTCAACGATCTGATCAATCTATCAGTTGGACACTTCAGCTTATCCATTTGTCTACGGATCATATGTCGTGGCAATCTTATAGTGGACTCCTTATTGACACAACGACTTGGCAATCAACTTGTTGTCGAAGTGACTTCCCTCATCACTAATAATAGCATGAGGTACTCCAAACTGAGTGAAGACGTTCTTGTGCAAAAAGCTTAGGACAATATTTGTATCATTCTTGGTCATATGAATGGCCTCCACCCACTTGGACACATAATCAACTGTGAGTAAAATGTACAAGTGTCCATTAGAGGATGGGAATGGTCCCATGAAATTAATGCCCCAAACATCAAAAAGTTCAACTTCAAGGATGATTGTTATGGGCAGCTAATTACGTCAAGAGATAATCCCCATTTGTTGACATCTATCGCAAGACTTGTAGTATGCATGAGCATCTTTAATCAAGGTTGGCCAACATAATCTAGACTATACGACCTTTGCAGCAATCCAATGGCCACCAACATGTCCTCCACATGGAGTGGAGTGGAAATGGTATAGGGCGTCTTCTTGTTCTTCCTCGGGTACACATCTCTAATCATTTGATCAGCTCATTTCTTGAAAAAGTAGGGCTCGTCCCAATAGTAGCAGCATGCATTGTTTCAAAATTTCATCATTCCTTGGCTGCTAAGATTAGAAGGAAAAATATCACTAACAAGAAAATTAACAATGGAAACTACCATGGCAATGTCCTAGCTTTCAAAATTTTCTCATCATTGAATTCCTCCTTAATATCACATACAATATCAGTATCATATGAATTCTCAAGACTAGAAAGAAAATTAACAATGTCAGCATACCACGACAATGTTGTAGCTTTCAAAAGTTTCTCATTGAGGAATTCCTCCTTAATATCACATGCAATATTAATATCACATGCATTCTTAAGCCTAGAAAGATGATCAACTACTTGATTTTCAGTACCTTTTTCTATCCACTACCTCAATATCAAGTTCTTGCAGCAATAATATCTACATAATAAGTATAGGTTTAGCATTCTTTTTATTCACCCTTTTTCTATCCACTACCTCAATATCAAGTTCTTGCAGCAATAATATCTACATAATAAATCTAGGTTTAGCATTCTTTTTATTCACTAAGTATTTATGGCAGAATGATCAATATGCACAATGACCTTAGTTCCTATAAGGTATGACCTAAATTTATCAAATGCAAAAACTACAACAAGCAATTCTTTTTCAGTAGTAGTGTAGTTTACTTGTGCCTCGTTTAGGGTACGGCTAGCATAATATAGAACATGAAAAACCTTATTTCAACGCTGACCAATAATGGGGTTGCCAGCATAGTCGCTAGCATCACACATAATCTCAAAGGTTTGTGACCAATCAGGGGCACTACAACCAGTGCAAAAATAAGTTCATTCCTCAAGGTTTCGAACGATACACGACATTGGTCATCAAACTCGAATGCTCTATTCTGCTCCAACAACAAGTTTAAGGGCTTTGAGACTTTGGAGAAGTCATTAATGAATCTCTTGTAGAAACTGACATGGCCAAGGAAGCTTTGAATAGCTTTGACATTAGCAGGGGATAGAAACTTCTCTATGACTTCAATCTTGGCTCTGTCCACATTGATGCCTTTCTCAGAGATACGGTGGCCTAGGACAATGCCTTTAGACACCAAAAAGTGGCATTTTTCCCAGTTAAGTACAAGGTCAGTTTTCTCATGTCGTTTCAACACCTTGGCAAGATTGCTTATGCATTGATCAAGTGATTCTAAAAAGATAGAAAATTCATCCATGAAGATCTCGAAAAAATCATCCACCATGTCTAAAATGATGGCCAACATACAATGCTGGAATGTTGTCGGAGCACTGCATAGGACAAAGGGCATTCGGTGAAAGGCATAAATGCCATATGGACATGTGAATGTAGTTTTCTCTTGGTTCTCCAGTGTGATAGCAATCTGATTGTACCTGGAGTAATCATCCAGGAAGCAATAGTAGGGTTTCCCGACAAGTTTGTCGAGCATTTGGTCAATGAACGGCAATGGGAAGTGGTCTTTTTTCATGGCTTTGATCGGTTTCCAATAATCGATACAAATTCACCATCTAATGGTAGTTCTGGTTGGGAGGAGTACATCAGCATCGCTCTTTATCACAGTCATGCTTCCTTTCTTCGGTATGCATTTAACAAGACTCACCCAAGAATTATCCAAGATAGAGCATATGATTCCAGCATCGAGCCATTTGATGATCTCCTTCATAACCATAGTCCTCGTGATTGGATTTAGTCTTTGATGTGGTTCTATTGAACTATTGTGATCATCTGCAAGCAAAATCTTATGCATACACAAAGTAGGTCTTATACCCTTCATGCCAGCAAAAGTTCAACCAATAGCTTTCTTATGTTGAGATAAAACATGCAACAATTTATTTTCTTGTTCAGATGTTAAGCTAGCAGATATGACAATAGGCAACGTATTATTCTCCCCTAGATATGCATATTTTAAATGTGGGGAAAGAGGTTTTAGATCAAGTACCGGAGGCTGTTCCAGCGATGGCTTAGGAGATTTAAACTCAGCGTAATCAAAAAGGTTCAAAAGACATACCTAGCCTGGTAAGCATAGCATTGGATTGCTTAATCTCTTCCTTACGTTCTACTTCAGCTTCTTTCATGGCCTCATCGAATTTAGATTGTTTCATAGCGCTAAGCACATTACTGCAACATACTTGTTGACAGTTCTCTTTAACTTCCTCACTTTGCACAAGCTGGTATTCTTCATAGTCATCTGCGTACTTGAGAGTGTTGAAGACATTGAATGTGATCTTTTGGTCGTTCATCTTAATAGTAAACTCACCCTTTTCACAATCAATCACAATACGTCGAGTGGCAAGGAATGGTCTCCCGAGTATGATGGGACCATTCTCATCAACTTCACAATCAATGATGATAAAATCTAACAAGAAGAGAAATCTATCTACCTTGACTAGGACATCTTTAATTTTGCCCTTGGGTCAGATTTTAGAATGATCAACCAATCGAATGACTATGTGAGCTTAGCTTTTCCCAAGCCTAACCTTGTAAACATTGATTTTAGCATCAAGTTGACACTTGCACCGAGATCGCATAAAGCACAACCATAATAGTTACAGCCTATGGAGGATGGAATAGTAAAACTTTTAGAGTCATTCATCTTGGGTGGTAAATCACTTAGCACGGCCACACATTCGCCCATTGTATCAATAGCTTCAACTTCACCCATCATCCTTTTATTGGTCACGATCTCCTTCAGAAACTTCGCATATATCGATATCTGATCAATGGCCTCTAGCAATGGGACATTGATGTTAAACTGTTTAAGCATCTCCAAAAACTTCTAGAATTGGGCATCTTGCTTCTGAACCTTCAAACATTTTAGAAATGGAGGTGGTGGTCTGGGCTCATCGTGTGGTTTACTGGATGAGATGGTATCCTTAACTTTATTGTCCTTGTAATCAATAAAAAGGTCTCTCACTGTATCAAACACAAGATTTGTATCTTTCGATGTTGGAGCATTGGTGGATGACTTGCTTAGAATGGAATCAACAAGGGAACCTCCCCCAAACTTGTAATCTTTGGTCAATTGGATGCCACTACACAACGTGATAGCATTGCACTGCTCCACACTAAAAGTCTTAGTGACTTCAAAACTTGGGCAATCTGCCCAACTTGTGTTTTCAAGGACAGTAAGGAAGTAGTGTGATTCTGCAAGATATAGTGTTGGTTTTGCAACATACTGCCCTGCGTTGTGAGCATGTCACTGTGATTCTTTAGATGTGTTGACTGATCCTGCATAATAACTCGAGCGGTATCCATATAAATTTGATAAAAAGAATCAAAAGAATTAAAATTGGACTTAGAAGCTCTCTAGTTCTGCCTTTGAGTTTTATGTTAAAATCTATGAGGTTCTGCTATAGCATTTTGTCACACTCCTGAATTTCCTATGTTACCTTCCCAACCAAAATTTGGATGTTGTTGCCACCCTGGATTGTACGTGTTCGAGTAGGGATTTTTGTTGCAGTTGTCATTCCCTTTATAGCATCCAGATTCATGTTCCTTAGGGCACTCATTCGACTGGTGTTCCCCATTACAATGCTCACATGTATAATGAATTAAATTATCCTCTTGTGTGTTGGATATCGACTGCATGTTCTTAAGCAGGTTTGCAATGGTGGAGAGTTGAGTTGCCACACTCTGCTAGTCATCCAATTAGAGTGTTTTAGGATATTTAGGGCCAGGATTCAATCTCTCCGTAGGAAACTGGTATTCGTTATTAGTTATCTGATCAAGAAGTTCAAAAGCCTCTTCAGGATCTTTGTCGAGCAAAATTCCATTGGTTGAAGAGTCAATCATCATCCTTGTTGGTGCATTGATGCCATTATAGAACGTCATTATATGTAGCCAATCATGGAATCCATGAATCAAGCACTTGCGTAGCATATCTTTGTATCTGTCCCAACATTCATACATAGATTCATCATCTCGTTGCTTGAATGCTATGATCTCGCTCTGCTTCTGATTGTGTACGTTCGATGGATCATATCAGTGCAAAAAGTTCTTGCACAAGTCATCTCAATATGTAATAGATCTTAAGGATATAGTCATCAATCGTGCTCGAACCCAATCTCACAAGGAGTAAGGGAATATTTTAAGTCTTAACAAATCATCAGGAATTCTCAGTTGTTTAAAACAATCACAAACTTCTTGGAAAATTTGAATGTATTCTCTAGCATCCACTCTTGTTGATCCACTGAATTGTCTAATGGAGTTGAGCATGTTGAACATAACAAGATTCAACTTGAAGTGAGCTATCCCTAGATTTGGCACAACGATTGATGGGTTGAGGTTGTTGATGATAGGTGCAATGTTGTCGTGAATGGGTCTTCTAGGTCGGGCAGGTGGTAGAGCAACTGGCTGCCTTTCCTGTCAGCTACATTGTCAACAATTACTTGTGCGTACTTAATAATGGTTGAGCAAGTATTGGTTTGATGGTGGTTTATGAAAACTAAATGCAAATAAAGTAAAGTATCTATGATCAAGACAAACAGATGTTGCGACAAATACTCAAATAATTATGGAAGCTAGGTTTATTGCCTAGGAATTATGCTTGAGTACTTATTTCAATGCTATAGCAATTGGCGTTACATGAATGCGTAAACCATAAGATCTTTATCTATTCGACAAGATTTTCTAATGAACTTTTGACTCTCTCGATGCCTAGAAGTTGATAATACTAAAGCTAAGGTAATACATGTTTGCGTGAACCTTAACAACTCTATTATCTATTCAATTTCTCCTTATCATTCGTTGTAACCCTGTAACACCCCAGAAAATGGGCTAGAAGATTCGAGTGAATTTCTAGAATCAAGTTGGAATTTTTGGTTAGGCTCTAGCTAATTAATTAATTCTGGAAAATAGGTTAGATAATTAAATTGATTTCTGATAAATTTATTGTGACAAGTATTTGTGAAAAATATATTTAATGAGTTTAATAAAAGATACAATTGAGTTTATGTAATTTTAAATGGGTTGTTTTAATATTAGTTAAATGGTCACTATTTTAAAAAAGGTTGTAAAATAATAACAATGACAATTTTGTAAAAAGAGACTAAAATAATATTTTAATGGAATTAGAAGAAATATCTTTTCACTCTTGTTTTTAACAAAAAGAACGGCTATAATTTTCTAAAATATGAGAAAGACATTTTCTAAGTTTCTTCATTTTCTTCAAACAAAACTTAAGGATTTATTGATTCTGTAATTATTTCTACTTCAGTTTCTTCTCCATTTATTTCTAAACAATTGTGGATTAAGGATTTTGGTTTTTACATAATCTTCACTATTTTTCTTGTTGGAAATCAAGAGGCGAGTTCATCTTCAAGTTGGTTTTTCATCAAGCAAGGTGAGAAAATGTTCTTTAATGATTTTCTACATGATTTTGATTCTTAATCTATGATTTCTCTTGCTTTGGGATAATTAAAATGATTTTCTAATGGATTTATTGGATTTTAATAAATTTTCTCATAAATCTTGATTAGATTATAGTAATCTAATGATTCCTATGGAGTTCTAATGTTTGGTGCATGGGTAATAATAATCTAAAGTTGATTTTGTAATTTAATTGCCGGAATTAATCTAATTGGTTGAATTTAGATTTAGTTTTAGGATTGGGGTACTTGGTATAGTGTTCATTTAATAATTGGATAAATATGAGGATGTACAATAGGTGTTTGATTAATTTCTCGGCTTACATATTTTTTTTTGCTCGGCAAAAGGTATGTTTCATTAGATGTAACCATACCAAGCCAACATTAACATGAGCCTCGTTAAAAACCTCCATAAACCTAAGACGAAGGAAAATAGTACCCATGAAAGTGAAAACATAACACACAGACAAACACCATAGCCCAATCGGCATAAAGAACAGTAGTACACCAAACATTAAGAAACTCGCAAAGGACCCAACCACACATCGCAACAACACCCTTTACTCTACCAATTATATTAGTACCTAAAGTATACCAACTTTTTTTTATTTTGGTACCTAAAGTATTTTTTTGGTCAAAATAAGTACATAAAGTATACTTTTTGGTTAAATTAGGTACCTAAAGTATACTTTTTTGTCAAAATAGGTACCTAACGTATTTTTCGTTAGAATAAGTACCTAAAGCATATATTTTGGTCAGCATAAGTACCTAAAGTATATTTTTTCGTTAAAATAGGCACATAATGTATTTTTTAATTAGGGTAATTTTCTATACACGAGCGCTTGTGGAAACGTTTTTACACAAGCGCCTTAGTTTTAAGGGTTAAAGACTCCGTTTAGGGTTTAAGCTTTAAGGGTTTAAGTGTAGTAGTTTTGAATTTAGGGGTTGTTGATAGAATTTTGAGTTTATGGTTAAAACTTATGGTTTATAGGTTAAAACCTAAATCCCTACCCATATTACCCTAAAACCTAAACCCTAAATTCTAACCCTAAATCCTAAATTCTACCCATGAACACTACACTAAAACCCCTAAACATTAAACCCCAAACTAAAACTCTAAACCCTGTAATTGAGGCACTTGTGGAAATAAAATGTTTCCAACGCCAGTATATAGAATAATATCCTTTTAATTAATGTCACATAACAATTTTTAAGAGCCTATATAAAAAAATATGTATACTTTAAGTACCTATTTTGACCTAAAAAATACTTTAGATACCTATTTTGACCAAAAAAATATACTTTAGATACTTACTTTGATGAAAAAATATTTAGGTACCTATTTTGACCAAAAAGTATACTTTAGGTACCTAATTTAACCAAAAAGTATACTTTAGGTACTTATTTTGACCAAAAAATACTTTAGGTACTAAAATGAAATAGTTAGTATACTTTAAGTACTAATATGATATATAAGCCTAATTTCTTGTAAGGAGCTGTAAGCTAAAAAAAGAAATAAAAAGGGGATCGAATGGTAGGTAGGGGCGATCGGTGCGTGAGCAGGGGAGTAGTGTCGCGGCAAAACCCTTCGAAGGGTTGTTGCGTACGTGGTGCCGTGATGCAGCTACTACAGTTCCCTTTAATTTTGTCTAATGGTGGTGATAAAGGAAAATGGGAGTGATACCAAATGACAAGATTATTAAGGAAAAAAAAGGAAGTGGGAAAATGTTTGGCTACAATGACGGGAGTCGAAAACAAAGAGAGAGAAAGAATGTTGCTTTGATTTGTGTAGTTGTTAGGGTAAATAGAAGTGGTTCAGATATTTTAATTATAGTTTTTAATTTAGTGTGGTCAAATTTATATTGATCCTTACATTTTCCTGTGGAAGATGGCGAGTGTTCAGACATGTTTTGGTTAGGCGTCGAAGCGTTTGCGTCAAGGCTTTAGCATCGAGACGGTAGTAAGTTGGTGAGTGCAAATATGAGTTGGTTCTTCGAATAAAGTTTGAACTAAGGTTTGGGAGTTTGGTTATAGCTTAGCAAGCTTAACTCAGCTCGAAAGTAAGTTTTCTCTATTTTTGCCTTTTGAATATCGATTTGATATGGGTATTGATTTACATGTTTTGGTTACTATATTATGCATCTTTTAAATGATATACAATGATTTATCAAGTATGTGAGTGCTTAAATGCATTGAGAATTGATTCCTAAATAGAATGTAGTTGTTGCCTTTGGCAATGTGGTATTGCATATGAAAATATTTTGTTAAATGCATATGAAAAACAATGGATAAATGCGTTTAAAAGTATATATTGGCTAAGTGACAATGAAATAAATGTTATCGGATATAGTTGGCATGTCATAGGGTTTAAAGTGCACTATAATAAGTCGCCTCATGGTTCGTCGAGGATGGCAAATTTGTTCAAATGCTTTGGAGATGGAAAATTTGACTTTCTTTAATATGAGTTTCTAATATCAGTTTGGTTTTGAAAATGCATTGACGTTTTACCCTTTTTGAGCATACTCGCTAGGCATTATATGCTTACATTTTCTTTTCTCCCGTCAATGCAGTGAATAAAGCATGTGCGGGGTTGTGGTCCGGGCAAGTTGGGATACCAAGATAAATTTATTAAAAGAGTATGTTTAGGGTATTATCATTATTTGTAATAAAGTGGTGTGGGTAAAATATTGGGATGGATTGTTTTATTTGCAGAATGATAACTTGATTGTCTTTGTATTATGTTAGATGATGGTTGTATTTAATGATTAAGATTTTGGTATTATTTTGATGCCTTGTATATTTGGTGGTTACAATCTAATGATTTGAATGGTTTAAATAATGATTGGTTTGATTGCTCGTGTTCTAGAGTACATATGGTCATATGCTTAAATTCCTTAATTAATCCTTAAGCCTATATTGAGGTCTTGATCATTTGGTACTTATTGGGTAATGCTTTGTATTGTTAGGAACCATGCCTCTAGTTTACTGAGTTCTCCTTTCGAGACATCAATAAGAGCTCTCTCGGTTGCTAAAAATGGGTGTCTAAGAATGATAGAAACGTCATTGTTTGCTTCATAGTTGAGAATAATAAAATTCACCAGAAATACGAATTTTTCCACACGCACAAGTACATCTTTAATCTATCTATTTGGATGAGTCAAAGACCTATCAGCCAACTGCAATTTGAATGCAGTAGGTTTCATCTGTCCAATACCAAGTTCTGGAAAGTAGAAAATGGCATAAGATTAATTCTAGCTCTGGGATTACAAAGAGCTTTGCTGAAGTAATGATTTCTTATAGAACATGGAATAATAAAACCACCTCGGTCTTTCATTTTCTTAGGCAAAGAATTAGAGATAAGCACACTACACTCTTCTGTGAGCGCAATGGTCTCTATAGCACTCGCTTTTTCTTCTTAGATAGAATATCCTTCATGAACTTTTCATAGTTTGGAATCTGAGTAAGAGCATCCATAAAGAGAATTTGCACCGCGACTTGTTGCAAAGCATCTTGAAAGAATTGAAATTGATTATCATACTCAATAATCTTGAATCTTTGAGGATAAGGTAGAGATGGAGTATCTGGTGATTGAGCCAACGTTTGGAGTTGCGCCGACAAATTAGATTGCAAAACTAGTTGTATCAGAGTAATAATCGGAGGAATATCTTCATCCACACCAACCTCCATTTTATCTTTTAGCATATGGTTAGTTTTTTAGGACTCCCCTCGCTCTTGAATAGAAATGGGTAATTACTGAGTAGTATCACTAGTTTGTTTACCACTCTAGAGTGTGATAACCTTACAATGTTCCTTGCCCTTGATAACCAGACTCTCAGTATTATTGGGAAGTGTTTCTGGTTGTAGAGAGTTCATATCAGTAGCTAACTATCCTAGTTGAGCTTCCAAAGTACGGGTCGAAGAAGAGTGTCCTTGTACTATTGCTTCAGTTTGAGAGAAATGTTCTCACATTATTTCTTCAAAGAGAACAAATGGATCAGATATAGATGATGGATCATAGTGACTAAATTGTGACTGTATCTGAGATGGTGCACCATACAACAATTGTGCTCCATACTACGATTGCTAATTCTCTGAAGTAGAATATTGCGGTCGCACTTTGTTCTATTGTGACTACAATAGAGCTTGTAGAGTATACTGTTGTTGCGAATAACTGAAATTCTTTTGTTGTACACTAGAGTTCCCTTGGAAAGTATTATTCCCATATTAGGAATACTCCTGAGCTTTGCACAGAACTAGAATTTCCCCAAAATTGCCTATTAGTTGCATTGTAAGAATTACCCATGGTATTTCCCCGTGTGTTGCTAACATAACTCGCATTCTCTGCATGTTGTGGATAGTCTTCATAACTATGGTTTTCACCACAAATCTCACAAGAGAAAACATGAGCAATTGTCTATTGAGCAAGTTGAATAGGGGCAACCTCACTCGTGCCTTCCATATTCTTAATTTTATTCTCCAAAGAAGAAATTTGAGCTTTAAGAGAAGAAATATCATCCAGTTCGAACACTCATAGTACAGCCTTGCATGATGCAACTCTAGAAATAGGATATTGAGAATCACTTTGTGCAAAGCGCACCAACACTTCAACAACATCAGTGTGAGTGCAACCAAGTAAGGGTTCATTCGATGATCCATCGACAAGATGTCTTGAAAATGTATTCAACCCATTGTAGAAGATCTCAATTTAAATTTCTTGTTGAAGGCCTTGATTAGGACATCGTCGCAACAATGACTTATAGAGTTCGCAAGCAGGGTGAATATTTTCATCATCTAGTTGATAATAAACAGTGATATCATTCCTTAGGTGCGAGCTTAATGTTGGTGGATTAAAGCGTAACACAAACTGTGTTGCAAGATCATTCCAGGAAGTGATAGATTCAACAGGTAGTCCATGAAACCATGTACGAGCTCTACCTTGCAAAGATTAAGGAAATAATTGCATACGTAAGGCATCATCAGGAACACCTTGTTGTCTAAAAGAAGCCCAAATTAATAAAAATGATTGAACATGCTCTCTTGCATCTTCATATGGCAATACAGTATATTGCTCATTCGAGTTAAGCATTTGGTACATGACTACCTTTAAGCGGGATAGTGAGGGCATTCTTCAAATAAGTGATCATTTTCAAAAGGCTTATATATCATATTAGCACTTAAAGTATACCAACTTTTTCATTTTGGTACCTAAAGTATTTTTTGGTCAAAATAAGTACCTAAAGTATACTTTTTGGTTAAACTAGGTATCTAAAGTATAATTTTTGGTCAAAATAGGTACCTAAAGTATTTTTCGTCAAAGTAAGTATCTCAAGTATATTTTTTTGGTCAAAAATAGGTACTTAAAGTATACATATTTTTTATATAGGTTCTTAAAAATTGTCATGTGACATTAATTAAAAGGATTATTATTCTATATACTGGCGGTGAAAACTTTTTTATTTCTACAAGCGTATCAATTATAGGGTTTAGGGTTTTAGTTTGGAGTTTAGAGTTTAGGAGTTTTAGTGAGGTTTTTATGGGTAGAATTTAGGATTTAGGGTTAAAATTTAGAGTTAGGGTTAGGGTTTAGGTTTTAGGGTAATATGGGTAGGGATTTAGGTTTTAACCTATAAACCCTAAATTTTAACCATAAACCCAAAATTCTATTAACAACCCCTAAATTCAAAACTACTACACTTAAACCCCTAAACTTTGAACCCTAAACGGAGTCCCCAACCCCTAAAACTAAGGCGCTTGTGTAAAAAAGTTTTCACAAACGCTTGTGTATAGAAAATTACCCTAATTAAAAAATACATTATGTGTCTATTTTAACGAAAATAATATATTTTAGATACTTATTTTGACCAAAAAATATACTTTAGGTACTTATTCTGACAAAAAAATACTTTAGGTACCTATTTTGACCAAAAAAGTATACTTTAGATACCTAATTTAACCAAAAAATATACTTTAGGTACTTATTTTGACCAAAAAATACTTTAGGTGCCAAAATAAAAAAAATTAGTATACTTTAAGTACTAAAATGATATATAAGCCTTTCCAAAATAAACACATGAATATCATCCACTTGATCATATGTTTATTATATACGAATATCATCCACCTGATCATCGCCCTTTATTTGTTGGTTTATTATATATGAATATCATCCACTTGATCATCTTCCTTAACCTCACTTGGTTTTGACATTGTCTTGATCATGTTGGTAAGGGAAGAGACTTGGGCAGATAATGAAGTAATGGTATCCAACTCTATTGCCCCCAACATTTCTTCTCCCTATAATAACTCTTGTGATGGGATATTGTAATCATTATTCAAAATTCTTTCCAAAATTTCATAGGCTTCGTTGTAGGATTTATCGAATAATGTTCCATTTGTCGGTGCATCTACCACCATACGTATATGTGCATTTAGCCCATTATAAAACATTTTCATTTGTGTCTGATGTGGAAACCATGCATTGACCATTTCGGAAGCAGTTCTTTGAATCTTTCCCACGTTTCACATAGATTTCCATCCTCCTATTGTCTAAAAGAAGTAAAATCGTTCCTTAATTTGGCATTCATTGTCAAAGAATTATAACGTAGCAAGAATTTCTTGGGAAGCTCATCCTAAGAATCTTTTTACTAAATTAACCAAAACTTCTTGTCCAGATTTTAGAGCGTGGCAGGAATTATTTTCTAAAAATACACCATGATTTTTTTAATCAAGCCTAATTTCATGGCATTGTAATTGGTAAATATATAAATTGGGAAAAGAAATTCATCAACACACGTGATAATATGAACAAATATATAACAACCATCTTCAAGTTAATGAAATTATTGTCACTCTGTGTATATAACAACAAATCAATGACAATAATTTGTAATAATACAATCACTCACCATATATGTTGAACCTTAATAGAATCTTCCTACCATATTTTCTTTTTTGCTGTAATTTTCTGCCAATGGTTGCACTATATATAAATATAAACATATGATCAAATGGATGATATTCATATATACTAAACAAACAAATAGAAGGCTAAATGATAAATAACAATTAATCGAATAGTGAAGAAGGGAGGGGCAAATTCATCAAGAAATACTTGAACAAATGCAACGCACGTTGAGGTTGTGTCAAAGGAACTTCATGCCCTGCTCCCCTCACTGTCACATAGGTTAACCCATTGTATACTTCACTCCAACCGCCAACCTGAATTTTTTTATATATTTCACACAAAAAATGTTTAATTTAATAATGTATATATCAACAAATTAAATTTAATTCCAACGGGAAAAACGAGGTTAAAAAATTAAATACCTCAGCGTGATCATCAATCCAAGCATACCAGCTGATGTTGGGTTGGAGCTTGAGTGCTTTAATTGAATATCTGGTTGCCGTCAAAGGCAACACAGCATCTGTATCCCCACTGCTCACAACATATAAATTCCTTTTATTTTCCTTTGATAATCTTAATTACTCTTCATTAAAGAGTAAATTCGAATAAGCTGGTTACAAAAATCACTTCTCGAACTCGATCTAATTCAACTCGTCCGACTTATGAATAAAATTTTATTAAAATGAGTTTGGAGAAGGGAATTAAATTACCTGAATATCCAAATTCTAATGCCAGTTTCAATCAGTTGTTTGATGATAGGAAGCATTGATTTGGGAGAATCAGTCCAGTTTCGTCTAATAGTGGAACTGCAATTTAATTATAAAAATGTATAAATACTTGTGAAAGAAGTCTTTTAATATTTTTCAAACACAAAACAGAATATTGAATTGGATCGAACTTGAATAGAAGAATCGTGAAACCTGCAAGCTGTCCAAGGATAAGGAAGACGAGTAATATTTGCATGGAGAGCCTTTTGAACCCACGGATTATTCATGTATCTTTTGGTATATGCTACTACACATTCGTCATTTCCTCTGTATCTCCATGGCTGACACATTCAAACCATAATATTACATGCTAATTGCAAATCTAGCTAATCATGGATCCAATTTTCACTCAAAAATGATTCTAAAATGAAGAGAGAAACTGAGGTTACCAATGGGAGCTGTCGTAAATGATGGTTTCGAGTGGAAATGGCATTACAAGGCGGGCCGTAGATGTTATAAGGATTGATGTCGCCGAACTCCTCGAAAGCAGCATTCAAAGCATTGTTACACCCATCTTTTGGGAATAAAAATGTGTCATTTGTGCACCATTTCTTTAGCTCATCGTATGTTGACTCCGATATCAACCCATGGTTCCACCAATACTCATGTGACCCAATGTTGTCATGATAATCATCCAAAAGTGGATTCCCCAACTGCTCCAAATTCATCATGTTTTCCATTAGAACTAAAATTTTAAAAATTAAATTCATGCATACATTCAAGACTAGTTTCTAATATGTACAATAGAAGCAACCACATATGGTCCCAAGAAAAAAAATCCAAAATGAGTCAAGTCAAAATGCTTACAAGGTCAGTTATGCCCAAATTGAATTGTACTTAATAGATTTTTAAGTCTTGTTATGCTAATTTTTTATTCAAAAGTTAATATATCAAACACACAACAAGTCAACAAACATTTTTTTTTTTTAAATTTAAGACATCATTTTTATAAATTGCGCAAAACCTCCGGAATCCCCCTGCATATATCATATACTTATAAAGACATACAAAATGAATCACAATTATTGCCTTCTGGTCAACTACATATACAAGGCTTTCAATGAAATCATTTATAGTTCCGGCTGAATTAGCGTCAGAATTTATGTTAACCAATATAAAAAAAAAAAGTTTGAATAGAATCATAATGGTTTTTTTAGTTCAATGGCCAGCTTGGGCAGTAGGCCAACTTTTTTAAATTATCTTACCCAAACATGAGGATATTCAAAATCCCAATTACGATTAAAAAAATTATGAAATACTTAGAAATTATATTTATATTTATATTTATATTCCTGTAAATAAACGTAAATACACTTTTATTAGTGGGTAGTAATTTGGACAGGAATGAGCCAATCAAAATGTATGAAATCCGAAATCCTTGTCAAATGCTCAATGCAAATGAGTCAAGTTTATTAGACCGTATATATAACTCTACCATTAGACAAATCTACATGGCTTAAGGGTTATTTTAGCACATGAACTTGCATTAAATAATTAAATTAATTTTCATAGGAGTTGCATTCAGTTAAGTTCCTGAACTCACGAATTACAGTAATATAATCTTTTGATCGATGAAAATCAGCATTGATTATTGTAGTGTTAATGTAGTGGTCTACAGTTTTAATGTTACGGTCCACATTAGGCGCATTCTGGCGAGAGGCAATCGAATTTTTTTTCTAAGGGGAGTGTTTAAATTTTTATACTTTGTAAATATATTAAAACTTTAATTTTTTTTTAAAATTATTATTTATTATTTTATAACTTGTTGAAATTTTGATATTTTTAATGTTTTTTAACTTTGTAATAATGTTTTTATTTGTTAGCAATTTTAATGTTTTTTATATTTTTAAAGTTTAAAATTCTTTGTTTTTAGTTTTTTTACCTAAAGATTAAATAAACTCTCAAACATTCTAAAATAATGGATTAAGCACTTATGCCATGTCATCATCACATGCGGACTTTTATGCTAACACCGTGGACCACAACATCCGTATTGTTGACTGCCATGTCAACCCCATAGCAGTGAACGATAGTTTAGTTGATCAAACTGATGCAATTCACGGATTTGATGGTATAATTAAATATTTTCTTTCCTTGAAGGACTAAATTGATTAGTTAATATGAGTTTAGAGACTAAATTAACCCCTGAGATAATCTATATTAAAAGCACAACATTTTTAAATGGATTGTGTCTTATTTTCCAATCCCTTTTTTAAAATAGTCTGACATGTATTCAATCTCGATCCGTTAGTAGATCTACTATTGCAGTAATAAATTTAAAAAAGATTGGACATAAAAGTAAATGAAGGATTTAAAGTAATGGTGCTTATTTGAATGAATTTGGACTGACCAAAAATCCTTTGAAATTAAGGATGGGATTCTTGACTCCTTTGTTGCGACGGACAATAACTTGAGATAGCTCAGGAATATAATGACCTAAAAATTGTCCAAATCAAAGAGTTAGCACAAGAGTTGTGCATAATTTTATTAATGAAATTGAATTGCCTTGCCAAAGAAAGAAAGAAATATACGTAATTAACAATAAAGCAAAAATTAATTAATTAAACAATGGGGGTTGGCATGGGAAAACAATTTAACCTGCATAGCTTTCTCCAGCTATATAGAAAGGCCTGTGCTTGTATTTTGGGAACCTCTCTAACCATTTAATAAGAAATGTGTACGCATCTTCCGCTGCATTTCCATACAAATATTAAACAATTAATTGTTCGAGAATTTAGCTGCATCTATTTTTTTGTTAAAGAGATATTTACATTTTAAAGATAAATATCGAGATTCGAACTCATTTAAGGTGGAATAACATATGAATTATTGGTCACTCGATCAATTAACGGATCTCGTTTAGCTATGTTTATTTTATTGTTCTATTAAGTGAGCACATTTGGCCGTTGACCAAACTGGTCATCTTTGTTCTTTCACATTCCCTTAAATTATGGGTTCTAGACTCACTAAGAGCACCCCTTCGTCTCCTCCCATTCAGGTAAGATCAAGATTAGACTTAGAATTTGTCAAAAAAATATTTTATTAATTTTTATATTTGTACAAACCATGTTTAGATAAATATCTTTTTAATAATTATTATATATTTTATTCATACTTGCATATAGTTTTTTTTACAAAGCCTAAGTCTAATCCTAATCTTACTTAGAGAGGAAGAGAAGTGGAAACTCTAGAGGAAGGAAGAGGTGCTCTTGGTGAGTCTAGAACCATTACCGAAGGAAAAAGAAAAAATAAAGATGAAAAGCTTGACCAACCGACCAAATATACTTGCTCTCATACTTACATATAATAAATTAGTAATACTGTTTTGTTTAAAATAGTTATGTATACATAAATATTTTTAAAAGTTAATTAATAGTGAAATGAGTTATGCTAGGATAAGGAGTACTAAACTTTTCCAGCCATAATCCAGTCGGACCATAAAAACACTTTTAATAAAAAGTTACAATATTAAAATTCAAATATTGAACGTGAGATTATTTTTTTAATAATTTTGAGGTAATTACAGAATAATACTTGTTTATATTTTATTGTTAACAATTTGATCAGATATAAATATTTTACAAATAAAATTACTCGAATTCGAATCTCTTAAAATAAATATTATTCACTTTTCTATTAGGACCACTCCTTCCATTAAACTTCTTTTTAAAAATAGTTTCATAGAGCAAAAGTTATTTGACATAGTACAATCAAACAACACACAAAAAAAAACTAATGAAAACATGACATATAATACAATAATACAATAATACTATTAACACGAAATGAATGTATAAATGTTAAACAATTTATTTAACATTAATTATTAACTATTTATATACCAACTCTAACTATATGAATAGGCTAATTGGATTAAATCAGGAATAAATTAAATAATTAGTTAAAGTTAGGCCAACTAATTCTTGACAAATTTGTGTTGTTGCATGACGATTTTTCATTGCTTTGTGATTGTTAAGATGTATATGTACCTGTCCTCTTGTCGCCCACAGTATATATATCAGACGACGTATTTGAATAAGAAAATCCCACACCCGCTGGTGAATCAAGGAATAGCAAATTCGCCTCTACAAAATATATATATATATAAATCACATTAGAATTAACATTTTCTCAATTTTCTATACAATTTATAATTACTTCTTATCCGACTATCACATTTTATTTTTGTTTTACTCATTTAGATTATGCATGTTTAAAGAATTAAACTTGCCCAATATATAAAAGAATTCAAGAGTTTGTAATATATGCTAAATTATATTTTTGATTAATAAGTTTTTTTATCAGTTTCTATTTAGGGGGAAGGGAGGAGAAAATTACTCTTAATGAGCATTGAACTCACAACCTAAAAAAAAGTGTTAACCGAAAATTTTTAACCACTTACTTTAAAATTAGATCTAAGATCGATTCACATTTTTACATTTACAAACACAATAATATAATTATACTATTAAATTCAATGGTTCATTAACTTGCATAAATGTGTGAAACTGAAATAGTCTTATACCGGAAACTCGAAAGCTTACATGTAAACCATTTCATTAAAATTATTTCCAAGTATAAACTGAGTCGAGTTTAAATCAAGCTCAAACAACTTATGATAAACTTTATAATGCCAAAACCGTTTTGATATGCAAAATAAAATTCAAACTCATGTAGATACATTAAAAATTTTACGCACAAAATTATCAATTTTCGATCACTCTCTTTTAAAAAGTTTCACTATTTTCCGTGAAAAAGTTTTGGGATTGGATTAAAACAAGAAAAAAATGTGATAAATCAACGGATGAATATATCTGACCTTGATTCCAAGCGTAGGGATTCAGACGAAGAGTTTTTCCATCGGATCGAACTCGAAAGGGACCCACTTCCTCGGAGGCCCCATATGCCACAGAGGAACAACCAGGCCCACCATTGAGCCATAAAACCAACGGCTTCGATTCTGGTCGACTTTTAGCTGGGACCTTCATCAACCAATAAAACAGCGCTCGGCCAGCCTTCGCGTCCACCGTAATGTAGCCCGAGTATTGCGAGAACTTCACTTTCGGCGGCTGTCCCGGTAGCTTCACGATCCTATCTCTCGCCTGCTCTTTCCTGTAACCTCCGGCCGCCGCGGCGGAGGAAGAAACCGAGCTAAGAAGAACAACGCATCCGACTATCCAAAAATAAAGCAAACAAAACGAAGAAAAAGCAGAGGCAGAAGAAGTAATATGATGACCTCTCGTCATTGGAAAATCAAAAATCGGAAATCTCAACCTTTATTTTTGGGGGAATTTTGAGGTTCAGACTTTGGAGTTTGAACTCTTAAATTAAGTGTTTCAATTGGTTTGTTAACTCGATTCGATTGACTTCAATTAAACTACTTGGAATTTATAAGCTTATTTTACTCTGGTTTAATTTATGTTTTCTGGGGTCAAAATCAAAATTAGTTGTCTGATCGTGCATGAAAATTTTTATAATCATTTTATTGTTTCGATTGGATTACCAATATTCACCATCCAAAAAGTTAGATTTCACTGTTTTGAACAACTCACGAATATTTAAATAGTATCTAAATATAAATAACACAAACCGTTATATGTTAAAAATTTATACAAATATATGATATTTCAATTCAATAAGATTAAGACACAAAAAATGACAAATATAAAATAAATTAATACATCTTTTGACTTTTTTATGATTTGAACTATATATTCATTTTATGATTTGAATTAGATAAGATTATAAGGACAATAAATTTTTTTTAGGAAGTATTTAACAAAAATATTTTATATTTATTCTTTTGTTCAACCACACACGCTTTCAGCTTTGTCTTTCACATTTTGTTAAACCATTTCAACATAAAAAGATCAACCATTTCTACCAATTTGATGGTTAGGGTTAGGGTAGTTCCAATAGTAAATTTAAATGCAATTGATTTAATATATATACTATATATTTGTAGAAGGATAGTATTCGTTAGAATATTTGTAATAATATCTGGATCCATATAGTAATTTTAAGGCTCGAACCTATTTAATATTTATATTAAATCTTAATATATTATTTGTTAGAAATAAAAGAAAATAAGAACAAGAACAAGAGAGAAAAGAGATAAATTGTATTGTTTTCTCAATATGAAGTTGTGTACAATGTCTTCTTCAAATCCTCTATTTATGGGCATAAAAAGTAAATATCACATTGAACTCTAATTTAATGAAGATTAAATTCTTAATGATAAAGTAAATCAAACTTGTAGATAAGAGTTATTATCACGATAGAAATCCACATAAATAAACATTCATAACACTCTCTCCCCTTTGGATGTCCATGAAGATAATGTATCTCATTAAAACCTTATAATAACATCGTGGGAAAAAATTCTTAGTGATGGAAAAAGAGTACACATATCTTTAATACGTATAACATGTTGTCTCGTTAAAAACCTTTCTAAGAAAACCAATGGGACAAAACCATGGATAAGGGGAAAAGAGTGTAACATGTATTTACTTCCCCTCATGAAAACATCATATAAAATCTTTGAATCTTCACAGTTCAATCTTTAGTACAATCTACAAATGTTGAAGTAGACAATGCACTGGTGAATAGATCTTCTAAATTATCACTTGAACAAATTCGTTGAATATTGATATTGTTTTTCTTTTGAAGATTATAAGAGAAAAAACTTTGGGAAAATATGTTTTGTTCTATCTCATTTGATATATTCACATTTGAATAGATATAGAAATTTCGCATTATCTCCATACAATATAGCTTGCATCTTATCTTCTGAAAGCAAATAACATATCTTCCTTGCATTTTATCTTGTCAAAGAAAGTAACAGATCTTCTAGATATGTTGAGCCAATAGTCTTAGCCAAACACATTTTTGGCTTATTTAGTGCATAATATTATTATTTCTACATATTTTGAAGATATAAAAATAATGATTTTTGTAACACTTAGTATTTTTAGAACAACTAAGATCTGGTGCATCTAGACCAAATAAGATATGATGTTAAGTGATAGCTCTTTAAAGAACATGCATGTCCTCTAGATTTAAGGATTTAATTGGTCCCACAATAATGTTTCATGCATCAATTTCTGCATTTTCATGTTTATTTTCTGCATTTTGTCCAACTCAAATCATAGTTTCTTTTGTTATACATATTTTTTCCTTTTTGCTATGTTGTCGGTGTTTTACTAATGTCTCTATAGAGGAAGTTTCACAGCTGCAACCAGTTCTATACTGTAGCGGCCAGCTGTCCAGACTGCCAAAGATAAGGACAAATCTACCAGGTGGATTTTCTGTTACAACAAATTTTGTATGACATAAACTTATGCAAATCACCTGAAGGACAAGTGTCCTTACCTCAGTAGCATATAAAACGACATATTTTGGAGGAGAGAGAACATCAATTCTTGCAATATTCATTTTTCATATCATCTTCAACCTTCCGAGCTCTCCTCTCATGGCGGCTTAAACTCCATTTATGGAGATACAAGGCTAAGCAAGACAGAAATATCTTAGGAAATGAGGATTCAAGTACTGAAACATGGAGGAATATGTTTTTTCTTCTTAAATCCTTCTAGAGATAGATGTTTATTGAATATTTTATTATGTTTCTTGTGTTATTTGACAATGATTTAACTTTTGAGCTTTGTATGAACTTGTTTAAACTTGGTTGTTAAGTTCAATATCATATTATTAACTTTCTTCTTATTTCAATTGTTGGATTTGATCTTTGTTTGCATGATAATGTTTAACATCATCACTTACATTGAGAGATGCAATGACAAGTCAGATTAACAAGCCATTACAACGAGAGTTGAATGAGAATACAACGAGAGTTGATCCACTTGTTTAAGGATTTTTAGTTTTGACAAACAACAAGAGTTGTAGTTTATCTACATCTTTGCGTCACCAGTTGAGACTTGAATGGATGTTAGTAAGCAAGCTTAGCCTTTTATTTGTCAAATAAGTCATCATATTTTATTTCCTTGTTGCACTTGATAATCTGCCAAGTTGAACCAATGGGATCTAGATTTTCACTCAATATTTCTTTTACCTTCTTATAATTGTTTATTCTTGCTATCATAATTGATCTTCCATTCAATACTTTTTTTCTTTGTTACAACCACCATTACACTCACAATATTTCGATTTACAGAATTGCTTGTGGCCATATAATAACACAACTAAATACCTATCCTCGTGGGATCGATATCTAATATGATCTACCTGTTCACTATACGTATTGGTAGTGTACACTTGCACAGTTCATGTGATGATTATTCATCGATCAAGTTTTGGTTTCGTTCTCGAGATGGCGTTATTTGGTTTTTATGTTTTTGCTTGCAATTCCATTTAAATTATCTACTTTGTAGTTATTTTTAATACCTTTTTATTATTTCTTTTTCTTTTTATTAGTTTTGTAGGTGTTGTATGACCAGAAGCGTTGCCACGCCACTCTTCGTGTCTGATCTAGAAGTTGAAATGACTCTTAGATAAAGACTTCGAGAACAAAGTGAGATGGCAAGATAGGTCAACAATGAGGGTATCCCTCACGATCTTGAAAATGGACGATTTGCAAAACATTTCGCGATGTTGTAGTTCCCAGTTGGACGATTTGCAGTCGGGTCTTGTTCGACCACCTATTCAAGCTGGAAATTTTGAGTTGAAATCGGTTATGTTTCAAATGCTCAACTCAAATGGGTAGTACACGGGGTTGCCACATGAAGACACTAGAGAGCATCTTCAATCATTTCTTTTAATCCATGGTTCTTTTAGTCAACAAGGTGTTTTTGATGATGCATTACGTATGTAATTGTTTCCATATTCTTTGTAGGGAAGAGCTCGCACATGGTTTTGTTGACTCTCTACTAGATCTATTACGTCATGGAATGATCTTAGAACACAGTTTGTATTTCGCTTTAATCCACCGACAATGAACTCGCGCATGAGGAATGATATCACTGCTTATTATCAGATGGATGATGAAACTCTCCACACTATGTAAGAAAGATATAAGTCCATGTTGCGACAATCTCCCAACCATGGCCTTCAACAAGAAACTCAAATTGAGATCTTTTACAATAGGTTGAATGTGGCAACAAGACATCTTATCGGCGGATCATCTAGAGCTGCTTCATGCAAAGCTGAACCATGAGTTTTTGATCTTGATGATATTTCTTCTCTAAAAGCCTATATTTTTTTGGTCAATAAAATCAAGAACATGAAGGGCACAAGTGAAGTTGCTCCTAACCAGTTAGCTCAACAAACCACCACTCTTGTATTCTCTTGTTAGATTTTTGGTGAGAACCATAGCTATGAAGATTGCCTACAACATGCAGAAAATGCAAGCTATGCCAGCAATATGCAATTCAAGACCATGAGTAATTATTACAACACAACTAATAGATAATCTTGGGGAAATTCAAATTCTGCGCATAATTCAGGAGTCTTCTGCTCTATGAATAATTTTTTTCAAGGGAACTCTAGTGTGCATCAAGGGAATTTCAGTTACATCAACAACAGTTTATACCGCAGGCTCCATTGCAGTCACAACAAAATAGGATGCAAGCACACCATCATTCTTCACAAACTCAATAATCGTAGTATGGTGCGCAATCACAATATGGTGCACCATCTTAGATACAATAACAAACTAGTCACTGTGCTCCATCATCTATATTTGATCCATTTTCTCTCTTTGAGGAAATGATGCACTAACACTTCTCTAGAACAAAAGCTATAGTACAAGGTTACTCTTCATTGATCCTTACTTTCGAATATCAATTGGGGCAGTTAGCTACTGACATGAACACTTGACAACCGAGCACACTTCCTAGCAATATTAAGAGTCCAGTTATAAAGGATAAAAAGCACTGCAAGGCTACTACTCTCTGTAGTGGCAATCAAACTACTAACACGACACAACAAGCACCCATATGTACTCATGAGCGAGGAGAGTCTTCAAAAACTAATCCAATGTTGAAAAATTGAATAGAGGATGGCATGGCAAATGATGCTCCTTCATATATCAGTTCACTACCACCTGTGTTGCAATCTATGTTATCGACGTAATTTTAGCCATCGGCGCCATCAATAGATAATCCTTCTTCACCTTTTCCTCAGAGATTCAAGAATACTGAGTGAGATAATCAATTTCATTTCTTTCAAGATACTATGCAACAGCTTACAATGCAAATCCCCTTGATGGGTGCTCTTAAGCAGATTCCTAATTATGCGAAGTTCATGAAGGAAATCCTATCCAAGAAGAAAAAGCTTAGTGCTATAGAGAAAATTGCGTTCACAACGGAGTGTAGCGTGCTCATATCAACCCCTCTACCAAGAAAAATGAAAGGCCCTGGTAGTTTCATCATCCCTTGCTCTATTAGAAATTGTAACACCCTTTCCCAACCTGGTCTAGAACTGGGTCGGAGTGCGCTACCGGTAACAGTGTGATGATCTATACGATAAAATTTCAATAATGATTAACACTTAACCCATGTTATACCTTTCACCATTATAAAGATAAATATTAGCTCAACTTATCCGATATGGAACAATAATTAATAAATTAGGACCAAATCTTAACTCCTACAATTTTTAGGGACTAAACTGTAAATCTGGTAATACTAGGAATCTTTCTTGCGATTAACTATGTAGTAATGAAATTCAATACAATAATAGTGATCTTGTAAATTTTCATGTCATTACGATATCATTTACCTATCTAATTAGACTATAGAAAAATCAATGACCATTTTGTGAACTGTTCAAAACTATGTTCAATGCCTTTTAACGGAATTAACTACCACTGTACCGAAATACCTTGGTGCCGTAGCGGTACGGGTGTACATGAATTTGAGCTCCAAATGAAACTGTCCAAACACATATCGATACGGCTGAGGACCGTATCGGTACCACATGCAAGGGTGACACTCAATTCCCAACAATTTAAAAACTTGTATCAGTACAACTTGACTTGTATCGATACGGGTTGACTTTGACCATTACCCATTTTGATACAATCTGTACATATACCGATACCTTTAATTCTCCAGACCTCACTGCCAAAAGTCATATCGAAACGCTTTGAAGCCATATCGATACGCTTGGGTTGACCTGCACTTTGACTGACCAAATATGCACTACCATACCAAAACAGGTGGACCCATATCGGTACGGCCTGCATTGCAATGCCAAATTTTATCTGGTTCTTAATCGAATTAACATGTCTAACAATTTCCAAATACAATGAAATCTTACCAACAATATTCGATCACTATAATCTACTCGCGTGTCAAATTTTAGGGTTATTCGAATCCATTTACCAAGATTTCCACCTTATGAGCAAAATAGGCCATTTTAACCAATTTTAGGCCATTCCAAAAGGCCATTTAGTGCTTTAGGCATCTTTATACCACAACTATAAAACATACATATCGAAAGGATCATACATGACTATTCTAAGTACGTTTCCACCCTACTACGAGTTTAAAAGTTTGATATACATTACTTTAAGCTTGCTTGTGACTTGTTCAACACTTCAACCTCTCTGATTTCCAACGATGAGTTCCTTAACCTGAAATGTGTGAAATGAAATGCGTTAGGCATACTTTGCCTAGTGAGGTAGTCACAACTAAACACTTTATCAATGAAATGCATTCCAAATCATATCTTGACAATAAGAATGTAATGAGTCAATAATAGAAATGCAAAGATCATGTTCAATAGCAATAAGTTCATATTTCAACAATAACCTTTGCATCGATTCGAGATAGTGGATACGTGAATTCCTACACCTCGCCAAAACAATGAATGGTCTAGTCCCTCTGCCTTGCCAATATGACCAATATCACAACACATCCCTCTGCCTTGCCAAATCAATGTAGGTTGTAGCCCTAGGACCGTAGTCCACCCGTGCACTGAGCTCATGAATTCTACGGCATGCCAATTGTATCCAATGTCCTTTCGAATCGAAGGTCTGGTGGCAATATGAATAATCAATTTTAAATAACAATAGCTATGTTCAATGTTCTTATCAGTAATCAATGTTTCGATTTCCATGTTCAATAGAAATATTAATAAAAATGGAAATGTTCAATGATCTCAATGACAATAACAATGGTCGATGCTCCATTTACAATATTTCGATGATAATAACTTTGTCGATATCAATATACAATGACAATAACAATGACGATGACAATAGCAATGACTATGCTCTATGTCCAATGTTCATTGCTTCAATAATTCAATGACTATATCGATGGCGAATTCAATGACAATGAGCGATGACAGTGACTATAGCAATATCAATGGTCGATATTCAGTGCAATGACTTACCTTAACTTACCAATGGAGTCCACTTAAGTGGTTCAATGCAATAATCCTTGACAATAGTGTTAACCATACTATAATCAAGGATAATAAAACTGGGAAAGACACCTCGCCTAATCTCGAGACTCCGACTGCGCTCACCTCGATTGTCCGATGCTCCTACAGCTGTCGGAAGACAATTCCTTTGTCCCTGGCTTTCGTCGGTGATGGTGGATGATCTCTATTCAATTCTTGAGCCAGGTTAAACAATAGGAATTGGTTAGAATCGATAGCACATTATCGAAATCAATATAACGATATCAAAATCAATATCGAAGCTTAAAATAGCTATTAGTTATAAATTCCCATGGATGACCAAAACCTTAGCTTGAGATTAGGCTTGATATAATCATGGATTTCAACAATAGATTGAGGATTCTAGCTTACTCGATCATTAGCAATGATTCAATATCAATAAATCAAAGAAAAGTCAAGCTTCTCCAATCTCAACAATGGAGATGCTTGTTTGAGGGGAACGATGAAGATGAAGGGAGAGGTGCTTGCTTGTTTAATCAGGTGAGTTTCTAATTCCTTTTCATTTCCTTACTCCTATTCTTAACTAGGAGTTTTCCTTCAAGTAAAGGAATCCCCTCAGATAATCCTACGTATGTGGGGATTATAATTGAGCAGGGGTTAATCGCAAGGTTATTCCCTCAACTCTTAATGCTCTATACTTTTGCCCCAAAACTTTCAATTTTTATAATTTATAGCCACTGAATGATTTTCAATACATTCAATAAGGTCTTTAAACAATAATTTGACTCAATCGAAGTCCAATATCGATACAATTGACCTTGCGATCAAAGTCAATACAATATTTAGACCTTTCCGATGTAGGGTTTTCGATCGCCAGGAACCATTTTTGACTAGACTGGATTTCGGGGTGTTACAACTTTCCCCCTTAAGAAAAATTCATCCTCGAAGTTTTACCTGAATCAAAGAGATGAGGATATTGCTTCCTCATTGCCTCCTCCGGTTCCCAGGTGGCTTCTTCTACGGAATGGCTTCTCCAGAGCACTTTAACTAAGGGAATAAACTTGTTGCAAAGTCTCTTGACTTCCCTTGCAAGAATCTGAATTGGTTCTTCTTCATAGGACAAGTTTGATTGGATTTCCCTTGATTCAGGTTTGATAATATATGAAGGGTCAAAATAATACTTTCGCAACATCGATACATGGAATATATCATGGATTTTGCTTAGTTTTGGGGTAACAATAATCGGTAGGCCACTAGGCCAAATCTTTCAGTCACCTCGAAGGGTCCAATGAATTGGGGACTCAGTTTCCCCTTTTTGCCAAATCTTGGAATCTTTTTCCATGATGAGACTTTGAGGAAGACTTTTTCACCAACTTCATACTGTATATCCCTTCGCTTGAGATCGACATAAGTCTTATATTAGTCAAAGGCAGCTTTTAATCGATCATGGATGGTGGTAACCTGTTCCTCGGCTTCTCAAAGTAATTCAAGGCCCAACACCTTACCTTCACCGAGTTTAGACCAACATAATGGAGTTCTGCATCGTCTGCCATACAATGCTTCATACGGTGCCATCTTAATGGAAGCTTGATAACTGTTGTTATAGGCAAACTCAATAAGAGGTAGGGATTTCACCCAAGAGCTTCCAAAATCAATGATACACGCTCGAAGCATGTCTTACAAGATTTGGATTACCCTTTTTGACTGGCCGTCAGACTGAGGGTGGAAAGCAGTACTAAGATTGACCCTGGTACCCAGAGCTCCTTGCAATGACTTCCAGAACTGAGATGAAAATTGTGGATCTCGATCAGAAATGATAGACTGAGGTACTTTGTGAAGCCGAATAACTTCCTTGATACACAAGTCAGCTAGCTTAGGAAGACCATAGTCCATCCGAACTGGTAAGAAATGGGTTGACTTGGTGAAATAGTCTACAATGACCCAAATGACATCATGTTTAGAGGGAGTCAAAGGTAGACCACTAACCAAATCCATAATGATCTTCTCCCACTTCCATTGTGGTAGATCGATGGGTTACAATAAGCCAGTAGGAACACGATGTTCAGCTTTAACACATTGACATGCAAGGCACTTAGACATAAAGTCAACTATGGCTTGCTTTATGCCCGGCCACCAATAAAGCTCTCGTAGGTCCTTGTACATCTTTACTGACCCCGGGTGAATAGAGAAAGGACTCGAATAAGATTTCTTAAGGATATCGGTACGAAGAGACTTATCATTGGGTACACAGACTTGATCACGAAAACATAAGAGCCCTTTAGAATTCATTTCGAAGTCAGGGTTGTCTTGTAGCTTGGAAATGATAACTTGAAGTTAAGGATCTTGTTTCTACAATGCTTGAATTTTTGATACGATGGTAGACCGAACTTGGAGTTCAGCTATGAGACAATGATGCTTCTAAAGACGGAACTATACATTGATAGCTCGAGGGGCAGACAGAGGTTTGCGGCTAAGTGCATCAGCTACAACATTATCCTTGCTTGGGTGGTATTCAATAACATGATAGTAGTCTTTGAGGAGTTCCATCCATCTCCGTTGCCGAAGATTTAACTCCTTATAAGTTAAGAGATACTTGAGACTTCTATGATCGGTAAAGAGGTAACATTTCTCTCTGTAGAGATAATGCTTCCAAATTTTCATTGCAAAGACAACTGCAGCTAATTTCAGGTCATGAGTAGGATAATTCATCTCATGTGGCTTTAGTTGCCTCGAAGCATAGGCGATGACTTGGCCTTCTTGCATTAACACACCTCCTAACCCGAGATGTGAAGCATCACTATAGACAGTGTAGTCCTTTCCAGACTCAGGTTGGGTTAGAATCGGTGCATGAGTCAAAACTTGTTTCAATTGATTGAAGCTCTTTTATTGTTCTTCGGTCCAAACAAATAGAGCTTCTTTTCTTAGCAACTTAGTTAATGGGGCTGCTAACATAGAAAATACTTTGACGAATCTCCTATAATAGCCATAAAGACCAAGGAAACCTCTTACCTCACCAATGTTACTTGGTTGATGCCAATCATCAATAGCCTGGATTTTCTTTGGGTCCACCTGGATCCCTGCAATCGATACAATGTGCCCAAAGAAGGTAGCTTCGGTGAGCCAAAACTCACATTTAGAAAACTTTTCATATAGTTGTTTCTCCCAAAGAGTTTGAAGCACAATGCGAAGGTGGTTTCGATGTTCAGCAGGGTTCTTGGAATAAATTAAGATATCATCAATGAACACTACTACAAATTTGTCGAGATAGGGCCTAAAAACCCGATTCATTAGGTTTATGAAAGTTACCGGTGCATTGGTTAGCCCAAAAGGCATTACTAAGGATTCGTAGTAACCATATATTGTACGGAAGTTAGTTTTGGGCACATCACACTCTTTAACTCTCATTTGATAATATCCAGACCTCAAATCGATCTTAGAAAACATAATGGCATCCTTAAGTTGATCGAATAAGTCGTCAATCCTTGGGAATGAATATATATTCTTAATGGTTACCTTATTCAACTTTCGGTAATCAATACACAACCTCATGAAACCATATTTCTTATTGACAAAAAGGACCGGTTCTCACCAAGGCGAGGAACTTGGTTGAATAAAGCCTTTGGTTAATAGATCTTCAATTTGAGCCTTTAGCTCCTTAAGCTCAACTACTTCCATACGATAGGGTGCAATAGAAACTAGGGCAGTTCTGGGTTGCACTTCGATGCCAAATTCAACCTCACAAGTTGGGGGTAAACTCGAGAGTTCATTAGGGAAGATATCGGGGAAATCACATACAGTGTCAACATCTAATAGATGAGGCCCATCTTTGGCTTCCAATGTCAAAGCATACAAGGAAGGATTTCTTGAACTCATCAACACGATGCTTTCCTTGCCAAGGCCTCAAAGATACAATTTTCTCTTACTACAATCTACACACGCTTGATGTTTACTAAGCCAATCCAAACCCAATATAATATCAAACTCATGGATCGGTAAAGCCAATAGGTTGGCCAAAAAAGGAATCCCTTGGACCACTAAGGGACATTTCTTACATTCAAGGATTATGGTGACACAATCACCTAGCGGATTGGTTACGATGACCCTAGGTGCTATGGGTCAGAAGATAATTTGCGTTTCTTAACTAGCACAATACTTATAAAGAAATGAGTAAAACTAGGATTAATCAATGCATATAAGGAATAAGAGTATAGTTCAATGATACCTGCAATGACATCAAGCTCATCTTCCTCCTCCCTGCTCCTTACATGTTACATCTGAGCAGGAGCCTTGGATTCTTGCTTACTCGGTGCCTTGCCAGAGCCACTAGGTCTCCATGTAGTTCCTGATGAACCTTGCCTTGACTTCTTACCTCAGAAGGACTGAGTAGGGGTTGCATTACTTGCCGGTGTAGCAGTAGACTTGGTGGTATTGAGGGGATAGTCTTAGATAAAGTGGCCTTGCTCACCGCAATAGAAACAAGCTCCCGATTGTTTATGACACGGTCCTATTGGATACCTGTTCTGACAATAAACGAGATACTGTGAACTTCGATTTGAGCCTCCAATGCTCTTAACTGAGACCACCTTAGAGAAAGACTAATTTATAGACAACAATTTCTCAATATTCCCAGAACGGGAAGACTGTAGATAGACATGATGTTTAGGGCCTTGATACTTTCCCTTCTTGTTCCATTTAGGCGGCCAATAATCATCTCTAACCCTTTTCTCAGATTTGCCCAATCCGCTGGTTCTTTGGGCATTCAACAATGCTTCAGTGGCTTTGAATCAATTCACCAAGTCCTGGAAATCAGTGATGCCCAATGTAGTGAACACATGGCAAAGTTCATCACTAACCCCAACAATAAACATGCAGAACTTCTCTTCCTCCTTCTTGATGTATTCAGTACCATATCAGTAATACTTGCAGAAATCACGAATCTACTGCTCGACTGGTCGCCCACCTTGCTTGAGGTGGTGAAAGATACTGCGTCTTTCCGCGAGGTAGTATTCACTAACATACTTCTTTCAGAATTCTTGAAGGAAGAACTCCCAAGTGGCAGTTTCCTTAGGAACGGTAAGAATAGTGGTCTCCCACCATTGAAGTGCTTCGTCAGCTAGCAATGCAAGGGCACACTCCAGCTTGTCCGAATCAGAACACTACAATTGCCTATTTAGAATTCTCAATATGTTGTCCAACTAGTACTCGGTGATCTCAGGATTATCATCATCCTGACCAGTGAAAGCGTATACCCGGAGTGATGCCAACTTGTCAGTAGGGGCTTGGGCATATTGGAAAAATGGTGGGGTAGGTTGCACTACCGTCTCGGCTCTTATAGATATCATAAATTGCTTAAACATATCATCCATATTCTGGTAGCATTCAGCCTCCACATCAGGCAATACCGGTGTTGCGTGTAATAAGTGCTCCGCAATTGTGCAAGTGTACACGTCGCAAGTTATAGTATAAAAGATATCGTCTCCAGAGGGATTGGTGCCACTTCAAGAATCTAATCTCTTACACTGTAAAAAGTAAAAACACAAGTAGGTGATTGTAGGAGTTTAACTAACAACTAAACTAGAAAGCAAATAACTAAAAGAAGTTATAATCAAATGAGAGAAAGTAGGCCAGGTTATCGTGAGTTAAGGTGTGATAGCCGATTGGATAGTCTTGGTAAAAGAGTGCGAGGGCAACTCAGTTGCCGTGGCAACTTGCATAGCGAGGTTACCTTGGTAACTAATCGACGGTTGCCTAGGCACCTACTTGGGCGGCTGGGCAGCAGCTTCAAGGTTTGGCGAAGCGTTCTTCAATGGTTTCTTCTTATCCCTAAGTCCAAACTCTAGCTAATTGTGCATGCCTTGACAATACATCCCTGTGTGAATCAAGGGTGAACAACAACCAATCTTGCTCTCCTCTTTGCCGTTAAAATCCTTAACTTATTCCCAAGCCTGATTAATCTTCACCATCAATAGATTGAATAAAGACCATACTCATTTGTTTCTTGAATCTAACTCTCCCGATATTAGGTAAATAGATGAAGTTACAAGATCCTCTCCCAATTCACTCACAAACAAGAATAAGAACCAAGAATGAGTAAACCTTAAATTGAAAGTGCAAACTCTTATTTCCTAAACAAAATCCAATTGTTTCTCACAACCACAAAACACAATAACCTTAGCCAAATAGATTTAGTTCATGGCTAGGTTCCAAAGAAATACAAAACAAAGAATTCCTAACATGAACCTAATTGAACAAAGAAGAAAAAGATGAAGAATGGTTGAAGCCTTGGTCGAATTCTCTTCCCTTTGCTCTTGTCGAAATCTCTCATTCTCTCTGTCAAAATTTCTCTCTTCTCCCCCTCTGGAGTTGACGGCTTGGTCCTCAATTTATAGGGCTAGGTGAAAGTCTTTTTTAAGGAGGAAGTTAAGTTGGAATTAAATATCTTTAAAGAATATAATTCTTTATTATATTTAAATTCCTTCTAGAACTTCTCATATCTTCTTGGGATTTAATTTCTCTTTAACCTCTTCATGGAAATCAAACTCCTTTGAGATTTAACTTTGCTCCACGTCATCTTGGGCTTATCTAGTCATCATTTTTGACTACCATATCATCTTATCCCTTATCAAAAATTGCCCTGACAACTAGCTCGGCATCTTTTTCATGCATTGCCCTGGCAACTGGTTCCAGCCTTACTTTGGCAAGTGATTCTACACACACACACAAAACACACCAAAGCAGTATCTTTTTCCACAAAATTGAGCAAAATATGAAATCAAGCTTGTCCACCAAGGAAACAATGTGGATATGCATGAATGGCTAATAATGCAACTAATATGAGCCTAAGTCTAGCAATAATAAGAATAAAAAGGGTAATAAAAATAGTACTTTTGAACACTTAACACACCCCAAACTTAAACTATTGCTTGTCCTCAAGCAATGCAAACTAATAATTAACCGCCAAAACTTCAATTTTCACAAACATAGCTTTGAACTTGATTTCAATTCTCAAAACCGTGGCACAAAGTATGATTGGCTTTTCATTTTTCAGAAAACTTAGGAGTTACTCGGAATCAAACTATAATGCTTGTGAGTGTGTGCAAGTTGATTTTTCGGATTCTATGCAAACAAGAGGTTTTCAAATTACTTAATTGGGTTCTTTTAACATGTTTTAACTAGAGCCGGTTTCGGGCACCTCTAGTGTTTTGTTTTTAGTTTTCTTAAGTTAATTAATTTATTCGACTATAGCCAGTTTTGGGCACCTCTAGCGATAAATTTTTATCAATACTAGAGCCAATTTCTGGCACCTCTAGCGATCAATTTTTAGCACATACTAGAGACAATTTCAGGCACCTCTAGCATTCATCAAATTTTTATTCTAATCCCCCAACTTTTTAACTATCAACTTAAGTTCGCTAGAATTCCTTAAATCAATCAAGCCACACAGTGTTTTATCAAGTTTAGCATCATAGTACAATTCTAAGTGTTTCCATGTTTATCCTAGAATAAAAAGTTCTATCAATTAAGTACATTGGCAAAGTCATCATTGGATATTCATCAAATCTAGGCAATTCTTGTTCCAACTAAAGGCATGACAAGCAATTTATGTATCCTAAATGCAATACTTAAGATGAATGCAACTAAACATGGTAACTAACTAACTAATAACAATCCCCCCCAAACTTGAGTGAGGCATTGTCTTCAATGCATGCACAAAGAAAAATAAAAATAAAGAAAAGTGAAATGCAAACGAGGACTTACTCCGAGAGTTCGTCATCATGGATGATTAGTTTCCTTTTGGTCGGTGTCTTGATTCTTTTGCTTGAACACGATGGTTGCTTCCTTGTTGCCGATGGTGGAATTGATCCTCGTACGAGGTTGTCCTCATCATCCTCTTGATCAATGTCATTGGCTTTTCACTTGGGCTTGGAGGATTTGATTGGTGTGGTCTTTGTTGGTGAAATGGAGGACTCGTCTGAATTTGAAAAATCATTCAATGATTCAGTACGAGTTGCTTCAGGCATAGGTGATTTACCTTTGGCTTTTTACAGTGGTTGCCGAGGCGTCTTTAGCTTTGGTTGCCACTACATCTTCAGTGTTGGTTACCGTGGCAACTGCTTGGGCAGGTGCAGTGTAGGTTTCCACAACATCATCTGTTGCGGTTACCGTGGTAAGGATTTCGGTAGGAAAAATTAGGAACGGCACGCGGCTGTCCGGGTACTTTTCTAGGATGACTTGGGTGATAGCATTGTTGTGGTCCTTCATGTACCACATGAACATTAGTTGCCGGTCTTCAATTTGCCTAAGGCAGTTCGCCAACGGGTGTAAGAGTGCTTCAAGTTGTCCCAGGGTTGTTGGCCGAGTTGCTCGGGCATTGGTTGCTTGGGCATTAGGATTTGCCGAGGCGGCAAGAGTTGTCGCGGCAATTGAAGGCATTGGGGATTTTACCGGTGCCTCTCCCATTAGCTTTCAGATTTGTGCTCTATTCCAACTGGACTTTGGTAAGGCCTTTTCATCAGTGGACTCACTTGGGACATGCATCTCCTTGCAAAGATTGGAAATTAAGCACGGGAAGAAAAGGGAACCCTTGTCTTTTGTGCTACATACAAAAATCTCATCAAAAATAATTTTTCCAATGTTAATGATGCGATTATGTAAGATAGAATGTATGAGCAAAAGATGAGGTGTATCAACGGTGGTATTGTGTGTTGTGGGCATTAAAGAAGTTTTAACAAACTTATTCCATAATTTTGCCTCGGGTTTAAGCTGAAGGTGATTTACCGTGCCCTTGTATTTACCGTCGTTCCAATGAGTTCCTGATAGAGTGAGTTCTTGAAGCACCTTGTCGAGTTGCTTGGGCGTGAGTTGACCAACAAAGGCTTGATGCTCGTCCTTCTCAATGTAGAGCCCGTAAAAGGTGTTGATGTTTTCAGGGCTTATGAGTATCGCCCGGTTCCGATTGATGGCAAAAGATTTGCCACTTTTGATGTGCAATCCTTTTGAAGATGAATGGTTCAAGGCCAAAATCTTGATGAAAGTTGGAGTATTCGAAGCCTTGTTCTTTGCAAATCTTATGGCTTTCAAAGTTGGAGTGAAATCTTTCTTGAACCACCGGTGTAGCAAACTTCTTGTATTTTGGTTCTTTGGAGGAACTTGGATGAACCAAAAATTCGATTTTGGATGCCATGGATAATCTTGGTTGTGAGTTTGGTAGAAACAAAGAAAAGAAAGCAAAAGAAGCTAATGAGTTGCAAGGTGAAAAGTAGGAATAAGTTTCTTGGAAGTTAAGGGTGATGGGCTAAATAGAAAAAATAGGTAGTAAATATGGTGGGTGGGAGTAATTTTGAAAGAAAGAATACAAGGGTTTAGATTGGGGGAAGGTGACAGCTAGGGGGTTTAGGGAAGGGGAAGGGTTTGGCCGGTTATGTAGGGTTTATTTAGGGTAAATTGGAGGCTTAATATAAGCCTTAGATTCAGCCCATTAATTTCCTTGTTGAAGATGTTTCCTTCTTGAATCAAAATTCCTCTTTATCTTAAACTCTTTTCCTACAATTCAAAAACAAATAATATAAGGATTAAAATTAAAGATAAACTAATAAAAGAAAATAAATAAAGATGCGCAAAGAAATTCTTAAACTTAAAATTTTAAAAACAATTAGATAAATATGAAAGAAAGATGTAGTCTTAATCTTAAAGAAAATAAATAAATATATCCTAAAAAGAAAAATAACCAAAAATAATAAAAAAATAGTTCAAAAAAATAAAAATAAAAATAAAATATCGAAAGGAGAGCACGCTCATGCATCTCCTAAGGTGACCACTTCTTTGTTACGTTCCACATGGGCACCGTTGTAGTACATCAATCTTTGTCCGTTAACTTTGAATTCATGTTCGTCAGTGATGGACTTGATTATCACGGCACCATGGGAGAACGGTTTGACAACTTCGAATGGTCCCGATCATCTTGATTTTAGTTTTCTTGGGAAAAGTTTTAGCCGAGAATTGAATAAGAGAACTAGTTTCCCTGCATGAATTGCCGCGGCAATAGTTTGTTGTCATGCCATTGCTTTCTTTTCTCCTTGTAGATTCGTGTATTGTTATAGGTGAGTGCACGGAATTCTTCTATCTCGTTGAGGTCCACCAAACGCTTTTGCCCAGCACTTTCCCAATCCATATTCACGGTCTTGATTGCCCAATATACCTTGTGTTCGATTTCCACCGGTAGATGGCATGTTTTTCCATAGACAAGTCGGAAGGGATACCTACCTAAGGGTGTTTTGAATGCAGTGCGATATGCCCAGAGTGCATCATCTAGTCTTACTGACCAATCCTTCCTAGAGGGATTTACAACTTTCTCAAGTATACCCTTCAATTCTCGGTTGGAAATTTCTGATTGCCCATTGGTTTGTGGGTGATATGCTGTGGCAATTTTGTGTGACACGCTGAAGCGTTGCCAAATCTTGGCAATAAGTCTATTGTCAAAGTGCTTGCCTTCATCACTGATAATTGCTCTCAGCATCCCAAACCGTGTAAATATATTTTTTCTGCAAGAATCATTGCACGGTCTTAGAATTGTTGGTGGAAACTGCAGCTGCCTCAAACCATTTAGACACGTAGTCAATGACAAGTAGAATGTAGAGGTTGCCGAATGAAGATGGGAAAAGTCCCATAAAATCGATCCCCCATACATCAAACAATTCCACCTCGATGATGTTTTGGAGCGAAATCTCATGTCGTCTAGAGATATTGCCCGTCCTCTTACAACGATCACATTGCTCGTAAAACTCTTGGGCATCTTTGTACAGTGTTGGCCAATACAAACCAGATTGCAAAACTTTGGCCGTGGTGTGAGTTCCTCCAAAATTTCCTCCATAGGGTAAAGAATGGCATTACCGAAGTACATTCTACTGCTCCTCTTCATGGACACATCGGCGTATAACCTGATCTGCACATTGTTTAAACAAAAGAGGCTCGTCCCAAAAGTAATGCTTAGCATCATGGCGGAACCGTTTCTTCCCTTGGTGAGTAAGGCTATAAGGTAAAATACCACAAACAAGGAAATTAACTAAATCCGCGTACTAGGGTATTGCTGAGGCATGTGTTGCCGTGGCAACTGCTTCCATGGTTGCCAAGGCGTGTGTGTCTAGAGTTGCTACGGCATGCGCGTCAAGGGTTGCCGAGGTATGCGCGTCAAGGGTTGCCGAGGCATACGCGTCCATGGTTGCCAAGGCGTGCGTATCAGTGATTGCCAAGGCATACGCGTCTGGAGTTTCCGAGGCGTGCACGTCAAGCGTTTCCAAGGCATGCGCGTCAAGAGTTGCCGAGGCGTCAGGGGTTGCCGAGGCATATGCGTTCATGGTTGTCGAGGCATATGCGTTCATGGTTGCCGAGGCAACTAATAGTTGCTTATCCAGGAATGCATCGCGTATCTCTAAATTCGCGTCCTCTTCCCTATTGCATTCTAAGCGTGATAAGTGATCAGCCACTTGATTTTCTATTCCTTTCTTGTCTTTAATTTCAATATCAAACTCTTGTAAAAGTAATATCCAATGAATCAAACGAGGTTTGGCATCCTTTTTAGAAAATAGATACTTAATTATCGAATGGTCCGTATGGACAATTACCTTTGTACAAATCAAATAGGATCAGAACTTGTCAAATGCGAAAACTACGACTAGTAACTCTTTCTCCGTTGTTGTGTAATTCACTTGAGCACTATTAAGAGTTTTACTAGCGTAGTATATCACATGAAAGGTCTTACCTATGCGTTGGCCTAGGACTGCTCCTACCGTAAAATCACTTACATCACACATGAGCTCAAAAGGTAGCGTCCAATCGGGTGGAACGACAATGGGTGCCGAGGCAAGCTTTTCCTTTAGGGTTTCGAATGCTTGGGCGCAAGAATCATCAAAATTGAAGACTTTATCCTGTTCAAGCAAATTGCACAAGGGTTTAGTAATCTTAGAAAAATCATGAATGAGCCTCTTGTAAAAACCTGCGTGTCCAAGAAAGCTTCGGATTCCTTTAACCAAACTTGGTGGGGGTAATCTCTCGATCACGTCCACCTTGGCTTTATCTACTTCAATTCCCTTGGATGAAATCTTGCGGCTGAGCACTATTCCTTCATCTACCATAAAATGGTACTTCTCCCAATTAAAGACTAAATTGGTTTCTTCACATCTTGCCAACACCTTCTCTAAATTGCCGAGGCAACTGTCGAAGTCATTACCAAAAACAAAAAAAATTATCCATGAAGATCTTAAGGAAGTCTTCGACCATGTCTAAAAAAAGTGCCATCATGCATCTTTGGAAGGTCTCCGGGGCATTACACAATCCGAAGGTATCCTTTGGAAAGCATAAGTACCGTATGGGCATTTGCAGGTTGTCTTTTCTTGATCTTATGGTGCTTTGGCAATTTGATTGTAACCTAAATAACCATCAAGAAAACAATAAAAGGGTTTACCTGCAAGACGGTCAAGCATTTGATCAATAAAGGGTAATGGGAAATGATCTTTCCTAGTGGCTTTGTTTAGCTTTCGATAATCCATACAAACCGTCCAACCGGTCACAGTCCTGGTTGGAATGAGTTCATTGTTTTCATTACTTACCACCGTTATACCTCCCTTTTTCGGTACACATTGTACCGGACTTACCCATGTACTATCAGAGATAGGGTATATAATGTCGGCGTCAAGCCACTTGATGATTTCTTTCATTACAACCCCTTTCATGGCATGATTCAGTCTCCTCTGGGCCTCAATCGAAGGTTTGTGATCATCTTCCAACAAAATCTTGTGCATGCACACTATCGGGCTAATTCCCTTCAAGTCGGCAATTGTCCACCCTATTGTCTTCTTGTGTAGCATCAACATTTTGATCAGCTTCTTTTCTTGCTCAGGCTGTAACTTAGAGGAAATAATTATAGGCAATGTATTATCGGTTCCTAAGTAAGCATATTTTAGTTGCCCTGGCAATTGTTTCAACTCAAGTATCGGTGGTTGTTCAATGAAGGGCTTTTTGAGTTTACCTTCCTTACCTGAGTAATCCAGTGGTTCAAAGTATGTACCTGGTCGATTGACTAACCAATTTGCCTCTTCTTGTTGTTCCTCATCGATCGGTTCTTTATACTCCCCAGGTTCCTCTTGATCGGCAATGTAGTTGCCGAGACAGCTAAATTCCACGTCAAAGTCAAACTCTACTGTGGCATGAAGAAGTTGGCATTCTTCCGGATCATCGGCATGCCTTAGTGTTTGGAACACATTTAGTTTAACTTGTTGATCATCCACCCTCATCGTGACTTCTCCCTTTTCAACATCGATCAAGGTTCTCCCTGTTGCTAGGAAAAGTCTCCCAAGAATGATAGGTGCATGTTCCTCTGCTTCACAATCCAAAATAATAAAGTCAACAGGAAAAATAAATTTATCAACTTTTACCAGTATGTCTTCGATTTTTCCCTCTAGATGAACATAGGATCTGTCAGCTAGCTGTAGCATAACTGTTGTAGGTCTTGCCTTCCCGATTCCTAGTTTCTGGAAAACCAATTTAGGCATCAAGTTTATGCTTGCTCCATGGTCACATAATGCTTTCCCGACATAGTGGTTTCCGATGGAACAAGGTATTGTGAAACCTCTGAGATCCTTCAACTTGGGTGGCATGCGATTGTGCAACATGGCCATGCATCCCTCTGTTGCGGCAACTGTTTCAAACTCTCCTAGCCTTGTTCTACTGGACACAATGCCTTTCAAAAACTTGGCATAGTTTGGCATTTGTTCAATCGCCTCAACCAATGGCAAGTTGATGTGAACTTGCTTTAGGATATCAAGAAACTTCTTGAATTGATATTCTTTGTTTTGTCGCTTCAACCTTTGTGGGAATGGTGGTGGAAGTTGGATATCTTCGATCCTTTCATTGGTCTAGAACCTGATTAACGACATTGCCGAGGCAACTGGAGTTGCCGAGGCATTGTTAACTGGGGTTACCGTGGCGTGCCTATCGTTGGTTGCCGCGGCATCCTTATCGCTGGTTGCCAAGGCATGCTTATCGCTGGTTGCCACGGCAATTCCTGGTTCAGCATCTGAGGCTTTGCCGCTGAGTTCGTATTGTTCTTTTGTGGAGTTTTGTTTGATGAGGGAGCTTGAGCCTCTTTAAGTTGTTGGCCACTTCTAGTGGTGACCGCTTTACATTGCTCATGGCCAGTTCCTCTTGCGACTTCAGTATCGCTAGGTAAACCTCCTTGCGGTCTAGTATTCAGGTTTTGAGCAAATTGTCTGACTTGATTTTCCAATGATTTGATTGCCGCCTCTTGGTTTTGCAATCTTATCTCGGTTCTGTTAATAAAAGCATCAGTTCTTTTTATGAAGTTACTATTCTCAGCCATATAAGATTCAGTTTTCAACATAAAAGCATTGAGAGAATTTTCCAAAGAACTATATGTTGTCGGTTGTTGCTGAGGCAACTGTTACCGTGGCATACTCTGCTAGAATCTCGATGCTTGTGCATTCTGATTGTTCTGGTTTAGAGCATTGTTGGGATTACTTCATGAAATATTCGGGTGCTTCTTCCAAGCTGGATTGTATGTATTGGATATCACATTGTTGTTCCGATTGTAATTCCCCACATAAAGTTGGATTTTGGATTCTGCATATATTTAGAAGAATCATGGTTACCACCACATAACTCACAAAAGGAGTCCATTACCTTGATCTCCTGTGTGTTGTTTGGTTTTTGCATGTTTTGTACCATCTTGGTTAGAGTGGCCAATTGTGCCGAAATTGAGTATGATGATCCAGTTCATGTATTGTGGCCTGGCGACTAACTCCTCATCTTCTAGCAGATGGGAATTGATAATTATTCTTGGCAGACCTGTTTAGAATTTGCATTGCTTTCTCCGGTGACTTATCTAGGAGTATGTCGTTTGCCGAGGCATCTAGCGTCATCCTTGTTGGTGTATTCACAGTGTTGTAAAACATTGTTACTTGTATCCACACTGGGAATTCGTGTAGGGAGCATTTGTGTAGAAGTTCTCTATATCGCTCCCAAGCCTCGTACATGGATTCATCATCTGCCTGCCGAAAAGAAGTAATTTCGTTACGAAGCTTATCAGTCAAATTTGTAGGATTAAATTGAGCAAGGAAATCACGACAAAGATCGGTCCAATATCCTATTGATATGGCAGAAATACTATTCAACCATGCTTTCTCCCTATCCCTCAGTGAATAGGGGAATAATCTTAGTCGTAAAACATCAGAGGTGACTCCTTGTAATTTGAATGAGTTGCAAATCTTGAGGAAAGGTTTAAGATGTTGTCGTGCATCTTCAGTTGCTGAGCCACCAAATTGACCAATTGTGTTGATCACATTAAACATCATTGGTTTCAATTCAAAGTGGTCGACTTCAATTTCAGGTATGACAACTCCTGGATTAAGTCCTTCAAGATCTTCTTTAAGATAGTCTCGAATAGTTCTGTTTTGTGCAAGAATCACTCCTCCTGCTGGAACATCCTGATTCATATTGCCGTCTTGATTAGCTATTGCTACTCTTAACCTTTGTCTGAGTCTTTGCAAGGTTCGTTCGATTTATAGATCAAAGGGATATTCTGGTGTAATTGGTCTCGCCCTGGTCATATACCAATGCAAAACCAAAGTTTATTAACCCTTTGAATCTTAAACAAGAAAATTAAAAAGTGCAAGAAAATAAAAACAAAGTCGATATTGCCAATCCCTGGCAACGGTGCCAAAAACTTGTTGCGCGAAATAAGTGCTCCGCAATTGTGCAAGTTTACACGTCACAAGTTATAGTATAAAAGATATTATCTCCACAGGGATTGGTGCCACTTCAAGAATCTAATCTCTTGCACTGTAAAAAGTAAAAACACAAGTAGGTGATTGTAGGAGTTTAACTAACAACTAAACTAGAAAGCAAATAAGTAAAAGAAGATGTAATCAAATAAGAGAGAATAGGTCAGTTTATCGTTAGTTGAGGTATGATAGCTGATTGGATCATCTTGGTAAAAGAGTGCAAGGGCAACTCAGTTGTCGTGGCAACTTGCACAGCGGGGTTGCCTTGGCAACTAATCGACGGTTGCCTGGGCAACTAGCTAGGCAACTACTTGGGCGGCTGGGCATCAACTTCAAGGATCGGCGGAGCATTATTCAATGGTTTCTTCTTATCCCTAAGTCAAAACTCTAGCTAATTGTGCATGCCTTGACAATACATCCCTGTGTGAATCAAGGGTGAACCGCAACCAATCTTACGCTCCTCTTAACCGTTGAAATCCTTAACTTATTCCTAAGCCGGAATAATCTTCACCATCAATAGATTGAATAAAGACCATATTCATTCGTTTCATGAATCTAACTCTCCCGATATTAGATAAAAAGATGAAGTTACGAGATCCTCTCCCAATTCACTTGCAAACAAGAATAAGAACCAAGAATGAGTAAACCTTGAATTGAAAGTGCAAACTCTTATTACCTACACAAAATCCAATTGTTTCTCACAACCACAAAACACAATAACCTTAGCCAAATAGATTTAGTTCATGGCTATTTTCCAAAGAAACACAAAAAAAAGAATTCATAACATGAACCTAATTGAACAAAGAAGAAAAAGATGAAGAATGGTTGAAGCCTTGGTCGAATTCTCTTCCCTTTGCTCTTGTCAAAATCTATCATTCTCTCTGTCAAAATTTCTCTCTTCTCTCGCTCTGGAGTTGACGGCTTTGTCCTCAATTTATAGGGCTAGGTCAAAGTCTTTTTTGAGGAGGAAGTTAAGTTGGAATTAAATATCTTTAAAGAATATAATTCTTTATTATTTTTAAATTCCTTTTAGAACTTCTCCTATCTTCTTGGGATTTAATTTCTCTTTAATCTCTTCATGGAAATCAAACTCCTTTGGGATCTAACTTTGCTCCACGTCATCTTGGGCTTATCTAGTCATCAATTTTGACTACCATATCATCTTATCCCTTATCGAAAATTGCCCTGGCAACTAGCTCGACATCTCCTTCATGCATTGGCCTGGCAACTGGTTCCAGCCTTGCTTTGGGAAGTGATTCTGCACACACACACAAAACACACCAAAGCAGTATCTTTTTTACAAAATTAAGCAAAATATGAAATCAAGCTTGTCCACCAAGGAAACAATGTGAATATGCATGAATGGCTAATAATGCAACTAATATTAGGGTTAACTATTAGGGTAAACTATTGCAATGGTCACTTATGTTTTCGTGTAGTATAGTTTTGGCCACCAATTTTCAAATTCGACCGATAAGGTCACTTACGTTTTTGATCTGTAAACTTTTGGTCACTCGAAGTTAATTGCCGTTAAATAGGTGATGTTGCTGTTAAAGGAAAATTTATATAATTACACATTTAGTCCATGTTAGTTACCTATTATATCAATTTGATCTTACTTTTAATGAAATAAAAAAATAACTAAATTCCTCCAATAAAGTGATGACACGTGTCACCTGATTGGATGAGGAAAATAAAACAAAGAGTTATTTTGGTCACTCGAAGTTAAGTGCCATTGAATGGGTGATATGGCTGTTAAAGGTAAATTTATATAATTACACACTTAGTCCATGTTAGTTACCTATTATATCAATTTCATCTTAATTTTAATTAAATAAAATAATTAATTAAATTCCTCCAATAAAGTGATGACACGTTTCACCTGATTGGATGAGGCAAATAAAAACAAAGAGTTATTTTGCCTTGGCTGGAATCAAACCCAAGTTCCCTTGCGTGTGAGTGGCGTAAGTTTGCTACTGAACCAAGTGGCCATGTGATATAAAGTACAAAATACAATATATGTTTTAGTTCGTTGTTAATGTAAGGAAAATGAAATAAATATTGATTAAGGAGACTCGAACATGACATACTTGAGACATATAAAAAATTTAAACCATTGTAGAAATATAATAATTAAATTAAAGTTGACAACAGTTTTATATATTTGTTCTTCTGGGACATACTTGATATATACTTCGAGCATGGTTTAAAAAATGTTATTCTTTTGGGACTTCAATTCTATTTTTCAGCTAGTGTATGAGATTTGGTTACTCTCATTAGGTCGATAAAGATATATGACAGTTGACATGTAACAACATGAATTATCTTATGAACTTCAGGTTCACTTTTCTATATGTGAGGATCTACATGAAGATAATTCATTTTTTCATCCAATTGATTATTCTCTCATATGATGTTAAGAACACTATCTAACCAAATTATAATAGAAAAATCATGTCATAAATGATTCACCAATTAATGCTTAACAATTTAAACATAAAAGGGGACACATACTCTCTATATATTATTGACCCTTTTCTTCTACTCATTTTGTGGGTTGTGGTGGAGCAATACAAACATATATCATGTATCGAAAAATGAGAAATATATGACTCTTGACCAAGAGCCAATCATAATAGGGATTACTTATAATTTATTGGCTTGATGTGTATTAGAGGTTTTATTCTCATGGTTTAGCTATTAAGGGGATTCATTCAATCAATAATTTTGCTAAACCATTTGTTCATGAACTCACTAATTTTAGCAATAAGAATAGTCTTAATTGCAGAATTTGAAATTATTCATTTCTTACTTATTTGAGTAAATAATTTTACAAACTACAAGTTATTAGTAGATGCATCTACTGAAATTGTATCAAAACTTTCAATACTGTTGATAAATGACCCCATATTTCTTTCATATATGCAAGACATTCAGTCTCAACTTCAACTAGTGAGGTTCTAACAATTATTCCTTTAAAAACAAGCAACACAAGAACTTTAGGTTCTTTTAATAAATATTCATTTGAATATCAATAAGTCTTTCGCATAACTATTGGCGGAGATGGTCTAACCGATCCTGCCAACTAATAAAAATATTGAACGTGTAAACTTTTGGTTTACTGTAACATGTGATTTAACTTTAATATATATGTGATTCAAAGAAAATAAATAAATTTCACACAAATATTCAAAAAATAAAATTTTAAAACATAACAATTATGTAAATTAAATTGACATAAAATAAATAAATTAAAAAATCAATTCTTTCCTTCATGGTTATGAGAAAATAAATTAAAATGTGAATTATTCCCTTAAGAGATTATGAGAAATTAACTAAAATGTGAATTAGTCTCTCCAGGGGTTATTAGGAAAATAAATTAAAAGTCAAATTATTCCTTTCAAGAGTTATTGAAGAAATCTATAATGTCATAATCATCTTCGCCATTTTCGAAAATAATTTTTTTCTATTTTATTTCTTTTATCATTCAATAATTGTTGATAAGGGTCCTCAACATTCTTCAACGTACGAGAAGTACAAGACCAATGGTTTGTACCACTGTATAAAAATTATACTTTACTAATATAATCTGTATCACTATTGTCATCATTCTAATCTCACTTCAGTGGGTAAACTACCGTAATGATCACTTTCATTTCAGTTTTGTTCACTTTTGGTCATCGATTTGAAAAAAAACTAACGTTTTGTTCTCTTACATTTTCGTTTTTTAAGCATTAGATCACTCGGGTGTTAATTGCCATTAGAAAACTAACCACGTGTTGACTTGACACAGTAAAAAGAATGATAAGTTACCTAGATAGTCACTAAACAGTTACTTCACTCCTATTTTTACCACCAAACTAAAAACATTTTTTATAATTACACATTTATTCCTCCATATTTACACATACAATCAATTTACTCCTAATTTTAAAATGAAAATAATTTTAATCCATCAATCGGATGGTGACATGTCTTAGAATTATTTAGAATTTAATATTTGATTTATCATATTTATTTTCCTCTAATCAGGTAGTGACGTGTGTCACCACTGGTTAAAGGAAAATAAATGGGTAAAGGATAGGTGAACGTGGTGATTGAACCTAGGTCATCCAAGGAAAATTAACACGCCTTAACCATTACACCATCCAATGCCTTTTTAGTTAGACTGCAATATTTTTATACATGTGTAATATCTCAAGTGCTCTGTTCACATCTTCGGATCCCTGAATTGCTTCAATCACCATGACTATATCATCTTGGGACATATTCGGATGTACTTGCTTTAAGAACTCTCCATCTTTCATTTTCATAAATTGTTGTTGTTGTTGATAAGGTAAGCTATGCAATTCATATATGCAAAACAATGATTTGATTAAGGGGAAAATGCCAAGTTTTACTAAAAGTACTTGAATTCTCTCAAGATGCTTCCTCGTTACAAATCTTCTTAAATAAAAAAAATACCATAACATACATGTTATAAATATTTTTCACATAAAGTAAAAAGTAACCCTACTCAATTTAGATGTATTATGATTTTAGGGAGTAAAATATAAATATTGAAAACCTTATGGTGAAAACAGAAATTGGTCATACAGATATGCAATTCAATCATTATCATGCTAGTACGACAAATATTAGACCAAGCGAATCATGGAAACTCATACAATTGAACCATGGGAGTTAAGAGGCCAAAATGCAAGCAAACAAAATTTAAAAGCATCTCAACCAACTTAACGATTGTTCGTATCGGTATTGACCAAGACTTATACTAGTACACAAGATTTTTAGAAATCCAGTAGCCACAATTCGTATCCGTAAGAGATTCAATATCGGTAATCTAGAAAGGATCGATACTTAGAACGGAGCGTACTTGTACTCATTAGATGAAATTTTAGATTCAAATATGCAATTTCGATCCAGAACCACTAAATTCAATTCCAAAGACCCTAAACATGCTCCTAGTGATGGATAAACATAACTACTATATGATTATGCACTTGCACCACAAATTTAAGAACTTAACATGGACAAATGAATCATCTAGAGGCAATTTCCTAAAAATACCTATTTAGTCAAATGAAAATGCATAAATGGTCATATCTTGAATACTAAGCTTATAACATATAAAGACCACTCACATATGACCAAAAGCATGCAATGCACATGAGCAAACCATCAAAAAGCCAACATAGCCAAACTTGACCTTTTTACCAAAATGTATATTTATGCTTAAAGAAACAACATAACATCTAAACACAATCAAACAACATTCATCAAAGATCAATCATGAAACAACGACAAAAGCTTAAATCCAACAAATACAAATCCCCAAAAGATATGGCCCTCATTGCCTTATTACAAGTTTGAACAAATCAAAACACATACTCAATCTCTTGTTTGTCTTGGTGATATCACTTAGCCTCATCAACATCTCATAAGCTTCAATCCTCTGAATTAATAAAATAAAAAAACTTAAGTTTGATAGCTTAGTGAGTGCATCGCATTAAAACATTCATTAATGCCTTTAAACCAAAATAACATGTAAATATGCTTTGAAACTTAGCAAAAATCAGAATTTTAGTGTTTATAAAAGCCTTATATCAAACATACTTCCTCTAACATTTCTTATCAAAATAAGGTTATATAGGCATTCATTACTTGTGACTCAAACGAATATTACAAAACCATTGGATACACGGATCAAACTTTCAAAATATAAGCTTAGTTCCTCGTCCCCATCAAATACAAATAAGTTACACAATGGCTAGACTAGCGAGTCCTTGGGGTTCAAAATCAACAAATGATTGCCAGGCTAACGAGTCCTTGGAACCCACCATTGCTAAACTAATGAGTCCTTGGGAACATAATGAAGATCGATCGGTTAGACTAGCGAGTCCTTTAGAAAAATTCACAATTCTTATAGAGTACTCATCCTATGCCACGAAAACAATATCTGACATCAAAATTACATTGTCACAAGCCAATATTGTTGGGTTCGTCGATACACCCCATAGAACAGTGGAAAAATAATTTCTGTAATCAATTCAAGTGATCCATGTACGAGGAATGAATTGGGGTGAAAAGAGGATAATGCCTTACCTAATAAAATCTAGAAACAGCAGAGATGGGTTGTGAATCTAATTCCGCCCACAAGATGCCGAATCTGAGTCGTTACGATAGCATTCTGACCTCTATGTGGTCCACCCAACCAAAACGAAAAAATTTTGATTCTTTAATTGTTAGAGAGGGTTTTCACAAAAAAACATACTTTGGTTGCTAGAACTCATGCCTTTATATAGGCTTTGAAAACCTAATTCGACTAAAATTCTATTTTATCATATATCTAATATCTTGATCCGAATATTATATTTAAAGAGGAGTTTGATAATTATAGTAATTATCTCCTTAAATATATATATATATATAATCTAATTTTATATTCTAATTAGGTTATATTATATATATATTATAATAGAGTTTGATAATTATAGTAATTATCTGGTTTAAAGTATGTAAACAAAATTTTATAATTACGATAATTATAATAATTTCGTTATAGTTTAAAATATCATATGTATTAGATACATATATTTATTTTAACTACATATCTAATTTATGCACAACAAGTTTGTACACACACTATCCAGTTGATATTTGTTCGTTTCAACCATAGTGTGTGACCCTTGTAGGTTCATGTAACGTTAGCCGTAATATCTAGAATGATTCTAATACTACAAACAATGGGTAGCATCTAGCAATGCATCATTTATCACCTAAGTTACAAGAAGTAATGGTTCGACATAACCTTTCTATGATTAACCTTTTACATATCAAATCCTTTTGTCCTTTATATCTAGAATGGACACAAGTCGTGGAACAATAACACTTGTAAGGTCCATTTAATGTTTCTTGATATCTTGAGTGAACTATTATAAACGAATAACTATGATATCTCATATCAATTTATTCGAGCATGACCATGCATTTCTAGTCCCAATCAATCAAGTGGCCTATGATATTACTCCAATTATGTAGGAGGAACAAACCCTATGTTGATCAATATCCCACAACATAGATCGTGACATTTCCAACATCAGTCTTTATAATGTAATCAATTATGAATCACATTTGATTGTATCAAGATATGCAACTCACAATGTTAGGATAGTGATGGTCTCAAGTCTAACTATCATACTTACCGTTATCACTATGTGTAATGTTGTGACTGTCACAAAATGATCCACGAGACATACTCATGGATCAATCCAATATGTTGTTCTCAAACACATACTCATGTATTGATTTTAACATCTCCATGTCAATGACCATATTTTGTCATCAATCAAATACATAATAGTCTTAACGCATTATTGTTGTCCATTCCCACAATAATACTTGACTAAGGACATTTAAGAATAACGATATTATTCTAAGGACACTATTATAGTTTAGTTTATTTATGTATGCAAAATAGTAACAAAAAATAATAATGGTATTACCTATGTATTAATTAACAAGGTAAAAACCAATGTGTCGTTTACAATCATCTTATGATTGGTCTTTGGACATACTCTAACAATTATATCAATTTATTACAGTATACTTACTACTTTTCTTATGAAAAACATAAATGAATTTATCAAATGATGTTGCTCGATGGCAACTAATTCAAAGCACATCGAGAATGGATTTTGGCACCCTTAGGAACTCTCATGTTTGCAAAAATATAGCATTAACATATAGGTTGCATAAAAATAGTAAGTTCATAATGTTCAAAGCTTCAAAACAATTCAAATATCGCCACTCCTTTGGGAATAGCTTAAAGCAAATAAAGTGAAAGTTAAGAAAGCTTACGTCTGAGTTCAATATAACTTGCTAGTATATTTTTAAAATCCCATAAAAATTGATTCAAGAACTTGCGAAATAACCACGATTACGGTTACACCAACCCTTACGCTTAAATTATAACACCAAAAGCTTCTGAATTTGTTGATATTGTCCAAAAGTGAGTTATGCATCTTCCTCGATTCTGAAACTTCTACAGCACCACAAGAATACAATTCCACGTCAAAACATGTTGCAAAACTTCCAACAACTTTAAGTTAACCCAAAAATCTAATCAAATTTCACCAAAAATGCCAAAATCCAACTAGATATAACTCCAACACATTCCAACTTCGATTCACCCGTTCTAACTTCAATTCTAATCTAAAAAATTCCAAACGTGATAAAATTAACTCCCAAAACAGTAGGAAACATAAAGAAACTCAAATCACCACAAAAAATCTCAATTAAAACAATAGTCTAGGAATGCATAACATATGAAACTTCAATAAGAATCATTTTATACATTGCTTTTGATGGATAAAGAACTTGGAGAAGTTCCCATGAAATCTGAAGTAAACTTTCTTTCAATGAAGAAAATAGATTTTGATGCAAGATGATACTTAGGAGTGAAATCAAATGGAAAAAATGATTTAGAAAGAAAATGAAAAAGAAATCTTTTAGAAATCCATGGAAGATTTTTGGAATTTGAGAAATCAAGAAAATAGATTCTAGAGAGAGAAAAGGAATGAAGAAAATCATTCTTCGATGAGAAAATAAATTAACCGTCAATTGTACTTTGTTAAACCCAAAAATCTCTATTTAACAATCACATGGTATAATATCTCTTTAAAGATTCTCAGCATGTATTCTCTTCCAATTTAGTCACTAAAAACACATGTCAAAATTAAATTGGCTCATTCAGATCCATTGAACAAAGTCTTTTATTTAATACAAAAAATTAAATAACCCAAAAATCATGTAACATGTCAAAAAATTCAAAAATTAATTTTCCAAGCCTTTAATTAAATATCTCGAATTAATTAATTAAGTAAATTCCAATTAATTCTAAACCAACCTGGCATAGAATCTCAATACATCTAGCTCGGATTTTGGGATATTATAGCCATTACCTTGAGAACCATGGCCACTGTCGAGATGTCTACTACCGATACAATGATAGTAAGTGAGGAAGAGACATCTACAAATGATGCTGAAATGGAGGTAGGTGTCCATGAAAAGGAACATGACATCGAGGAAATAAAGAATGATGTGGTATAAATGAAAAAGATTGTACCGACAGAGACAAACACTTCTTAGAGGATAGCTTGTTCAACCTATTGTGTCGAAACACACTGGAGATTTACCATCGCCTTTATTTTCCCAAAGATTCAAAATATCTAGGACTGACAAGCAAAGTCAGAAACTCATGGAGATTTTCAGCCAATTCCATATCAACATTTCGTTGGCTGAAGCCTTCAATCAGAACCCAAATTACCTCAAGTTCTTGAAAGAATTATTGTCAAAGAAGAGGAGGTTTGGTGAATTTGGAATAGTTGCACTTCGTAAAGGGTGCAACGCTATATTATCAGGACGGCTGAGAAAATTCCCACCAAAGCTTAAGGATCTAAGAGTTCTACTATTCCTTGCTCTATTGAGAATTTATACATCGGTAAGGCAATATGTGACTTATGTGCTTCTATTAATTTAAAGTCTTTGTCAATTTTTAGGAAGCTCGAGATTGGTGAAGCTAGACTGGCCATGCTTCAATTTGCTAATCGATCAATCTTCTGCCCTAAAGGGAAGATTAAAGATGCCTTAGTTCATGTCGAGACATTCATGTTCCTTATGACTTTATAGTGCTAGATGTGAAGTAGATAATGATATACCATCATTCTAGGATGATCAATCCTAGCGACCGAGAGGGCTCTATTTTATGTGAAGAAGAGTGAGCTAACAATGAGGTTGGAGGAAAAAAATCCTAATCTTCAACATGTGGAGTCATTTATAGTGTCGATACAAGCAACAACAAAGCTATTGCTAGTCAGGATAGAAATCTCCAAGACAAGATTTACCTTTGTGTCGACACAAACAAAGTTGTTAACCAAGAGAAAGATGTTCCCTTTGAAAAAGTAGTTGACAAGATGATTTAGCCTAGGTTTGGGGAAAATCATGAACCCCCTGACGATTATTCAAAGAAGTAGCCTCTGGTAGCTACTATTAGTAAAGTAAGTCATGTCGATACGTTAAAATTTTTACTAAGGATAACCTAGATGTTTTAATTTAGGAAGAACTCGATGCAAGTATCGACATGACTGAAGAATTGGCATATCTCAATCGCATCTCGATGATGCAGGACCCAGATGTGTAGATGGTATGATGTGCTTCACGGAATGAGGCACTCGATTTGATCAGGTCTAACAAGGGAAATCCTAGGTTGACATGTCTCATCATGGAAAGTAACCAAGGTGCTGATTTCAGTTAAATACCTTGATTTGGTAACTTCCTTTGACCTATCTTTCATTTATCTTTTCACTACTTTCAATAAAAGGTATTTAGAATTTTTGTACAGCATATTTCTTTCTAAGTTTCATACAAGAATTTTTCAGTCCTTAAGGGCATCGGTACACTCTCTATAGTGTATCGATAGGAATACAAAAGGGTTAAATTTTGAGAGTCACAACGGTTACATGAGGTAAGTTGTAAATACGGTAAAAAAAATTTACCATTGAAATCTAACCGTTGAATCATTCATGGAGAAGTGATGTGTCATCTGATCTGTTAAATTTCTTGTTTTACCTTCACCCTATAAATTTCGATGATTTTTAACCTTTTTATTTCACTATTCATTTCTTCTCTTGCTTGTTATTTTTTTTACTTTCTTAGACTTTCCTTTCTTCTCAAAGAAGTCCTGCAAACTCACTCTAGCCAAGCTGAAGGGCCATCTAGCTGAGAAGAGAGAGCGTCATGAGTGGGAGTGGCTCAAGCGAGAGAGTAAGACAAAGAGAGAGGAAAAAGCAGCCCAACAACAGTAAATTGAACCGACTACCATGTCAAAATCGACACCTATGGTAGTATTCTTTTTGAATTTTTGTTTTTAAATTTAGCATGTTGAAATTTTTTGTTGAGCGTCCAAACATTGCACCAAACTTGGTTTGGGTTGCATATCCCTTAGGATATATTAGCTTAGTTCTTTAGGATATATTAGTTTAGTTAGTAACAAATAAATAGTTAGTAACCTATCATTTTTGTATCGATATTTGAAATGTACGTCTTATATGTATATCTCAACAAATGAATGAAAGAAAAATTTTAGAAGAATAGTATCTTGAGAATTTGTACTATTAGTAAATACATGTTGGATGTTTTTAAACAAAAACTTATATTAGTTTGAATTGTGCAACTTGACTCTAAGTGGGAAAAAGTTCATCAGAGTGTATAGACAAGTTAAAAAGAACAATAATAATAAGTTAACTCTATGTGTTGACTTTGAGACTTACTTCTCCTTGTCACAATAAACTTTTCATGTGGGGTGTATGAGTAAAATAGGTGGTAATACCAAATCAATCACGAGAAAAGAAGGGACAATCCTCTATTTTGACATGTGTATAAATATCTATAACACTTAGAAAGAAAAGAAGAAAAACATGTCGATCTGGTCGGAGCATGGCGAACCTAATGTTTATGTGATTAACTCTCTTCTCTCAAACACCCGAGTAAATTCACTTGAGAAATGTGTTAAAATGGAAAACATGCAAGAAATAAGTATATAGTCTTGGTTGCTTATATAAGTTAACATGTCACGTCAATGCACACTTCACGCTCTTTATCACTTATTATGAACCGAGTCTATGATCTATTTGAGTTACACAAATTTTGCTAATCTTAGCTAATTTGACTTATCCATATTGTTAAAAACTTAGAGTAGATATTCTATAAAGATACTTCAATAATTATATTTAACATGTTTTTATATCGAAGCTACATGTTAGTACAAATCTTCTTGTCGAGGCATTAAACTTTTGCTTAAGCATAAGAAAAAGCTTATGTTTGGCAGTGTGATAACTCTCAGATATTCACATATATGTGCACCTCTTTACTTGTGTTTTTGCCTTGTTCGTTTATATTTTCTGCCTTGTAGTTAGGATTTCATGCATT